>JAPXFY010000032.1:20813671-20928671 GCA_030674185.1 Monoplex corrugatus
TACACTCTGCACTTTGACAGTCTGGGCATCGACATTCTAAGTGGTGCTGACATCAGTAAGTTGGCAAGGGATTGGTTACTTAAGGGACATAACTGCGATATTTTCTTCCCCCACTCCCACCTCTCGTACGTTCCATTTCAAGGGACGCGACTCTTGAACATTTGGGTGTTTCATGTGGTCTGTGCTATAAATGATTAGTGTTTGTATGCTCTGTTCCAGGTCATATTGGAATTAGAGAAGTGTATTCCATTCCTTGCTTGTGTACACATTTGTTGTCATGTGGGGTGTCTCTCCCCTTTGGCAATAACTCAGTATGGTCCTTGGATACAATAATTTTATAAATACAGATCACACATTATAATAAAATGATATGATGAGATAAAAAAGATTCGTTTTACGGAGACGAGTACTACGCTTAATTAAGTGCAAAATGTGTGGCATATGATACAAGTACCAATATCCAGGGGAGTGAAAACGATTGCATGCTACTCTTGTGTCAAACCGAATACGACCTGTTCCATGTAACACCAACGTATGCTCCACACGCAGGTGAGTGCGACACCAATGCCTGTAAGAGTATCCCGTGTATGAACGGTGGTACCTGCCTGTTACTGGATGCCGAGACGTTTGACTGCAGGTGTCCAAAGGGCTACAAAGGTCTACATTGTGAACACCTGGTGGATCCCTGTGCCAGTCAACCTTGTCAGTACGGTGGTACCTGCCTACAGCTCAACACACCCGAAGGATTCCGCTGTAGATGTATTGAGGGCAGAGAGGGCACGCGCTGCGAAAGAGGTCAGTTCTTGCCTTTTAATCTCCCTCTTTCAAAGAAAAAACGTAGAATATTTCGACGTGGAGGGAGGTCAGCCCTGTCTATCAGTCCACGTGTGAAGAAAACGTTTCTGCAAAGATATCTCAGCTGAATGTCGACGGATTTTCAACAAATTTGTCAAACATTCGTTTAAGTATAGTGATGCTATTGGATGCCGAAGGCTCTTCCAGTATAAAAAAGTATCCCCACCCTCTGGATATATTGTGCCAGTTATTTCCTCTTTGATATTACTCTCTTTGTTTCTGCCTTGCTCTTTTGCTTTCTGTCATCTCTTCATGGCATTTTCTGGTACATTCACTTGTATATTTTCCATAAAACCTTCTGTACTTTTTCTTAAGATTGATATTGGATACATGTGTTAACTGCATGTTTTGCTCTACGGAAGTGAGATGTACAAAGGCGGTGTTTGGTAGTTCAGGCCAGTTTCTATATATGTTTCAGCTTAAGTGATTTTGCGTATACATTTTGTATTCAGGTTTTTTTAAAACCCCTTGTGATAATTTGAACGGAATGATCAGCACCAGAAACATATCTTTAAATTATGTTATCGAATGCATTGATACGTGAACTTGATTTTCTTTTTCCATTTTCTAAGGACAACGAGATGTTGTGTCTATTTTGAGATGTTATATAGCCATATTGAGGTTGTGCACAGTCGGCTGGGCTTTAAACAATAATGATAATGGTAATGCTAATAATAAAATGAAAGTATTGTGAATGCATAAATATACGGGAGTAGATCAGTGTTTACACAGAGGTGGTCCAAAATGTGAAAATATTGACTTGAATATAATCTGTTTGAGAACGACTTGAAACAAATCTCCAGATCTGGTGTATGTGTGAGGTGGGAGGGATTGGGGGAGGAACCTAGTCATGTAGTGTCATTGATACGTGTCAAACTTGAGTGGAGAGTGGGTGTGTTGTCCTGGTCACAATCACACAAGTGTAGCTGAGGATACAAGAATGAACAGACACTGTTCGCGCTGTAGTAAGTGATTGCTTACCGTGCAGGTTGCCTATGTCTTGTGGCCCTGGCTGTTTCAGAGTCAATGCCACAGCTGTTCGTGCCTCAGTTCACAGGCAGTTCCTACATGGAGATCCCTCTGGACGAGACGGCTGTCGGCAAGATGATGACCATGGAGGTCTGGTTCAGACCGCTACAACCCAACGGTCAGTTCTCTTCTGTAGTCACTTCTGCCGTAAATCTGTCTCTTTTTGTCTGTCTGTGCCCCCCTCCCTCTCTCTCTCTCTCTCTCTCTGTCTCTGTCTCTGTCTGTCTCTCTGTCTCTCTCAGTCTGTCTGTCTCTCGTCGCTGTCGATGTCTTTGTCTCTGTCTGTCTTTGTCGGTCTGTCTGTCTGTCTTCTCTCTCTCTCTCTCTCTCTCTCTCTCTCTCTCACTCTCTCTCTCTCTCTCTCTCTCTCTCTCTCTCTCTCTCTCTCTCTCTCTCTCTCTCTCTCTCTCTCTCTCTTATGTTGCGCTTGATCTAGAAGAAACGAAATTGCTTTATCAGTATTTAACCTGTTGTACATGAGTCAAGAGCGGAGGCAATGGAAGCGTGCTAGGCCCACAGCCCAGAGGTTTGTGGATCGAAACCACGCTCTGCTAATTGTTTTTACCCAAATTGAAATTGAAACTAATATGTATGAGATTCATATCGAGAAAAAAGCTAGCTAATAATGTACTGATGTGAGGCAAATGTAGGTAGATTGTCCTAGCTCCAACAGACGGGAAAATTGTCCGTTTCCTTTGCAAAGGTAAGCGGAAACAACAAGAAGGAAATATACAAACAGTCAAAATAGACCTTTTCACTCGACACACTATTCGGCTATTGGCTTTTTTTTTTTTTTTGTCTTGATCATAGATTTTTGTTTTGCTTCGTTTTGTGTTTAAGAGCAGACGGTTTGTTTTGTCGAGTGAAAGGTTTGTTTTGTTTTTCGGGGTATTTTTGTTTGTTTGTTTGTCTTTTTTGTTGTTGTTTATTCTTACTTTAGGAAGGGAAACAACCCTTCTTTCTCTCTTTGTCAGGGCTATGACATGCTATCTATATTTGCCTTACTTTATAGTCGCTTCCTGGCAGTCATTTTCTTTTTGTAGTGTGTCCTGATGTAGGATCTGTTTTAGACTGAAAGTCTTCATACCGTATCACCAGCCCTTTAGATTTTCTGATTCTTTTCTTTCGATAGATGTTGCTCACTGACTTAGTCCAGTGTTATGTGGGCTGGCGCATTGTAGATTGTGAGTAACCAACACAGCTGATAGAAGCATTGAGAGTTGTACGTCCGTGAATATCTCTTTACAACAGACCCTGCAATGTGCTGCCTTTGTTTGGTAGATAACTGACAGGACATGAATCCTGTTGGTGTGTGTGTGTGTGTGTGTGTGTGTGTGTGTGTGTGTGTGTGTGTGTGTGTGTGTGTGTGTGTATGTGTTTGTGTTTGTGTCTGTGTGTGTGTGTCTGTGTGTGTGTCTGTGTGTGTGTCTGTGTGTGTGTGTGTGTGTGTGTGTGTGTGTGTGTGTTTCTGTTTGTGTTGTGTGTGTGTGTGTGTATGTGTTTGTGTTTGTGTCTGTGTGTGTGTCTGTGTGTGTGTTGTGTGTGTGTGTGTGGTGTGTCTGTGTGTGTGTGTGTTTCTGTTTGTGTGTGTGTGTGTTGTGTGTGTCTGTGTGGTGTCTGTGTGTGTCTGTGTGTGTGTCTGTGTGTGTGTCTGTGTGTGTCTGTGTCTGTGTATGTGTGTGTGTCTGTATGTGTCTGTGTGTCTGTGTGTCTGTGTGTGTATGTATGTGTGTGTGTGTATGTGTGTGTCTGTGTATGTGTCTGTGTGTGTGTCTGTATGTGTGTGTCTGTGTGTGTGTCTGTCGCGCGCGCGCGCGCGCGCGCGTGTATGTGTGTGTGTACGTGTGCTACTGCTGCTGGCTGGGTAAACGACATGAGAATCAGGACATAACATCTCTTGGTGTATGTGTGTGCTACAGGTGTGCTGCTGTTCGCCTCTCAGATCCAGGAAGGTCTGGGAGACTTCATCTCTCTCAACCTGGTCAAAAAGAAACTGCAGTTTAAGTTCTACCTCGGTGGAGGAGTGGGCCTTTTACAGTGAGTTTTATGCGCATGAACATATATATCATCATCATCATCAGGTGCCCTGCCGCATGGCGTTGGCGACCATGGACTTACATCCATCTCTATCTCTCGTTGCACCTAGCATCTCCCCCACCCTCCTCATCCCCAGCCACTCTGCAAGTCCGTCCAGCATTCTCTCCCTGGGTCTACCTGGTGCTCTCTTTCCCTCCAGCTTTCCCGTTGTGACCAGGTGCTCCAAGTCCCCCTTCCTCATAAAATGGCCTATAAATGTTGCCTGTCTTTTCCTAATCTTCCTTATGAGTGATCTACTTGTGTCTGCCTCCATCAAGACTGTCTCGTTTGTTTTCTTTGCTGTCCATGGAACTCTCAACATTCTTCTTAGAAACCACATCTCAGCTGCCTCAATCTTGTTCTGGCTTTGCTTGCTGACTGTCCACGCCTCGCATCCGTACAACAGTATTGGTTCTATATAACATTCAAGGACTCTCTTTCTGATATTAATTGATAGGCATTTGTTGGTAAGAATGCTTGTCATCTTCTTGAATGCTGTTTTGGCTTGGCCGATTCTGCCGGCTATTTCTGATGTGCATCTGCCGTCTGATGAAATGATCGTTCCCAGGTATTTGAATTTATCAACCTGTGTCAAGGTTGTGCCATTTGCTGTTACTTTGCATGAGGATATTTCATGTTTTTTACCATGACTTCAGTCTTCCTGCTGTTTAGTTCCAGTCCCTTACCTTTGCTTTCTATTTCTAGTATATTCACAAGGTTTTGTAGGTCTCTTTCATTTTCTGCAATTAGCACGGTGTCATCTGCGTATCGAATGTTGTTTATCATTTTCCCTCCAACCTTTAATCCAGGGTCTTCTTCTAGGTTTCTCATGATGTTTTCGCTGTAAAGTGAAAACAGATGTGGTTACAAAACACAACCCTATCTGACTCCTCTTTTGATGTTTTGGAAAGAGCTTACATCGTTTTCTATTCTCATTGCAGCTGTTTGTTCCCAGTACATATTCCTGATTATTCGTAGATCTTTTCCATCAACATTGAGTCTCTCCAGTTGGTTGATCAATTCATCATGTCTTACCCGATCGAAAGCCTTGGTGTAGTCAACAAAGCATAAATACAAATCCTTATTCATCTGATTTGACCTCTCTATGATAGTGAAAATTGATTTTGACATATCTTTGGGGATTTTTCCAGTGTCGTAAATTTCATTTAGGAGGACTGTTATTTTTTCTATGCCAAATTCCTCCAGGGCTTCAATCATCTTTGTAGTAATGTTGTCTGGTCCTGGGGCTTTTCCTGGTTTCATCTTTTTCAGTGCCCCTCTAACTTCATCTTTCATTATGGGTGGTCCTTCAAAGTTCTTTTTTATAATGTGTTCTTCGTTTCTGTCATCCTCAAAAAGGTCTTTAATGTACTCTTCCCATCTGTCTAATATTTTGTCTTTTTCCATGATAAGCGTGCCATCTTTCGATTTCAAGCAACCAGTTGATGTGCATGTATTTTTCCTGTGGACTATTTCTTCAATTCGTCTGTACATACCCTGAGGATCCGTTTTGTGTCAGTCTTCCATTTCTTTGCACTTTGTTTTCAGCCAAGCTTCCTTAGCTTCATTGCACCTATTCCTGACCTCCTTGTTTATCTTCCTGTATATCTCCTCGTTTCTATTTGCCTTAATCCTTTCCTCCATCAAGCCCAAAATTTCATTAGTCATCCAGCTCTTTTTTGCTTTTCTATCTGCCTTAGGGATTTCTTCACAAGCTTCATTTATCGAATTCCTCAACTTTGTCCATTGTTCTTCACTGTCACCAACGTCTTCCAGAGCACTGAATTTGTTTTGAACATGTACATTAAATTTTTTACGTATCACTTCATCTGTCTTTAAGAGGTCAAGATTTAATTTGATGTTGCTTTTTTATATATACGGACACACACCTGTATGTAAGTGAGCTGCACACACACCTGTATGAAAGTGAGGGAGACACAGGGGGGGGGGGGACTTGCATATGTGTTTTCTTTTCCAGTGTGACACATAGCCAATCCGTATAGATAGTTGACTGTAACATCAACGTGCAGCGATACAGAAGTATCCCCTGTATGAAGCGCTAGCGTACCTTTGATGGTCTGTCCGTCATTATTATTTGTTGCCTTGTCTGTCAGTCCGTTTGCGTGTGTGTTTGTATGTCTGTCTGTGTGTGTGTTTCTGTTTGTCTGTCTTCTGTTAATGTTCGGACATTGTTTTCATTTTGTTTTTCTCTCGTGCTCGCTGATGTTAACATATGTAAGTATTCATAGGCAAGAAAAGAGGCTTCACCCATGTTTGGAGTATACAGCAAGGTCATATAGTTGTACAAGTAGAGCTCTTACGTCAACCAGCACAAGTTTGCCTGGGTTCCATACTTGTCCAGGAAACGCTACGAAGTAGCTCAGAAAAGTCAAGATGGGTGCACATGAAGGAGGGTTGCGGCGTCTGCTGCGGCGGCTTCCATCAAATTCGATGATGTTGAGAGGTGATTGGCTGATATCCCTGATATGGCTGTGCTCAGGTGATGGGCTTTAAACAACAACAATAGCAATAGTTGTCTACAATACGATACATGATGTGACAGGAGCAAGGTGTTTGTGCTCAGTGTGATGGGCTTTAAACAACAACAATAGTAATAGTTGTCTACAATACGATACATGATGTGACAGGAGCAAGATGTTTGTGCTCATGTGATGGGCTTAACACAACAATAGTATAGTTGTCACAATACGATATGATGTGACAGAGCAAGGTGTTGTGCTCGTGTGATGGGCTTTACAACACATGTAATGTGTCTACAACGATACTGACTGACGGCAAGGTGTTGTGCTCGGTGCAGGCTTTAACAACACATAGTATAGTTGTTACATACGTATGATGTCAGGAGAGAACATTGATCTGGACAAGTGACGGTGTCTCTGGGATGGTGGGTGGTCAGTGGTCATCACTCTCCCGCTGTCTCGCCGCTCTGTAGTGTGTGTGTGTGTGTGTGTGTGTGTGTTGGGGCTGTATGAAATAATAAGTGGATTTCATTCACCCGCTTATAATCATGAAAGTCTGAATACATCAGAAAAATGTCAAATCTGGATACAACCGTTTTCACACACATTGTGACAGATGAAACAGTAGGCAATGAAATATTGATTTTCAAAGGGAAAAAATCACATTTTGTTTTTAGGGTATCCGAAACAGAATGTTCAGGGTCATCATGCCAGCACTGGCCTTAATGTGAACAAGCAGTCATGCATCCATCCCGTACACTGAGACCCATTGTCATTCCAGCACATCAGCTATATCTGGGTTTGTTCAAGAGAGACGGATTGCACTCAGACAGTTGCATGTCCACTCTACCCTATGCGCTGACATGGTCTGTAAATGGGGAGAGGGAAAAAGAGATCTATTAAACACTAAACTGACACCCACCAAAATGATGGGCAGCGAACTGGCCAGATTTTAATGTTGCGGGCTGGGATTAAACTCGAGACATCACATCCTGAGTCCACAGTTCTGTCAAAAGAACCAACCAGCCGATGTTAAAAGACTTCACGGGGAAGTTTTTGCAAATGAAGCCCAAGGAAAAGGTCAGAATCAGTATAGCTTGACACCAGCAATGTCGGAGGAGATGCCGGAAGGAAGCTGAGAACAAGCAGCAAACTATCGCCTTACAGACACCAGCTCTGGATGTCTTTCAAGTTTACAGCTTATCCTTTACTTCCCTGAAGGTCACTGCAAGAATTGTGTTCACTCTAGCTTAGTTCATTGGCCTTTGAAAGATCTTGCTTTTAACTGTGTCAGTCTCTCTACACACTCCTCAACTGAAAAGCCAGGTGGGTGCAGGTTTAGCTGCCGACGGCCCGACCTGAAACAGGTAATATTGAATTACAACAATGCAATACGTGCTGCAGTGCAGTGCATATACCATGGAAGGGTATCACAACGCGACATAGTACAGTACACCACAATGTATTTACTGTTGTAATAAGTATAGTTGATAATATTAAACATTCAGACGTATGACATACCATAACTGTTATTGACTACAGGGCCAGCTGACACAGCTCAACCTAGGGCCGTCCTTGTACCTTGGAGGTTTGAACAACCTCAAGGATGTCCCCTATGACTCGGGTATAACTACTGGATTCAGTGGAGCCATCCAGAGGGTGAGTACTCTGTTCACATTGAAAACATTCATCTCTGGGGAAAAAAAGCCAATTGTTTTATTTTTGTTAAAAAATAACTCCTCGAGTTAGTCATTTAATTCATGAATAAATACTTGGCCCTTATTCTTTATCCTAAGCATTTACGTGATGAAAATGTATTATTCTTTCATACTTTGTTTTATTGTTAAATTTAGAGTAAATAAATTGTTGTTCTATCACAGACTCGTTCGGCTACCTTTGGCCTCAATGCGGGTCACTCTCATTCACCAACACAACTGATCTCCACTATCGCTTCGTGCAGTTGCCGTTGTACGTGCATGTCACGTAATAAAGTAGACAAACAAACAAAAACAAAAAAACAGAAACAGTTGTCTGATAGACCTGAAGGCTGTGTGAAAGACCTGAAGGCTGTGTGATAGACCTGAAGGCTGTGTGAAAGACCTGAAGGCTGTGTGATAGACCTGAAGGCTGTGTGATAGACCTGAAGGCTGTGTGAAAGACCTGAAGGCTGTGTGATAGACCTGAAGGCTGTGTGAAAGACCTGAAGGCTGTGTGAAAGACCTGAAGGCTGTGTGAAAGACCTGAAGGCTGTGTGAAAGACCTGAAGGCTGTGTGATAGACCTGAAGGCTGTGTGATAGAATATGATAGACCTGAAGGCTGTGTGAAAGAATATGATAGACCTGAAGGCTGTGTGAAAGACCTGAAGGCTGTGTGATAGACCTGAAGGCTGTGTGAAAGACCTGAAGGCTGTATGAAAGACCTGAAGGCTGTATGATAGACCTGAAGGCTGTGTGATAGACCTGAAGGCTGTGTGAAAGACCTGAAGGCTGTGTGATAGACCTGAAGGCTGTGTGAAAGACCTGAAGGCTGTGTGATAGACCTGAAGGCTGTGTGATAGACCTGAAGGCTGTGTGATAGAATATGATAGACCTGAAGGCTGTGTGATAGACCTGAAGGCTGTGTGATAGACCTGAAGGCTGTGTGATAGACCTGAAGGCTGTGTGATGGACCTGAAGGCTGTGTGATAGACCTGAAGGCTGTGTGAAAGACCTGAAGGTTGTGTGATAGAATATGATAGACCTGAAGGCTGTGTGAAAGACCTGAAGGCTGTGTGATAGACCTGAAGGCTGTGTGATAGACCTGAAGGCTGTGTGATAGACCTGAAGGCTGTGTGATAGAATATGATAGACCTGAAGGCTGTGTGATAGAATATGATAGACCTGATGGCTGTGTGATAGACCTGAAGGCTGTGTGATAGAATATGATAGACCTGAAGGCTGTGTGATAGACCTGAAGGCTGTGTGATAGAATATGATAGACCTGAAGGCTGTGTGATAGATCTGAAGGCTGTGTGATAGAATATGATAGACCTGAAGGCTGTGTGAAAGACCTGAAGGCTGTGTGATAGACCTGAAGGCTGTGTGATAGAATATGATAGACCTGAAGGCTGTGTGATAGACCTGAAGGCTGTGTGATAGACCTGAAGGCTGTGTGATAGACCTGAAGGCTGTGTGATAGACCTGAAGGCTGTGTGAAAGACCTGAAGGCTGTGTGATAGACCTGAAGGCTGTGTGAAAGACCTGAAGGCTGTGTGATAGACCTGAAGGCTGTGTGAAAGACCTGAAGGCTGTGTGATAGACCTGAAGGCTGTGTGATAGACCTGAAGGCTGTGTGATAGACCTGAAGGCGCTGTGATAGACCTGAAGGCTGTGTGATAGACCTGAAGGCTGTGTGATAGACCTGAAGGCGCTGTGATAGACCTGAAGGCTTTGTGATACAAGTGTAGGCTGTATCATTGAACGAAGACCTCATAAATTCAAGGACAATGTAGATCCTACAGTGTAACAGTTGTCTTTCTTTCCATGGCATTGATGGTCAGCACGTGGGCCACAACAGGTAGCTTATACCGTACTGTACACTATGAACATGTCTGTCAGTGGCAGCACACTCATCATTTATTGTTTTCATCTAGAGCTATAACATTGTGTCTTTTATTGGTTTAAGGCTTGTGTCGTGATCATTAAAACTTTTCATCTAGAGCTATAACATTGTGTCTTTTATTGGTTTAAGGTTTGTGTCGTGATCATTCTGCATTACATGACACCTGTAACGTTAGTGCATGTGGAATTCATTCCGAGAGCGGAGGTGTTATCTTGGGAAATTGAAACTGAAACTAAAGACAATATTTTTATTTGGTTTGCTGGATATCCAAGCAAAGTGAGCTTACTGCGAATGGAGTTCTTGCGGGGCTCTTTCGCAATGTCCATTTCTGATGGAAAGGTGTAAATAATCACGAACATAGCAGAATGGGCGGCATGAAGCAGCACAGTGAAACAGTGTGGAGGATGGGACAGCTAGCCCACATTTCTGTTGACTTTTGACATGCACGGTAGTCAGGTGAGGTAAACGTCGAATTCAGTCCTGCCTGGATACATCTGCCGAGTAGGTAAATGGTGGAGATTTTACCTATCCCGCAGGTCGGTATGTGTGCAGACCTGCCACTTCCTAACCTCCTTGGCATGCAAATATCAAATAAAAAGACGTCACAGCTCCTGTAAGTCATGTCAGTAGCTGGCTTACGGAAATGGAAACAAAAAACAAAAAGAAAAACAGAAAAAATCATCATGTATGCCCACCGAAAAAGCAGACTACAGTTTGGTAGTGGAATCTGGTCAGTTTATTCAACATTATATATTCTCCGTGCTTCACTTTAAGTCTGATTGTAGTAGTGGTCTTTGATTTAATGTCTATTCAGTGATTTTAGACACACAAAAAGTGAGGATACACGAGGAGTGAAGAGGATACTTGAAAATGGCCAATCTTCAGAAAAAAAAATGATCCAGAAAACAACTGTGCCGAGGACGGGAATGAAAAACTAACAAATGACGTTAAGTCTGATTGTCTGTCATGCACAGTGAGTCCAACTGGTTTTGATGACAGCGCTATCCAAGACTGATTTATGATGATGATGATGACAGCGCTAACCAAGACTGATTTATGATGATGATGATGACAGCGCTATCCAAGACTGATTTATGATAATGATGATGACAGCGCTATCCAAGACTGATTTATGATGAAGATGATGACAGCGCTATCCAAGACTGATTAATGATGATGATGATGACAGCGCTATCCAAGACTGATTTATGATGAAGATGATGACAGCGCTATCCAAGACATTAATGATGATGATGATGACAGCGCTATCCAAGACTGATTAATGATGATGATGATAATAATAATAATAATAAATGGTTATTTATGAGCGCTTTCCACTTGCACAAAGCGCTTTACAACAACAATAAAAAGTAAAACAAGCACACGAACTCACAGACACACACCAACACACACACAAACACGCACAGACACACACACACAAACCACACACACACGCACGCACGCACGCACACAAACACACACGCGCACGCATTCACACCCAAAAACACGCACATCAAGAATACAGAGCGGCAGAAAGAGGGTCTACAAGAAATGTTGCTGGAAGAGAAAAGTCTTCAGACTAGTTTTAAAGGAGGGAAATGAAGGGCTGTGACGGAGATTGTGAGGCAAGGAGTTCCACATCTGCACAGCAGATGATGAAAAAGCTCGACCACCATGCCTCTCTCGTTTATATTTTGGAACGCGGAATGTTCTATCATCGGTAGCAGAGCGAAGAGATCTGGGTGGTACATAGATCGTAAAGATGTCAGAAAGGTATTTAGGCGCAGTGCCAATTATGACTTGGTAGCAGAGACAAGAAGCTTTGTATTTGATTCTTTGTTCAATAGGTAACCAGTGTAACTCTCGTAGAAGGGGTGTACAATGTGCCGATCTTTTTGCTTTGCACACTATTTTGGCTGCCGAGTTCTGTACTTGTTGTAGTGGTCTGATCAGGGTATGTGGAGAACCGACAAGAAGAGAATTGCAGTAGTCTAGTCTAGATAGTACACAAGAACTGACAAGTGTTTTTGTTGCATCAACTGTGAGGTAGCGACGTATAGAGCTGATGCGTCTGAGTTCATGGTAGGCTACTTGACAGGTTTTACTGATATGATGTTTCATGGACATCTCTTTATCAAGGAAAAAGCCAAGGTCACGTACATTGTCTGAAAATGAGACGGGCGTATTTCCTAGGTCAAAAGTAGGAGGTAGGGAAGTGGCATCAACTGATGGAGGAAGGAGTCTAAGAGCTTCAGTCTTGTCATCATTTAGTTTCAGTTTGTTTTCGGTCATCCAATTTTTAACTTCTGTGACACTATCTTGGAGAGATTGAATGAGATTATCGTAGTTTGAAAGCGTATCAGAATGTTCCAGTTGAGTATCATCAGCATACATTTCATGACGAATGGAATGAGTATCAATGAGATGAGTGAGTGGAGTGGTGTAGAGTATGAAAAGAACAGGGCCCAGAACAGAGCCCTGAGGAACGCCGAAAGTGAGAGTAGATTCAGAGGATCTATTTCCGTCTACTAGAACAATTTGCTTTCTGTCAGAGAGATATGATGACAGCGTATCCAAGACTGATTAATGATGATGATGATGACAGCGCTATCCAAGACTGATTAATGATGATGATGATGAAAGCGCTATCCAAGACTGATTAATGATGATGATGATGACAGCGCTATCCAAGACTGATTTATGATGATGATGATGACAGCGCTATCCAAGACTGATTAATGATGATGATGATGACAGCTCTATCCAAGACTGATTTGTGATGATAATGATGACAGCGCTATCCAAGACTGATTTATGATGATAATGATGACAGCTCTATCCAAGACTGATTAATGATGAAGATGATGACAGCTCTATCCAAGACTGATTTGTGATGATAATGATGACAGCGCTATCCAAGACTGATTAATGATGAAGATGATGACAGCACTATCCAAGACTGATTTATGATGATAATGATGACAGCTCCATCCAAGACTGATTTATGATGAAGATGATGACAGCACTATCCAAGACTGATTAATGATGATGATGATGACAGCGCTATCCAAGACTGATTTATGATGATGATGATGACAGCGCTATCCAAGACTGATTTATGATGAAGATGATGACAGCGCTATCCAAGACTGATTAATGATGATGATGATGACAGCGCTATCCAAGACTGATTTATGATGATAATCATTTGTGTTTTCTGTCCAGGTGATAATCAACGGGCGGACAGTAGACAACCTGATGGGAGCGGCGGACAAGATGGCCAACATCACAGAGTACAACGGTCCTCCCTGTAACATCAACCCCTGTATGAACGGAGGGGTCTGCATCCCACTGCTCAACAGTGCCGAATGTCGCTGCCCATTTAACTATATTGGACAACACTGTGAAAAACGTGAGACAAAGAGAGAGAGAGGGGGGTTGGAAAAGAGGGAAGAGAGTGTGAGCGAAGGAGAGAGGAAAGATGTAATACACCTTCGTGGTATACCGTTTGTCCTTTCAAGTATAGTTGACATCATGGAAAGCGAAAGTTGAGGAGAGGTGAAGGGAGAGGGAGGAGGGAGCAAAGGGGACGGGGGAGGGGGTAAACAGAGAGAGAGAGGAAGGCATTGCTGTCTTCTTAATCACATGTGACATTTGTGATGTCAATGTATACAGAATTTCTTCAGAACGCAGTTACGCCATCTTGACAAAATGAAACTGAAGGAAGTTCACTTGGTATGACGGGGATCACTCACTGCTCCAGATTCATCTACTGGGTAGTTACTGACGTCAGTAGGCAGTGCCCCAAGTACACTGGATCAGAACAGACAATGCTGATCTCAACCAAAGTGACCAGGCAGCAGTGCATAGCCTCCTCTCGTGTGTGGCCTCATGGCGGCTTGATATGGTTAGCTCCCTTAGACTTCTCGGCATTGTGACTTGGACTCAATGAACTTGGGTTCGACGGTATATCGAGGAGAAAGAATGAGTGGTGTGGAATCAGCATCATTGAAGATGGGGTCCCCATCCCCAACCCCCTGTAAAATGAAACAACAATGGAAAGAGAGCAAACCAAAACAAATTATTTAAAAGGTAACTTTCGTACAATTTATAATACATGTATTACAGTTTAACACTTTCAGGTTATGAGTGTCCACAGTGATTAACTGTCAGTATAGAGAGAACAGAACGATCACACATTGATCATTTCACAAAACACAAGTGTTATGATGACCGTGTGGTCAGAACAACCGCCCAGGAACTGACAGGTCTAAGGCACAGTCCAAAGTTTGGACAGGGATTTTCTCTCGCATGCACTGTAACTTAAGGGATGGTCTAGGTGCTAGTCTTTGATGTAGCACAACCTGAGTTCAGTATTCGGCTTACCCGCCACGCACGTTAAAGGCTTGTCCCTGGTAATAATGTCTCGCATTGACTATTGCAATTCACTCCTGTCTGGTCTTCCTGCCTCCACCATTCACATCCTACAGCGCATTCAAAACAATGCTGTACGCCTTGTACTCAAAAAGAAAAAAGCTGACCACATATCTCCTCTCCTGGCACAACTTCACTGGCTCCCTGTATCAAAGCGCATACAGTACAAACTAGACACCATGTGCTACAAAAGCCTCAATAACGCAGCCCCCGATTACCTGTCAAGCCTACTTGAGATCTATGTTCCCTCACGTACCCTCCGCTCTGCCTCCGATCCTCTGACTTTTCGCTTTCCACGCACTAAGCTCAATACCTATGGTCCACGAGCCTTCTCTGTTTCTGGTCCACTCTCCTGGAACAAACTTCCTCTCTCAGTCCGTCAGCAACCTACTTTTGCCTCCTTCAAGTCCGCTCTCAAAACTCACCTTTTCTCCTCTGCATAAAATCCTAACCTCACTCAACCCCCCTCTGCAGCCTGTCTCCGCTCGGAGGGGAATCACTTTGTTTTAATATATAATTGTATATGATGTGCTCTCTGTGGTTTTCCATTGGTTTTATTCTTGCTTTTATTGCTTTTATTCTTTTCTCCCCATTTGTGGCCATGCATGTGTGTGTGTGTGTGTGTGTGTGTGTGTGTGTGTGTGTGTGTGTGTGTGTGTGTGTGTGTGTGCGTGTGTGTGCGTGCGTGCGTGTGTGCGTGTGTGTCTTTTCGGCGCTTGGATTTGATTTTGTCGAGATTTGCGCTATATAAATATTGTAATTATTATGTATGCATGTGCGTACGTATGTATGTATGTATGTATGTATGTATACGCTTAGATTTATGTATGTATGTATGTATGTATGTATACGCTCAGCTTAGATTTATGTATGTAAGTATGTAAGCATGTATGTATGCATGTATACGCTCATATGTATGTAGGTATGTATGCATGTATATGCTCATCGCTTAGATTTGATTTTATCAAGATTTTGCGCTATATAAATAAAATATATTATTATTATTATTATTAAATTTACCTTTAAAGGTAAGCAGATTGTTCGCAAAAAAAAAGACAAAAATAGGTGGTGTTGCATTATGACAAAGACAAAAATGGGTTGTGTTGCATTATGACAAAGACAATGGGTGGTGTCGCATTATGACAAAGACAAAAATGGGTGGTGTTGCATTATGACAAAGACAAAAATGGGTGGTGTCGCATTATGACAAAGACAAAAATGGGTGGTGTTGCATTATGACAAAGACAAAAATGGGTGGTGTTGCATTATGACAAAGACAAAAATGGGTGGTGTCGCATTATGACAAAGACAAAAATGGGTGGTGTTGCATTATGACAAAGACAAAAATGGGTGGTGTTGCATTATGACAAAGACAAAAATGGGTGGTGTCGCATTATGACAAAGACAAAAATGGGTTGTGTTGCATTATGACAAAGACAATGGGTTGTGTTGCATTATGACAAAGGCAATGGGTGGTGGTGCATTATAACAAAGACAATGGGGGTGGTGCATTATAACAAAGACAATGGGTGGTGGTGCATTATAATAAAGACAATGGGTGGTGGTGCATTATAACAAAGACAATGGGTGGTGGTGCACTATAACAAAGACAATGGATGGTGGTGCATTATAACAAAGACAATGGGTGGTGGTGCACTATAACAAAGACAATGGGTGGTGGTGTATTATAACAAAGACAATGGGTGGTGGTGCATTATAACAAAGACAATGGGTGGTGGTGCATTATAACAAAGACAATGGGTGGTGGTGCATTATCACAACATACTCCCCTGAAGCGAGTGATTCACAGTTCACAAAGGGATCGTTCTGTTGTACCGAGAAATCATCACAATGCAAAGTAACACAACACAACACAGCAAAACACAACACAACACCACGTAACAAAGCATAACACAATACAACACATCGTAATGCAGCTTAATACAAAGCAACACAACACAGCATAAGACAACACAACGTAACACAGCTTAACACAAAGCAACACAACACAGCATAAGACAACACAACGTAACACAGCTTAACACAAAGCAACACAACACAACACAACACAACGTAACACAGCTTAACACAAAGCAACACAACACAGCACAACACAACACAACGTAACACAGCTTAACACAAAGCAACACAACACAGCACAACACAACACAACGTAACACAGCTTAACACAAAACAACACAACACAGCATAAGACAACACAACGTAACACAGCTTAACACAAAGCAACACAAACAGCATAAGACAACACAACGTAACACAGCTTAACACAAAGCAACACAACACAGCATAAGACAACACAACGCAACACAGCTTAACACAAAACAACACAACACAGCATAAGACAACACAACGTAACACAGCTTAACACAAAGCAACACAACACAGCATAAGACAACACAACGTAACACAGCTTAACACAAAGCAACACAACACAGCATAAGACAACACAACGTAACACAGCTTAACACAAAGCAACACAACACAGCATAAGACAACACAACGTAACACAGCTTAACACAAAGCAACACAACACAGCATAAGACAACACAACGTAACACAGCTTAACACAAAACAGAACACAACATAACATAAGACAACACAACGTAACACAGCTTAACACAAAGCAACACAACACAGCATAAGACAACACAACGTAACACAGCTTAACACAAAGCAACACAACACAGCATAAGACAACACAACGTAACACAGCTTAACACAAAGCAACACAACACAGCATAAGACAACACAACGTAACACAGCTTAACACAAAGCAACACAACACAGCATAAGACAACACAACGTAACACAGCTTAACACAAAAACAAACACAACACAACACAGCGTAACACAACACAACGCAAAAAGCGCAACAACACACAAAACACAACATAATACACAAAACACATCTCAACGCACAAAACACGATACAACCCACAAAACACAACGCAACACACGAAACACAAAACACAACACACGAAACACAACACAACGCACAACACACCGCAACACACAACACAAAGTACACAACACAACGTACATAACACAGCACAGCACAACACAACATGCACAACATACACAACACACACAACACAACACACAATGCAAAACAACACAACACACACAAAACAAAACAACGCAATGCACAAAACACAACAAAACATTGCAACGCGCGAAACTCAACACAACACAACACACAAGGCACAACACAACACACACAACACACACACACACACACAACATAACACACACACACACACACACACCACACACACACACACACACACACACACACACACACACACACACACACACACACAACGTAACAAACACAACACAATACAACAAACACAACATAACGCTACGCACAAAACAAAACAAAACAGTGTACAAAACAAAACACAACATAACAAAACACAACACAGTGTACAAACAAAACACAACACAACACAACACAGTGTACAAAACAAAACACAACACAGTGTACAAAACAAACAACACAGTGTACAAAACAAAACACAAACACAGTTAACAAAACAAAACAAACAGTGTAACAAAACAAAACACAACTAACAAAACAACACAGTGTACAAAACAAAACACAACAAACACAGTGTACAAACAACAAAACAAAACAAAACCACACAGTGTACAAAACAAACACAAAACATAACAAAACACAACACAGTTACAAAACAAAACAAAAACAACAAACAACACAGTGTACAAAACAACACAACACACATGTACAAACAACAAACACTAACATAACACAAACACAACTAACAGTGTACAAAAACACAACACAACACAACACAACACAGTGTACAAAACAAAACACAACACAGTGTAACAAAACAAAACACAACAATAAAAAACACTAACACAGTGTACAAAACAAAACAAAACACAACAACAACACAGTGTACAAAACAAAAACAAAACACAACACAGTGTAACAAAACAAAACACAACACAGTGTACAAACAAAACACACAAAACACAACACAGTGTACAAACAAAACAAACAAACACAACACAGTGTAACAAAACAAAACAAAAACAACACAGTGTACAATAACAAAACAAAACAAACACAAAACAACACAAACACAGTGTAACAAAAAAACACAACATAAACAACACAACACAACACAACACAGTGTTCAACTAAAACACAACACAGTGTACAAAACAAAAACACAGCATAACACAACAACACAACACAGTGTACAAAACAAAACAGTAACACAGTGTACAAAAAAACAAAACAGAACACAGTGTACAAAACAAAACAGAACACAGTGTACAAAACAAAACAAAACATAACAAAGCACAACACAGTGTACAACAAACAAACAACATAACAAAACACAACACAGTTACAAAAACAAAACACAACACAACACAGTGTACAAAACACAAAACACAACATAACAAAGCACAACACAGTGTACAAAACACAACATAACAAAACACAACACAGTGTACAAAACAAAAACACAACACAACACAGTGTACAAACAAAACACAACATAAACAAAACACAACACAGTGTACAAAACAAAACACACAACACAACACACTGTACAACACAAAACACAACACAAACAGTTTGCAAACTAAAACACAAACACAGTGTACAAAACAAAACAAAACACACAACAACACAAACACAGGTACAAAACAAAACACAACATAAACACAACACAAACACAGTGTACAAAACAAAACACAAACTGTACAAACACAAAACAACACATAACAAAACAACACAGTGTACAAAACAAAACACAACATAACAAAACAACACACTGTACAAAACAAAACACAACATAACAAAACAAACACAGTGTACAAAACAAAACACAACATAACAAAACACAACACAGTGTACAAAACAAAACACAACATAACAAAACACAACACAGTGTACAAAACAAAACACAACATAACAAAACACAACACAGTGTACAAAACAAAAACACAACACAGTGTACAAAACAAAACACAGACATAACACAACACAACACAGTGTACAAAACAAAACACAACATAACAAAACAAACACAGTGTACAAAACAAAACACAACACAGTGTACAAAACAAAACACGACATAACACAACACAACACAGTGTACAAAACAAAACACAACACTGTACAAAACAAAACACGGAGCACATCACATCGCACCGCATCACATCATACCATATCACATCACACACAACACAACACAACACAACACAACACAACACACGCCCAGCTAAAGATGGCATGGACCCTAAATAGTGTGATTGTCATTTTTTGTATGGATCAGGCAAGGAGCACAGTGACAAAGACCAGCCAGTGCGATTTGAAGGGTCCACTTTCCTGAACTACCCCAATGAAGTCATCAGAGAGTGAGTAGTTTTGCTCCTTTCTCTCTTTGCTCACTTGGTTTTGATAACTATTCTAACTTAGCATGACAGCATCGTGATCGTTTCTATAGAATGAATTTTTTTTTCTCTGAATAGCATGGTGAAGATTATAATATTATTTGACTGTTTTACAGCTGGTGTTCTTTTATAAAGTTTTATTTACTTTATCGGAACATTTTAAGATGATAATGTGTATGTCAGTGTTGGTATAATATATTTTCTTTCTTCTGGTTATTTTTATGTGGTATATACGAAAACTTAGGACTCAGTGGTTTTCTGAATAGTGACCAAAAAGCAAGGCAAATGTAAACTATGCAATGAAATGAGAAATGTGTTAAGATGAAAAGGAAGCAGTTCACAGTAAAGGAAACACTTGACCAGTCTGACGCTGTCGAATAAAAACAAGGCACGTACTTATCGTGTCTGTCAGCAAGTGCTATCAGACTTGTAGGTTTGATAGTGAACACATCCGTCAGTACTCACTCATGTGCATGTCTGTGCCTTGTTGTAGTCTGAAAGAGTAAAACAAAGAACAAAATGCCTTAGGTGCAATAAATATACAGTGAGGCTTTTATCGTGCAACGTTGGAATGAGACAGCTGGCGCTTTTCTATGGTAGGCCTGTCACTTAGATGGCTGAAAATAGTCCGTGCTGTTTAGCGTGTAGCGATTTCACAGTTCTTTTCTAAACATATGTAAGCAATAGATAAAGAATGTGGAGGGTTACCTATGGGAATATGTAGGGTTACCTATCAGAATATGCAGGGTTACCTATCGGAATATGTAGGGTTACCTATCGAAATATGCAGGGTTTCCTATCAGAATATGTAGGGTTACCTATCGGAATAAGCAGCGTTACCTATCAGAATATGCAGGGTTACCTATCAGATTATGTAGGGTTACCTATCAGAATATGCAGGGTTACCTATCAGAATATGGAGGGTTACCTATCGGATTATGCAGGGTTACCTATCAGAATATGCAGGGTTACCTATCGAATATGCAGGGTTACCTATCGAATATGAGGGTTACCTATCAGAATATCTAGGGTTACCTATCGGAATATTGGAGGGTTACCTATCAGAATATGTAGGGTTACCTATCAGAATTATGTAGGGTTACCTATCAGAATATGCAGGGTTACTATCAGAATATGGAGGGTTACCTATCAGGATTATGAGGGTTACCTATCAGAATATGGAGGGTTACCTATCAGAATATGTAGGGTTACCTATCAGAATATTAGGGTTACCTATCAGAATATGCGAGTTACCTATCGGATTATGCAGGGTTACCTATCAGAATATGGAGGGTTACCTATCGGAATATACAGGGTTACCTATCAGAATATGTAGGGTTACCTATCAGATTATGTAGGGTTACCTATCAGAATATGAGGTACCTATCAGATTATTAGGGTTACCTATCAGAATATGCAGGGTTACCTATCGAATATGTAGGGTTACCTATCAGAATATGGAGGGTTACCTATCAGATTATGTAGGGTTACCTATCAGATTATGTAGGGTTACCTATCAGAATATGGAGGGTTACCTATCAGATTATGTAGGGTTACCTATCAGAATATGGAGGGTTACCTATCAGAATATGAGGGTTAACTATCAGATTATGCAGGGTTACCTATCAGAATATAGTAGGTTACCTATCAGAATATGCAGGATTACCTATCAGATTATGTACGGTTACCTATCAGAATATGCAGGTTACCTATCGGAATATTAGGGTTACCTATCAGAATAGGGCAGGGTTACCTATCAGATATGGTAGGGTTACCTATCAGATTATGTAGGGTTACCTATCAGAATATGCAGGTTCCTATCAATATGAGGTTACCTATCGAATATAGGGTTACCTATCGATATTAGGTTACATCATATGCAGGTTACCTATCAGAATATGAGGGTTACCTATCAGATATGTAGGGTTACCTAATATAGATATCGTAGGGTACTATCAGAATATGAGGGTTACCTATCGGAATATAGGTACTACGATAGGGGTTACCTATCAGAATATGAGGGTTACCTATCAGATTATGTAGGGTACTATCAGAATATCAGGTTACCTATCAGAATATGAGGTTACCTATCGATATGCAGGTTACCTATCAGAATATGAGGTTACCTATCAGAATATGGGGTTACCTATCAGAATATGTAGGTCTGTGTTACCTATCAAATATGGAGGGTTACCTATCAATATGAGGTTACCTATCAGAATATGAGGGTTACCTATCAGATATGAGGTTACCTATCAGATTAGAGGTTACCTATCAGAATATGCAGGTTACCTATCAGAATATGAGGGTTACCTATCAGAATATGAGGTTACCTATAGATATGCAGGTTACCTATCAAATATGAGGTTACCTATCAGAATATGCAGGTTACCTATCGATATGTAGGGTTACCTATCAGAATATGTAGGGTTACCTATCAGAATATGCAGGGTTCCTATCGGATATGTCATGGTTACCTATCAGAATATGCAGGGTTACCTATCAGAATATGTAGGGTTACCTATATTGCAGGGTTACCTATCAGAATATGAGGGTTACCTATCAGATATGTAGGGTTACCTATCAGAATATGCAGGGTTACCTATCAGATTATGTAGGGTTACCTATCAGAATATGCAGGGTTACCTATCAGGAATATGTAGGGTTACCTATCAGAATATGCAGGGTTACCTATCAGATTATGTAGGGTTAACCTATCAGAATATGTAGGGTTACCTATCAGAATATGCAAGGTTACCTATCGAATATGTAGGGTTACCTATCAGAATATGGAGGGTTACCTATCAGATTATGTAGGGTTACCTATCAGAATTATGTAGGGTTACCTATCAGAATATGGAGGGTTACCTATCAGATTATGTAGGGTTACCTATCAGAATATGGAGGGTTACCTATCAGAATATGGAGGGTTACCTATCAGATTATGTAGGGTTACCTATCAGATTATGTAGGGTTACCTATCAGAATATGCAGGATTACCTATCAGATTATGTAGGGTTACCTATCAGAATATGGAGGGTTACCTATCGAATATGTAGGGTTACCTATAGATGGGTTACCTATCAGAATATGTAGGTTACCTATCAGATTATGTAGGTTACCTATCAGAATATGCAGGGTTACCTATCAGAATATGTAGGGTTACCTATCAGAATATGAGGGTTACCTATCAGGAATATGTAGGTTACCATATGAGGGTTACCTATCAGAATATGTAGGGTTACCTATCAGATTATGTAGGGTTACCTATCAGAATATGCAGGGTTACTATCGAATTTAGGGTTACCTATAGATATGCAGGGTTACCTATCGAAATTACTTATGAGGGTTACCTATCAGAATATGTAGGGTTACCTATCAGATTATGTAGGGATTACCTATCAGAATTATGTCAGGTTACCTATCAGAATATGCAGGGTTACCTATCGAATATGCAAAGGGTTACCTATCAGAATATGTAGGGTTACCTATCAGATATGAGGGTTACCTATCAGATATGCAGGTTACCTATCAGATTATGTAGGGTTACCTATCAGAATATGCAGGGTTACCTATCGGAATATGTATGGTTACCTATCAGAATATGGAGGGTTACCTATCAGATTATGTAGGGTTACCTATCAAATTATGAGGGTTACCTATCAGAATATGCAGGGTTACCTATCGAATTATGTAGGGTTACCTATCAGAATATGGAGGGTTACCTATCAGAATATGTAGGGTTTACTCTATCAGAATATGGAGGGTTACCTATCAGATTATGTAGGTTAACTATCAGAATATGGAGGTTACCTATCAGAATATGAGGGTTACCTATCAGAATTATGTAGGGTTACCTATCAGAATTAGCAGGTTACCTATCAGAATATGGAGGGTTCCTATCAGATTATGTAGGGTTACCTATCAGAATATGCAGGGTTACCTATCAGAATATGCTAGGGTTACCTATCAGAACATGGAGGGTTACCTATCGATTATGCAGGTTCTTAGGCAGGTTACCTATCGAATATGCAGGGTTACCTATCAGATTATGTAGGGTTACCTATCAGAATAGGGTTACCTATCAGAATATGCAGGTTACCTATTAGATTAGAGTGTTACCTATCAGAATATGCAGGGTTACCTATCGGAATATGTAGGGTTACCTATCAGAATATGGAGGGTTACCTATCAGATATGTACTGATAGGGTTACTATCAGAATATGGAGGGTTACCTATCAGATTATGTAGGGTTCCCTATCAGAATATGGAGGGTTACCTATCAGATATATACTAGAATGTGTATTACCTATCAGAATATGTAGGGTTACCTATCAGAATATCTAGGGTTACCTATCAGAATATGGAGGGTTACCTATCGGATTATGCAGGTTCCCTATCAGAATATGCAGGGTTACCTATCGGAATATGCAGGGTTACCTGTCAGATTATGTAGGGTTACCTATCAGAATAGCAGCGTTACCTATCAGAATATGCAGGATTACCTATTAGATTATGTAGTGTTACCTATCAGAATATGCAGGGTACCTATCGGAATATGTAGGGTTACTATCAGAATATGGAGGGTTACCTATCAGATTATGTAGGGTTACCTATCAGATTATGTAGGGTTACCTATCAGAATATGGAGGGTTACCTATCAGATTATGTAGGGTTACCTATCAGAATATTGAGGGTTACCTATCAGAATATGGAGGGTTACCTATCAGATTATGTAGGGTTACCTATCAGAATATGCAGGGTTACCTATCGGAATATGTAGGGTTACCTATCAGAATATGTAGGGTTACCTATCAGAATATCTAGGGTTACCTATCAGAATATGTAGGGTTACCTATCAGATTATGTAGGGTTACCTATCAGAATATGCAGGGTTACCTATCAGATTATGTAGGGTTACCTATCAGAATAAGCAGCGTTACCTATCAGAATATGCAGGATTACCTATTAGATTATGTAGTGTTACCTATCAGAATATGCAGGGTTACCTATCGGAATATGTAGGGTTACCTATCAGAATATGGAGGGTTACCTATCAGATTATGTAGGGTTACCTATCAGATTATGTAGGGTTACCTATCAGAATATGGAGGGTTACCTATCAGAATATGTAGGGTTACCTATCAGAATATGCAGAGTTACCTATCGGATTATGCAGGGTTACCTATCAGAATATGTAGGGTTACCTATCGGAATATGCAGGGTTACCTATCAGATTATGTGTATCCGCCTTCTCTATTAATTTTGTCATACACCATTCAGGCAGGGCATAAATAATGTCTACACACTATCTTATTTATTTTTATTCAGTTGTTTATTCATTTCCTTATTACATATAAACAATATATTGAGTAGGTGCAGTATTAAAAAGGTATGCCAGATTGCGTAATAAACGTGATCTCTGCTAATTATGATGTCAGCAAATTGAACCGAATGTCACCACATCGGTTTTCGTTAATCATGTAGTGCAACATGTGCATTGTGATTGAGGAATGTTATTTTTAGCATGTATTTGCATGTTTTAATTTTGTAAGAAAAAAATAAGCATATGTAGTTTATAAATTCTTGATAATCATATTTTGTTTACTGGTATTTGAAAAAAAACGTACACATGATATTTGAAATATATCTATATCTATATCTACATGTATATCTATATCTGTATCTATACCTATATACACTACGCACAAAAAGTTAAGGATCACTATGAGAAAACAGGTGCGTAATAAACTCAGTTCGCTACTGTTATTTATTTCTCAGTCCAGCCAAATTGTTATGAATTCTTGTTCAGCTGTAAGTGGGCGATGTTGTGTTAGTGCGAAAATTGCACGGGATTCTCTACTACTGAGCTTGGCCGCAAACGGAAAAGCGGAAACTTGCGAAAAAGGACCTTGTTTTGGACCGTTCTGCCTGAACACATTGCACAAGCCAGATGGAAAAACCATTATGCACGTGCAAGCACTGCTGTTTATGTGTGAGATGCTGTCTCTTGCTTGGCTTTATAAGAAGACATTCCACCAGTAGTAAGCCTGATCTGACAATGCCTCCACGACGAAAATTGAGCGAATTTGAGAGGGGACGAGCTGTTGCATGGTTCCAAGATGGTGTTCCCAAGCGAGAAGTGGCCAGGCGACTTCAGGTGTCCATCTCGGTCATTGTCAGACTGATTCAACGCTTCACAGCCACTGGGAGGGTCCATGAAAGACGCAGATCTGGTCGACCGAAGAAGACAAACCCACGTGAAGATCGTCTCATTGAACGACAAGCCCTGCAGACAAGAACAGCCTCTTCCAGCATCATTCGAAGGCAGCTGAGGGTGGCTACTAACATCAACATCAGCCAGCAGACCATACGGAACCGCCTTCATGGGTTTAACCTCCGTTCTCGTCGCCCAGCTGTACGGCCACGCTTAACTCCAGCCCATAGGGCAGCACGCCGTGCCTTCTGCAGACGTCACGTGAGGTGGACACGTCAGCAATGGTCCCAGGTCCTGTTCAGTGATGAATCACGATTCACCATGAACCACAACGACGGCCGACTGAGGGTCTGGAGGCGCCCAGGGCAACGCTTTATTGACACCACTGTCCAAGAAAAGGTGGCCTTTGGTGGAGGTTCTGTAATGGTCTGGGGGGCCTTCAGCCTTCACCACAGAACACCCTTGTATCATGTACAGGGAACCTGACTGGCCTCCGATACCGGGATGATTTCCTTCGACCGCTGGCTGTGCCTACACTGCAGCAGATGGGACCGACGGCTGTCTACCAGGATGACAACGCTCGCCCCCACAGGGCAAGGGTGGTCAACGACTTCCTGCAGCAGTCTGGAGTCAACAGAATGCCAGCATGCAGTCCCGATCTCAACCCGATTGAGAACCTCTGGGATGAGCTGGATCGCAAAGTGAGGAGCAACCACCCCCCTCCCAGGGATGCCCAACACCTCTACCAGATGCTGCAGGCTGAGTGGCAGGCGCTTCCACAGAGGATCTTCACCAACCTGGTCAACTCGATGAGGACTCGCTGCGTCGAGTGCCAGAACAGCCATGGCGGTTACACGCATTACTGAACTTTTGGGAGCATCAGAATGCCCTGTCTTGTGATTTCAATGACTTTGGGAAATCAAATTTCGATACGTACCCACTTTGATCAAATGTACACACCAAACGATTGCTCGAAATTGAAGGCAATTGTGTATCGTTATCACTAAAGCATGGAATTAAATGTTTGCCAAACTTCAACGCATTGGCTTTCTTATTTTGAAAGTTATGTTTGTGCAAGTGATCCTTAACTTTTTGTGCGTAGCTTATATATATATCTATATATCTATATCTATCATCATCATGTGTCCTGCCGCGTGGTGTTGGCGATCATGGCTCTCCATACGAAACTAGGTGCCCCAATCTCTCCTGCTTCATAATATGCCCCACAAACGTTGTTTGTCTTCTTCCAATCTTCTTCACCAATGCTCTTTCTGTTCCTGCCCCCCTAAAGATTGCCCCGCTTGTTTTCCCAGCTGTCCATGGAACTCTCAACATTCCTCCCGAAAACCACATCCCAGTTGCCCCAATCCTGCTCTGACTCCACGTGTTGACTGTTCATGCCTCATATCCATACAACAGTACCGGCTGTATACAACACTCAAGAACTCTCTTCCTGATGCGAACCGACAGGCATTTGTTGGCAAGAACGGCCTCATCCTCCCAAATGCTGCCCCAGCCTGGCTGATTCTGGTATCCCTGATGTGCATTCGCCGTCCAGTGAGACGACCGCTCCCAGACATCTAAACCCATCAGCTTGCCCCAGTGCCGTGCCATTTGCTGTTACCCCGCAAGAGGGGACCTCTTTTTTTTTAATTGTCTGACTACCACGACCTCAGTCCTCCCGCTGTTATGCTCCAGCCCTTCACTTTTGCTTTCTGTTTCTGCCATATTCACAAGGTTTTGTAGGTCGTTTTCATTTTCTGCGATTAGAACGGTGTCCTCTGCGTAACGAAGACTGCCCACCACTTCCCCTCCAACCTCCATCCCAGGGCACTCCCCCAGGTTCCCCACGACGGTTCCTCTGCAGAGTGAAAACAAACCTGGTGACAGAACATATCCCTGCCAAGCCCCTCTTTTGACATCCTGGAATGTGCTTACATCGTCTTCTATTCTCACCGCTACTGCCTGTTCCCAGGTAGAAAGAAACTCTAGGGAGAGCTAGACAACAGAAGGTCTTCAGAGAAGTAACCCCCTTTAGACAAGTGTTTCGGCCCTGAACTCCTTACACTCTCGGGGGGCCGGGCCACATCCAGGTCATGACTCCTGGATGCCCTTCTGCTATTGTCTATTTTTTTTTCCCACGCCGGGGAGCGAACCTGGGCGATTCTGCGCTTCAGAACTGCGGTACGCGGTTTTACCAATGTGCTAACGGGGCACACATCATCTGTAGGGAATTTAATCCTTATGAAGTCCACTTTGGTTCCTCCTTGCCCAGATCCAGCTTGAGCTCCTTTCTGCTGCCTCTGCCATCGCTTTAAGGGCTCTAGTCCTCTTCTTCCCAGAAATGGCGAGTTGTTTCATGAGATCATAAGCGGAGGTGCCCACAAACCCTCTTGCCCCGACCTCTATGGCGAAGATTTTGACCCGCAGACCTGCTTTCTTCAGGGTGCTGGCAAGACCGGCGTATTTTTCGGTCTTGTAGATATGTGCTTCTTCCATTCTGCTTTCGTATGGCACAGTGAGTTCTATCAGAATCACTTGTTTCGAGGAGTCAGAGTGGAGAGCGATGTCTGGTCTCATGCCTGTCTTGCTGATGACATCTGGGTAATTTCTCCACTCTGGGAGGTCTGCTGTACACTCCCAGTCGACTGCTCCATCCAGAAGACCCTTTGGCAATGTGCTGGTTGTCATAGCAATTTCGGGCCAGACCTGTTTCCCTCCTGCTTTGTAGAACGTTGTCATAGCAATTGGTGCGTTTGGGGTCATGGATTTTTCGCTAACCACGTCTGTGATCACTTTCAGAACTTGGTTGTGCCTCCATGTATACCTTCCTTGGGCTAGCGCTACTTTGCAAGAGCTTAGGACATGTTCCACTGTTTGTTTCATCGACAGAGCGGACATGCTGGGTCATCTGATTTCCCCCATTTCACTAAGTTTGCATTCGAGGGGAGCAGGTCATATACAGATCTGAGGAGGAAGCTTATCCTTAGAGGAGCCATGTGCCACATATCGTTCCAGCTGAGACTTCTTTGGAGTGCACTGTCCCATGTTGTCCATTGCCCCTGTTGACCTTGCTGGACTGCCTTCTGCACTCTTTTGACATCTTCTTCTTTCTTCAACTCCTGTATGATCATGTCTCTTTTTTCCTTCCCTTTGGCTTTGGACCACCACTGCATTTTTGTTGCTCCCAGTCCCTGTCTGTTGGTTTGCGTGTGTCCAGTTATTTGATGCTGAGGTTTCTCTTGGCATTGTTTACAGCCTCTTGGACTTTCCATTTTCTGCCAGTTCTCAGCTTTGGCTGAACTAATCTCACGATATTGTCTTCCGATTCCTCCAGCATGCTCAACAGTCTTGGTTTTCCAACTTTGTATTCCTCCACTATGGATTTGAGAGTTAGCTTCAGCATTGCTTGACGACAGTAGAATGCAACATCAGTGAGACCAGGTGGGACACCGAGCCATTTTCTTGTGTATTTGTTGATTTTGGCTTCCATTGCTTCCACTGTGCTGGTGCAAATGTCATAGATTAGCAGTGGCCACAGCAGCTTTGGTATCAGCATGAACTGTAGACACCAGACTTTGTATTTGCCTGGCAGTCCGCAGTTATCTATTTTCTTCAGGCCTTCTTCTGCTTTTTGCTTTGTTTCACATCCCCTTTGTGTGTCTTTCAGGGAGTCATCATACCATCTTCCGAGACTTTTTACTGGCTCTTCTGTGACAGTGGGGATGGCTTGGTTGGCTACCATGAATTTGACTGAATCTGCCACTTTTCCTTTCCAGTGAGAGACTTCGGGATTTCTTTGGTTTGAACCTCATTCTTGAAGAGGCCACCAGCTCATCCAGCTGATTTAAGATTTGGTGTGTCTCTTCCTCATCCGTGGACAAGACTGTTGTGTCATCCATGAAAGCTTTCAGAGGAGGCATCTGGTATCCATCTCCCAGATTCACTGGACCTGAACTCTTCATTGCAGCTTTCAAGATGACTTCCATTGCCAACACGAACAGTATGGGAGAGATTGCACAGCCCATTGCAATGCCCACCTCTAGGTCTATCCAGTCCGTGGTGTATTCTTTGGTAGAGAACCGCATTGAGAACCCTTGGAAATACTTCCTCAGCATTATTCGGATGTTTTCTGGGATGTGATACATTTCAAGAGCCAGCTGGATCATATCGTGTGGAACTGATCCATATGCATTCGCCAGATCAAGCCAAACTACGTCAATGTCTCTCTTGTCTGTTCTTGCTTTTTGGATGGCATCCCAAATCAACGTGGCATGTTCCAAGCATCCAGGCATTCCTGGTATGCCTCCCTTTTGGACTGACATATCCAGATACTTGTTTTCAGTCAGGTATTTTGTCAATCTTGCTGCCATAACAGAGAAGAAGTGATATTGGCCTGAACTGGTTGATGCTGCTGGAGTTCTGCTTCTTCGGAATGTACACTCCTTCAGCTCTCATCCATTGGTCGCTGATCTTCTGGTTCCTCAATGCTGATCGAATCATCTTGTGGAGCCACTCGAGCACTTTTGGGCATTTCTTGTAGAGCATGTATGGTATTCCGTTTGGTCCAGGTGCTGACTTGGCTCTGGTTTTCTTTACTACGTTCTTCACTTCATCCAGTGTTGGTGGTTTGTTATTGAATTTTCCTTCTGGCGCTACAGGCCAAACCAGATTCTGGATTTCAAGTGGTGCCTCGCGCTGAGAATCGGAATATGTTTCCCTGAGATGCTGCTCTAGGGTTTCCTTGCCCACTGTGAGAGTCCCTGATTTGGGTTGTTCAAACAGCTTTCTTGCAAAGTCAAAGGGATCTTTGAAGAAACGATCTTGAGTCTTCTTCTTTTTGCTCTTTCTTCGCCTTGCTGATTCCACTTTGCTGAGAGCATTGTGTTTGACTTTCAGATCTTTCCAGAGTTCCAGGAGCCCTTGCTTCTCGAATTCTGAGGCAGTTTTCATTCGCTTTTTAAGCTTCCTTTTCTTCTCCCGGATGCTCTCCATCTGTTGCTGTCTTCTGGATTTCTGGGGAGGCGTTTTTGTCTTTGGCTGCTTCACTCCATAAGTGTCCCTGCAGATAGAGTATATGATGTCTCCGTATGTGTCAAGTTTGTGTTCCAGCGTACTGTTCCCTATTAGCGCATTCAGCTTAAGGACAAGTTCCTCATCTAATTTCTCCCATTGTTCTTTTGCACCGGCAGGCGGCAAATTCAGTTTTTCACGTTTGGCGTTAAGAGCTTGTGCAAAATACATAGTTCTGATTACTCCCAGACCTTTCCCATCAACACTGAGCCTGTCCAGCTGGTCAACCAACTGTCCGTGTCTCACCCGATCAAAAGCCTTGGTATAATCAACAAGGCTTAAATTAAATACAAATCCTTACTCAATTCGATTGACCTTTCTGTGGGAGTTGTTAGGATGTCTATGGCATTAACAGCTCCTTTCCCTTCCACAAACCCTCACTGCTCCTCCACTATATCCCACCTGACTGCATTCCATGTTTCCATCATGACTACTCCCAATAGAATTTTTATCATATGATCCGTCAAGCCGACTGTACGACGGAGTTCGCACTCTATAGCCCCCGTCATCCCTGTAAGTGCAATGAAAATCAATTTTGACATGTACTGGTATCACAAATTTCATTTAGGAGGACCGTCATTTTTTCATACCAAATTCATCTAAAGCCCTAATCATTTCTGTAGTAACATTGTCTGGTCCTGGGGCCCCTCCCGGTTTCATTTCTCTCAGTGCTACTCCAACTCTTATTTTTCACTACGGGTGGTCCCTCAGCGCTCTCTCCCATAACGTGCTCCTCGTTTCCGTTATCGCCAAAAGGATCTATCTAACACTCCGTCTTTTTCCATAACAATCATACCATCTTTAGATATCTCTAGTTGTGTGTGTATATATATATATATTATATATACGACTCGTTATATATATAGAGAGAGAGAGAGAGAGAGTGAGTGAGACAGAGAGAGAGATTATGAAAATATGTATATGTGTAGAGAGAGATAGAAATATACATACAGATACAGATATAGATATAGATATACATATGTGTATACGTAGATATATATGTGTGTGTATGTATGTATATTTAAGAAGATTAACATTTTGGTGGTATAAGTATAGACTATAATATCTTTATGACATTTTGAATGTGGTTTTGTATAGGTAGAGTATCTGTCGATTAATGACGTTTCCCTAAGCCGCTTGTTGTCTGAATAGTCAGAATTGTTAAGATTTTTTGTGTTGTTTTTCATACAAACCGTTTCTTTCAATTTATGAAACTTTTGAGTTTACTTTGCCAATAAAATCCATCCTTTTAATTTCATGTTCCTGCATGGCAGTAAACTCTTGTTGCTGACAACAAATAGAAAATGGAACCTATTTGTTGAGAGAGAGAGAGACAGGGACAGAGAGAGAGAGTGAGTGAGAGAGAGAGAGAGACAGGGACACAGAGAGAGAGATTATAGCGTCTAACTGAAATTTGATTTCTTGTACCATTGTCAGCGTTTAATTTGTTTTGGTTATACACAAAAAGATAATTCATATATCCATCCCCTTTACATATATACAAATAGCTTTGTACTGCTTCTGTCAAAACTGTGCATATTTAGCGACCGTTATCATGTGTAGAGTTTTCCTGTAGCTGTTTCCCCATCCTTTCCCGACTTGGCTCTGTCCCATTTCCAATGCCTGAGATGACCACAACCAGGACAGGTTTCAACATGTGAGTAGTAACGATGATTGGAATGATGGCAGACGGTGTGGTGGTCCGTTACAGTACAGGATTGTATCCCCGTCACGTGCCAGTCGGGCCTGGAAATTCAAGCACCTGCTGTGCTGATGAACGTTCATTCAGAGGGCGAGGAGGCCTGGACGATACAGACGTACACCTCTGGCCTTTCACTATGATTGGACTTGTCAGAGTCTGGATAGAGAAACTGTATGTGTGTGATCTGTAGTCCACCCTGGGAGATCTCTCTCACCAAACAGCCCAACGACGTTAGGGCCATAAAACAAGCTTTCTTTGTGAAGTTTCTACCACTTCACTGTACAACGCTGTGATGGGTCTGGTACAAAACTACCTTCATTAGCCATTGACTCTCTCGCCTTATCAACCAGTGCTAGAGAAACTTAACCTTTTAATTTTCTCACCGTGTCCACCAGCTTCCTCCAGGGGTGACAAGGTGAAAGGGTTAAATTTTTGCTTTGCTACCGTAACTAAGAATACAGAAACCTAGTAAATAGGGTGGAGAAGTCAAATGGTTAAAGAAATCAGACGCATCAATGTCCAACAACATCATAGGCACGGCACAGCCAACATTTTCTATTATTTTCCAGATTATTAAAAACTTGGATCCAGCCTGGCCTTTCTATTCCATCCGTAGATCGCTCAGCTCCAGTATCATTACTTGTCTGTGTGTATATACTATAAACGATAGTTTTGAACAGAGGTTTGTCATTTGTGAACTAACCATCATTTCTCACATGAAAACTCCGCTTGGCTAACCAAGGTCTCCATGCTTGTAGCTCTGCAGCAATGGGACCAAATGAGCAGTATGTATTTCTCTGTTTTGTTGGGTTCGTTGGCTATGTTTGGTTGGTTGTTGTATTCCCCATGATTTATGATTCGATATCAGTTTTTTTCTCTCTTTTGTCTGCTTAATATTTCTTTCACAGGTCCGTTTTCTGCCACCTTTTTGCATGGATTTTGAGCACGAATGAATGAATGATATTTTTTATTCTTCCTTTTTTAATGTGCACTCCTTTTTTCCTTTCTCCTGATCTATCGGCATCTCACTGTATATATAGGTGTGTGTGTGTGTGTGTGTGTGTGTGTGTGTGTGTGTGTGTGTGTGTGTGTGTTATATGTTGCTGTTCAGTGTTCCTATGATCATATTATGTATGTGTAATCGAGTCTGATTTAACTGAGCAGTGCACGACATGATTAATTCTTCTCCATTACTATAAACTTGTCTTTTTAGAATGGCAGAAGCAGAGTGTAGATGAGCTGTGAACTACAGCTAACTGATAGTAAGTACAAGCCGTCAGGTCCAAGGGAGGGAAGACAAGTTGTCGGCCTTGCAGGGGTAAGAATATATTAACAAGTAGACGCAAAAACAAACGGAGGGGTCGCGTGTGAAATTTCATTCGACCCATGCACCGTTTCAGAAAATAAATTTCTAGCAGTAACTGCCTCATTCGTTTATGTTTGTTATTAGTATAACGATGCTGCAGAAAGGTAAATTAGACAACATCAAAATGGAGATGGAAAGGCTTAACATCAGTATTTTAGGACTGGGGGAAATGAGATGGAAGGGGACAGGCATGATAACATCAGGAGAATATACAGTGATATGCTCTGGTGGTAATTCACATGAAAGAGGAGTAGGCATCATAATGGACAAAGACAAATCAAAAGCAGTTAAGGGATACTGGGCAGTGTCCGACAGAGTTTTACTGGTCAAATTCGGAGGGAAACATTTTGATATCAACATCATACAGGTGTATGCAGCAACATCCGCAAGTACTCAGGAAGACATCGACAACTTCTACGAAGTTTTAGAGGTGGCCAAGGTCCAATGTAAATCACAAGAAGTTACAGTCATAATGGGAGATTTTAATGCTAAAGTGGGACAGGATAGGGTGGAGGATATAGTTGGACCTCATGGCCTTGGTACACAAAATGAAAGAGGGGGGAAGCTTGTAGAATGGGCACAGATGAATGAGTTCATAGTAGGAAACACCTGGTTTGAGCAGCCTAACAGAAGAAAATGGACTTGGATGAGTCCAGGAGATAATACCAAAAATCAAATTGACTACATCCTGATCAAGAAAAGATTTAGAAATTCTTTACTGTCAGCAAAAACACTACCAGGCGCAGACTGCAACAGTGACCACAATCCTGTAGTGGAGAGGTTTAGGCTGAAATTGAGGAAAAGGAAACAGACCAAAAGCAACATCAAACTAAACCTTGGACTCTTGAAGACAGATGAAATGATACGTCAAAAATTTAATGTACATGTTCAAAACAAATTCAGTGCTCTGGAAGACGTTGGTGACAGTGAGGAACAATGGACAAAGTTGAGAAGTTCTATAAATGAAGCTTGTGAAGAAATCCCTAAGGCAAATAGAAAAGCAAAAAGGAGCTGGATGACTAATGAAATTTTGGGCCTGAAGGAGAAAAGGAAGAAGGCAAAGAGAAACGAGATCTACAGGAAGATAAACAAAGAAATCAGGTATAGGTGCAATGAAGCTAAGGAAGCTTGGCTGAACACAAAATGCAAAGAGATAAAAGAACGACACAAAACGAATCCTCAGGGCATGTACAGACGAATTGAAGAAATTGTCCAGAGGAAAAATACATGCACATCAACTGGTTGCTTAAAATCGAAAGATGGCACGCTTATCATGGAAAAAGACAAGATATTAGACAGATGGGGAGAGTATATTAAAGACCTTTTTGAGGATGACAGAAACGAAGAACACATTATAAAAAAGAACTTTGAAGGACCACCCATAATGAAAGATGAAGTTAGAGGGGCACTGAAAAGGATGAAACCAGGAAAAGCCCCAGGACCAGACAACGTTACTACAAAGATGATTGAAGCCCTGGAGGAATTTGGCATAGAAAAAATAACAGTCCTCCTAAATGAAATGTATGACACTGGAAAAATCCCCAAAGATATGTCAAAATCAATTTTCATTGCACTTCCAAAGAAGACAGGGGCTATAGAATGCGAACTCCATCGCACAATCACTTTGATGGGTCATGTAACAAAAATCCTGTTAAGAATAATGAGGACAAGGAATAGAATCAAAAGAGAAATAGCAGAAGAACAGTGTGGATTTGTGGAGGGGAAAGGAACTATTAATGTCAAATACATCCTAAGAACTATCATAGAGAAGTCAATTGAGATGAATAAGGATTTGTATTTATGCTTTGTTGACTATACCAAGGCTTTCGATCTGGTACGACATGAAGAATTGATCAACCAACTGGAGAGACTCAGTGTTGATGGAAAAGATCTACGAATAATCAGGAATATGTACTGGGAACAAACAGCTGCAATGAGAATAGAAAACAGTATAAGCTCTTTTCAAAACATCAAAAGAGGGGTCAGACAGGGTTGTGTTTTGTCACCAGATCTGTTTTCACTATATAGCGAAAGCATCATGAGAAAACCTAGAAGAAGACCCTGGATTAAAGGATGGAGGGAAAATGATAAACAACATTCGATACGCAGATGACACCGTGCTAATTGCAGAAAATGAAAGGGACCTACAGAGCCTTGTGAATGTACTGGAAACGGAGAGCAAAGGTAAGGGGTTGGAACTAAACAGCAGGAAGACTGAAGTCATGGTGATCAGTAAAAAACATGAAATCCCCTCATGCAAAATAACAGCAAATGGCACAACCTTGACACAGGTTAATAAGTTCAAATATCTGGGAACGATCATTTCATCAGACGGCAGATGCACATCGGAAGTGACTGGCAGAATCGGCCAAGCCAAAACAGCATTCAAGATGATGACAGGCATTCTTACCAACAAATGCCTATCAATTAACTTCGGAAAGAGAGTCCTTGAATGTTATATAGAACCAATACTGTTGTACGGATGCGAGGCGTGGACAGTCAGCAAGCAAAGCCAGAGCAGGATCGAGGCAGCCAAGATGTGGTTTCTAAGAAGAATGTTGAGAGTACCATGGACAGCAAAGAAAACAAACGAGACAGTCTTGATGGAGGCAGACAACAAACGAGACAGTCTTGATGGAGGCAGACACAAGTAGATCACTCATAAGGAAGAATAGGAAAAGACAAGCAACATTTATAGGCCATTTTATGAGGAAGGGGGATTTGGAGCACCTGGTCACAACGGGAAAGCTGGAGGAAAGAGAGCACCAGGTAGACCCAGGGAGAGAATGCTGGACGGACTTGCAGAGTGGCTGGGGATGAGGAGGGTGGGGGAGATGCTGGGGGCAACGAGAGATAGAGATGGTTGGAAGTCCATGGGTCGCCAACGCCATGCGGCAGGACACCTGATGATGATGATGATGATGATTAGTATAAATCAGACGGTTAACTTTCTTAAAGTGGCGTTGAGCAGAAGAAAATGGCAGGTGTTCATTTTTCACATATAGGTCTACTCCAGAAAGGTTAGCCATTATACTCTTTGTTCTGTTTTGTGTGCAACTGCGTGCAAGTTACGCGAGCTTGTCAGTGATAGTAGGCTCAAATGCTTGTAGTCTGCAGCAGAGTTATCTTCCTTCGTGATTGCTTGTTCACTTCCTCTGGTTTTGTGGTGTTTTTTGGTCAGTCACCATCTAGGCCTGAATCCAATCCCTCTAGGCAGTCCTTGAAATTGCTTGTTAGACTGCAGTGATCTGACGACTGTAAACACTGGCGTGGGCTTTAGCTAGCCAGTCTGAATTTTTTCTTTGTTTTTCTTTTTTCTTTTACTTATCTATTTATTCACTTTAGCATTTTGACCTTTTAGTCCTTTTCTGTGTCTAGATGTATCTTATTGACTTGTCAAGTCTTGTTTCTTATACTGTATTGAAATGATGAAATAAACTTGATAACCGACATTTCCAACATGATGTAATTTGTCTTTCCTTTATGTAAGTTAAGAGTGTGCTGATGCCGTGGAGTATGCCACTGATTAAATGTTGGCATAGCATTACTAACTGTGGTGTTCTGTAGACAGATGAGGGTGACCTTTTCATTTTCTTACGTGATGTTTTACAGCACTGAGATGGCCCTGCTCTGGGGTAGGATCAGTGTAAATTGTTATTTACTACCAATAGAACTGTTGATCAGTGGGATTGAATATTTTTACTGATACCTTTACAACAGCCTGTTTCTATCTGTGTTCTGTCACTTGTCCATTCTATCAAGCTATGTGTATTTTTCTTTGTTGAGAACTCTGTGCCGTCTTTATGGTTAAATTAAGTCTTGTACTTTAAAATTTGTCCGCCTCACCTGAAAGCTTCCTGTGCTGTGTGAACACATGTTGTATCTTTTGATGTCATTTATCTGTTATTCGAAGTTATTTGAAGTATTTCGAAACCTGTCTGCTTCCGTTTGTGTTTGTGAATGTGTTAAACACCTATCATGTAGTGGCACATAAAATGTAGACTACATCGTTCTTTTTGTAGACATATATTTTTTCTGAATTCTGTGTGTACTTCTTTCAGGTTCACGCTTTTGTGTAAATGATGTTACACTACAATTTTGATAGTTTTACGTTTTGGAAGGTTTGGGTACGTTCTTATTCTTTAGTTCTTCAGCAAGTGACGTAGAGAGACATAGTATGTTTGTGTGTGGTGCGCGCGCGTATGTGTGTGTGTGTGTGTGTGTGTGTGTGTATGAGAGAGAGAGAAAGAGAATCTTAGTCTCTCCAGAAGGATGTTGTGTTGTTATCAGTATCATTGTATGGAGAAAACATGGAATCAAGTTGATGTGTGTGCCAGGTTGTTAAGAGGAAGCCAGGTACGTTTGTTGTCAGTGACATCTGTGACGTGACACACTTACTTGCAGTGCCAGATATGAAAGATATCTGAAAAATGCAACGCAGAAAACAAAGATATGATCTGTCAACGCAGAAAACAAAGATATGATCTGTCAACTCAGAAAACAAAGATATGATCTGTCAACTCAGAAAAGAAACATATGATATGTCACTCAGAAAAAGATATGATAGTCAACTCAGAAAAAGATATGATCTGTCAACGCAGAAAACAAAGATATGATATGTCAACGCAGAAAACAAAGATATGATCTGTCAACTCAGAAAACAAAGATATGATCTGTCAACTCAGAAAACAAAGATATGATATGTCAACTCAGAAAACAAAGATATGATCTGTCAACTCAGAAAACAAAGATATGATCTGTCAACTCAGAAAACAAAGATATGATCTGTCAACTCAGAAAACAAAGATATGATCTGTCAACTCAGAAAAAGATATGATCTGTCAACTCAGAAAAAGATATGATCTGTCAACTCAGAAAAAAAGATATTGATTGTCAACTCAGAAAACAAAGATATGATCTGTCAACGCAGAAAACAAAGATATGATCTGTCAACTCAGAAAACAAAGTATATGATATGTCAACTCAGAAAACAAAGATATGATATGTCAACTCAGAAAACAAAGATATGATATGTCAACTCAGAAAAAAAAGATATGATCTGTCAACTCAGAAAACAAAGATATGATCTGTCAACTCAGAAAACAAAGATATGATCTGTCAACTCAGAAAACAAAGATATGATCTGTCAACTCAGAAAAAAGATATGATCTGTCAACTCAGAAAAAGATATGATATGTCAACGCAGAAAACAAAGATATGATCTGTCAACTCAGAAAAAAACTATGATATGTCAACTCAGAAAACAACATATGATATGTCAACTCAGAAAACAACATATGATATGTCAACTCAGAAAACAAACATATAATATGTCAACTCAGAAAACAAAATATGATATGTCAACGCAGAAAACAAAGATATGATATGTCAACTCAGAAAACAAACATATGATATGTCAACTCAGAAAACAAACATATGATCTGTCAACCAGAAAACAAAGATATGATATGTCAACTCAGAAAACAAACATATGATTGTCAACTCAGAAAACAAAGATATGATCTGTCAACGCAGAAAACAAAGATATGATCTGTCAACTCAGAAAACAAAGATATGATCTGTCAACGCAGAAAACAAACATATGATCTGTCAACGCAGAAAACAAACATATGATCTGTCAACGCAGAAAACAAACATATGATCTGTCAACGCAGAAAACAAAGATATGATATGTCAACTCAGAAAACAAATATGATATGTCAACTCAGAAAACAAGATATGATCTGTCAACTCAGAAAACAAAGATATGATATGTCAACGCAGAAAACAAAGATATGATATGTCAACGCAGAAAACAAAGATATGATATGTCAACTCAGAAAACAAAGATATGATATGTCAACGCAGAAAACAAAGATATGATATGTCAACGCAGAAAACAAAGATATGATATGTCAACTCAGAAAAAAATATGATTGTCAACGCAGAAAAAAATATGATATGTCAACTCAGAAAACAAAATATGATCTGTCAACGCAGAAAACAAAGATATGATCTGTCAACTCAGAAAACAAACATATGATATGTCAACTCAGAAACAAGATATGATATGTCAACTCAGAAAACAAAGATATGATATGTCAACGCAGAAAACAAAGATATGATATGTCAACTCAGAAAACAAAGTATGATATGTCAACTCAGAAAACAAAGATATGATCTGTCAACTCAGAAAAAACATATGATATGTCAACTCAGAAAACAAAGATATGATATGTCAACTCAGAAAACAAAGATGTAATCTGTCTTTTACTCAGAAAAAAAAAACGGAAATCAGCGCCGAGAAGACCAAGTTGATGGTTGAACTGTAACACTACGTCACTACTGACATGTGTCCACGGAGCTGTTTAACATTTCACTTACCTGGGATATATCATTAACCATGAGGGATCCAATCCAGAAATCCTGTCGAGGGCTGCAAAGAAAACATCAGCACTGTCCAGGCTGAAATCTGTATTGAAGTACAACAACATCTCCATAAAACACAAGATAGGCTCTTACGTTCATTTGTACATTTTGTCCTTCTGTGTGTATGCGAGATATGTACCATCACTGCAGATGTGGAAAGACGCGGAATTAGGATGTTATCGCAAGATACCAGATACTCTGATCATATCACCAATAGACAAGGGCGCCAAACTGTCAAACAGTACACTGGACCATATGATGACATCAGTTCAGAAAAGTACCTTGATATGGCCATGTAACAAGAATAAGTGGTCTTGTGAAAACGGTCTTTCAGGAAACTGTTGTGGAAAGTTAATAAAGGATTATAACTCTTGAGAGTCACGTAGGAGTTATCTCATGTTGTAGAATTTCTCAAAATCCAGCACAGTTTGCGCTACCCATTCAGCTAGCATAGAAGCGGCCACAACGTACAAAACTGTAAGCTCAGAACATTCCCCAAAAAAGGAATGTCCAAGCCTACCTTTATACCCTGCAACTACACCAACACAAAACTATGAACTGAATTCAGTTCAAGAATAAAAGACTATGTCAATCTTGAACATGAGACCAATATGTTGTGTGCATTTCTCTATCCATCATAGTTTTGTGTCGGTGTAGTTGCGGGGTATAAAGGTAGGCTTGGGCATTCCATTTTTTTTTGGGGGGGGGGGAATGTTCTGAGCTTACAGTTTTGTGCGTTGTGGCTGCTTCTATGCTAGCTGAATGGGTAGCGCAAACTGTGTTGGATTTTGAGAAATTCTACAACATGTGAGATAACTCCTACGTGACTCTCAAGAGTTATAATCCTTGATTAATCTTAAGAAAATTCTCCCTGCTTCCCTTTTATTTCCTTTCCTGTTGTGGAAGGGAAATGGAAAATAAGACAACAACAACAACAATGGACAGAAACCATTGTGGAAAGGACGGAGAAAGCGATCGCTCTGGCGTCTATTGTTTTAATCCCGAGTAAGGATAATGGATGGAACTTGGCTGTATTTACCGTAACGCATATTAAATTTACCCCCTCAGGAGAATCATCAGACCACATGTAGGCCAATATAATTAATCTGCTTATCAATGTAAGTGCTTATATGCTTGGAAAAACAAATTGTCCAGTGTGTGTAGAAATCGTGAGCGCTTATCATCATTATCATAATCACCATGTGCCATGCCGCATGGCGTTGGCGATCATGGCCCTCCATACGAATCTATCTTTTCTTGCTGGAAGTACATCTTCCACCCTTTCTATCTTTCTCCACTCCGCAGATCCGTCTATCATTTTCTCCCTGGGTCTACGTGGTGCTCTTTTTCCTCCAGCTTTCCTGTTGTTACAAGGTGCTCTAATTTTTATCACCTCAGAAACATATACTATAAATGTTGCTTGTCTTTTCCTAATCGTCTTCATTAATGTTCTTTTTGTGTTTGCCTCTTTCAAAACTGTCTCGTTTGTTTTCTTTGCTGTCCATATAACAATCTTCTTAGAAACCACATTTCAGCTGCCTCAGGCTTGTCTTGACTTTGCGTGTTGATTGTCCACGCTTGGCATCTGTACAACAGTATCGGTTCTATATAACACAGAAGAACTCTCTTCCTGATGTTACTTGATAGACATAACTGTGTTAGTAAATACGCTTTTCATTTCTGGAATTCCGTTTTAGCTCGGCTGATTCTGCTGGTTATTTCTAATGTGTACCTGCCGTCTGGTGAGATGACTGTTCCCAGATATTCAAACTTATTAGCTTGTCTCAATGTTGTGTCATCTGCTGCTATGTTGCATGAGGGGATTTCTTGTTTTTTACTGATACAGTGACTTCAATATTCTTGCTATTTAGCTCTAGCCCTTTATTTCTGCTTTCTATTTCTATTATATTCACAAGATATTGTAGTTCTTTTTCGTTTTCTGCAATCAGAACGGTGTCATCTGCATAACGAAGATTGTTCATCGTTTTTCCTCCAACCTTTATCCCAAGGCATTCTTCTAGATTTCTTATGATGGTTTCCCTATAAAGTGAAAACAAATCTGGTGACAGAACACATCCCTGCCTAATCCCCTGTTTTGATATTTTGGGAAGAGCTTATATCATTTTCTGCTCTCATTGCTGCTGTTTGTTCCACAATATGTTCCTTAACATTCTTGGATCCTTTCCATCAACATTGACCCTTTGTTTATGGTTGATCAATTCTTTGTGTCTTACCCGATCAAAAATTTTTGTATAATCAACAAAACATAAATATAAATCTTATTTAGCTCAACTGGTCTTTCTGTGGGAGTTCTTAAGATGTATATGGCATTAATAGTTCCTTTCCCATCAACAAATCCTTATTGTTCTTCTGCTATTTCTGTTTTGATCCTGTTCCTTGTTCTCATCATGATTATTCTTAATTGATTTTGCTATATCTTTAGGGTATTTCCCGGTGTCAGTCATTTAGTAGGACTGTTACTTTTTCAATACCAAATTCATCCACAGCCCCAGTCATTTCTATACTAATGATGTCAGTAGGACTGTTACTTTTTCAATACCAAATTCATCCACAGCCCCAGTCATTTCTATACTAATGATGTCAGTAGGACTGTTACTTTTTCAATACCAAATTCATCCACAGCCCCAGTTATTTCTATACTAATGATGTCAGTAGGACTGTTATTTTTTCAATACCAAATTCATCCACAGCCCCAATCATTTCTATACTAATGATGTCAGTAGGACTGTTACTTTTTCAATACCAAATTCATCCACAGCCCCAATCATTTCTATACTAATGATGTCAGTAGGACTGTTACTTTTTCAATACCAAATTCATCCACAGCCCCAATTATTTCTATACTAATGATGTCAGTAGGACTGTTACTTTTTCAATACCAAATTCATCTACAGCCCCAATCATTTCTATTCTAATGATGTCAGTAGGACTGTTACTTTTTCAACACCAAATTCATCTACAGCCCCAATCATTTCTATTCTAATGATGTCAGTAGGACTGTTACTTTTTCAACACCAAATTCATCTACAGCCCCAATCATTTCTATTCTAATGATGTCAGTAGGACTGTTACTTTTTCAACACCAAATTCATCTACAGCCCCAATCATTTCTATACTTATGATGTCTGGTCCTGGAGCCTTTCCGAGCTGCATCTTTTTCAACGCTGTCCTAAACTTCATCTGACATTATTGGTGGTCCTTCAGCGTTCTTTACTCTGCCATGTTCCTCCTTTTTGTCATCGCCAAAAAGGTCTTTAATGTACTGTCCTCATCTAGCTAATGTTTTGTCTTTTTCCATAATAATCGTATTATCTTTAGACTTTAAGTAACCAGTTGATGTGTACGTCTTTTTCCGGTGGGCAGTTTCTTCAGTGTTTCTTTACATAAACTTTGGATCTGTTTTGTTTCGGTCTTCTGTTTCTTTGCACTTTGCTTCTTGCCAATTTTCCTGAGCTTTATTGCACCTATGCCTCATATCCTTATGTAACCTTTTGTATTTTGCTTTTTTCTTTACCCTTCTCTGTTCACCCATCGAGCCTAAAATTTCTGTTGTGAGCCAATTCGTCTTTGCTTTTCTTTCAATTCTAGGCATTTCTTCACAAGCTTTATTCATCGAGTTTCTCAACTTTGTCCATTGTTCCTCACTGTTACCAATGTCCTCCAGAGCTCTGAATTTGTTCTGAATATGCGTTGAATTTTGCACGAACTAATTCATCTGTCTTCGAGAGTCTAAGATTTAGTTTGATGTTACTTTTGGTTTGTTTTCTTGTCTTTAGTTTCAACCTAACTCTTCCCATTACATGATCGTGTTCACTGTTGCAGTATGCGCCTGGTAATTCTTTTGCTATCAGTAAAGATTGTCGTTATCTTTTATTCATCAAAATGTTATCAATTTGATTTCTTGTGCTGTCTCCTGGATTCACCCATGTCCATTTTCTTCTGTTAGATTGCTCAAACCAAGTGCTTCCTATTATGAATTCATTTACTTGTGCACACTCAACAAGTTTCTCTCCCCTTTCCCGTGCCAGGCCATGAGGTCCCACTATGTCATCTACTTTTTCCTGTCCTGTTTTAGCATTAAAATCTTCCATCATTATTATTAATTTTGTTGTTGTTGTTGTCATGTTGTTGTTGTTGTTGTTGTTGTTTGTAATATTACAACGCTTCACTTCACTATGAATTTACATCAGACGCAGACTATATCCGGAACAAGGTTCTTGAAACTAAGAACTGTTTTACTCAGCTTGTAATATATGTCGTCTGTTTGTTTCTGAAGTGAAGTGTGTGGTGTGTGTGTGTGTGTGTGTGTGTGTGTGTGTGTGTGTGTGTGTGTGTGACAGAGAGAGATTTTCTTGCTGTTTAATTTTTATGTAATTTGACTATGCTGTATTCAGAGTACTTTATATATTTTCTCACCACAGTATGAGCTGCGTGTGTATTGCTTTTTTCTTGGGGAAGGGGGGGGTGTAACTGAGTGTGGTTCCACTGCACATGTACAGCTCGTATTCATATATGTATTGATTCTGGATTGTTGCGGCATTATTTATGTATTGTACCACGTGAGCGTTTTTGTTTGTTTGTTTTTGTTTGTTTGTTTTTTTCTTTGTTTGTTTCTTTGTTTTTTTGTATGACTACTTTTTTTCATCCAAGGTTAATAATAATGTTTTGTCTTGAAAGTCGAAAATAGACTCTTTATATTCTTGTTTTTTCATAAAAGATAATAATGCATTTATAATTTGGGGCTTCCTGTATGCTTATCTTATAAGTGTGTTTGTGTGTGTGTGTGTGTGTGTGTGTGTGTGTGTGTGTGGTGTGTGTTGTGTGTGTGTGTGTGTTTGTGAGTGTGTGTGCATGCGCGCGATGTGCGTGTATGCGAGTGTGCGTTTCTGTTTATCTATATTCACGTAGAATATTAATTTAGTTTTAACACAATCTGTGTTGTTAAAGAGTTTGCTGAGTTTTGTTTATGCTGTGTTTGTTTTGACAACTTTCACACTGAGTTATGCATATTTCCGATACGTCAGTACACCTTACTGCTCACCTGACAATAGATGGGCACTTTCATGATGATGATGTCATCGACGTTACACACTGTGTTAATGTGTGTCACGTTGAAAGAGGAGGCCAAATGTGTTTGTTGACGTGACACACTGACTGTGTTAATGTGTGTGTGTGTGTGTGTGGTGTGTGTGTGTGTGTGTGTGTGTGTGTGTGTGTGTGTGTGTGTGTGTGTGTGTGTGTGTGTGTGTGAAGTTGTAAGAGCCAGATGTGTATGTTGACGTGACACGCTGACTGTGTTAAAGTGCTGGGGGCCTGGTGCGTTTGACGTGATAGATGTGACACACTAACTGTGTTAATGAGTGTGTCAAATTGTAAGAGGGGGTAAGCGGAGTTTATTGTAATAACGTACTGACTGTTTTAATGTGTGTGTCAAACTTGTAAGCGGGGCCAGGTATGTTTATTGTCATTATCACACTGACTGTGTTAATGTGTGTGTCAGTTGTAAGAGGAGGACGTGACTGTAAGAGGAGGACGTGACACGTTATGTTAAAGTATGTATTAAGTGTAAGAGGAGGGCGTGGCCTTTATGTTAAAGTATGCATTACTTGTAAGAGGAGGACGTGACACGCTGACTGTGTTAAAATTGTGTTTGTCAATTGTAAGAGGAGGACGTGCCACACTGACTGTGTTAATGAATGTGTCATTTGTAAGAGGAGGACGTGACAAACAGATTGTGTTAATGTGTCATTTGTAAGAGGAAGACGTGACACACTGATGTGTTAATGTGTGTGTCATTTGTAAGAGGAGGACGTGACACACTGACTGTGTTAATGTGTGTGTCATTTTGTAAGAGGAGGCTGTGACACACAGACTGTGTTAATGTGTGTGTCAGTTGTAAGAGGACATGACACATTAAATGTGTTGATGTGTGTGTCGTTTGTAAGAGGAGGATGTTACACACAGACTGTGTTAATGTGTGTGTCAGTTGTAAGAGGACATGACACATTAAATGTGTTAATGTGTGTGTCAGTTTTAAGAGGAGGCTGTGACACACAGACTGTGTTAATGTGTGTGTTAGTTTAAGAGGAGGCTGTGACACACAGACTGTGTTAATGTGTGTGTCAGTTGTAAAAGGAGGCTGTGACACACAGACTGTGTTAATGTGTGTGTGTTAGTTGTAAGAGGAGGACGTGACACACAGACTGTGTTAATGTGTGTGTTAGTTGTAAGAGGAGGACGTGACACACAGACTGTGTTAATGTGTGTGTTAGTTGTAAGAGGTGGCTGTGACACACAGACTGTGTTAATGTGTGTGTTAGTTGTAAGAGGAGGACGTGACACACAGACTGTGTTCATGTGTGTGTTAGTTGTAAGAGGAGGACGTGACACACAGACTGTGTTAATGTGTGTGTCAGTTGTAAGAAGAAGCTGTGACACACAGACTGTGTTAATGTGTGTGTCAGTTGTAAGAGGAGGCTGTGACACACAGACTGTGTTAATGTGTGTGTTAGTTGTAAGAGGTGGCTGTGACACACAGACTGTGTGTTAATGTGTGTGTTAGTTGTAAGAGGTGGCTGTGACACACAGACTGTGTTAATGTGGTGTTAGTTGTAAGAGGTGGCTGTGACACACAGACTGTGTTAATGTGTGTGTTAGTTGTAAGAGGAGGACGTGACACACAGACTGTGTTAATGTGTGTGTCAGTTGTAAGAGAGCTGTGACACACAGACTGTGTTAATGTGAGTGTTAGTTGTAAGAGGTGGCTGTGACACACAGACTGTGTTAATGTGTGTGTCAGTTGTAAGAGGTGGCTGTGACACACAGACTGTGTTAATGTGAGTGTCAGTTGTAAGAGGTGGCTGTGACACACAGACTGTGTTAATGTGAGTATTAGTTGTAAGAGGTGGCTGTGACACACAGACTGTGTTAATGTGAGTGTCAGTTGTAAGAGGTGGCTGTGACACACAGACTGTGTTAATGTGTGTGTCAGTTGTAAGAGGTGACGTGACACACAGACTGTGTTAATGTGAGTGTTAGTTGTAAGAGGTGGCTGTGACACACAGACTGTGTTAATGTGTGTGTCAGTTGTAAGAGGAGGCTGTGACACACAGACTGTGTTAATGTGTGTGTCAGTTGTAAGAGGAGGCTGTGACACACAGACTGTGTTAATGTGTGTGTCAGTTGTAAGAGGAGGCTGTGACACTAGACTGTGTTATGTGTGTGTCAGTTGTAAGAGGAGGCTGTGACAACAGACTGTGTTAATGTGTGTGTCAGTTGTAAGAGGGGACGTGACACACAGACTGTGTTAATGTGTGTGTCAGTTGTAAGAGGAGGCTGTGACACACAGACTGTGTTAATGTGTGTGTCAGTTGTAAGAGGAGGCTGTGACACCAGACTGTGTTAATGTGTGTTCAGTTGTAAGAGGGGCTGTGACACACAGACTGTGTTAATGTGTGTGTCAGTTGTAAGAGGAGGACTGACACACAGACTGTGTTAATGTGTGTGTCAGTTGTAAGAGGAGGGCTGTGACACACAGACTGTGTTAATGTGTGTGTCAGTTGTAAGAGGGGCTGTGACACACAGACTGTGTTAATGTGTGTGTCAGTTGTAAGAGGAGGCGTGACACACAGACTGTGTTAATGTGTGTGTCAGTTGTAAGAGGAGGACGTGACACACAGACTGTGTTAATGTGTGTTCAGTTGTAAGAGGAGACGTGACACACAGACTGTGTTATGTGTGGTCAGTTTGTAAGAGGAGGACGTGACACACAGACTGTGTTAATGTGTGTGTCAGTTGTAAGATGAAGGCTGTGACACACAGACTGTGTTAATGTGTGTGTCAGTTGTAAGAGGAGAGCTGACACACAGACTGTGTTAATGTGTGTGTCAGTTGTAAGAGGAGGCTGTGACACACAGATGTGTAATGTGTGTGTCAAGTTGTAAGAGGAGCGTGACACACAGACTGTGTTAATGTGTGTGTCAGTTGTAAGAGGAGGCTGTGACACACAGACTGTGTTAATGTGTGTGCAGTTGTAAGAGGAGGCGTGACACACAGACTGTGTTAATGTGTGTGTCAGTTGTAAGAGGAGGCTGTGACACACAGACTGTGTTAATGTGTGTGTCAGTTGTAAGAGGAGGATGTGACACACAGACTGTGTTAATGTGTGTGTCAGTTGTAAGAGGAGACAGTGACACAGACTGTGTTAATGTGTGTGTCAGTTGTAAAGGAGTGCTGTGACACACAGACTGTGTTAATGTGTGTGTCAGTTGTAAGAGGAGGCGTGACACACAGACTGTGTTAATGTGGTGTTCAGTTGTAAGAGGAGGACGTGACACACAGACTGTGTTAATTGTGTGTGCAGTTGTAAGAGGAGGACGTGACACACAGACTGTGTTAATGTGTGTGTCAGTTGTAAAGGAGGCTGTGACACACAGACTGTGTTAATGTGTGTGTCAGTTGTAAGAGGAGGCGTGACACACGACTGTGTTAATGTGTGTGTCAGTTGTAAGAGGAGGCTGTGACACACAGACTGTGTTAATGTGTGTGTCAGTTGTAAGAGGAGGACGTGACACACAGACTGTGTTAATGTGTGTGTCAGTTGTAAGAGGAGCTGTGACACACAGACTGTGTTAATGTGTGTGTCAGTTGTAAGAGGAGACGTGACACACAGACTGTGTTAATGTGTGTGTCAGTTGTAAGAGGAGACTGTGACACACAGACTGTGTTAATGTGTGTCAGTTGTAAGAGGAGCTGTGACACACAGACTGTGTTAATGTGTGTGTCTAGTTGTAAGAGGAGGACTGTGACACACAGACTGTGTTAATGTGTGTGTCAGTTGTAAGAGGAGCGTGACACACAGACTGTGTTAATGTGTGTTCAGTTGTAAGAGGAGGCTGTGACCACAACTGTGTTAATGTGTGTGTATTGTAAGAGGAGGCTGTGACAACACAGACTGTGTTAATGTGTGTAGTTGTAAGAGGAGGCTGTGACACACAGACTGTGTTAATGTGTGTGTCAGTTGTAAGAGGAGGCTGTGACAACACTGTGTTAATGTGTGTCAGTTGTAAGAGGAGGACGTGACACACACTTGAACTGTGTTAATGTGAGTGTGTCAGATGTGTAAGAGTGAGGAACTGTGACACACAGACTGTTAATGTGTGTGTCAGTTGTAAGAGGAGGACTGTGACACACGACTGTGTTAATGTGTGTGTAGTTGTAAGAGGAGGCTGTGACACACAGACTGTGTTAAGTGTGTGTCAGTTGTAAGAGGAAGACATGACACACAGACTGTGTTAATAGTGTGTGTCAGTTGTAAGAGGAAGCTGAACACAGACTGTGTTAATGTGTGTGTCGTTGTAAGAGGAGGCTGTGACACACAGACTGTGTTAATTGTGTGTCAGTTTAAGAGGAGGCTGAACACAGACTGTGTTAATGTGTGTGTCAGTTGTAAGTAGAGAAGTCAGTGTAGAACTACACAAGCTGTGTTAATGTGTGTTCATTGTAAGAGGAGACTGACGACACAACTGTGTTAATGTGTGTGTCATTGTAAGAGGAGAACGTGACACACAGACTGTGTTAATGTGTGTGTCATTGTAAGGGGAAGACTGACACAACTGTGTTAAGTGTGTGTATCATTGTAAGAGGAAGACATGACACACTGTGTTAAAGTGTGTGTCATTGTAAGAGGAAGGACATTGACTACACAACTGTGTTAAGTGTGTGTATTTGTAAGAGGAGAGACTGGACACACGATGTTTAATGTTGTGTTCAATTGTAAGAGGAGACGTGACACAGACTGTGTTAATGTGTGTTCATTGTAAGAGGAGACATGACACCACGACTGTGTTAATGTGTGTGTCATTGTAAGAGGAGGACGTGACACAACTGTGTTAATGTGTGTGTCATTGTAAGAGGAGAGACGTGACCACAGACTGTGTTAATGTGTGTCATTGTAAGAGGAGACTGTACACAGTGTTAAAGTGTGTTTAATTGTAAGAGAAGACGTGACACACATGATGTGTTAATGTGTGTGTCATGTAAGAGGAGACGTGACACACAGACTGTGTTAAGTGTGTGTGTCATTGTAAGAGGAGGACTGACACACCTGTGTTAATGTGTGTAGTTTGTAAGAGGAGACAGTGACACACATGTGTTAAGTGTGTGTAACTGTAAGAGAGAGACAACAACTGTGTTAAGTGTGTGTTATTGTAAGAGGAAGACTGACACACATGTGTTAATGTGTGTTATTGTAATGAGAGGATGACATACAACTGTGTTAAGTGTGTGTACTGTGAAGAGGAGATGACTGATGACACAACTGTAATGGAGTGAAATTGAAGTGTGTTAAAGTGTGTGTTAATGTAAGAGGAAGACATGACACACGTGTGTTAATGTGTGTGTTTGTAAGAGGAAGACATGACACAACTGTGTTAATGTGTGTAGTTATGTAAGAGGAAGGACTGACACACACGTGTTAAGTGTGGTTAAGTAAGAGGCTGACACACTGTGTTAAGTGTGTGTACTGTAAGAGGAGACATGGACACACAGCTGTTAAAGTGTGTGTCATTGTAAGAGGAAGACTGACACACAGTGTGTTAAAGTGTGTGTTAAGCTTGTAAGAGGAAGACATGACACACTGTGTTAAAGTGTGTGTTAACTTGTAAGAGGAAGACATGACACACTGTGTTAATAGTGTGTGTTACTGTAAGAGAGAGACATGACACAACTGTGTTAAAGTGTGTGTATACTGTAAGAGGAAGACATGACACACTGTGTTATAAGTGTGTGTACATGTAAAGGAGACTGAAAACACTGTGTTAAAGTGTGTGTTATTGTAAGAGGAAGACATGACACAACTGTGTTAAGTGTGTGTTAACTGTAACAGGAAGACATGACACACTGTGTTAAAGTGTGTGTAATTGTAAGAGGAAGACATGACACACATGTGTTAATGTGTGTGTTAACTGTAAGAGGAGACATGACACAACTGTGTTAAAGTGTGTGTTAATTTGTAAGAGGAAGACATGACACACTGTGTTAAAGTGTGTGTATTAGTAAGAGGAAGACATCACAACACTGTGTTAAAGTGTGTATTAACTGTAATAGGAAGACATGACACATTGTGTTAAAGTGTATTAACTGTAAGAGGAAGACATGACACACTGTGTTAAAGTGTGTATTAACTGTAATAGGAAGACATGACACACTGTGTTAAAGTGTGTATTGACTGTAAGAGGAAGACATGACACACTGTTTTAAAGTGTGTGTTTACTGTAAAGGAAGACATGACACACTGTGTTAAAGGTGTGTTAACTGTAAGAGGAAGACATGACACACTGTGTTAAAGCGTGTGTTAACTGTAAGAGGAAGACATGACACACTGTGTTAAAGTGTGTATTAACTGTAAAAGGAAGACATGACACACTGTGTTAAAGTGTGTGTTAACTGTATGAGGAAGACATGACACACTGTGTTAAAGTGTGTTTTAACTATGACAGGAAGACATGACACACTGTGTTAAAGTGTGTGTTAACTGTGACAGGAAGACATGACACACTGTGTTAAAGTGTGTATTAACTGTGACAGGAAGACATGACACACTGTGTTAAAGTGTGTATTAACTGTAAGAGGAAGACATGACACACTGTGTTAAAGTGTGTATTAACTGTGACAGGAAGACATGACACACTGTGTTAAAGTGTGTGTTAACTGTGACAGGAAGACATGACACACTGTGTTAAAATGTGTGTTAACTGTGACAGGAAGATATGACACACTGTGTTAAAGTGTGTATTAACTGTCACAGGAAGACATGACACACTGTGTTAAAGTGTGTGTTAACTGTGACAGGAAGACATGAAACAACTGTGTTAAAGTGTGTGTTAACTGTGACAGGAAGACATGACACACTGTGTTAAAGTGTGTATTAACTGTGACAGGAAGACATGACATACTGTGTAAAAGTGTGTGTTAACTGTATGAGGAAGACATGACACACTGTGTTAAAGTGTGTGTTAACTATGACAGGAATACATGACACACTGTGTTAAAGTGTGTGTTAACTATGACAGGAAGACATGACACACTGTGTTAAAGTGTGTATTAACTGTGACAGGAAGACATGACACACTGTGTTAAAGTGTGTATTAACTGTAAGAGGATGACATGACACATTGTGTTTAAAGTGTGTATTAACTGTAAGAGAAGACATGACACATTGTGTTAAAGTGTGTGTTAACTGTAAGAGGAAGACATGACACACTGTGTTAAAGTGTGTATTAACTGTAAGAGGAATACATGACACACTGTTTTAAAGTGTGTTAACTGTGACAGGAAGACATGACACACTGTGTTAAAGTGTGTATATACTGTAATAGGATGACATGACACACTGTGTTAAAGTGTGTATTAACTGTAAGAGGATGACATGACACATTGTGTTAAAGTGTGTATTAACTGTAAGAGGAAGACATGATACACTGTGTTAAAGTGTGTGTTAACTGTAATAGGAAAACATGACACACTGTGTTAAAGTGTGTATTAACTGTGACAGGAAGACATGACACACTGTGTTAAAGTGTGTGTTAACTGTGACAGGAAGACATGACACACTGTGTTAAAATGTGTGTTAACTGTGACAGGAAGATATGACACACTGTGTTAAAGTGTGTATTAACTGTCACAGGAAGACATGACACACCTGTGTTAAAGTGTGTGTTAACTGTGACAGGAAGACATGACACACTGTGTTAAAAGTGTGTATTAACTGTAAGGAGAATACATGACACACTGTGTTAAAGTGTGTGTTAACTGTGACAGAAAGACATGACACACTGTGTTAAAGTGTGTGTTAACTGTGACAGGAAGGCATGACACATTGTGTTAAATGTGTGTGTTAACTGTAAGAGGATGACATGACACACTGTGTTAATGTGTGTATTAACTGTAAGAGGAAGACATGACACATTGTGTTAAAGTGTGTGTTAACTGTGACAGGAAGACATGACACACTGTGTTAAAGTGTGTATTAACTGTAAGAGGATGACATGACACATTGTGTTAAAGTGTGTATTAACTGTAAGAGGATGACATGACACACTGTGTTAAAGTGTGTGTTAACTGTGACAGGAAGATATGACACACTGTGTTAAAGTGTGTGTTAACTGTAAGAGGAAGACATGACACACTGTGTTAAAGTGTGTATTAACTCTAAGAGGATGACATGACACATTGTGTTAAAGTGTGTATTAACTGTAAGAGGATGACATGACACATTGTGTTAAAGTGTGTATTAACTGTAAGGAAGACATGACACACTATGTAAAAGTGTGTTAACTGTGACAGGAAGACATGACACACTGTGTTATAGTGTGCATTAACTGTAATAGGAAGACATGACACACTGTGTTAAAGTGTGTATTAACTGTAAGAGGAAGACATGACACACTGTGTTAAAGTGTGTGTTAACTGTGACAGGAAGACATGACACACTGTGTTAAAGTGTGTATTAACTGTAAGAGGAAGACATGACACACTGTGTTAAAGTGTGTATTAACTGTAAGAGGAAGACATGACGCATTGTCTAAAAGTGTGTGTATTAACTGTAATAGGAAGACATGACACTGTGTTAAAGTTTGTGTTAACTGTGACAGGAAGACATGACACACTGTGTTAAAGTGTGTATATACTGTAATAGGAAGACATGACACACTGTGTTAAAGTGTGTATTAACTGTAAGAGGAAGACATGACACACTGTGTTAAAGTGTGTATATACTGTAATAGGAAGACATGACACACTGTGTTAAAGTGTGTATTAACTGTAATAGGAAGACATGACACACTGTGTTAAAGTGTGTATTAACTGTAATAGGAAGACATGACACACTGTGTTAAAGTGTGTATTAACTGTAAGAGGAAGACATGACAACACTGTGTTAAAGTGTGTATTAACTGTAAATAGGAAGACATGACACATTGTGTTAAAGTGTATTAACTGTAAGAGGAAGACATGACACACTGTGTTAAAGTGTATTAACTGTAAGGAAGACATGACCACTGTGTTAAAGTGTGTATGACTGTAAGAGGAAGACATGACACACTGTTTTAAAGTGTGTGTTTACTGTAAGAGGAAGACATGATACACTGTGTTAAAGTGTGTGTTAACTGTAAGAGGAAGACATGACACACTGTGTTAAAGCGTGTGTTAACTGTAAGAGGAAGACATGACACACTGTGTTAAAGTGTGTGTTAACTGTAAGAGGAAGACATGACACACTGTGTTAAAGTGTGTGTTAACTGTGACAAGGAAGACATGACACACTGTGTTAAAATGTGTATTAACTGTAAGAGGAAGACATGACACACTGTGTTAAAGTGTGTGTTAACTGTAAGAGGAAGACATGACACACTGTGTTAAAGTGTGTGTTAACTGTGACAGGAAGACATGACACACTGTGTTAAAGTGTGTATTAACTGTAAGAGGAAGACATGACACACTGTGTTAACCCTTTGACTCACGCATTCTCTCCCCCAAATCCAGAAGCTTAACCTTTTGACTTCCTGCCTTATCCACCAGCTTCCTACAGGAAGCTGGTTGATAGAGTGAGGGAGTCAAAAAGTTATGTTTTTGCTTTGCTAGCATGGTTGACAGGATATGATGCTGGTGGGCAGGGTGCAAGAAGCAAAGGGTTAAAATGTGTGTTAACTGTAAGAGGAGGACATGACACTGACTGTATGAAAGAGTGTCAGTTGTAAGAGGAGGGCCTGACAACTGACCGTGCTCGGGGTACAGGAGGGCCTGACAACTGACCGTGGACGGGACAGGAGGGCCTACAACTGACCGTGCACGGGTACAGGAGGGCCTGACAACTGACCGTGGACGGGGTACAGGAGGGCCTGACAACTGACCGTGCACGGGGTACAGGAGGGCCTGACAACTGACCGTGCTCGGAGTACAGGAGGGCCTGACAACTGACCGTGCACGGGGTACAGGAGGGACTGGCGGTTGAATGCATGCTCATACTGCAACAGTTTGGGGTAGTCTTATAGTTGTACAGACGTCATAAATGACCTACTGATTTTGATTACGTGTGTAATCACGTGTGTGTTTTGTGTGTGTGTGTGTGTTAAAGTGGTGTATAACTGTAAGAGAAAGACTTGACACACTGTGTTAAAGTGTGTGTTAACTGTAAGAGGAAGACATGACACACTGTGTTAATGTGTGTGTTAACTGTGACAGGAAGACATGACACACTGTGTTAAAGTGTGTGTTAACTGTAATAGGAAGACATGGCTCACTGTGTTAAAGTGTGTGTTAACTGTGACAGGAAGACATGACACACTGTGTTAAAGTGTGTGTTAACTGTGACAGGAAGACATGACACACTGTGTTAAAGTGTGTGTTAACTGTAATAGGAAGACATGACACACTGTGTTAATGTGTGTGTTAACTGTGACAGGAAGACATGACACACTGTGTTAACCCTTTGACTCACGCATTCTATCCCCCAAATCCAGAAGCTTAACCTTTTGACTTCCTGCCTTATCCACCAGCTTCCTACAGGAAGCTGGTTGATAGAGTGAGGGAGTCAAAAAGTTATGTTTTTGCTTTGCTAGCATGGTTGACAGGACAGGATGCTGGTGGGCAGGGTGCAAGAAGCAAAGGGTTAAAATGTGTGTTAACTGTAAGAGGAGGACATGACATTGACTGTATGAAAGAGTGTCAGTTGTAAGAGGAGGGCCTGACAACTGACCGTGCACGGGGTACAGGAGGGCCTGACAACTGACCGTGCACGGGGTACAGGAGGGCCTGACAACTGACCGTGGACGGGGTACAGGAGGGCCTGACAACTGACCGTGCACAGGGTACAGGAGGGACTGGCGGTTGAATGCATGCTCATACTGCAACAGTTTGGGGTCGTCTGATATTTGTACAGACGTCATAAATGACCTACTGATTTTGATTACGTGTTTAATCACGTGTGTGTTTGTGTGTGTGTGTGTGTGTGTTTGTGTGTGTGGTGTGTGTGTGTGTGTGTGTGTGTGTGTGTGTGTGTTTGTCTGTCTCTGTGTGTGTGTGTGTCTGTGTCTGTGTGTCTGTGTGATCACTTTGTTCAAAGCGGATGTCATTTTTTTATACTTTCCGATACATTGTGAAGTATGATATCACTCTGTTCAAATCGGATGCCATGTAGGCCTATATAGGACATGCATGTGATGTCTTTCTGTGTAGGGCTGTGATTTCAAGTATTTACAATTGAATGCGTTGTATTGTATGATTATCTCCATAGCTCTTTTATGTCTGCCGTTGTGAGGGTTATCTAAACCAAACTCCAGCACCAGCCTTCATAGTCGGGTCCGACAAGTCCCTAGAAAACAGTAAACCAAGCTCGATGATAAGGACATGGGTTAAAGTTAGGACAACGATTGGTTACCTCATATCTTCACACAAAACGAAGAGAGCGAATGACAGTAGGCCTAGGTATCAAGTAACTCTTAATTATTTTTCATTCTTTATTTGGAGGGAAAATTATGAAATTTTAGAATGAACAAAATCAAGCAGATAAAGGCGTTGCACTATAACGGTGTGTGTGATGTGCAGGGAGCCAGCTCAACGGTCCAACCAGATCTATGTCCGTTTCCAAACGTCTGTCAACAATGGACTGCTGCTCTTCCAGAACAAAGGAGAGTCAGTCAGGGGAGACTATCTAGCGCTGGCAGTGGTGAAAGGGCGCGTTGAGTTTAGCTACAACTTGGGAGAACAGGATGAGGATCATCTGCATATTCTGAGGTCAAAGGTGGAGGTTGCGGACGGAGAGTGGCATAACATTACGACAACCAGGTCAGCAGTTTTGAAGGCTTTGACTCTGTTTCTTCATTTTACACATACACATTTTACACACGCACTCTCTCTCTCTCTCTTCTCCTCTCTCTCTCTCTCTCTCTCTCTCTCCCCTCTCTCTCTCTCTCTCTCTCGTTTTTCTACTACCACGTGCGTGATGAAGAACTGCCACTGTACATTTTAACTAATATTATCAGAATCCTTTGGTGGGTCAAAAATTAATGACCGCTAGAATTCTGTTACAATCTCAAAGAACATTTGTGACCTCATTGGGGAAGCCAGGCTAAAGTGCTGCATTGTTTTGGCTAAGTTTTTAACTCATATTAAACTTTTACAATTTATAGATTAAGATGCAAACAAAAATTAATTTTTGTATCAGTTTTTTAAAACACATTTGAAATTTGTAAGTGTATTTTTGATAAGGGGAAGTAGTACGCTCATGAAATTTTGAAACTCAAATTTAATTTCAAAAAACGCTATTTAGAGTGCATTCAGTCATTAAACATGACAAAACTTCAGGAAATTGAGAAATAGATATGAACGACTGGAAATATGATCATATCCAGCTATTTTAGCCATATCTATGACTGGCTCACTATGACGAAAGCCTGGTTTTGCCACGTTCTGTCACAATTATCTTGTATTTTGTTGATGTAATCAGTGTGAACCATTTGGCCATTTTGTGTATCAAAGACACACTGGTTATTAATCTCGCTAAGTTAATCTAGATACCTGTTTTCAGCGCATCGCGGTCGAAGTTTGAACCAAGCCGTGTATGAAAACACCACCCCCACCTCACCCCCACCCCCACCCTCACCATTTCTAAACTGTGAAGGGGCTGTGAAGCTTATCAGACACAGTAAAATCGTTCTTCTCTCTGGGGTTTTTTTGTTTTTTTTTCTTGTTTTCTGGGTGTTTTTTTTTTGGTTTTGTTTTTTTTCTTCTTTTTTCTCTGCATCTTCTGTCTTTGTCTCTCCGAGAAAATGCCAGTGCCTTTTCTTGTCTCCTGCTTGGTGACATATGGCGTTGCCGTCTTGTGGCTATAGTCCACAGAGTGACATCGAGGTTGAAAGGATTTCAAACTGTTCTATTTCCTTAGTAAAAGACCGTGGGGACCAAGCTTTCAGTCACACGCTTGTTCTGTGTGACACAGTACCTTACACATTGCTGGAAGGTTAACTACCAAGGGTTTAAAAAGAATGACACTCACCTATTGCTAATACAAATGTACACACACGCGCGCGCACGCACGTGCACGCACACTTACACATGCACATTCATACACACTTGCACATGCGCACACATACACACGCATACGCTTACACAGAGAGAGAGGGGGGGGGAGAAAGAGAGAGGAGAGAGAGAGAAAGAGAGAGAGAGACCCTCACAATCACAGTGTTTCCAGTTCAGCCAAACCCCTTTTTGTTGACAGAAACCTACGTGAAGGGAGACTACAGGTGGACAGTGAAGTACCCGTTGTCCAGTCCTCTGCCCCTGGCTCCACCCAACTGGACAGTGACGGGCAGCTATGGCTGGGGGGCCGGGACCACCTGCCCTGGGGTCTGCCTCAGGATTACTACCAGGGCTTCACGGGCTGTGTGCAGGAGGTGCGAGTCCATGGAGAGAAGCTTCATTTGGTGGATCACCGCAATGGACATCACAGCACCATCGCTTTCTGCTCCTAGTGATTCGCCCCTTCCCCCCCCCCCCCCTGCCCTCTCCTTCACAATCTCCCTCTGCCTTTTTCTCCCTTCTCCCTTCTCTGCCCTTTCTCTGCCTTTTGTCTCCATTGTTCTCCCTCCACCATGGTCTCTTGTCCATTACACCCCCACCTTGTGTCTCTCCTCTGGATCTGTGTGTGTGCTTTGTTAGAGTGAAATGAGGCCTTGTCATTGATGACAGAATGTTTTTAGTTGTTTGCTTATTTGCTTGTTTATCGGACATCATGTAAAGCTCATGTCTTGCTTTAGATGGGGAAGTTTGCTGTCTAGAAAGACAGTACTTTTATTCTTGTACTGTGAGCAAGTCGTCGTTGCCTTAGAGTGCCAGAAGAAGGCAATCTGAGATGATCTTAAAACAGCTCACTTGTTCTGTCACTTCTCTATCGCGTACAGCTTTGGATTCAGACATTCCATTTGTGCACTAGCACGCCACAATGGCTTGTGTATAATCAGTTCTAATGATGATGTGGTTAACGTTTTAAATCCTGACAGAAGACCTTATTCAAATAGTTGTTTCACATCAGTGGCCGTTTGACAGGAAAGCTGACTGCTAAAACCTCACATAAGAGCTTAAGCTTCTAGAAAAACATGCATCTGCCTCATTATCATGATATGTAAAGAGTTCCGAGACAATGTCTGATCATGAAGGGTTCTCAGAAATATTATTACTTTCACAATTAATATTACATTGTTATTATCACTGCTTTGTTGTTGTTGCTTTTATCGTAATCATCCTCCTCTTATCGTCGTCATCACAGTAAACTGATCATGACTGCTGGTCTGAAGAAGCTGATAGTCACCATAATCAGTTGTTTTATCTTTCCCTTTCGGGATGACCAGTGTGATGGACTGGGCAAGAAACAACATGAAGTGACATCTTGAACCTAATTCTCTTCACACCGCTTTGTGAACTGTGCAGAATAGTATATTTACCAGTACCATGAGATGACATGCATGTTCTAGACAACATCGTCGACACTACATCAAAATGGAGAGCATAACATGATGAATATACCCATATTCATCATGTTATGCTCTCCATTTTGATGTTGGTTGGACTAGAAGGACAAAAATAGGCTTGACAGACATGCAATGGAACGTGTCATTGCACTCAGACACGGTGTATGTGAACATTCAGCACGAAGCCAGCGCACAGTCGCTGAGGCTGAGCAGTAGCAGAAGCTGAAATAGGGTAAGGGTCAGTCTTGGTGATTTTTAGTTTCAACAGAAATGAATTTCTTAAACACGAAATTGTTGTTTAAGTGCACAAATTAAGCTTAAAGATGTCATTAAATTGTTCAGAATCAAACTTCTATTCGTTTTATAATGATACTCAAAATTGGATTATTCTTTCGATCACATTACGGACTTTTTAACGAATCGACACGCGGTGCAGCCCTTGCAGATCCCCCACATGTTGTACATTGGTGGCAAGGTTTTTGTCCTGGCTTTTTTATGCTGTGTGATCACCTAGAAGTAGTCTGGATACTGAATGGAATTGGCCTTGCTAAAGAAAATGTGACGTGCTTTTCTGTGAAATATGTAGAGGTTGTTTTCTTCTAATCCCCGTCGGGGGTTGAACGTTATTTCTAGTGGCCAAAGTTTCTGCATTTTCGGCTTATGGCACTCAGATACTTGTGAACGTAATCAGAAAAGATTATAGATTTCGGAAATGTCTCAAAATATCCAAATATCGAGTTAGTGCTAATTTTGTGCTGATGAAGCAAGTAAGTCAAATAAAACACAGACCCTGAAGGAGACGTCTCTACACTGAAGAAAACTGGAATCAAGTAAAAACTAAGATGATTCTAATGTAAATTGGAATTGTGATTTGTTTTAGGTAAAACTGAAATCTTCCTATAGTGCCAACTGGTATGTGTGATTCTCCTTTACCCGACAAACAGTAATACAACTTTTCATCAGAATGCATGTGTGTTCTTTTGTCCATGACAGACAATAAAAGGCATTGCCAAAAGATACAAAATATGGCCGTTAAGTGTACTTGTTGTCTTAACATAGTTTCTGAAAGTATATCTAAACCTCATTTATCCGTTGTTGTTTTTTTAAATAACTCGCTAACGTATTCAAGGAGCAGTATCTCTGTTAGGATCTCAGATTCCAGTTTGTATAAGGGAGAAGATGCCATTGTGTCCTGGAAAAAGAAGATTGCAGTTCACACAAGGAAAATCTTAGCTGGTCGCGTCTTTGCCATTTTACTGTGCATGTGACGTATGCATGAAGGAAACATTTCTTTGCCTGCAGAACATGTTTATTCCGTCTTCCTGCGGGTGCACAGAGGATAGGTGTGTGTGGGTGTATGTTTTTGAAAACCTTCCCCACCTCCACCGAGAGAAAAGAAAACGGTTTAACACTGCAAGAAAGGAATGTTCTTTAAATTCTTTAGATTTTTTGAGCATTCTGAAACCTTTAACAATGGCAGAGCTATTCTGCCTCCCCTGTACTTTTCTCTGTTTTAGTCTGTTGTGTTGCGTTGCACCAGTTTCTCCTCAGATAGATTCCTTCTGTACGATTCGGGCCGTTGCCGGTTGAGAGAGTGGCATAGCATGGGGCCACCTGCTAGTGTTTTTGTTTGTGTTTATATTTGTTTCTTGTTCTTCTTCTTCTGTATTCATTTGCTGTGTTTCTTCTTCTTCTTCTTCTTCTTCTTCTTCTTTTCCTCTCTCTCCTCTCTCTTCTCTCTCTCTCTCTCTCTCTCTCTCTCTCTCTCTCTCTCTCTCTCTCTCTCTCTTTGACACAGACCACAAACCGTGTGTGTTGTCTGTCACAGGGACAGTGTGTTTTTAGGTTCTATTTTGTGCTTATTTCAAAACTCCAGGAGATCAGTCAGATCATCGTCTTCTTACAGTCGATGAGCAATCTACAAGCCAGGAATCTCATTGAACATTTTTATACAGCATGTTTATGGAGAACGAGGTGCTGTAAAGGAAAAAAACACTTAAAGACGCAAATGCTTGAAAAGGCTTGTTCTGTTGTGTTCGTTTTTTGTTTTGTTTCGTTTTATTGCGAACTATTTCAGTTTTAGGGTATTTTCTTTCATCCAGATGGCTCTGTTCTCAATACTGTCTTTAATGTCAATACTGTCTTTAATGTCAATACTGTCTTTAATGTCAATACTGTCTTTAATGTCAATACTAGACAATACTGTCTTTAATGTCAATACTGTCTTTAATGTCAATACTGTCTTTAATGTCAATACTGTCTTTAATGTCAATACTGTCTGTTTTCACTGAGACGTCTCTGAGGAAAGCTGAGTAGTGCAGTTATGAGTCATCAGCAAAGAAATGGTAGAGTGTTCCTGATTGTTTGTTAAATGAACGAAGTGGTTGTTAACTACATAGTGAAGAGAACAGGCCCCAAAACTTAACCCTGTGGGACACTGTACTTCATCAGAGATGCATTTGGTCTAATGTCTTTGATGACAACAAACTCTGTTTGACAAGAGAGGCATAATTTGAGACAACCAAGAAAATGTTTCATCGCAGTCGAATGCTTTTCTTTGTTTTGTTAAGCATCATTTTCACTATGTATTGAACGAGACAGACCTTACTGCATGTGTGACTGTTGTTTTAAAAAGCAGTGTTCAAAGACCCAAATGATATGAAATATACTTGCAAGAAAAGCAGCCATAATGTCCAAAAAATCCTGATTCTGTTTCATAACATTTATCTCATATGTACTGTCAAATTCTGCGTATTTTTTATCTTGCGCAGGGATTGTAAGTGATGGTAAATTGTTTAACTGGCCATAGGTGTTTGAATTAGGAGCAGAATTCTTGTTGTATTTTGTGAACATTTCTTTTTGCACGACCTGCAATGTTTTCTCTGATGCGTTTTGGCACGCTGTTTGGCCCATAGTGTGCAGGTATTATATAGCTGTGCAGTCTGCATACTCTGGCTTCGGTTGGTATGCGTTGGTATGCGTACTGGGTCTTTTCTTGTTTCCATAAGATACAGAACACTAACGTGGTTTACACGACCTGTGTGCTTATACACACCTGCTGGTTTAAACACTAGCAGGTTTGCACATATGTCGAGCTTGGAGTTTGAGAAAATCCCAAACATTTATACATCAAACAAGATCAAACTTGGACCTTCCGACTGGAAGTCTGACATGACTTTTTACGACCGTCAGAGAACCAGTAAATCTGTCATGACTTGTACACAGAATTATCGGATTATCAATCTGATAAGCCACTCTGCACAGTCTGAAACCATGGGTACAAAGGACTATAACTGAGGAGCAGGCTGGTTTGAACAGTGAAAGAAACAGTACAAAACAGATATTTAGCCTTTGAAGTGTACAGAGAAGTACAGCCGACATAAACAAGACATCCATTAAAGTCCTCGTTACCTTTAAGAAATCGTTTCAAAGGTAGTATGATGCCGTCTGTGTCACTGTAAATAAACTTAACACTGGCTAGAAACTATTAAATCATTCAGCAGCTGAATGCAAAAGCCAGCAGTGCAGTGCTTGTCCAGAGCACAGTGGGAGAACGATATGCTTGAATTGAAGTCTGTCGAGCTTATTTCCCATCGCTCATACTGTTCAGTATCTTCTTTGAATTGGTAATGACTGATGTTCTTTAAGGTTGTTCTCACTCAATCAGCACTGAGGTTATAAGTCACAAAACTTCATTTTGCGGATGACATTGATGGGCAGGTTAGGGGGAAGTGTAGCTTAAATGGCAAAACTGCTAAACGACCTGGAAAAACATTCTTTAAGAATGGCACGGAAATCAGCGTCAGAGAAGCGAAACAGGTGATAAATGGTACTGGACCAATCAAAATAAACATCACTGTGGGTGAATCAGAACAGAGACTGCAAAACAGTTCAATAATGCGGGAGACATCATTGGTGAAGACGGTTCAAAAACCTGAGGCCCACCTAGACCTTCCCAAACTACAGTCACTCTGGCAAAACCTAAGCCTGTTTGGAGAGACAAGATCATCATTCTCAGATCCAAACAGACGCCCTTGATGTGCAATAAGTTCTCGATCATCCTGTATACGTGCGAGTTCTGGAGACTAATAGCAAACTACACATAAGAATCCGAGCTGTGGAAATGAGATGCTTCAGAAGAATTCTCGATGATCACTACACTTTCAATAGGATCAGTGATGACCCCACCTAACGTAGTACAGCCGGGTCAAAGAAATAAAAAAATGAAGAAATGGTGAAGGTGCTGCTATCATCATCTTCTCCCAGTATAGATTCTTGTCGTGAAAATAACATAGCATACAGTAGTGATGTAGTTGACAATGCGCATTTCACCAGCATCAACAGTCTGCAGACCTGTTGAAGCATTACTGCTCGTTTATATATTCTGAGATGTCTCCGTTATGATGTTACAATCTGCCTCGACCATAGCAAAACAATGAAAACAAGATTCATGGCCATAATGAACATATACATGTACATACGTGATTGATAAAACGATGCTATACCCCCGTGGGGATGCCAGGGGCTTTTTCAGTATAAATAATATTCCCACCTTCTGGAAATTCTGTGCTACAGGTTTCCTGTTTTTTGTCACTCTCTTTGTTTCTATCTTCCTCTTTTGCTTTCTGTCATTTCTTCCTATCATTTCTGCTTTGCTGGTCCGTTCACCTGTATGTGTTCGATAAAGTCTTACGTACTTTTTCTTAGGATTGTGAATTGGGTACATGTATCAAGTGCATTTTTAGCTCTAGGGAGGCGAGATATGCCGAAGCAATTTTAGGTAATTTAGGCCCGTTTTTATGTTTCGGTGTCCTTAGGTATGCTTAGATTTGTATTCAAGTGCGACTTTTAAATCCCCTGTGCGATAAATTGGACGGAGAGGTAAATGCCAGGGGCATATCCTTAAGCGATGCTATACCCCCGTGGGGATGCCAGGGGCTTTTTCAGTATAAATAGTATTCCCACCTTCTGGAAATTCTGTGCTACAGGTTTAACAACAGCTTTAAACAACAATTTAAACAACAATTTCCAGAAGGTGGGAATACTATTTATACTGAAAAAGCCCCTGGCATCCCCACGGGGGTATAGCATCGTTTTATCAATCATGTATGTACATGTATATGTTCATTATGGCCATGAATCTTGTTTTCATTGTTTTGCTATGGTCGAGGCGAAAGCGTCGATATCTGTACTTAATTTTCTTTTCTTTATTTTTTCCTGTTGAAGTTTTATATGTTTTGAACTGGTTATAGCCCTGATATGGCTCTACGCGGTCGGCTGGGCTTTAAACAACAATAACAATAACAATAACGTGGAGGTGTCCAATCGGATCGAACCGAGAACCTTCCGATTTGAAGCATGTCTTTTACATAACTGATTATTGCGTCTGTCATTTGTTTACTTTGGTAACACTGTAAACAACATGGAGTGACTAAGAGGAGAGAGCCTTTGGGGGAATAGTCAGACCGTTGTGATTGCACATTAGGTGTATTGGCTGAACAATCACCACTGATAGAAGCGTATCTGGCTGATAGTACGCCATATGCTCTTGATACAGCTTCAAAACAATGCAATATGTACAGCTGCAAGCGACAGCTTTTTTTTTTAATGTAGCCCTTTTAAAAATAACTGATATACATGTTGTAGTCGCTGAGCATATACACGTGCTTTCTTCGGGTTGTTAAAAGTCATGTGTGTTGATTTCAGTCAGTTGAGTACGTTGTTGCTTTTGAAAGAGGACAGTGTTCATCTCCATCGGTACATGTTTGCCTAATTACTGAAGCCATGAAGCTGTTTTAATTCTGGTATGACTAAACATTTGTCATGTATTTGTCGACATGATTTACACATTTTCTGATCTGTGTCCTCATCCATTCCTGAACATAATTCTTTTGTTGATTTCATTTGGTTAACAAAGTATGAATATTTACATGAAATTCCAGTGATAAAGAGTTTTCAGATTCCAGTGATAACAGTGTTTTCAGATTCCTGTGAAAATCATGTTTACTTTTATGTGAAGTTTTTGGTGGTTTAACAGATATACATATTTACATAATATTCCAGTGATAATCACATTTTCATTTTTGTATGCATTACATCTGTTTAATAAATCACAAGTAATTCATTCTGCAGTAATGCTTTTCTTTATTTATGTGTTCAGGTATAATTATTTTTGACAAGTTATGTTGATGTACCAGTGGTGACCAATGATTTCTCTTATTTATATACAAGCAAATCTATCAAGTCGTATTTCCAGACTATGTTAGCGATTATTATTACTCTATTTTACATTTGATTTAAATGATCAGAACTTATAGACACGCTGAAATATTTTTATCTATTCGAGAATATTGTAAAACGTGTTTTGATTGGTTTTAACAAAATGCATACTTTTCACATGTAAATGTTTTCAGGGTAGCTGAAGCCATTTCATCAGATCAAACATGTATGTGTATTCCATTCAACAGATTATTATTTACAAAAGAACGACCTTAAGCGTACTTTCACATGACATTAGTATTAACTTACTACTTTCATCAAAACGTTGAATTTTGTTGTCGTACTGTTGTCATTAATTGTATGTGATTAATTACATTAGAGCTGATTTTGACTGTTCATATTGATTCAGTGTTCTCTTTATGTTTTATGATTTGCAATTGTAACTGTTTGCAAATGTATCTTCAGAGCAACTCTAAACATATTATCATCCTATCATGAAAGTCATGTGTTTATTTGCATTCACAGATTGTAAATCTTAACATAAGAACAGTAATAAACATATTTTCATTTAACCATGATCAGATGTATTGTAGTGTGTGTGTGTGTGTGTGTGTGTGTGTGTGTGTGTGTGTGTGTGTGTGTGTGTGTGTGTGTGTGTGTGTGTGTTCGCTTTATATATCGGACAATATGTTATTACATTAATGCAGTACAACAATGGGATATATACACCAATACATCAGTGCAGCATAAACATCACTATGTATGGATACTTTCATTTTAACAAGAAACACTGGAGGGTGGTGGATGGGACCCAGAGCACCAATGCCTCACCACTCTCCGGAAAATCACCTCCCAAGCTCCCGACGCCACTCGATAGTCATTTCATCAAGCAAAAGTGGGCTGTCCATGCGTTGCATGACCCATTCGGACCCAGTCATCAATTAAGCATGATATAAGTATATACACCAAGACACTGATGTAGCATAAACATGGTTCATAAGAAATACCGACATAATTGTTTTTCAGCTTATCATTGACAATCACACTCTGTGCGCGCACACACACACACACACACACACACACACACACACACACACACACACACAAACACACATACACATATGCGCACTTATTGCTAGTGGTGTTGTTGTTTAAAGCCCAGCCGACTGTGTACAGCCATATCAGGGCTATAACCAGTTCAAAACATACACACAATACTTCAACAGAAAAACAAGGAAAAGAAAATCAAGTACATGTATCAATGCATTCGCGCACACAGTCTAAGGACATGCCCCTGGCGTTGACCATTCCGTCCAATTTATGGCACATATGGATTTAAAAAACATACCTGAACACAAATTAAAACATAACTAAAGACACTAAAACATATATGAAACTGGGCCTAAATTACCTAAAACTGCTTCCGCATATCTCATATCCTTAGACCCAAAAATGTACTTAACACATGTATCCAATTATCAATGCCAAGAGAAAGTACGTAAGTCTTTATCGAACACATACAGGTAAATGGGCCAGCAAGGCAGAAAATGACACGAAGAAATGACAGACAGCAAAGGAGGAAGAAGGAAACAAAAAGAGTGACAGAAAAGAGAAAATTTCTAGCACAGAATTTCCAGAAGGTGGGGATACTATTTATACTGAAAGAGGCCTTGGTATTCCCAAGGGGGGACACACACACACAATCATATACATTTATACACATACATACATACGTACATACGTACATACATACATACATACATACATACATACGTACATACATACGTACATACGTACATACATACATGCATACATGCATGCATACATACATACATACATACATACATATATACATACATACATACATAAATAATAATAATTACAATATTTATATAGCGCAAAATCTTGATAAAATCAAATCTAAGCGCTGAAGCAGACACACACGCAGGCACGCACGCTCGCACACACACGCACGCACACATACAGACACACACACACACACACACACACACACACACACACACACACACACACACACGCATGGCTATAAATGGGGAGAAAGAATAAAAGCAATAAAAGCAAGAATAAAAGCAATGGAAAATTATAGAGAGCATAGCATACAATTATATATTATAACCATGTGATTCCCTCCGAGCGGAGACAGGCTGCAGAGGGGAGGGTTGAGTGAGGTTAGGATTTTATGCAGGAGAGAAAAGGTGAGTTTTGAGAGCGGACTTGAAGGAGACAAAAGTAGGTTGCTGACGGACTGAGAGAGGAAGTTTGTTCCAGGAGAGTGGACCAGAAACAGAGAAGGCTCGTGGACCATAGGTATTGAGCTTAGTGCGTGGAAAGCGAAGAGTCAGAGGATCAGAGGCAGAGCGGAGGGTACGTGAGGGAACATAGATCTCAAGTAGGCTTGACAGGTAATCGGGGGCTGCGTTATTGAGGCTTTTGTAGCACATGGTGTCTAGTTTGTACTGTATGCGCTTTGATACAGGGAGCCAGTGAAGTTGTGCCAGGAGAGGAGATATGTGGTCAGCTTTTTTCTTTTTGAGTACAAGGCGTGCAGCATTGTTTTGAATGCGCTGTAGGATGTGAATGGGGGGAGGCAGGAAGACCAGACAGGAGTGAATTGCAATAGTCAATGCGAGACATTATGAAGGAGAGAACGAGTTTTGCAGTTGTTTCGACAGAGAGATACTTCCTGATCAGCTTTATACGATGGAGATGATAGTAGCAGGATCTGGCAGTTTGAGAAACAAAGTTGTTCATGGAGAGGGTAGAGTCAATGCAGACACCAAGGTTTTTAGCTGAATCAGAAATTGGGACTGATGTGTTACATAATGGGAGAGAAAGAGGAAGGCAGCTGAGAAAGTTTCTGACGGGTGCCAATGAGGATAGCTTCTGTTTTGTCGTCATTAAGCTGAAGTCTATTGTGTGTCATCCAGTTCTTAATGTCCGAGTAACACTCAGTGGTGCGAGTCAACAGGCGCTGTATATTATCAGGTGAGTCACTGTCTTGAAGTTGGGTGTCATCAGCATAGAAGTGGTGTTTTATAGAATGGGAGTTGGTGATGGTGGACAGGGGGGAGGTGTAAAGAGTGAAAAGAACAGGGCCAAGGACAGATCCTTGTGGAACACCACAGGTCAGGTATGCAGGTTGAGAGTAAGTGCCATTGATGAGAACGGTTTGTTTTCTGTTTGATAGGTATGAAGTGAACCAAGACAGAGCAATGTCAGAGATGCCAAAAGTATGATGAAGTCTAGAAAGGAGAATACCATGATCAATGGTATCAAAGGCTGCAGACAGATCAAGGAGTGTGAGGAGAGAGACTTTGCCAGTATCAGTTGCAAGGAGGAGATTGTTGAGAATGTGTAGTAGGGCAGTTTCAGTGCTATGGCACTGGCGGTAGGCTGACTGGAAAGGATTGAGGAGATTGTTGGCAGACAGGTGAGAGTTCAGCTGGTTGAGGACGACTGTATGTATGTATGTATGGCATACATACATACATACATACATACATATACACATACGTACATACATACATACATATGGCTAGCGATCGGACGTGTTTGCACGAGCTGCGAAGAAACCGTCCTGTATTTTCAAAAAAAGAACTTAGACTTTTTTTCAAGCTGACTGGTTTAGCAAATGACTTGTTCAGTCGAGTGCTACCGGGCATCGGTAGGATCGTTTGCTTTTGTGTTGGCAAAGTTACTATATGCGAAAGCAAAGAAAGCAAGAGAAAGACCTAGAAAACTTCGCAGCACAACAGCAGCCATGAAGTTCACCTTGCTGTGTATTATCACGGCTCTGCTCCTCCGTTCAGGCATCGAACCGAACCCTGGGCCCCCCAAACAAGACAAAACAAAACAGACCAGAGTGAACAGCAACAACCTCAGCATCAACGAAGAACCTGCAAGCAACAAACAAGAGTCTATTGCTGACGTTATGAACGTGCTAAAAGACATGTCATCCCAAATGAACAAAATGGACAGCAAAATCGACGCACTGAATGACAAAATGCAAAGACAACTGGATTCTGTGATGGAAGAAAACAAACAACTCAAAGACAAAGTTCTACGGCTGGAAGACAGACTGGACGACTTATAGGGCAGGAGCAGGCGTAGCAACCTACTTTTCCATGGCATTCCATCTCCAAAAGATCGCAGTGAAACATGGGCTGACTGTGAGGAGGCAGTGAAGAAAGTCATCAAAGACAAGATGGGGATTGAAGATGTTGAAATCGAACGCGCACACCGTCTCCGAGGTGGCAAGACACCACAACCCATCATTGCCTCCTTCAGTCGCTTCAAGCAGAAGGACAAGGTTCTGTCAGAACGTCGGAAACTGAAAGGTACTGATGTGTTTGTTTCTGAAGACTTCACTCCCCGTGTTCGCGAAAAACGCCGACAACTGCTCCCTTTCCTGAAGGACGCAAAAACCGCAAACAAAAAGGCCTTTCTCCGGTTTGACACGCTCGTCATTGAAGGCACGAGCTACTGGTACAATGAAGGCACCCAGCACCTTGAGGAGCGCCGCAATGCAAGATGAAAGGCAGGCCGGCATCACGACCTTGGAGCAAGAAGGAGGATTTCCGTACCTACCCCCCACCCTGCCTCTCAGGCTACGACAAACTCTGCAACACAACAAGACTTTAGGCCTATGATTTCCGTATCTCACCCCCACACTCCCCCTAGCAATGATCAGAGAAATAGCACAACAAACAAACGGTATGATGATGCATGTAATGGAAACCTTTCTCAGAATGAAAAGAACGATGAAGGTAATGATTTTCATATATCTGGTAAGTATTTCAGAAATACAGAATCTATACCTCAATTAAGCCATTGTACGGTTAAGAATAGTTGTTCGTTCATTCTGATGGTGTGGAACATTCAAGGTTTAAAAAACAAGCTTACCAACTTTTCCTTTAAAAGATATTGTGAACAGTTTCAAATTTTTGCTTTTTCTGAGATCTGGTCTTGCAAACAAGAGGACATTGAAAAATCCTTTCCCAATTTCACAGTTTTCTTTTCCCCTCGTTCTCAACGAATAAAAGGGGGTGAAGCTGTTTGTGTGAGAAAGACAATTTCTGGATATGTTGAACAGTTAGTGACATCAGTGGAAGAATGCATTTTTCTAAGATTGTGTAAATCAGTTCTGCATTATCCTTTTGACGTGATTTTTGGCTTTGTGTATGTAGCCCCTGAGTATTCAGTCATTTACGGTGAAGACAACCCCACTGGTATTGATATACTAGCTAACAATATAACCGAGATCATGCGTGAATATCCTGACTTGCCGTTTGCATTATGTGGGGATTTCAACGCCCGTACTGGTGAGTTACAAGACATTGATTTTGTCCATGAAAATAGACATGCACACCTGTTGAATGAAATTGATGAATTATTGAGTGATATGCCTCAACTTGAACGCAAAACAAAAGATCATGCTATAAATAACTTTGGCCTAAAACTCATCGACCTTTTAAAAGAAAACAACATGTTCATTGTAAATGGGAGAACAGAGCAAGATAAACAGGGCGAGATTACTTGTACAGCTAACAGAGGGATGAGTGTTGTTGATTACTACATTTGTTCCCAACCAATGTATGATTTTATTTCTGACATGTTTGTAGCAGACAGATCTGAATCTGACCATTTCCCTCTTGTTTTGCTTCTCAATGATAATACGTGTGAAAGCTACGAAGGAACTGAAGATGAGAATAGTGTTAGTATGGAATACAAGTTAAATTTTAAAGTAAGAAGTCAAAGTCTAGAAGCCTTTACTGATTATCTTCAAACCAATGTAATCCATGAGCTAGCAAATTTCTTAGAAGCACTAACTCAAAATGTTGATGAAGGCACAGAATATGTTGTCAGTCTTATGCAAAAAGCAGCAGAACAAATGCAGTCAAGACCAAAAAAGCACTATTCGTATAATCAACCACCTTGGTGGGACAAGGAATGTGACATAGCTAAACAAGAGAAATACATGTATCTATGTATATTCAGACATACTAATGACAGAAAGGACTTAGAAAGCTATCTTGACCACAAAAAAGCATTCAAGTTGCTTTGTAAATCGAAAAAAGAGGAAAGACACAAACGTATCATAAATGAATTAAACGAAGCATGCGCAGACCCAAACTCTAAATCGTTTTGGCAAAAAATAAAGTCACTTACAGCCATCAACCAAAAGGATCAAATACAGTCACACCAATTAAATGGTATGAATATTTCAAAAACTTACTGTCACCCGAACAAAATGTCCATGATGAAGATTTTGAACAAGAAATTTCAGATACATTAAGAGATCACAGTTCTGAAACATGTGAAGAGTGTCATAATTTTGATTATGATAATGAAATATCAGAAAATGATATATTCAAAGCAATTACAGCAATGAAGAAAGGTAAAGCTGCCGGACCAGATGGTTTGCCCACTGACCTGTTCCATGCAGGAGCAAACGTACTCATTAAGTTTCTACACCCCTTGTTCAATAAAATGTTCAGTTGTGCTAGTTACCCAAAAAACTGGACAAAAGCAGTAATCTTTCCCTTACATAAAAAGGGTGATCGGGGTTGTGTTGATAACTACAGAAGTATTTCTTTGCTGAATGTGCTTAGTAAAATATATATAATACTGTCATCAATAAAAGATTGACTCAATATTGTAATGAACATGAAACTATCCCTGAAGCCCAAGCAGGCTTCCGGAAAGGCTATAGCACAACAGACAACATATTTTCTCTCCAATCTCTCGTGCAAAAATACTTAAGCGAACAGGGTGGACGATTTTATTCACTATTTGTAGACTTTTCAAAAGCCTTTGACTGTGTAAACAGAAGTAAGCTTCTTTATATTCTACTGCCTAGAGGGATCCATAGTAAACTGTTTGGCACAATTTAAGGCATGTACAAGAGTGTGATGGCAGCAGTGTGTGTTGGAGACAAGATTACAGAATATTTTGAGTGCTTATCTGGTGTTAGGCAAGGCTGTGTTTTGAGTCCCCTTTTGTTTTCTATATTTTTATCTGAACTTCAGACAGAGTTAATCGGTTGTGGTGCACGAAGTATTGATATACTGGGAGATCCGTTGGGTATTTTCCTCCTTATGTACGCTGATGACATTGCCATTGTTGCTGATACTGTTCTAGACCTACAGAAGAAGATAGACTGTCTAGAAAAATACTGTAAAAGATGGGGTCTGAAGATAAACATGGATAAGACCAAAATAGTTGTATTCAAAAATGGGGGATTTATCAAAAAAAGTGAAAAATGGCATTTAAACAATGCAGAAATAAAGATTGAATCTTGTTATAATTTTTTAGGGGTAATTTTTTCATCCACTTTAAAATGGACTAAGAATGTAGAAGCTCTTTCTGGTAAAGCTCTTAGAGCTGTAGCAGGCTTTAAAATGTTATATTTCAGATTTAAAGCACTTCCAGTGGACATGGTTTTCAAAATATTTGACACTAAAATAAAGCCCATTCTATTATATGGCTCAGAAATTTGGGGATTTCAGAAATATGACGCTATAGAAAAAATGCATGTTAAGATATGTAAAATGATACTCGGTGTAGGTAGGGATGTGAAAAATGGTGTAGCTTTAGGTGAATGTGGAAGATTTTCTATTTTGATAGATACTCAAACTCGACTCATCAAATACTGGTGCAGACTTATTAACATGCCGAGCAACAGGTACCCCAAACAGTGTTATAATATGCTGCATGCACACGACTCAGCTGGCAGAAAGAACTGGGCATCAGAAATAAGACTTCTGCTATGCAAGTGTGGATTTGGTCAGATCTGGGCATTGCAAAACCCTGGAAATAGTAAATTATTTCTAGAAGACTTTAGAAACAGGCTGAAAGATATGTCACAACAAATTTGGCATGATTCCATATCTCAGGAAGAGGATTACAGTTTATACCAGCCAGAAATCATAAGAGCTAACTACATTACAAGTTTAGATTTAGTAGCACATAGAAGAGCCATTAGCCTGCTAAGAAGTAACAGATTACATCTAAATGGTATTCCCCGTTTTGGTTATTTAAGAAATTTCCCTGAATGCAAACAATGCAGTGGAAATCACATTGAGGACATTGTACATTTTCTTTTTGTTTGCCCAAAGTACTTGCACCTACGAAATAAATACCTCCCTGTGTATTATTGTCGCTTTCCTAACACACTAAAAGTTCAATTGCTATGTAGAAACCTTAAGGGAAATCTTGCATTCAAAACTGCTATGTATATTGTAGAAAGTTTAAAATTGAGATGTTGAAAATACAGGATATTATACATTATGTGTTATTTAAAAGGGAATGTTGTCCAAAATTTTGCTATGATTGAATGTAAACCTCCTTGTCAATATGGGCCAAATGGCCTGCAAAGACTGAATAAAAAATTTATTGTTATTGTTAATTTCTTGTTATTATATTGTTATTGTTATTGTTGTTATTGTTATTGTTATTGTTATTATTGTTTGTTATTGTTATTGTTATATATACATATAAGCAGCAGTCTAGGTTTTTAGCTACGGTTCAATTGGCGTAGAGTAGCGCCAGGGGTTGCTTCCGACCGTGGGAGAGATTCTCGGATCTCACTGGACAGCCTGAAAAAGACGAACGCACTGAACCAAGACTCGAACACCCCACTGTCATCACCATCCACGACTACGAACTTGATGTCGTCCACCAGTTCGCGTACCTCGGGTCCCTCATCTGCAACATCTGTCCCATGATGTCGAGATCAACGGCTGTACCAACTTCAGGCCGATTTACTGCTGCGCGTCTGGGAATCCAAAGCTGACAACTCCGACCAAGATGGCGGTGTACAACGCCTGCGTCATCAGTACCCTACTGTATGGCAGCGAAACATGGACAACGTATGCCAAACAAGAGCGAAAGCCGAACACTTGGACAGGGAGTGGGACGTAGGGGCGGGCACGCAGACGGAGAAATCACTGCTAGACGAAAAGGTATGTCTTCAAGTTATACTGGCAGGAAACAAAGTATGTCACTATCAAAGAGAAATGGGAAATTCATTCCAGTTGTATGGATCAGACGCAGAAAATGAGCGGCGACCGACTGTAAAACATCCGTATTGAGAAATCTATGAACAAGTAATGTCAGAAGCAGAATGGAGATGTCAGGCAGGGGTATATATTCGGAGCTGGTCACAAAGCTTATTAGATCCAATACCATGTATACTCTTGTAGCATAATGAATAATGCAATGTAATATATCCTAACGCAAAACAAAATCAGAACAAAATGTAATAACGAACGGTAAAATAAATAAAGGCATCAGCTGTTATACTGTTTTCAATAAAGTACAAAAAATTCAAATGGGGCCAAAATAAGCAGATCAATTCAAAGAATCATAGCTACTATTGTGATGAAAACAGTTATCAATTTTCTTTCTGTTATGAAGCACAAGGTAGCATACAACGTACTTTCTGGGAATTCTACTTATGAGATCATTCTCTGGCAACAGCTTAACATTCTGTAAACAACTGGCCAAGCGCCAGTTCAATAGAACTGAATGAAAACATACGTTTTAGCGCTGAGGTTAATTTCAAGTGAGATGACATGTTTGGCATGACTGGCGTACAAAATTCTATATCTGGAGCATGTATTCAACAGTTGTACTCATGAAGACGTTATCTGAAATATGCTTATGATGTATACACAGATATTTCGTTGGATATGGACTTAAAGTTGTTACACCATTGTTTCATTATAAATAGTTGATGACAAAACTGTTTGCACCTACACTATAAAACGGATGAGAGCAGGTTTGTTATTTAACTATTTAAGCAGATATATACTGCTTAAGTGAGACATACGGATCACTTTTCATAGTGATGATGATACTGTTGATTATTCTTGTGATGATGATGAGATGATGATGATGGTGGTGGTGGTGGTGGTGGTGGTGGTGGTGGTGGTGGTGATGGTGACCTTCAGTGAACAATCGTTTGTGTAATTCAGGATTGTATATGTGTATTATATTCATCTATCTATCTATCTATCTATGTAAATATCTATCTATATATGTATCTATCTATATATCTATACATACATACATATACATACATATGCGTGTGTGTGTGTAGTGTGTGTATGCGTGCAATCACATACAAGTATTACCTGTGTTGTTTATAAATCAATCATACGTGACCAAATGACAAATAAATATCAATCATAAAAACTTTGTATAGTTGGGCTTTGGGTTTCTTTCTAATAGCTGTTGCAGCTTTAAGAACAGTTTGTTCAGCAGAGTTGAGATTTTTGGTAAATTAGATTTGGTAGGCTGGGCTTTTGACAAGTTTTCTAAAGCATGTCTCTTCAGCATTTTTTATCACCTCCCCCCTCCCGTCCCATATCCTGCGCCACATTAATGGCCACAAACATCGAACCTGGGATAAATGTTTACACTGCTGAGATAATGATGACAATGGTATAGCAATCATGATCTTGTGTAGTTCCATTCTGGACTGAGACTGCTACATGTATATTCTACTTTGACTTCCATAGTATATCTTGGCTTCAACCAGGCATGAGAGATGGAGAGACCTGCGGTCTGAACAACACCCTTAATGACACATCCGTGAAGTGGATGAAACTCGACTTTGTGGTTCCTGTGTTCACATCAATCCCATATCACGATCATCTCTGGATAGGAGCCGGAAAATCCCATAATGAATCTGATGGGATTCGAACACGCAACCTTTCAGTCGGTAGTGTCTCCTCAGTATTTTCGTCTTAGGGAGCAAAAATAGAGATGGATACCTCTCACTTACACTACATGTACATTCCCTTTGGGATTAGATGCAGATTGCGCCAGTTGTGGAATCAGTTGAGAAAATTTTCCAATAGAGGTTTAAATCAGTTTGCATCTATTACTGATGAGACTGCAGACCAAGAATGTGTAGGCTATGATACCCGCGTAAGTTCCACACAGACAAGGGGACTTCTAGCTATGGGTAACATCGTAACTCTTGTATCAGGAGATGGCCGCCACGTTCTCGGAGTGGTTCTCTGCCCTTCTCGTCATGTCACGAGACATTTGATTACCATGGCGACGGCTATGGCGGCCACAGGACAGGAGCTGTTTAAGGGCCTGGCGAAATTTACGTCCACTGGCCACGTAAAGGAAAAAGTTGAAACATTTGTTGGAGTAAAGCATGTAGAAGACCATGGAGTATACCAACTGGTTCGTGGCATTCTTGGCTGGGTCACTGTGCACACTGGGGTCCTGAAACACAGGGAGATTGTCAGGACCTATCGTTTTCCCGACAATCGTTTCACCTACCTTTCGATCTTGGCGGCGTGAACCCTCACCGCCGATTGTCCTATTTGTTGTTGTTTCGCCTGCTGGACGGGATTCGTTTCGCCTATTCCTAGGCTCCCATTTCCCAAGACGATGTTCAGTGACAGTAAGCTACATCTGAAATATGCTCACATATACACTTCTTCTTCTTCTTCTTCTTCTTCTTCTTCTTCTTCTTCTTCTTCATGCTTTTCTTCTTCTTTCTTCTTCTTCTTCATCTTCTTCTCTTCCCTTCTTTAGCGAAGTGATCCACTAGTTGTGCTCAGTGTTCACTTTGAAGTTTGTTTCTGTTTCATTGTGCAAAACCCGTAATGTGTACATGTGACAATCGATCATCATTCATGATTTCATGATGCAATTTTAGAGACATACCATACACTATCATCCCGTTCAAGTTAATAGTGTGTTTGCTTGTTTATAAGTTATTTGTCCCCTTTTTACTCTCTGACTGTGCAGTATTTTTACACTTGATTTAATACACTGAATTGGCGTTTGAACACTCCATCCATCCACCAAACACACACACACACACACACACACACACACACACACACACACACACACACACACACACACACACACACACACACATACACACATACACACACATCCATATGTACACACGCAGAGAATAAATTTGCAGGCGAGACTACACAAATCCATTTGTAGTACAAATAATCAGGCAAACAGAACTTGGGCGAAATGACTGTCGGCGAAACGAAACGCACCGTGTCATACACATCAAACGGGCAGGGGTAAGCTTACCAATTTTTTGCTTGCCTATCTGGTGTGTGTGTGTGTGTGTGTGTGTGGTGTTGTGTGTGTGTGTGTGTGTGTGTGTGTGTGTGTGTGTGTGTGTGTGTGTGTGTGTGTGTGTGTGTGTGTGTGTGTGTGTGTGTGTGTGTGTGTGTGTTTGTACACGCATTGTTTAGGTGTCTGTGAATACGTGTATTATTTGGCTCTTCTTTTTACCATGGTTCCTAATACTTCCTGTTACTTTACTATGTCTTAAAACTTACTTCAGTTCATGCTTTGTCAGTGTCTGTTTCGACATATGGAAAGTTGATAATGTTCCGGGAAACTCCTGTGAAGCGCAACGAACATGCTTTTGATATGGACTTTTGACTTTGGAGTTCGTTTGCTCAATATAAATGAAATTATTAGTCTTAGATCTCAATTTTTGTTCCCAATACACAAATGGCTTTGTACAGTGAAAAATTACTTTGCCTAATCAAATATTATCACAGCGTTTCGGTTTTTGTTTATATAAAGATACTGGTCGCCAATCAACATCCATTTCGTTGCCAATTTAAACTGCAAGCCATGAATATTGCCATTTTGTTGGATCTTTACCACCTTACCTATCACATCTCTGTGCATATCAAATATCGGGCGCCCTGCGATACTCAGAACAAAAACTTCTGAAGATGCTAAAACGTAATCTTAAATCAGCAGGTGAGCGTGCTTTTAGTTTCATTATGCCATCTTTTGGAACTCACTGCCAGCTGATCTGAATAATCTACCTACCTTTTTGCATTTCAAATACACAGTTTAGTGTGTATTCTGATGTGTGTGCGTATGTGTGATGTATTAATGCTTACATACGTATTACATTCTGTCTTGTAAAATGTGTGACGTGCAGTGAGTCGTCGAAATGAGGCCGAACCTATACAAGAAATGTTTAGTATGATTATTAGATATGAAGAGTGGAAGAGGCAGAGAGAGAGACAGACAGACAGACAGACAGACAGATAGACACAGAGAGAGAGAGAGAGAGAGAGAGAGAGAGAGAGAGAGAGAGAGAGAGAATACATACGCTATAAAATAAAATTTCATAGAGAGGGTAAGGACAGGTCAGGATAACGGTGGTGAAAGATGCAACCAACATCATGGCAGTCGTCTGACGTAAGCGCCCGGATGATGAGGCAAAGTGACCTGCCCCTGACTCCCGTCGTAAAGTGTCGCCCCTTGTGTCTCCGCCTTGACGCCAGATTCTCCATGGGCTGAAAATCACCATGGTACTTATCATCATTATTGTCATCATCGTCATCATCATCTGTCATCATCGTCATCATCATCGTCAATTATCTTAAAGGTGTGTATTTCAGACAGGGCAGATGCCCGTGTTTTCTATGTCGTTCATGTAGGGCTAGAGTATACAAAACACACAATGTATAACCCTGACTCTTTTTCAGAATTTTGACTGACATCATAAATATTTGTCGTGTGTTTTTCAGAATATTGACTGACATCATAGTATTTGTCTATGTTTGTCAGACTGTTCACTGAAATCATAGTATTTGTCTGTTCAGACTGTTCACTGACAACAAAGTATTTGTCTGTGTTGTCAGACTGTTCACTGACATCATAGTATTTGTCTGTGTTTGTCAGACTGTTCACTGACATCATAGTATTTGTCTGTGTTTGTCAGAATGTTGACTGTCATCATAGTATTTGTCTGTGTTTGTCAGACTGTTCACTGACATCATAGTATTTGTCTGTGTTTGTCAGAATGTTGACTGTCATCATAGTATTTGTCTGTGTTTGTCAGACTGTTCACTGTCATCATAGTATTTGTCTGTGTTACAGAGGTCTGTTTATGTGTGACTGACAGAAAGAGAATGAAAGACAGAAGACTAGAAGTATGATGTAAATTGTGTGTGTGTAACTGCGTGTTCTATGTGTTTTCCCCAATCACACACAACCATCCATATACATTCAGTCACCTCATCCACCTCTGCAAACAAGACAGCAGATTGACAATCTTGGACTTAGCGGGCAAAAACCAGAGAACACTTATAGGCTAATACATATCAATCCAATCACATTTCACAATGTTCAACATTAATAGAACAGTAAGCTGATATTTCAATATTTTATGTCCAATCAGGAACCTTCAGTTCATCTCTATTCAGCTGGATCAACAAACACAAGAAAATAAAGAGGTAATTGTTCAACGTCCACCGTGCAATGGAAGACAGGTAATCAGTTATTCAGTTCAGCCACCCTTCCTTCCCAAACAGTCCTCTCACAAGGAATTCTTCACTGTACAAACACTTCCCGGACAGCTCTCACAATTTAAGTTTCACGGCATCGATATCCTTGTTCTGCCTTCAGTTCATCACTGTATATAAACCTGTGTTTCCTCCGACGACACAATTTTCCCTATTGTACAGACGATTTCAGTTTATATTCATTTTCTTACAGTTAATAGTTTAAACGCTTTCAGGTAACTAACTTTCCGTTACCACAGATCCCAGGGAGCAGGACGAAATCACATAGGCGTCATTAATCGGACACGCTCAGGTACACAGTAGGGCCCTAACAGCTTAGGATCTGGGGCTGGATCAGGCATCTACCCCTCAAACCGGACTTTTATACAGATGTGGCTTCCTTGTGAACCAAAGAGACCAGACAGCTCCCCAAGTCCCAAGCCCGCACAGTTACCCGCATTCGTTATTACATCTATTTTGGATCTTTTTTTTTTTCATTATGACGATGACGTTCAGATTGCCGTCATCAATGACGTGTCAGCGAAAGAACAAGGTGATTATTCCACAATTCAGACAGAAGACTAGCAGGGTTGAGTTAAACATGGCTATAGACCTATTCTATATATAAAGGCTATAGAATATAGAATGAACCAAAACACCTTTTTACAGTAAAACAATGTGAAAATGATAACGACGCATTTGTCAGTCAGACTGTTGACTGACATCATAGTATTTGTCTGTGTTTGTTAGACTGTTGACTGACATCATAGTATTTGTCTGTGTCAGACTGTTCACTGACATCATAGTAATTGTCTGTGTCAGACTGTTCACTGACATCATAGTATTTGTCTGTGTCAGACTGTTCACTGACATCATAGTATTTGTCTGTGTTAGTCAGAACGTTGACTGACATCATTAGGATTTGTCTGTGTTTGTCAGACTGTTCACTGACATCATAGTATTTGTCTGTGTCAGACTGTTCACTGACATCATAGTATTTTGTCTGTGTTTGTCAGAATGTTCACTGACATCATAGTATTTGTCTGTGTTTGTCAGAATGTTCACTGACATCATTAGGATTTGTCTGTGTTTGTCAGACTGTTCACTGATATCATAGTATTTGTCTGTGTTTGTCAGAATGTTCACTGACATCATAGTATTTGTCTGTGTTTGTCAGAATGTTCATTGACATCATTAGGATTTGTCTGTGTTTGTCAGAATGTTCATGACATAATAGTATTTGTCTGTGTCAGACTGTTCACTGACATCATAGTATTTGTCTGTGTTTGTTAGACTGTTCACTTACATCATAGTATTTGTCTGTGTTTGTTAGACTGTTCATTGACATCATAGTATTTGTCTGTGTTTGTCAGAATGTTCACTGACATCATAGTATTTGTCTGTGTTTGTCAGAATAGTGATTGTCATCATAGTATTTGTCTGTGTTTGTTAGACTGTTCATTGACATCATAGTATTTGTCTGTGTTTGTTAGACTGTTCATTGACATCATAGTATTTGTCTGTGTTTGTCAGAATGTTCACTGACATCATAGTATTTGTCTGTGTTTGTCAGACTGTTTACTGACATCATAGTATTTGTCTGAGTTTGTCAGACTGTTGACTGATATCATAGTATTTTGTCTGTGTCAGACTGTTCACTGACAACAAAGTATTTGTCTATGTTTGTCAGACTGTTCACTGACATAGTATTTGTCCGTGTTTGTCAGAATGTTCACTGACATCATAGTATTTGTCTGTGTTTATCAGACTGTTCACTGACATCATAGTATTTGTCTGTGTTTGTCAGAATGTTCACTGACATCATAGTATTTGTCTGTGTTTGTCAGAATGTTCACTGACATCATAGTATTTGTCTGTGTTTGTCAGAATGTTCACTGACATCATAGTATTTGTCTGTGTTTGTTAGACTGTTCACTGACATCATAGTATTTGTCTGTTTATCAGACTGTTCACTGACATCATAGTATTTGCGTGTGTTTGTCAGACTGTTTACTGACATCATAGTATTTGTCTGTGTTTGTTAGACTGTTCACTGACATCATAGTATTTGTCTGTGTTTGTCAGAATGTTCACTGACATCATAGTATTTGTCTGTGTTTGTCAGAATGTTCACTGACATCATAGTATTTGTCTGTGTTTGTCAGACTGTTCATTGACATCATAGTATTTGTCTGTGTTTGTCCTAATGTTGACTGACATCGTTAGTATTTGTCTGCTTGTCAGAATATTGATTGATGTATTTAATATTCATCTGTGTTTGTGAAAGCATTGACTGACATCATTACAACTTGTATGTGGTATTGTCAAAGTATTGCTTGACCACATTAGACAAAGTACTAAAGGAAATCAGTCCTCGACATACCCATTTTTATCATCAGTTTTGATGGGTGAAATCGAGTCCAGAAGTCCATCGAACTGCTCCAATACGGCAGCAGCACTTCACCCTCCGAGGAAGCTGGAGGTGGCTACATCTTCTGCTGCATTTGAAAGCCCAAAACTGATCAAAGAACCTCTAGTGTCCATTTTGCTGTACGCATCAAATTCGCAGGGATGCTGGAAAGCTTACCCCAATGTATCAATGATCGCTTGATGACCTTGTGTCTTCGGCTCACAAAGACAACTTTGCTATGGTCATCAGTGCTCACGCCTTAGCGATGACAATCCAGACAATGTCAAAGAAGTCTTCCATGAAGGGCTCAGTCGCCTCGTTGCCACCGTCACCTCCAAAGACAAGCTCATCATTCTTGGAGAATTAAATGCTGGTGTCCGATTCAAGAAGATGACAAGCATTCTTACCAACAAATGCCTATCAATTAACATCAGAAAGAGAGTCCTTGAATGTTATATAGAACCAATACTGTTGTACGGATGCGAGGCGTGGACAGTCAGCAAGCAAAACCAGAGCAGGATCGAGGCAGCCGAGATGTGGTTTCTCAGAAGAATGTTGAGAGTTCCATGGACAGCAAAGAAAACAAACGAGACAGTCTTGATGGAGGCAGACACAAGTAGATCATTCATAAGGAAGATTAGGAAAAGACAAGCAACATTTATAGGCCATTTTATGAGGAGGGGGTTTTGGAGCACCTGGTCACAACGGGGAAGCTGGAAGAAAGAGAGCACCAGGTAGACCCAGGGAGAGAATGCTGGACGGACTTGCAGAGTGGCTGGGGATGAGGAGGGTGGGGCAGATGCTGGGGGCAACGAGAGATAGAGATGGTTGGAAGTCCATGGTCAAGGTTCAGCCGCCTCACAGGCACGGCTACCTCGCTGCGATTATTTGTGTGTGTGCACGGAGTTATATCGATTGTTGATGGCTAAAAGCAAGTGATTGTGTTTGTGAATGCTCCTGTTTCAGTATGTGGTGGTTTATGAATGCTTCGCTGCAAGCCAAGGTACTGTTTTCTTTGTGTATTTTATCTCTCCTACTCCACTTGAATTTTCAACTCAGCCCGCCATGTTTCTCGCCAGTGCACGTGCACCCTCCCCGCTCTGTCTCTCTCGCACTGCGTGCGTCTGCCTCATCACGCCCCGCTTCACAACCAGCTGTTGTGTCTACATATTCTTCCACTCGTGTGCAGTACAATCGGGACTGCTTGCTGTCATGTTGCCCCCCTGACTCGATCCTTGACCCTGACCTGGTTGAACACTTGAGATCGCTGAAAATCGGCCGAAATCTCCCCCGTCGTCGATCATGTCGTGGTGGAATGCGCAAGAGACGTACGATTCCAGTGGTCACTGATGTACATCAGCGTCATGGCAGCAGTGGTCTGCCTTCTGTTCCTGTCTATGATACCCATCCGTCCCCCAGACCGCTGTGCTCCAACCCTGATAACCTCATTCCTCTCACAGCCGGCAAAAAGAAACTACGCACTGACTCATTGACTCTTGCACTGTTCAATGCTCAGGCCCTCGGTACCAGACACGAGAAGAGATCCGCGATCAACTACTTCATCCATGACCACGTCGTCGATATTTTCGCCGTCAATGAAACCTGGTTTCAGCCTGTCGGGGATGAACCCAAGGAGAGGGATCTTGCTCCTCCCGGTCACCGTACACTCTCGTTCGCTCGCAAAACTGGTCTCGGCGGCGGCATCGCTTTTGTTGTTGCCGAGTCCCTCCTGCCCCGAATTACTACCAAGACTGACTTTAAATTCAAACACTCTACTTTTGAAATTGTCCAGCTCTCCCTCACTCTACCCCACCAGACTTTCCATCTGCTGTTCCTCTACCGTCCACCACCCAGCCCAAAGAACCAGCTTAAAAACCATGTGTTTGTAGAAGAGTTTCCAGACCTCCTTGCCTACTGTAACACCTTGAAAGGCTGTTTCATCATTGCAGGAGACTTTAATTTTCATTATAATGAACCTAACCAGACCCACACTGCTAAACTGATAAGCTCTTTGAACTCCTTTGGCTTGACCCAATCTATCGACACTCCAACCCACGAAAAAGGCAACATCCTCGATTGGGTTGTTCATAGAACTGACCAGTCCTTCATCAAATCCATTGAAATTGATTATACTCTTCCTTCGGATCATGTCTGTATCCTCGGCCAACTTTCAATGACCAAGCCTCCACCCCAAACTACCTATGTCATGGTCAGAAAACTAGTTGATATCAACACCGTCGTCTTCAACGAAGATCTCCTGGCCGCTCTTCAGTCCTGTCCTCCAGCCTCTGCTGACGACCTCAATCGGACTATTGGTGATCTGCTGGACATGCACGCCCCCGCCACCAGACGTAGGGTATCCCAGAGACCACCATCGCCCTGGTTTTCTGCCGTTGGCCCTGATCTTCTTAAGGCCAAGCGTGAACGCCGTCGTGCTGAAAGACGGTGGCTGAAGAACAGCATTACTATCAATAAACAGATTTTTCAGGCTGCCAACAAAACTGTCAATGCTATAGTTGACTCTGCTAAGTCTGCCTTTTACAATGCGAAAATTATTGCATGCTCTACATCAAAACAGCTATATTCCGTTACTAATACCCTCCTTGGCAAATCAGATAAATCTCCTCTCCCATCATGCTTTCCCCCTGCCCGTCTAGCACAACATTTTTCAGATTTTTTCATTGATAAAATTAGGTCCATCCGTTCCAGTCTTGACTCCCAGCCCATCTCTCAACCTCCTATTCCCGACCCTCTGTTTCAAGGCACACCACTTATTTCTTTTCAGCCTGCTTCTGAAACTACTATCCGCAATGTAATCCGCCATTCTGACATCAAGACCTGTGAGCTTGATCCTCTTCCAGCATCTATCTTAACATACTGCCTAGATACTTTGCTCCCTCACTTCACAACTGTCATCAACAATTCCCTGTCATCTGGTATCTTTCCCACTTCCTTCAAATCTGCCCTGGTCAGACCTCTTTTAAAGAAACCTAGTCTTGACCCCAATAACCTCAAAAACTATCGACCTGTTTCCAACCTACCTTTCTTATCCAAAGTCCTTGAAAAAATTGTTCTCGCACAGATCTCTGATCATATCACCGCCAACAACCTCTCTTACCCTTATCAGTCGGCTTATCGCACTGGACACAGCCCTGAAACTGCTCTTGTAAAAATTGCAAATGATATTCTGACTGCTCTTGATCAAAATCAAATCTCTCTTCTATCTCTCCTTGATCTCTCGGCTGCATTCGACACCATCGACCATTCTATCATGCTCACACGTCTCCATAAAGTGTTCGGTATCTCTGACATCGCTCTGTCTTGGTTCCAGTCCTACCTTTCCAATCGCACTCAAACAGTCTCTGTCTGTTGTTCATCCTCTGCACCCGCTACCCTCCAGTTTGGTGTGCCCCAAGGCTCTGTTTTAGGTCCCATCCTATTTGTGCTGTACACACAACCCCTCTCTGAAATTATGCGACTTCACTCTATGTCCCATCATAGCTTTTCTGATGACAACCAACTCTATACTTCTGGTTCCCTCCCACAACTGCCCTCTATAATCAGACAAACCCAAGGCTGCATTTCTGATGTTCACTCCTGGATGACTGTAAACAAACTTCAACTCAACCCCATTAAAACTGAACTTAGCCTTATCTCTCCCACCACATTGGCTAAGTGTTCTTCCCTTCCTCTGTCTGTCTCTCTGCTTGGATCTGACATTCCACTATCTTCCACTGTCCGCAATCTTGGAGTCACTCTTGATAACACCCTGTCCTTTGAAAAACACGTCCAGAATGTTTGCAGATTATGCTATCTTGAGATACGCAGAATTTCTTCTATTCGCAATATCCTCTCTGTCGAAGCCACCAAAACTCTCCTCTGTGCCTTTGTTCTCTCTCGTCTCGACTACTGCAACTCCCTCCTCTCGGGCTGTCCTTTCTCTCTCATTCAAAAGCTTCAAAAAGTTCAAAACAATGCTGCTAGGCTCATCTTCAGAAAATCTCGTTCCTCTCATGTCACTCCTCTTCTAAAATCTCTTCACTGGTTACCTGTTGAAAAGAGAATTCGCTACAAGATTGCTTTGTTATGTTTTAAGTCTCTCAACGGTCTTGCACCCCCTTACATCTCTGACCTCCTCCATCTGTACACCCCCTCTCGTCAACTTCGTTCCTCGGCTGATACTCGTACCTTCCGCATACCATTCTGTCGCACTAAAACTTATGGTCAACGCTCCTTTTCCTATCAGGCCCCTGTAATCTGGAATCAGCTCCCTGTCTCTGTTCGCCACTCTGCAACTCTCACTTCTTTCAAGTCCTCTCTGAAAACCCATCTCTTCCAGTCCCTCTCATGATACTTATAAAGACTCTACCACCTAACTTCCCCAAATCCCCCCTTGTTGTCTTTTGAGCCTTGAATGTCGGCTGGTGTGTGTGTGCGTGTGTGTGTGTGTGTGTGTGTGTGTGTGTGTGTGTGTGTGTGTGTGTGTGTGTGTGTGTGTGTGTGTGTGTTTGGTTGTGTCTGCGTGATACCTGTAAGCGCTTAGGGCTCTTGTTTTCATCAGATTAGGCGCTATATAAATGCTCTTTATTATTATTATTATTTATTATTATGATGATGTCCGAGTAGTTTACCCCACTAGTCCCTAAACGCCACGGTACTGGAAAGTGCAACTCCGACGGTCTCGTGCTGCTGTCACTGTTTATTCAGCATAAGCTCTTCATCACCAATATCCTCTTCCAGCAAAGGGACAAGTTCAAAAACAAGTGGTGTACCCACACTCCAAGCAGTGGTACATACTGGATCATGTCATGGGGCGACGGAAAGACAGAAGAAACGTGCATATCACACGCTTTAAGAGAGGAGCTGATCACTGACAACTACACAGCAAGATGAATATCCGTTAACACGGAAAGCCAAGGCATCCCAGGATAAACCTCCGCGGAAGTTCAATATCTCCCTTCTGTAAAAGAGCTAGACCTCTTTAGTGCCCCATGACGGACTGGTCCGTCATGCTTATAGTGTAAAAAAAGTGCCCCATGACTGACTGGTTCGTCATGCTCATTTCATCATTTTTTCACATCTCCAATTTTAGACAGGGTTCCCCCATTTGCTCCAATCAGAAAGTGTGGTGTATCAGCTTCAAATATTCATGAGGTTTGAAGTGGTATCTCAATGGGCATTGGTCAAAGAACTCGGTTAAGTGACCCACCCAGCTGTCACTTTCACTCGACTTTTCAAGATGGCAGACGACGAATCACAACCAGCCCAAGCTCGGGAAAAAGAAAGCGTACACCCAAGGATTTTCGGATTTTCACTGGAAAGATCCTAATGTAGTTTTAGAAATGATGGAAGATACAGAATTTCTCAAGATGTATGGCGAAGCATCGTCAGATAATTCTCTGGACGAGGAAGATGAAGGCGATGAAGTGCGGCGTGTCGGTGCAAACGTCAACATCGCTCCGATTGTGCGAGCGAACGCTGACAGAGAAGAAAGAGCAGAACTAGAAACAGAATTTGAGGATATAGATGACCCAGACCACCAGCCAGGTGACAGACAGTCCAGTGAATCAAGTGAAATGAGGGAAAATGAAGAAGAGATACAAGAACCGACGTCGGAGAGCACCGACAATGACAACTCGGCGAGCTACGCCCAACACACCAACACACGCCTTCACGTGGTCATCGCGTGTTGATAGCTCAGCAGTCCGAGCGAGAGGACGGGGCAGAGACTGACGTCATAACCTATTGTCTTGTGCTATGGCCAACTTCGCTGACTGACCGGTAAGGTTGTGTCGCGTGTATCGCAGTGTAAGTGCTGCCAGTGTGTGTAAGTGTGGTGTGTGTGTGTATGTGTGTGTGTGTGTGTGTGTGTGTGTGTGTGTGTTTGTATGTGCGTGTGCATTTCTGTCTCGTGTGTGTTTGTGTGTGTGTGTGTGTGTGTGATACAAATACTAGTAATAGATACTGATTGTACTTAGGTGTATGTGTGGTGTGTGTGTGCATTTCTCTCTCTCTCTCTCTCTCTCTCTCTCTCTCTCTCTCTCTCTCTCTCTCGAGTGTGTGTGTGTGTGTGTGAGAGAGAGAGAGAGAGAGAGTGTGTGCGTGTGTGGTGGTGGTGGTGGTCTTTGATTTAATGTCTATTCACTAAAGTGATTTTAGACAAAAAAAAAAAAAAAAAAAAAAAAAAAAAAAAAAAAAAGGGGGGGGTGGGGGGGGGGGGAGGGGAGTGATAGAGGAGGAGTGAAGAGGATATTTGAAAATTGTTAATTTTGAATTTGAGAAAAGATGATCCAGAAAATAACTGTTTTGAAGAAGGGAAGGTAAAACTAACAAATAATGTTACCATAATTATCGATTTAAACAAACAAACTAACAAACAAAATTAGTAAATATCCGGAAGAAATGAATAAAAAGTAAAACTAATAATTGACTAACCACAACAATGAACAAGTCAAATAACATTTTAAAGGTAATTCGCTATAGGACTTTTTGACAGGCTAACAAAAAATTCATACAGTAATGATGATGAGGCAAATATGTCAGAAACTGTACTCACAGATAGTGTTGGAATATGTCGTTTTACCCTAACGCAAGAAAGAATATGACTATGTGTTATCTTCTTTCCACACAGACACACTATGTTATTGGTATATTTTGTTTTGAATGCATCAAGTTTCCATCTGTACATAAGGGACTGTATAGTTCTGCTGGCATGAAGCTGCTTAAGTATTTTGCTAACTTCAAAGTTCATGTGACATTTATCATACTTTTTCTGTTTTAATTGGAACTGCTTCCAGACGTAGTTGTCCACTAAAGTGTAATTCTCGTGCAACGAGAGAGAAAGCTGGATATTGTTTGAATCTAGTGAGTTATTAGCTCCCCGTTTGGCAGCCCTGTCAACTTTATTATTATAACTAAAAGAACTATGAGAAGGTATCCAGCAGAAAGTAATATCAGTGCCTCTTAAAGATAAATTATGAATCAAGTGACTTATTTCCAGAATCATTTCTGATCTTGTTTGTAATTTTGATAATTCAAGAGCCTGAAGTACTGATTTTGAATCAACGCAAAGAAGTATCTGAAAAATTGTCCTAGGAAGACTTATCAGAAAGTTTAAAGCCATTAATATTGCAAAGAGTTCAGCTGTAAAGATAGATTTATCAAGTCCTATGTAGAAAGATTTTTCAATTTTGAGAGCAGGTATTAAAAATGCTGAGCCTGCTTTTCTTTCAATTACTGACCCATCAGTGTAAATTTTCAAATGATCAGAATATACGTCGTCTATATGACATTTAACCTGACTTGCCAGTAAGTTTATATTGTCTCCTTTTTTTAAATTAGTGTGGTGTACGTCAAATCGTGCTCTTTGGAGTTCCCAACTGGGTACTGGCGAAAAGGAAGGTCGTATAGATACAGGATCTACGTCTAGATCAATTCCTGAGCCTTTCATGACGTCAGATGTGTATGTTGCAAGTGTGACCTGTGAAGATATTGATTTAGCTCGTTTTGGAAAGTCAGTATCTGATCTCAGTTTAATTTCTGTTTCTGAGATGTTTTCTACGGTGGTGTTTCTTAACAAAAATTTAGTAGAAGCGACTTTCCTTTGCTCATCAAGTGGCAACAGTTTGATTTCATTATATGTCCGAAGACAGGAAGCATGCATTGGAAGACCCAGTGCAAGTTTGAAACCTTTACAATCTATGCTCTGCAGTTTTTTTAGTAAGTGTTTCGGTGCACTGAAGAAGATTTCTTGAGCATAGGTTAATTTAGATCTAACAAGCGATTTACAAAGATGAACAAGTGTTGATGAATCTTGACCCCATGTCTGTTTGCGAACTATTTTTAATAAATTTAAACTTTTTTGAGCTTTGGTTAATAAGTATTCAATATGCTGATTCCAAGATAATTTTGCTGTAAGGAAAACTCCTAAGAATTTAATCGACTCGTTAAACTGAAGAAGAGTATCTCCCAGTTTGAAAGTGGGAATATTTACTGGGTTAGCTCCATTATTAAATAAAACTATTTTTGTTTTTTCCAGGGATAGATGTAACCCATTTTCTACCATGTATCGCGCTATTTTATCAAGTTCTAATTGGTAGCATTTGCGTGTATAATTGATACAGCGCAAAGGAGTTTTCTTTTTCATATTTACCTGCATCCACATGCATAAATCGTCAGCATATTGAGCTAAAACTACATGCTTAGATACTTTACTGGGTAAGTCATGCATTAATATCATGAAAAGAAGGGGAGCTATAACGGATCCCTGAGGGATACCCATTTGAAGAATTCGTTTCGTGGAATATACATTTTCAATCCTCGTTTGAAATACTCTGTTTTCTAAGAAACACTTAACATAGCCAAAAATGTGACCTGTCAGCCCAATACTTTTAAATTTGAATAACAATCGGGAGTGCCACACTTGATCGTATGCTTTCGTTATATCAAAAAATGTAGCTAAAACACATTGACGTCTTGCAAATTGTTGTTTTATATTAGTAGTTAGCTTTGTTAGGATTTCCACTGGTGACCTGCCTTTTCGAAATCCTGCCTGATTTACTGGTATTATTTTATTCTTTTCACAATAGTGCATCAGTCTCTTTAAGATTATTTTCTCCATTAGTTTACATACATGTGATGTTAATGCAATTGGCCTGTAGTTTTTCAAATCGGTATTACATTTACCTGGTTTTAATACAGGAACCACTATTGTTTCTTTCCAGTTGTTAGGCATTTTCCCACTATTCCAGCATTTTTGAAATATGTCATGTAGCAAGATTATAAAATTGTCTGGTAAATTTTTCAGCATCTCATTGGAAATTGCATCTAGTCCAACTGACGTTTTTTTACTTGGAAGGGACTGAATGGCATCTTTTAATTCTTGAAGTGTGAGTGATGCATTTATGTAGTGAGTATTGTCAGAGGCAGGATCCTTATATACATCTTTCTTTTCATCTCGTTCCCTATAAATTCTATTAGAGACAGGGAGTCCTTCTACACGACAGGCCTCAGCAAACACGTCTGCAAAAGCTTCTGCTTTTTCCAATGAGCTAGGAATAGGGTTATTTTCTAGCTTTACTGGAATTGATGGCAACTTAATCCCGTTTTTCATTAATTTTAGTTTTTCCCAAATCTTTATCGTGTCTTTGTGGTTATTTATTTCACATTTACAAAAAGATGTCCAGTGTTGTTCTTTGGCTTGCTCTATGATTCTGTTACACTTAATGTTGGCACTTTTCATCGCTGTATGATTTTCAGGTGACCTGTTTGCTAAATAAATTTTGTATTTTTCTTTCTTTTCGTTCACTGCCTTTTGACAGTCCTCATTCCACCAGACATTTCCATGATGTTTTCCTATTTTTGACACTGTAAGTTTTGGAATTGAAATGTTAGCAGCCCTTAAGAGTGAGTTACAGAAAACTTCGTACGTTTCGTTTATGTTCATTGCTTCAGATAGATCTGTTCTTGTCTTTTCAAGGATTGCCTTAAAACTGATCCAGTCAGCGTTTTTATAATTAAACTTGGGTAAACTATCTTGTGGTATGGCGTATATTTCTGTAGTATGGTTTAGGGTAAGACGTATGGGGATGTGATCTGATCCCAACAAGTCATCCTCTGTTTGCCACGTGGCGTTTGGGGCTAGGGATGGTGAGATTAAAGTGAGGTCGATAGCTGTGGGTCTGTGGGTTGGTATATCGGGGATCCGGGTAACGTGTCCGTTGTTAAGTAAATATAAATTGGAATCTACAATATTTTCAATCAACCTGTTGCTTGTTATGTTTGTACAATACTTTTCCCAAAATGGGGCATGTGCATTAAAATCACCTCCAATTATCCACTTGTCGTCCTGATCTTGAAAGTGTTTTAACCATTCAGTGTTCACAGAGTCTGGGCCTCTTGGTAAGTATACAGAGGCCATATTCACAACTAACGATGAGGAAAATTTTATAATGATTGCACATGATGAAATAAATGCGGTAGATTTAGGTACTGGCGATGATCGTTCACAATAGTTCAGTCCTTCACGAATGTATATAGCTGTTTGTATACGGCCACCGTCATTTACAGAGTCACATATTGGTGGAAAATAAAAACCGGATATTTTAGGTAATTTGGTTTTGATGGTATTCAGCGATTGTAGGAGCATGACATGGACGTTTTTAGAAGACAGATAGTTACTCAAATATGAGATGTTTTTAACAATGGAACGTGCGTTCCACTGAAAAATGTTGATATCACTTACTACACACATCTTCATGAGGAACGGTTGAATAACTTTAGAACAATATGGTACGTTTAGATAATTAGATTTCATTTAACTTGAAATCAAAAGGTACAAATAGGATAAAAATGAAGTATGTTAACAAGAAAATAATTAAGTAAAACAATATAGCTGAGAACTGAACGAAGAGAAACTGAATCTGGGCTGAATCTAAAATGACCAAGGAGAGAAGAAAAACGGAGATTGAAAGCCGGGTCTTTGTTGATGTCGTTGTCGGTTTGATCTCCTCCTCGGTTTTTCCCAGAAAAGCTGATGGATTTGCCTCCCTAAGTTTCTGGCCAGAACGCTCGCCCCTCTGGTGGTTGGATGGACGTCGTCCTGGCTGACTTGAGTGTGACTGATAGTTTGAAGATTGTCATTGTTGACGTAGTCGACACTGGCTGCTTTAAGAAGTCGCACTTTTGTTAGGGCATTAAGGAGCTCTCTTTTAGCGTTTAGATGTTTGTTTCTCACAGGAGCTACCTGACTTAAAACTACCCTGGCTTTTGGAAATTGTGTGTTGATAGTTTTCACACAGGTGTCAAGAGTTGTGCTACATTCAGTGGGCTCCTTCAGTGTGCGTGTGTGTGTGTGTGTGTGTGTGTGTGTGTGTGTGTGTGTGTTTCATGCTTACATCTAGGACTTTTAGGTGTTACTACAGGCATGCTGTGACACAAAATCACAAAATGCAAGGGGAAAAAAATCATTTTCAACTTCATAGGCCATGTGCTATAAAAACATTAGATAAAATAAAGTTACAACTATCATAAATGAAAAGTGTTCAATTCCCTTTCAGAAAAACATAGGTTTTATATACTTTCCTTCAGTAGTTTTTATGCTAGAATTTTTTGTTAATTATTACCCTCCGCAGCCAAAAAACCCTTGGCAAATAGTTGTCACCGAGCAAAAAATATTCATGGCATTGAAGGGGTTATTAAATTAAATTAACTTAAACAGTGGCTCCAGGAAAAAAAATATCCAACATAGAACTCGAGGGAAAGAACGTAAAACTATCAGCAATAAAGCAGTTCATCCAACAAAAGCTGTGGCAGATCAAGAACTGTTGGTGGAGAATGAAAGCTACAGAACTCCAGGCTCAGTGTACGGATCCAACTGGCCAAGGCATCAGGCTCAACACCCATCCGTATTTCTGATCACCCCATTCTGCTGACAAAGAAATCTTACATCTTATCACGCGGGGCTGAACACTTTAACATACTGCTGACAAGGGAGTAGTCAAAATCTGAGGACGCCATGCAGCACTCCCCAGTAAGGAATCTCTGGCAGACGCACCCTTCACTGCTGAGGTTACCAAAGCCATGAGATAAACCACGCCTGAGAACTGATGATATTTAGGAATTGATGATATTTCTGCAGATATCTACGGAAAGGGGGACGGATGCTCCTGGAGAAGCTGAAACCCTGTAAGAGTCTATTTGGCAGAAGGAAAGATTTCTCAAAACTTTAAAGATACTATGATCATCCACATTCGCAAGAGAAAGAACGATAACACATCATGCGATAATTACCATGAGATATCCCTCCTATACATTTCAGGGAAGATCCTTCCAAAATCATGCTTAACAGAATCATCAGCCACATAGCCGAGTCCATCATTCCTGAGTCTAAGTATAGCTTTTGTGGTGGAAGAGGTACGAATAATATGGCGTTTGCCATACGTCAGCTGCGAGAGAACTGTCAAAAACAAACAAACAAACAAAAAATAAGACACGGAAGCACTACATGGTGTTTATAGATCTGACCAAACCACTTGATCTTGTTAACCGAAAGGGTTTGTGGGAAACACTACAAAAGTTGGGTTGCCCTCACAAGTTTGTGTCGCTGATTGCTTTCTTCCACAATGGCATGCTGACCAAATGCAGCACAAAGGGGAAGCATCCGAAGCCTTCATTGTGCAGAACAGAGTGAAGAACGGATGCCCTCTAGCGCCTACACACTTCTCCATCCTCTTTGCGGTCATGCTGATCGATGCATTCAGAAACTTTGACAGGGCTATGTACATGAAGTTCTGCTTAGATGGAAACCTCTTTCATCTGCGGAAACTCCAACCCAAAACCAAAATGCTCAAAATGATCGTGCTGGAATTTCTCTTCACAGATAATTATGCACTGGCTGTATATTCGCCCGGGGACATCCAAGCGTATCACTGACTACTTTTCTGCGGTCTGCAAATGCTTCGGTCTCCCAATTATCCTCAGCGAGCCAACATCATCTCAGGTTTTATGGTGCTTTACCATCTCCGATTGTCAACAACCAGGAGATCGAGACTGTGGACAACTTCTGCTACTTTTGCAACACGTTGAGTAGTAATGGATCTTTTGACGCTGAAAAGGCACTGCGCATCTCCACGCCTAACTCGGCGTTGAAAATGTCAACCAAAATGTTGTGGCAAGACCTTAGCAGGAGACTCACCACAAAGGCAATAGCCCCCAGCGCCCTGCGGTACTGCTTCATGACCTGGACTACATACCAACGGTACAATTCAACAGCTAGAATGGGTCCACCGAAGATGTCTCTGCAACATAATGTGGCAAGATCAAGAGTCCAACTTCCAAGTTGTGACGAAATGTAGTTCGCTAAGTATAGAGTTTAACACACCAAATATCAGCTTTGCTGGCCAGGACACGTCCGTACGGAAGACAACCGCATCCCAAAGATTCATTAGTATGAAGAGCTAATGCAAGGATACTAACACCATATAGGACCACTCAAGCGATACAAGGATACCCTGAAGTCCAACCTCATGAGCTGTGGAATCCACATCTCCAGCTGGGAAAACATTGCCCAAAACAGAGCAACATGGCGACAGCAGCGCACGCAGTGAACAAATCACATGTAAACAGCGCAGAACAGCTTCTATTCAACAGACGAGGGACCAACCGAAGCAGAACCCAGGGCCACAGGACTCTTCCCGTGCAGCATCTGTGGAAGAACATGTGCCTCCAGAATCTGTCTTGCATCTTACATGAAGAACCATACTAGGCGGCTAAGGATCAGTACGCCGACTTATCTGCCTGATGGACGGGAGACTCCGTCATGGGTTCCTTCACCTTACCCACAGACAACTGGTTTCTCAGTATAAACACAACTACTGACAACCTTTCTCAGACAACTGTGCAAAAGATCTTTTATAAAATGGTCGATATATGTCGGAGATCATTTCATCTTAAAATAGTATCTGCGCAAATAGAATAACCATCTAATAAAATGACAGGCATGTAAAACACACAGAGACGTGTTCAAGATGCACGCCCCTTGTTTTACAACAAACAGAAAACAGATGCTGACACAAACCATCAGGTAACAGAGAAACATGAACCTGTCCTTTCATCCAACAAATAACAGACGGGATGCACTTCATCAATTATTGACCCATAATTATTCTCTGATAAAGAATGTTCACCATCATCAACTCCATCACCTCCCTTGCTGACAAACAGGGCGTGCTGAGCTAGAGACAGACACTGCCGCCAGTCGATGAAGAAACGAAGAAGGAACAATGCTACTTCACGGAATTGGAACTCCAAGAGAGATCGATGTTTCACTTTTATTGTTTTGCACTTTCACTTTGCTCAAGTTTAGTTTGAAGTTTACTCTCAAAGGATTCATCACACACGGGCAATTCCATATGGGCTCCACCCAACATGCCATCTGTTATCTGACAGACTTACTAGGCCTGCTCAAAACCCTATGTGACGGTGAGGTTTTGAAATAGAAGGATTGAGGAGGGGGGGGGGGGAACAGGGACCTATGAAATACCAAGTTGACACTACCAGAATGGTTGAAACATTAAGATGGGCATCAAGCAGGCCAGCTTACAGTGCAGGCCGGTACTTAACTCCAGACATCAGATCTTGAGTCCATACTTCTATCACAAAAGCAGGCCGCCAGCTTTTAAACGTCAAAGGCACCAGAAGATGGCATAGCATACTGCAGTTTGGCTGCACATTAATGTTACTGACTGCCAGCACGATTTGTTGAGTAGGTTTGTGTCATTGAGTACTTTAGTTGTGTCATCACATGGCACGTGAGCTGTAGTGCAATGGGAATATTCGCCGTCTTGAGCAAACTGAAAATAATATGACAAAGTTTTAAGAATCCATAATGTAATGTGATGCCAGGGTACACTGGGAGGCGGCAGACGAAGGGGACGACAAGCCAAATGCTGGATGGACAACATCAAAGAATGGACCAGGTTGGATGGCCCCACGCTGGTGCGACAGGCGGAGGACAGGACCGGTTGGCGACGGCTGGCTTCAAGAGTGTCTCTCATCTCTCCTCTACGCCCATCACGGGCAGGAGAATGATGATGATGATGATGAATGTAATGTGAAGTAAAATAAGTAGCTTGTAAAGTTCAATATAGCAAGAATACCAGCTCAGCACTACAACAACAACAACATTTAATTAACTTACACTATTGAACTGGACCAACCGGTAAATTTGTTCTTACCAAGCTTTGTTACAATCATGTCATCAATGACAAATCCAACGAAAACAACAGCACAACTGACAGTGATGAAGGAAATGCCGCCACGATTCTTTTCATTCCAAAATTCCGTACAACTCAGAAACTAAAACAGCCCTGAAAAACGAGTAGTTATGCTATGAAAATGTTACAGCCTTCACAAAATCGAATACAAAAACAAACAAAATAGTTTAAACCATTACAACATTCTCTCTTTTATCAAAAAATGGAGAAAATCCGGATTCTGTACTTCTAAAGGTCACTGTGACCTTGAAGAGGCATCAGATAAAATAACGTTGACGTGAAGCAAGAATAATGGTAGACTGTCACAACAGTGAAAACAAAAAGTACGTCATCTCAAAACGTTTCATGTGCACGCACTTTCCTTAAAAACGCTCCTCTTTGGCAAACAGCCACACAGAGAAAAAAAGACTCTCTCTCTCTCTCTCTCTCTCTCTCTCTCTCTCTCTCTCTCTCTCTCTCTCTTTCTCTGTCTGTCTGTCGCTCTGTCTCTCTCTACATCTCTCTCTTTCTCTCTCTGTCTCTCTCTCTATTTCTCATTTTCTCTCTGTCTCTCTCGCTCTCTCTGCCTCTGCCTCTGTCTGTCTGTCTGTCTGTCTGTCTGTCTCTCTCTCTCTCTCTCTCTCTCTCTCTCTCTCTCTCCTCTCTCTCTCTCTCCTCTCTCTCTTCTTTCTCTGGGCCTGGTGATTATAATCTTCGTCTTTTTTATGAGAGTAGGGTGGGGATATTAACCACAAACTCAAGACAACCAAACCATTGATTTGCTGGGAGAAATCTTTATCAACGACAAACACAGCCAAACGAGCTGGGACATACTCAGTTCTAAAAATGGTCAATGTGTTCTGACAGTCTTCCCTTTACACAACACACACACACGCACACACACACGCACGCACACACGCACGCACGCACGCACGCACACACATCACCGGCGCAGTAGTTGAGAGAGTAAATATTAGACTTCCAATCATAAGATCCTTGGTTCGATCCGCATAGATCAACGTGTGCACATCTGCGATTGCCAAAAACCCATTCCTGTGTATACCACAGAGAATACAACATGCACGTTATACATCCTGTAAGTCATGTCCAGTGTATACCATACAGATTATGCACGTTATACATCCTGTAAGTCATGTCCAGTGTATACCATACAGATTATGAACGTTATACATCCTGTAAGTCATGTCCAGTGTATACCATACAGATAATGAACGTTATACATCCTGTAAGTCATGTCCAGTGTATACCATACAGATTATGCACGTTATACATCCTGTAAGTCATGTCCAGTGTATACCATACAGATTATGAACGTTATACATCCTGTAAGTCATGTCCAGTGTATACCATACAGATTATGCACGTTATACATCCTGTAAGTCATGTCCAGTGTATACCATACAGATTATGCACGTTATACATCCTGTAAGTCATGTCCAGTGTATACCATACAGATTATGAACGTTATACATCCTGTAAGTCATGTCCAGTGTATACCATACAGATTATGCACGTTATACATCCTGTAAGTCATGTCCAGTGTATACCATACAGATTATGCACGTTATACATCCTGTAAGTCATGTCCAGTGTATACCATACAGATTATGCACGTTATACATCCTGTATGTCATGTCCAGTGTATACCATACAGATTATGAACGTTATACATCCTGTAAGTCATGTCCAGTGTATACCATACAGATTATGAACGTTATACATCCTGTAAGTCATGTCCAGTGTATACCATACAGATTATGAACGTTATACATCCTGTAAGTCATGTCCAGTGTATACCATACAGATTATGCACGTTATACATCCTGTAAGTCATGTCCAGTGTATACCATACAGATTATGCACGTTATACATCCTGTAAGTCATGTCCAGTGTATACCATACAGATTATGCACGTTATACATCCTGTATGTCATGTCCAGTGTATACCATACAGATTATGCACGTTATACATCCTGTAAGTCATGTCCAGTGTATACCATACAGATTATGCACGTTATACATCCTGTAAGTCATGTCCAGTGTATACCATACAGATTATGCACGTTATACATCCTGTAAGTCATGTCCAGTGTATACCATACAGATTATGCACGTTATACATCCTGTAAGTCATGTCCAGTGTATACCATACAGATTATGCACGTTATACATCCTGTAACTCATGTCCAGTGTATACCATACAGATTATGCACGTTATACATCCTGTAAGTCATGTCCAGTGTATACCATACAGATTATGAACGTTATACATCCTGTAAGTCATGTCCAGTGTATACCATACAGAGATTATGAACGTTATACATCCTGTAAGTCATGTCCAGTGTATACCATACAGATTATGAACGTTATACATCCTGTAAGTCATGTCCAGTGTATACCATACAGAGATTATGAACGTTATACATCCTGTAAGTCATGTCCAGTGTATACCATACAGATTATGCACGTTATACATCCTGTAAGTCATGTCCAGTGTATACCATACAGATTATGAACGTTATACATCCTGTAAGTCATGTCCAGTGTATACCATACAGATTATGAACGTTATACATCCTGTATGTCATGTCCAGTGTATACCATACAGATTATGAACGTTATATATCCTGTAAGTCATGTCCAGTGTATACCATACAGATTATGAACGTTATACATCCTGTAAGTCATGTCCAGTGTATACCATACAGATTATGAACGTTATACATCCTGTAAGTCATGTCCAGTGTATACCATACAGATTATGCACGTTATACATCCTGTAAGTCATGTCCAGTGTATACCATACAGATTATGCACGTTATACATCCTGTAAGTCATGTCCAGTGTATACCATACAGATTATGAACGTTATACATCCTGTAAGTCATGTCCAGTGTATACCATACAGATTATGCACGTTATACATCCTGTAAGTCATGTCCAGTGTATACCATACAGATTATGAACGTTATACATCCTGTAAGTCATGTCCAGTGTATACCATACAGATTATGAACGTTATATATCCTGTAAGTCATGTCCAGTGTATACCATACAGATTATGCACGTTATACATCCTGTAAGTCATGTCCAGTGTATACCATACAGATTATGAACGTTATACATCCTGTAAGTCATGTCCAGTGTATACCATACAGATTATGAACGTTATATATCCTGTAAGTCATGTCCAGTGTATACCATACAGATTATGAACGTTATACATCCTGTAAGTCTTGTCCAGTGTATACCATACAGATTATGAACGTTATACATCCTGTAAGTCATGTCCAGTGTATACCATACAGATTATGAACGTTATACATCCTGTAAGTCATGTCCAGTGTATACCATACAGAATACAATATGCACGTATCCTGTAAGTCATGTCCAGTGTATACCATACAGATTATGCACGTTATACATCCTGTAAGTCATGTCCAGTGTATACCATACAGAATACAATATGCACGTATCCTGTAAGTCATGTCCAGTGTATACTGCACAGAATACAATATGCACGTTATACATCCTGTAAGTCATGTCCAGTGTATACTGCACAGAATACAATATGCACATTATAGATCCTGTAAGTCATGTCAATGGCTGGCTTACGAAATTATGAAAACACCCAGATGCACGCCCACCAAAGATGAAGACTTTGCAGGAACATGAAACGTCTTAACCACTAAGCTTTAAAAATCAACACTCTGGGACAAAAAGTATACATACATACATAAATAGCTCCACTGCCTTGTGGACATCTCGGAAAAGAATAAGGCTAAGGGAGGTAACCCTGAAAAAAATCACCCTACTGCCTTGTAGGTTGTCGTGGGAACGACAAAGGCTAGCGGAGAGACCGCAAATAAAAACCGATGGAAGGCAACGGGAAACCACCATCGTATTCTCGCTAGAAAAATTATGGACAGTGAAAATAAAAATGAAGATAACGACGTAAATAGGTGCTCTGATGGAGCATCTTCGTCCGGTAGGGACCATCATGCGGCACAGGTGACACCAGACCGTCAGCAAGCTACTGCGACCAAACTCAAACTCAAAAATACTAAGATAGCAACATGGAACATAAGAACTTTGTTCCAAAAAGGCAAATTAGACAATGTCAAAATGGAGATGGAAAGGCTTAACATTAGTATTTTAGGACTACGGGAAGTGAGATGGAAGGGGGCAGGCGTGATAACATCCGGAGAGTATACAGTGAAATACTCTGGTGGAAACTCACATGAAAGAGGAGTAGGCATTGTAATGGACAGGGACAAATCAAAAGCAGTTAAGGGATACTGGGCTGTGTCTGACAGTCTTGCTGGTCAAATTGGGAGGCAGACCATTTGATATCAACATCAGTCAGATGTATGCACCAACATCCACAAGTACTCAGGAAGACATCGACAACTTCTATGAAGTATTAGAGATGGCCAAGGCATAAAGTGTAAATCACAAGAAATTACAGTAATAATGGGAGATTTTAATGCTAAAGTGGGAAAGGATAGGGTACAGGATATAGTTGGACCTCATGGTCTTGGTACACAAAATGAAAGGGGAGGGAAATTTGTAGAATGGGCACAGATGAATGAGTTCATTGAGGAAATACCTGGTTTGAGCAGCCTAATAGAAGAAAATGGACTTGGATGAGTCCAGGAGATAATACCAAAAATCAGATTGACTACATCCTGATTAATAAAAGATTTAGAAATTCTGTACTGTCAGCAAAAACACTACCAGGCGCAGACTGCAACAGTGACCACAATCCTGTAGTGGGAAGATTTAGGCTGAAATTACGGAAAAGGAAACAGACCAAAAGCAACATCAAACTAAATCTTGGACTCTTAAAGACAGATGAAGTGATACGTAAAACATTTAATGTACATGTTCAAAACCAATTCAGTGCTCTGGAAGACGTTGGTGACAATGAAGAACAATGGACAAATTTGAGAAATTCGATAAATGAAGCTTGTGAAGAAATCCCTGTAGTAGATAGAAAAGCAAAAAAGAACTGGATGACAAAAGAAATTTTAGGCTTGATGGAGGAACAGAGGAAGGCAAAGAAAAACGATGAGATAAACAAAGAAATGAGTAATACGTGCAATGAAGCTAAGGAAGCTTGGCTGAACACAAAATGCAAAGAAACCGACACAAAACAGATCCTCAGGGTATGCACAGACGAATTGAAGAAATTGTCCACAGGAAAAATACATGCACATCAACTGGTTGCTTAAAATTGAAAGGTGGTACGCTTCTCGTGGAAAAAGACAAAATATTAGACAGATGGGGAGAGTACATTAAAGACCTTTTTGAGGATGACAGAAACGAAGAACACATTATAAAGAAGAACTCTGAAGGACCACCCATAATGAAAGATGAAGTTAGAGCAGCACTGAAAAAGATGAAACCAGGAAAAGCCCCAGGACCAGACAACATTACTACAGAGATGATTGAAGCCCTGGAGGAATTCGGTATAGAAAAAATAATTGTCCTCCTAAATGAAATTTACAACACTGGAAAAATCCCCAAAGATATGTCAATACCGGGTATCAATTTTCATTGCACTTCCAAAGAAGACAGGGGCTATAGAATGCAAACTCCATCGCACAATTAGTTTGATGAGTCATGTAACCAAGATCCTATTAAGAATAATCATGATGATGACAAGGAATAGAATCAAAAGAGAAATAGCAGGTGAACAGTGTGGATTTGTGGAAGGGAAAGGAACTATTAATGCCATATACATCCTAAGAACTATCATAGAGAGATCAATCGAGATGAACAAGGATTTCTATTTATGTTTTGTTGATTATACCAAGGCTTTCGATCGGGTAAGACATGAAGAATTGATCAACCAAATAGAAAGACTCAATATTCATGGAAAAGATCTGCGAATAATCAGAAATATGTGTTGGGACCAAACAGCTGCAATGAGAATAATAAACAATATAAGCTCTTTCCAAAACATCAAAAGAGGAGTCAGACAGGGTTGTTTTTGTCACCAGATCTGTTTTCACTTTACAGTTAAAACATCATGAGAAACCTAGAGGAAGACCCTGGATTAAAGGTTGAAGGAAAAATGATAAACAACATTCGATACGCAGATGACACCGTGCTAACTGCAGAAAGTGAAAGGGACCTACAAAATCTTGTGAATATACTAGAAATAGAAAGCAAAGGTAAGGGGTTGGAACTAAACAGCAGGAAGACTGAAGTCATGGTGATCAGTAAAAAACATGAAATCCCGTGATGCAAAATAACAGCAAACGGCACATTCTTGAGACAGGTTGATAAGTTTAAATACCTGGGAACGATCATTTCACCAGACGGCAGATGCAACTCAGAAATAGCCAGCAGAATCGGCCAAGCCAAAACAACATTCAAGAAGATGAAAAGCATTCTTACCAACAAATGCCTATCAATTAACATCAGGATGAGAGTTCTTGAATGTTATATAGAAACAATACTGTTGTACGGTTGTGAGGCGTGGACAGTCAAAAAGCAAAGCCAGAACAAGATTGAGGCAGCCGAGATGTGGTTTCTAAGAAGGATGTTGAGAGTTCCATGGACAGCAAAGAAAATATACGAGACAGTCTTGATGAGGCAGACACAGGTAGATCATTCATAAGGAAGATTAGGAAAAGACAGGCAACATTTATTGGCCATTTGATGAGGAAAGGGGAATTGGAACAACTGGTCACAACTGGAAAGCTGGAGGGAAAGAGGGCACCGGGTAGACCCAGGGAGAAGATGCTAGACGAACTTGCAGAGTGGCTGGGGACAGGGAGGGTGAAAGAGATGCTTGAGGCAACAAGAGATAGAGACAGATGGAAATCCATAATCGCCAACGCCATGCGGCAAGGCACCTGATGATGATGATGACATACATACATATATATATACATATATATATATACACACCTATATGTATATATATAGATGTATATATAATATATATATATATATATATATATATAACATGTATAGGGAGGGACAGACAGACAGAGCATATCGTTATCTTCAGCGGGGGCCTCAGGACGGTATTTGATGAAGAATCGAAATCAAAGTGACTACCAGTGTTCAAGTAAATAGGAACCAGAAATATACAAAAATGAATCAGAACATGTATTAAATATAACAAGACGAAACAAGACGAGACAAGAGAATTTGCGCCTGGTCTGTCTTGTCTGATCTTGTCTGATGTTTTGTGAGACGTGGCTGCTGTCCGATTCAAAGCAGACCAAGATGGAAGAAGGGAAGCTCCCACCTCACAGACGGGTGATCAGCCCTGCAGTAAACAGACATCATCCACGTACAGCGCAGATCCAATGTGCAAGCATCAAATGCAACACCAAAAAGGCACAGCATAAGATAGCCAGGCTATAGCAAAATTAATATGAGTTTTGTGTCTGTGACATGATGTCATGAGCTATTCTAAAAAGGATGTTACAATATCATTATTATGATTATGAAAATAATTTTTGTACAGCTCTATCTCCAAACTCATTTGGACACATTGCATACTACCCTTAATCAGATTTTTTTTTACTAGAGAACTGAGAACTCTAGATATTAGGCCAGCTGACCACATTCCAACCGCGAAAGGTTCTTTTCCATAAAGATTAGGTTACATACAGTGGAAAAACAGATGATATCTCTGAAGGCAAGGAGAAAATTCAAAATTCTTTCACATCTATGAAAGAAGACCTTTTAGCCAGGTTCTGATGTATTGTGGTTTTATTTGAGATAGGTCGCCATCGAATTATAGGTAAATGCCATAAGATATAAACACGGAAAGTTTAATAGTTGGAGTTATGAATGTATTCTTTATTGGGATAATCAATAACATTTCTTTTGCGCGATTTTTCTGAAAGATTTTCCATTCCAAGTACGGGTACCGTTCATGCGCAGTTTCGTTTCGTGCTTACTGTGAGAGTGATAGAGATTTTACATGTTGTTAGTTCTTCATCATGATCACATCGTTCGGCGTTGTTCATGTGGGTCATGACAATTGTGTGATGGCGACACAACATACATCAGTTCTTCATCATCATGGCATCGTTTATCATGTGGCAATTGTGTGATAATGCATGAGTCAATGACTTTAACATTGCTATGAATGAGATAGGCGACGTAATCTGAGAGAGAAGAAACACTACTACACAAAGGAGTTTGTCTGAAGTTTGATCAAGAGGAATTCATCCATATGCACTCAGCCCAATTCTGCCAGCAATTATCTGGCAAGCTCCCTAATCCTGCCCAAAATGTCTATGCATTGGCAAGGTATTGATATGGTGAGGAGGGGGAAGTGGGGCACTGAGACACCAGAATGACTGAAACATTAAGATGGAAACCAGCTTTTATGTTGCGGGCTGGGAGTGAGACGTGACATGAGATTTTTGACAGCTCACAGCAACAATATCACTGGCTTTTGGCGAATCAGGCCTACTTTAACTAACACAACCTATAAAACATACACATAGCACTAATGAGTGTCTTCAAGAATAGTAAAACAAAGTGTAAATGATGATCAGTTAGGCTTACTTAAAAGATGAAATGTTGCCACCAATTTCAGACTCATAGACAACCTACCTACATAACTCAGAAACAAATATATCAAGAACCTTAATAACAAACCTGGACTTTGCCATAGCATGCAACACAAAAATACAAAGGTATCACAGAAGCTCTCACTAACTTTACTTTAGGCCTTATTTTCATCCAGTTCTTTGCAGCAGCAACAGAGGACTCAGGAAGATGACTCCACATTTGGAAGGTGGCTCTCAAACGTGAGATAAGACAAGGATGCTCACAAAATCTCCTGCTATTTGCAATAATAGAGATATTGGCAATAAACGTTAGAAACAATAAACAAACACAAAACAAACTGATCAACGTGACTTGAGGATCTATGCAAGTCTCATGACTAAAGAACAGATAACAGAAACAGTCCATACCAAGTTTGATTATAATGCTATTATCTTACCAGACACACAGAAACACCGGCTAACAGTAGCCCACTGCAATACCCCATGAACAAAAAATAAACACAGAGAAATACTCATTCAGACCACTTCTCAACCGACACATAGGGAAGTACTAATGAAACAACAAAGCTATAAAATAAGCGACTTACAATAATGAAAAACACAAACTGAACATGGACATTAGAGACTGTACTTAAGTGTAAAATACACAATACACTGCTCATGAAAGCACCAAAGAATCCAGACCAAGATTCCTCCATTTTAAATTCCTCCATACTATCTAGCCAATCAACCTCACGATGTGTAAAACGGGAACAACAAACTCAAAACAAATCTATGTGGCGCACAGAAACACAATTTATAGAAGAAGCCTTTTACAAATGATCAAAACTGTCGTCCTTGTGGAAGATGGTAACATACTAACAAACAATGACCAACAAATTAGTAATAATGAAACAATAAACTTTTTTGGATTGCCAAAAACTGCAAAATGAATGAAACATTAAGAAACTAAGTTCACCACAGCTCACTCATAGTAAGACTCGCCATTTCTAAATTCCAAAATGATAAATGATGTTTAGACCTCATATTTGACACTGAATCAAAAATAAGAATACAGAAATGGAAAGACTAAAACACACCGGAGAAAAAGAACGCTAGAGAGAGACAAGATGACACTATTTACATGTATATACAAGGGCAATAGATAAGCATTAAGTGCATTTTTTCATCTAGCTTTCTCCCAGAGAGCGACTAAACTAGGCACTGTAAGAAACGAAGGGAGAATTAACATGCAAACATTCTACATTAATGTTAATCGCTTAATGTACATTTATAAGCATAGAAGAGAAAAACAAAGCGTGTGCGTGCGTGTATGTGTGTGTGCGTGAGAGAGAGAGAGAGAGACAGAGACAGACACAAAGAGAAAGAGGGAAAGACAGAGACACAAAGAGGGAGAGAGACAGAGACACAGAGAGAGACAGAGACACAGAGAGAGACAGAGACACAGACACAGAGAGACAGAGACAGAGAGAAATAGACATTTTAAACACTTTATTTCTCAAGGAGAGTAGCATAAGGTCCAAGTGGATTTGTCATACAGCTAGTCTTTGCTTTTCTACGCATACAATGTACGCATAGAAATGATTTAAATAATGATTTCTTCTTCTTCTTTTTCTTCTTCTTCTTCTTCTTCTTCTTCTTCTTCTTCTTCTTCTTCTTTTTATGAGTGGCGTGCCCCATTCAGGACGTAGCCGATCATGCGCCGCCATTCACTTCTGTTCTCCGTCCTTCTGACAAAGACGTTGTTGCTGGTATCGCTGCTTGTTGCTGCACGTAGACTAGAGACATAATTATGTAGTTCTTTGTGTTCCCTGGTCTCTGGCGCCATTTATTGTTCCACTGACTGTAAGCTTTTCAAGAGTGTCATGTCTATATATGTGACCAAAAGTTTTCATTCGTTTTTTATTGTCGTCCTTAAAAGGTTTATTTTCCAGGTTTCCTAAGTACATCTTCATTTGAAATCTTGGCCGTCCACGGAATTTCAAATTGTTTCTGTATATCCACATCTCCATAGCATCCTACTTGTCCTTAGGGTTGGGATAAGAAGAACCTGTGTGTAGTATATGAGACTGATTACACATTTCTTTTTTATTAAAATATTTATTTGCATAAAGTGTGTAGAAAAAGGGTTTTAAGCGTTTTGTTCTAGTCAATGTTACATTTTCAGCCACAGATAAGTGTCCATCAAAGGCGTTGGCGGTCAGTTGTCACTGCAATTAAAAGATGAGCTCTCGATGTGAGAGGCATGTCCGATAAGCTAAGTGGTTAAGACATCCATCACAAAGGGATTGAGGCCCCAGACCACCTTGGGGGCGTGGGATCAAACACCAGCAATGCATCCAAGAGTCGTGACCTGGATTCAGCCCTGCCCCGTTAGAATGTATGGAGTTTATGGCCGAGGCATTTGATTGGAGCGGGGTTGGGGTGGCAGAGTGTCTTTTCTCTGAGGACTTATAATAATAATAATAATTACAATATTTATATAGCGCAAAATCTTGATAAAATCAAATCTAAGCGCTGAAGCAGACACACACGCAAGCACGCACGCACGCACACACACGCACGCACACACACAGACACACACACACACACACCCACACACACGCATGGCTATAAATGGGGAGAAAGAATAAAAGCAATAAAAGCAAGAATAAAAGCAATGGAAAATTATAGAGAGCATAGCATATACAATTATATATTATAACCATGTGATTCCCTCCGAGCGGAGACAGGCTGCAGAGGGGGGGGGGGGGGTTGAGTGAGGTTAGGATTTTATGCGGAGGAGAAAAGGTGAGTTTTGAGAGCGGACTTGAAGGAGACAAAAGTAGGTTGCTGACGGACTGAGAGAGGAAGTTTGTTCCAGGAGAGTGGACCAGAAACAGAGAAGGCTCGTGGACCATAGGTATTGAGCTTAGTGCGTGGAAAGCGAAAAGTCAGAGGATCAGAGGCAGAGCGGAGGGTACGTGAGGGAACATAGATCTCAAGTAGGCTTGACAGGTAATCGGGGGCTGCGTTATTGAGGCTTTTGTAGCACATGGTGTCTAGTTTGTACTGTATGCGCTTTGATACAGGGAGCCAGTGAAGTTGTGCCAGGAGAGGAGATATGTGGTCAGCTTTTTTCTTTTTGAGTACAAGGCGTGCAGCATTGTTTTGAATTCGCTGTAGGATGTGAATGGTGGAGGCAGGAAGACCAGACAGGAGTGAATTGCAATAGTCAATGCGAGACATTATGAAGGAGAGAACGAGTTTTGCAGTTGTTTCGACAGAGAGATACTTCCTGATCAGCCTTATACGATGGAGATGATAGTAGCAGGATCTGGCAGTTTGAGAAACAAAGTTGTTCATGGAGAGGGTAGAGTCAATGCAGACACCAAGGTTTTTAGCTGAATCAGAAATTGGGACTGATGTGTTACTTTCTTCTGTCCGGCTCTGCCAATAGTTTCTTGCCACTGTTAAGAGATTGTTGATGTGTCTTTTTGGTGTTCAATACAACAATTTTTTTTTTTTATTTATATAGCGGAAAATCTTGATAAAATCAAATCTAAGCGCTAAAACAGACACACACGCACGCACGCACGCACACACACGCACGCACACACGCACACACACACGCACACGCACACGGCTATAAATGGGGAGAAAGAATAAAAGCAATGGAAAATTATAGAGAGCATATTATATACAATTATATATTACAATATGATTCCCCTCCGAGTGGAGACAGGCTGCAGAGGGGATTGAGTGAGGTCAGGATTTTATGCAGAGGAGAAAAGGTGAGTTTTGAGAGCGGACTTGAAGGAGACAAAAGTAGGTTGCTGACGGACTGAGAGAGGAAGTTTGTTCCAGGAAAGTGGACCAGAAACAGAGAAGGCTCGTGGACCATAGGTATTGAGCTTAGTGCGTGGAAAGCGAAAAGTCAGAGGATCGGAGGCAGAGCGGAGGGTACGTGAGGGAACATAGATCTCAAGTAGGCTTGACAGGTAATCGGGGGATGCGTTATTGAGGCTTTTGTAGCACATGGTGTTTAGTTTGTACTGTATGCGCTTTGATACAGGGAGCCAGTGAAGTTGTGCCAGGAGAGGAGATATGTGGTCAGCTTTTTTCTTTTTGAGTACAAGGCGTGCAGCATTGTTTTGAATGCGCTGTAGGATGTGAATGGTGGAGGCAGGAAGACCAGACAGGAGTGAATTGCAATAGTCAATGCGAGACATTATGAAGGAGAGAACGAGTTTTGCAGTTGTTTCGACAGACAGATACTTCCTGATCAGCCTTATACGATGGAGATGATAGTAGCAAGATCTGGCAGTTTGAGAAACAAAGTTGTTCATGGAGAGGGTAGAGTCAATGCAGACACCAAGGTTTTTAGCTGAATCAGAAATTGGGACTGATGTGTTACATAATGGGAAAGAAAGAGGAGGCAGCTGAGAAAGTTTCTGACAGGTGCCAATGAGGATAGCTTCTGTCTTGTCGTCATTAAGCTGAAGTAAGAATGGTTTTCATCTTCTTCAATGCTATTTCAGCATGGCCGATTCTGCTGGCTATTTCTGATGTGCATCTGACGTCTGGTGAGATGACCGTTCCCAGATATTTAAACTTGTCAACCTATCTTAATGTTGCGCCATTTGCTGTTATTTTGCTTGAGAGGATTTCTTGTTTTTTACTGATTACCATGATTTCAGTCTTTTTGCTATTTGGCTCCAGCCTTTTATTTTTTATTTCTATTTCTGTTATATTCACAAGGTTACTAGGTTTTTTTTTCATTTTCTGCATATTAGTACGGTGTCATCTGCGTAACGAACATTGTTTATCATTTTTCTTCAAACCTTTATCCCAGGGTATTCTTCTAGTTTCTCATGATGGTTTCGCTGTAAAGTGAAAACAAATCTGGTGACAGAACACAACCCTGCCTGACCTCTCTTCATATTTTGGAAAGAGCTTATACCGTTTTCTATTTTCATTGCTGCCGTTTGTTCCCAATACATATTTCTGATTTTTCTTAGATCTTTTCCATCAACATTGAGTCTTTCTAGTTGGTTGATCAATTCTTCATGTCTTACCCGATCGAAAGCCTTGGTATAATCAACAAAGTATAAATATAAATCAACTCGATTTACCTCTCCATGATTGTTCTTAGGATGTATATGGCATTAATAGTTCCTTTCCCTTCCACAAATCCACACTGTTCTTCTGCTATTTCTCTTTTGATTCTGTTCATTGTCCTCATCGTGATTATTCTTGATGGGAGGTTTGTTACATGATTCATCAAGCTGATTGTGCGATGGAGTTCGCATTCTATAGCCTGTCATGTGCACAGGGTGATACGTGCACATGTTTTTTGTATCGTGTGCATGGGTTGATGTTTGCATGAGTTTTTTATGTCGCGTGCGAAAGGGAAATTTGTGTGTGCATGATAGAGTTTTTGAAAACAGCTCACCCAAGCTGGGGACTTGGGTGGAATGGGTTTTTACTGTAGACACTTCGCCTAAAACAGTCTGAAAGAAAGAACTGTTCGTTGGAGCTCAAGAAGAAAAAGAAGAAGAAAAGAAAGCGAAAAAGGAGAAGGAAAAGAAAAAGAAACAAAAAGGAGAACAAGAAGAAGGCGAAGAAGAAGAAAGAAAAGAAGTAGAAAAGAAGGCGAAAGGAAGAAGAAGAGAAAGGAGAGATGGAGCAGAAGAAGAAGAAAGAAAAAAGTAGAAAACAAGGCGAAAAGAAGAAGAAGAAAGCTAAAAAGAAGTAGAAAAGAAAAAGAAAGCCCCCCAAAAAAAGAAGAAAGAAAGAAGTAGAAAAAAGAGAAGAAGAAGGAAGGGAAGAAAGAAGTGAAATGAAGAAAAAGAAGAAGAGAAAGAAAGTGAATTAGAAGGAGAAAAAGAAGAAAAAAAAGAAGAAAAATAAAAAAGGTGACAAAGAAGGATAAGGAGAAGAAGAGGGACAAGAAGAATAAGGAAAAGGAGAAGAAGGAGAGGAGGAGGAGAAGAAGAAGAGAAAGTAAAACAGAGGTAGAGAAGAAAAAGAAGGCAAAGAAGAAGAGGAAGGAGAAGAAAGAGGAGAAGAAAGCGAAGAAAAAAAGAGAAGGAGAAGGAGAAGAAGGAAAAGAGGGAGAAGAAGAAGGAGAAGAAGAAAAAGAGAAGGAGAAGAAGAAAGAGGAGCAGGAGAAGAAAGAGAAGGAGAAGAAGAAAGAGGAGGAGAAGAAGAAAGAGGAGGAAATGACGAAGGGGGAGGAGACAAAGGAGGAGGAAGAGACAAAGAAGGAGGAGGAGAGAAAGAAAGACTTTATATGAAGGTGTGTGGTTGTGAATGTTGTATGTTGTATGTGTGATGTGTGAAAGTTTGTAGAAACAAATGTATAAAAAAAATCATATCACAATCTGTTTAGTGCCATTGATTGAAAGGAGAGCGTGCGGACGAGTGCTTTATATATGTTCTGATTGCGTGAGCATGTGTACAAGCATGACATAGTCCCTGTTTTCTTTGGAAGTGCAATGAAAATTGATGTTGGCATGTCTTTGGGGATTTTTCTGGTGTTATAAATTTCATCCAGGAGGACTGGGTTTTTTTCAATACCGAATTCTTCTAGCCTCAATTATTTCTGTAGTAATATTGTCTGGTACTGGGACTTTTCCTGGTTTCATCTTTTTCAATGCTGCTCGAACTTCATCATTTATTTATTATGGGGGGAGAGGGGTCCTTCTACGTTCTTTCTTGTGATGTATCCTTCGTTCCTGCCATTGTTAAAAAGGTCTTTAATGTGCTCTCCCTATCTATCTAATATTTTGTCTTTTTCCATGGTAAGCGTACCATCTTTAGATTTTAAGCAACCAGTTGATGTGCATGTCTTTTTCCTGTGAGCAATTTCTTCAGTGCTTCTGTACATAAACTGAGGATCTGTTTCGTGTCGGTCTTCTTTTTCTTTGCACTTTGTTTCCAGCCAAGCTTCCTTACATTCATTGCACCTATTCCTGCTTTGTGTGCCAAGGCCATGAGGTCCAGCTATGTCCTGCACCCTCTTCTGTCCCACTTTAACATTAAAATCTCCCGTTAGTATTGTAATATCGTGCGATTTCCATTGATCCTTGGCTGTCTCATGGCCTTTCTGTAGGAGACCAAAAAGCAATAAAACTGAAACATCGATGGGTTTGGTTGATTTAAATATGGGACAAACGATTGTCAAGCCCTGTTGATTTTTTTTCATATTATGCCTTGTAGACAACACCAAAATTACAGGTGATCTTAAGCATAATCCAAGGTCACTAAACGTCAGAATTTAATTGCTCTGCAAATTAAACACAAAATGGATGGCGCTGAATCTGTGAATGGATCTGATCTTCTCATGGAGTGCAGCCCAATTTTGCTCTGTAATTCCATTTTTCACAAGAGAAAAATAATTACGTAAACAAAACCACGGTCATTATCATTCTTATAAAAATCATCACTGTCAGCAACAACGACAAAGACGGAAATGATGACGATGACGGTGATGATGGCAATTAATAACTGATAAGATAAATCAATCTATAAATAATAATGAAATTATGACGATGATTATGACCATGACTACGACGAGGACGAGGACGACGACGACGACGACGATGATGATGATGATGATGATGATGATGATGATGATGATGATGATGATGATGATGATGATAAAGGAATACTTAGAAGAAGAATTACACAAACGTAAAACCAAAATAAACAAATCAGCCAGGGAATACAGTGTGTCGTGTTCTGATGTCACGATTGGGTGTGTGTGTGTGTGTGTGTGTGTGTGTGTGTGTTGTGTGTGTGTGTGTGTGTGTGTGTGTGTGTGTGTATGTGCGTGCGTGCGTGCGTGCGTGTGTGTGTGTTGTGTGTGTGTGTGTGTGTGTGTGTGTGTGTATGTGCGTGCGTGCGTGCGTGCGTGTGGTGTGTTTGTGTGTGTGTGTGTGTGTGTGTGTGCGAGCATGTATCTGTGTGTGTGCGAACGTGAATCTGTGTGTGTGTGCGTGTATCTCTGTGTGTGTGTGTGTGTGTGTGTGTGTGTGTGTGTGTGTGTGTGTGTGTGTGTGTGTACGTGTGTGTGTGCGTGTGTGTGTGTGTGAAGTACAACGTGCATTCTGACATGGATTGTTTGCGTTATACAAATAGAATTATTTTTTATTATCATTGTTGTTGTTATTATTATTGTTATTATTATTGTTGTTGTTGTTATTATTGTTGATGGTATTGTTATTACTATTTTTATTATTGTTATTGTTGTTGTTATCATCATCATCATTACCATTATTATTATTATCATTATTGCCATTATTATTATTATTATCATTATGTTATTATTATTATCATATTATTATTCGTATCATTATTACTTTTTTTTTATTATTATTATTACTATATTGTTTATTATTATTATCATTATGATTATTATTATTATTATTATTATTATTATTATCATTATTATTATAGGCACAATGG
>JAPXFY010000032.1:20933671-20998671 GCA_030674185.1 Monoplex corrugatus
ACACCGTGGAGCACCTTCATATGGTAGGGACTGTCATGGTGTGCAGGTGAAGCCGACCATCATCAAGCTACTGCCAACAGATTCAGTATGAAAATTGTTACTTGAAAGGTAAGAACATTACTGAAAAAAAGAAAATTAGAAAATGTCAGGACAGAATTGGAAAGGCTTAGCATCAATATTTTAGGAGTAGGGGAGGTGAGATCAAAGAGGGCAGGCATGGTAACATCAGGCAAGCATAAAATTATATATTCTGATGGAGACACACATGAAAGAGGAGTAGGCATCATAATGGACAGTGACAAGTCAAAGCCTATCAAAGGATACAGAGCTATATCAGACCGAGTATTATTTGTTAAATGAGATGGCAAGCCATTTGATATCAACGTCATCAAAATGTATGCACCAAGATCCGCGAGTGCTAAGGAAAAATATGACAACTTCTTTGGAGACTTAGAGAGAACCAAGGCTCAGTGTAAATCACAGGACATCACAATAGTAATGGGAGATTTAATGCTGAAGTGGGACAAGAGAGAGTGGATGACATAGTTGGACCTCATGACCTTGGCACACAAACTAAACTGAAAGGGGAGAGAATCTTGTTGAATGGGCGCAAATAAACAAATTCGTGATAGGAAACACCTGGTTTGAGCAGCCTAACAGAAGAAAATGGACATGGATGAGTCCAGAAGACAGTACAAAAAATCAAATTGATTACAGCCTCATAAGTAAAATATTTTTAAATTCTCTATTGATAGCAAAAACATTACGAGGCGCAGACTGCAACAGTGACACAATCCTGTAATGGGAAGATTTAGACTGAAACTAAAGAAAAGAAAACAGAGCAAAAGTAACATCAAACTAAATCTTGGACTGTTAAAGACATTGACTCGTAAAAATTTTAATGTATATGTTCAAAACAAGTTCAGTGCTCTGGAGGACGTTGGTGACTGAGGAGCAATGCACAAAGTTGAGAAACTCGATAAATGAAGTTTGTGAAGAAATCCATAGAGTTGAAAGAAAAGCAAAGAACAAGATGACGAAAGAAATTTTAGGCTTGATGAAAGAACGGTAAAAAGGAAAAGAGGAAGAATACAAAAAGATAAACAAAGAAATCAGGAATAGGTGCAATGAAGCTAAGGAAGCTTGGCTGGAAACAAAGCGCAAAGAAACGGAAGGCCGACACAAAACAGATCCTAAATGTATGCACAGAAACATTGAAGAAATTGCCCACAGGAAAAAGACGTGTACATCAACTGGTTGCTTAAATCGAAAAGAAGATATGAATATTATGAAAAAAGACAAAAATATCAGACAGATGGAGAGAGTACATTAAAGACCTTTTTGTCGATGACAGAAACGAAAGATACATTATAAGAAAGAACGTTGAAGGACCACCCATAATGAAAAATGAAGTTAGAGCAGCGTTGAAAAGAATGAAACCAGGAAAAGCCCCAGGACCAGACAATACTACCACAGAAATGATTGAGGCTCTAGATGAATTTGGTATTGAACAAATAACAGTCCTCCTAAATGAAATTTATGATACTGGAAAACTCCCTAAATATATGTCAAAATCAATGTTTTGCACTTCCAGAGAAAAAGGGGCCATAGAATGCGAACTTCATCATAAAAATCAGCTTGATGAGTTATGTATTTAGAATAATCATGATGTGGACAAGAAACAGAATCAGTAAGGAAATAGCAAAAGAACAGTGTATATCTGTCGAAGAGAAAGAAACTATTAATGCCATATGCATCCTACATGTAAAAACTCATAGAAAGGTCAATCGACTTGAATAAGGATTTATGTTTATGCTTTGTTAATTATACCAAAACTTTTGATCGAATAAGACACGTAGAATTGATCACCCAACTAGAAAGACTCAATATTGATGGAAAGGATCTAAGAATGATAAAGAAATGGATATTGCGAACAAACAGCAGCAATGAGAATAGAAAATGATATAAGCTGTTTCCAAAATATCAAATAAGGGGTTTGGCAGGGATGTGTTCTGTCACCCATCATGAGAAACCTAGAAGAATACCCTGGGATGAAGGCTTGAGGGAAAATGATAAACAGTCTTCGTTACACAGATGACACCGTTCTAACTGCAGAAAATGAAAAAGACTAACAAAATATCATGAATATAATAGAAACAGAAAGCAGAAATAAAGGACTGGAGCTAAATAGCAGGAATACTGAAGTCATAGTAATCAGTAAAATACAAGAAATCCCCTCATGCAAAATAACAAGTGGCACAACATTGAGACAGGCTGATAAGTTTAAATACCTGGGAACGATCATTTTACCAGACGGCAGATGCACATCAGAAATAGCCAGCAGAATCGGCCGACTAAAACAGCCTTCTAGAAAATGAAAAGCGTTCTCACCAACAAATGCCTATCAGGAAGAGAATTCTTCGGTGTTATATAGAACCAATACTGTTGTATAGATGTGAAGCGTGGACAGTCAACACACAAAGTCAGAATAAGATTGAGACAGCAGAAATGTGGTTTCTAAGAAGAATGTTAAGAGGTCCATGGACAGCAAAGAAAACAAACGAAACAATCTTGAAGGAGGCAGAAACAAAAAGATAGTTAATGAAGAAGATTAGGAAAAGAAAGCAACATTTATAGCACATTTTATGAGCAGGGGAAATTAGAGCACCTGGTGACAACAGGAAAGCTGGAGGAAAAAAGAGCAACAGGTAGACCCAGGGAGAAAATATTGGACAGACTTGAGGAGTGGTTAAGGACAGAGAAGTTAGGAGATGTACTTGCAGCGACACGGAATAGATTCGTATGGAGAGCCATGATCGTCAACGCCATGTGGCAGTGGGCATGATGATGATGAGAGATTACCTGGCATCAATACATCAACTGTGGCGTCGGGAGCAAGGAGGTAATTGTCCAGACAGTGGTGAAGCAATGGTACTCTGGGTCCCATCTAACACCCTAGGGTGTTTCTTTTTAACTGTCAACTGAATCAACTTGTATTGGTGGTGAGTAGAGATTCGAAATGAGTTGTTTGGGCAGTATCACTGAATTAGTCCCAAAGAGAAATTAGTCGAAAACCAAACACACAAAAATAATACAAGATAGATGACATGCTCTGCATTCACTAATCATGTTCAGTTCAGGGACATAGATCAGAATATCCACTGGAAATAAAAAACAATTTCACAACGGATATCCGTAACAGACAGTAGACGTCTATCAATGAACCGCTCCCAGCTTTCACCTCAATGACAGATCACACTTCTCCCTTCCAAAGAAATAAGGTTGCACCTTAATCGATTAGCATGGATGAAGAGTTCGATCCGCTTTGCCAGTGATGAAGTTCCTTTGTTGGCGAAAGTCTTCATAATGGTATGGTCCCAGTATGTCTCTGATAACATGCAGCACACACACACACACACACACACACACACACACACACACACACACACACACACACACACACACACACACACACCACATAACATCACACATACACATACACCACACACACATACACACACACACACACACACACACACACACACACACACACACACACACACACACACACACACACACACACACACACGTCTAATATCACTCATAGTGAAAAGACGTTAAATCAAAGGACGAACACACACACACACACACACACACACACACACACACACACACATGCATTCTCTCCTCCCCGCCTCTCTCTATCTCCCCTCTTCCTCTGTCTCTCTTTCTCTCTCTTATCTCCCTTCTCTCTCTCTCTCTCTCTCTCTCTCTCTCACACACACACACACACACACACACACACACACACACACAGTTTTAAATCATACTTCCCTGTTAGACTGATCGAGTTTCTTCGTTTATTCTGCCATCCTCCAACCCCCCTCGATCCCCCTTCAAGGCAAAATCCACAGATGATCAAGCCATGATACATTCTCCTTTTATGTAGCTTGAAACACACTTGGCAAAACTAAAGGAAATAAGAGGGAAGTAGGGAGAATTTTTTTAAGATTAATCAAGGATTATAACTCTTGAGAGTGACGTAGGAGTTATCTCTCATGTTGTAGAACTTCTCTTTAATCAAGGATTATAACTCTTAAGAGTCACGTAGGAGTTATATTAAACAAGGATTATAACTCTTGGAGTCACGTAGGAGTTATACGTAAGAGAAGTTCTACAACATAGGAGATAACTCCTACGTGACTCTCAAGAGTTATAACACTTGGCAAAACATTGATCTTGACGCTTGAAAGATTTTAAAGTTTTCGCGGCTGTTGCCAACCCAAAATTTAGTTACGGAAAGAATCTGAGGACTGACAGGTGGGAGGTGGAACTCACAGCTGCTGCTCAAGTACCAGACAACCAGCTCAGCACTATGCACCATGTAGTGTGAGAGTGCTGCGAGTATACAGCGAGTTTAGAATCATCTGCGAAGAGAATGTCCCACAGGAAGGCTTTGGGAACTTCGCTTATGGCCTGCAATCTTCACAGGTTGAAGAGTTTTCCGTCTGAGTGGAACTCGATGTACACACCACGTCAAAGTATTTGAGTGCGTGATTAGCATTGCCGCAAAGAGTATGGAGAAGAATGTAGGCGCTAGAACACATCCCTTTTTCACTCTGTTCTGCTTTGGGAAGGGTTCAAAATCCTACACAGTCTCTTGCTCCCTGCCATTGTGAAAGGAAGCAATGAGCGAGACAATCTTGTACTGGCAACCAAAAACTCTTGTAGTATCTCCCACAGGCCCTTTCAGTTAACGGTATGAAATGCTTTGGTCAGATCCACAAATAGCATGTGGAGTGCCCAGGGTTTTGGGGTTTTTTGTTGTTTTTTTGGTCACACTTCTGTTGCAGGTGGCGTATGGCAAACACCATGTCACTTTGTGCCTTTGGACATTCCACACACCAAAGGTAAGAGGTGTTTTCTCTTATTTTTGTTTATACTGCTTTGACTGCAAAGTTGGATGACAAAGCACATGTGGCTGTCTGCAAGATACATATGAAACAGGCTTTGTTTAAGCTTTCCTTTATTTCCTTCCCCTTCCGCATTTAGGGAGAGCAGTGCTGTCCCTGTAAACGACTGTTCTGTCGCTGTGGGAGAATTGAAAACAGCAACTGCCTCAGGTCAATGGTGGACGACCATCACCCACAACAACCTACGTGCAGAATCATAGTTACAAACTTCCAGTAGCGTTCTCTGCCTGTCTGGGTCATCACCTTTCCTCAGGGCTTCGTTATATGCTGGTGACTGAATGCCTCGTTATTCCGGCTTGTCTGTATGTCTGACCGGCAAAGGGAATTTTTAAAGTGTTGAGATAACATGTAGTCATCTCCCGAATCTTTCACCTATGACAGCGGTAGTTTCACACGTGCAGTGACTACCACATGTAGAACGGCTTTAGCAGGTGCAGCTTGTTGCCTTCCAGCTTCACGCTCAAGAACCATCTTCGGAGGCACGGGGACATTTACTAAGGGTGGAACAATTCATGGGTTTGAAATCAAAGTTGTATCTCCTCTATACATATATAAATCGTTTTGTATAGCGCGTCTCCAAACTTAGGACTCACTGCACGTTGCAAGTGTCATTACTTAGTACACACTACACATAATCAGACTTTGTAGTACACCACAGAAGCTGAAGCTGTCAGACGGGTGTCTACCTTTTCACATAGCCAGAGGCTCGGAAACAATTACTCTGAACAACAAAACTGCACTGACTTAACCCTTTCGCTGCTATGCCCTTTTTTAGCTCCGAAAACACTATTTGCCAGGCCATATTACATCACGGAGGGTAATAATTAAAAAAAAATTCTGACACAAAAACTACTCAATAAAAGTCCATAAAACTAATACTTTTCTGAAAGGTAATTGAATCCTCTATACACTGATCACAATTACACATCCTATTCAACAGGACAGATGAAAGTTTATGTCCAATGAAACAGGATTTATTCTTTTTACACTATTCTAGACATGATATCATATAAGTATAAAAAAAGGGAAAAACAGTGAATAATAAAACTGAATTATTGTCAGAAAGCAAAAGAATGATAATGAAAAATGTATTTCCATACCTTCTGTCCAAGAAGAATCACAATCACCAAATACATGTTCATATCTACACACACACATTTTGCGACTCGAAAGAGTTTTCAGTGTCACTGTTGTTTTTTCTTTCTTTTTCTTTTTTTTTTTTTTTACAAATTTTGCGATAGCACATCACACAACACACAGATGAAAAATACATACACACACTGTGTCTACATAGGGCATCAGTCAGCAACTAGTAGTTTTTCTTGGTGTGGTACGCCACGAAGCAAGGCTGCACACAAAGAGATGGGTTCGAAGGACAATATCCACACACAAAGTTGGTTTCTTTCCTGATGCCCCTCTTGCTGTACACCTTGCACCTCCTGCCAGAGGAAAGCTTTCTGACAGTCTTCTCCAGGGTAATAGGGAAGTTTGTCAAGCATCTCGTTGTTGAGGAAGAGCCGGTAGTAGTCCACAGGTCTGTCCCCATCAGGCTGAATCTTCAGGCCAGGTTCCCCTGTGAACTGTGGAATATCTGGCTGGGTGTTGTTAGGTGGCACAAGGGGCTGGTCTAATACTGCACCTCTCCCTCTCCCTCTCTGCTGAGAAGCTCCCTGTCCCCTGCCTCTGGTCTCACAGTCTCTGGTACCACCTGTGGATATAAAAAAAAATCAGGTTCACATCCTTGTGCTTGGAAACAACACACACACTCACCACACACACACACACACACACACACCACACACACACACCACACACACAACAACACACACACTCTCTCTCTGTCTCTGTCTCACAACACACAACTACATTGACACATGCACCACTGCAACACTAGTTCTCACTCAGTCTTGTTTCAAGCACACACACACACACACACACACACACACACACACACACACACACACACACACACACACACACAAACTACACACAACCATATAGACACACATACACACACAGCTCAACCACACACACACACACAAACACACACCAATGACACACACACACACAGCTACACACACACACACACACACACACACCACATAAGTACAGTGATGACACAAACACACTCAGTGCCACGCCCACACACCCATTCAGCAAAGTCTTCTCTTTTGCAGTCACAGCTCCGTGATAACACTCCATTTATCAACACACTGACACAAGACAAACAATGGGTCTTACCTGTACTTCTGCCAATGGCCTGCCCTCGCGGTAGACGCGTGGTGGCTTGACCACGAGCAAGCTGCTCCACCGTGTCAGTTCCGGTGTAAGCTGTAGCAGACGACGCTTGTACTGTGTCCAGTTTCACTCTCCCCGTCTGAGCCATTGTTCTCCTGACTGGCCTTCACCCTCTTCAAAATCTGGGTCAGTTACAGCCTCCAACTCGGGCTCTCTCTCCTCTTGATGGACTATTCTCGTAATTGCGATGTTGACACACCCCCTCCGCTCCTCTGGAAAGTTGGTTCGACTCCAGCGAGCCATTTGACATAGCAGTTTCGTCATAACGACTAAATTCGTCGTCCTCTATCAATTGTAGAACTTTCTTATCATCAGTGGTAACAAAGTCACTGTAATCTTTTGCTGTTCGCTTTCGTTTCACCCGCTTCGGCCAGGTTGAGTTTCTTCGTCCGCCATGATGATCAGTGAGCTCGAAAGTTGCAGGGGGTGGTTTATGTAACAGCCCAGACTGACCCCTTTTAATCTCATTGGATCCTTCGCTTTATAAATATTAATAGCAGACACACTAAGCTTTGTGATTGGAGTGAATTGGGAACCCCTGGTCTTAAAATAGAGCTTGGAAAAGTCTTACTATGACGCACACGGAATATCCCGTGACGGGGCCATATTCGGGGTAGGCGGAACTTCACGGGAATTGCCGTGATGGGGCGGTCTAGTGGTTTTATGGAAACATTCATTGCCTCGAGATACACTTTTTCACAACCGAATATTTATCCAAGAAAAGAATGTTGAGAGACATCATAGACATAAACAACGAAGAAAACAACAACAAAATTTGACATAGAAGATACGCAACTAAAAGCATCCATTACTAACTATTCAGAGACCAAAGTCGGAGAGAAATACTCTTCGTAGTGGACGATGAAAGAAACATATGGCAAAATGGTTGGTCTTCAAACACAACGCTTTCCACACACAAACAACAGCCTGCATAACGTCATGTGTGCATACAAAAGACAATCTTACCTTATGCTTGACCTATAGAGAGACAGTCTAGAGCATATCACGTACAGAACACTTGAAACAATGAAAAACGGCGTTGTCTTCTCCAAAAATATATATAGATACCACCATATATGCCAACCATATATACATACACAAAGATCTACGAATAATCAGAAATATGTATTGGTAACAGACAGCTGCAATGAGAATAAAAAAAACGATATAAGCTCTTTCCAAAACATCAAAAGAGGAGTCAGACAGGGTTGTTTTGTCACCAGATCTGTTTTCACTTTACAGTTAAAACATCATGAGAAACTTAGAGGAAGACCTTGGATTAAAGGTTGGAGGAAAAATGATTAAACAAAATTCGATATGCAGATGACACCGTGCTAATTGCAGAAAATGAAAGGGACCTACAAAACCTTGTGAATATACTTGAAATAGAAAGCAAAGGTAAAGGGGTTGGAACAAACAGCAGGAAGACTGAAGTCATGGTTATCAGTAAAAAAAAAAATTATGAAATCCCGTGATGCAAAATAACAGCAAACGGCACGATCTTGAGACAGGTTGATAAATTGAAATACCTGGGAACGATCATTTCACCAGACCGCAGATGCAACTCAGAAATAGCCAGCAGAATCGGCCAAGCCAAAACAACATTTAAGAAGATGAAAAGCATTCTTACCAACAAATGCCTATCAATTAACATCAGGAAGAGAGTTCTTGAATGTTATATAGAACCAATACTGTTGTACGGATGTGAGGCGTGGACAATCAACAAGCAAAGCCAGAGCAAAATTGAGGCAGCCAAGATGTGGTTTCTAAGAAGGATGTTGAGAGTTCCATGGACAGCAAAGAAAACAAACGAGACAGTCTTGATGAAGGCAGACACAAGTAGATCGTTGATAAGGAAGATTAGGAAAAGGCAGGCAACATTCATAGACCATTTTATGAGGAAAGGGGAATTGGAACACCTGGTCACAACGGGAAAGCTGGAGGGAAGGAGAGCACCGGGTAGACCCAGGGAGAAGATACTAGACGGACTTGCAGAATGGCTGAAGACAAGGAGGGTGGATGGGTTGCTTGAGGCAACAAGAGATAGAGACAGATGGAAGTCCATAATCGCCAACGCCATGCGGCAAGGCACCTGATGATGATGATGATGATATATATATATATATATATATATGTGAGTGTGTGTGTGTGTGTGTGTGTGTGTGTGTGTGTGTGTGTGTGTGTGTGTGTGTGTGTGTGTGTGTGTGAGTGTGTGTGTGTGTGTGTGTGTGTGTGTGTTTACATAGGAAAGGGGAGGGAAACTTGCAGAATGGGCACAGATGAATGGGCACAGATGAATGAGTTCATAGTAGGAGCACCTGGTTTGAGCAGCCTAATAGAAGAAAATGGACTTGGATGAGTCCAGGAGATAATGTTAAAAATCAGATTGACTACATCCTGATCGATAAAAGATTTAGAAATTTTTTACTGTCATCAAAAACACTACCAGGCGCAGACTGCAATGGTGACCACAATCCTGTTGTGGGAAGATTTAGGCTGAAATTACATGTAAAGAAAAGGAAACAGACCAAAAGCAATATCAAACTAAATCTTGGACTCTTAAAGACAGATGAAGTGATATGTAAAACATTTAACGTACATGTTCAAAGCAAATCCAGTGCTCTAGAAGACGTTGATGACAGTGAGGAACAATGGGCAAAGTTGAGAAATTCGATAAATGAAGCTTGTGAAGAAATCCCTAAAGTAGATAGAAAAGCAAAAAAGAACTGGATGACAAAAGGAATTCTAGGCTTAATGGAGGAACGGAGGAAGGCAAAGAGAAACGAGGAGACATATAGGAAGATAAACAAAGAAATCAGGAATAGGTGCAATGAAGCCAAGGAAGCTTGGCTGACAACAAAATGCAGAGAATTGGAAGACCGACACAAAACGGATCCTCAGGGTATGTACAGACGAACTGAAGGAATTGTCCACAGGAAAAATATAAGCACATCAACTGGTTGTTTAAAATCGAGAAATGGTACGCTTCTCGTGGAAAAAGACAAAATATTAGACAGATGAGGAGAGTACATTAAAGACCTTTTTGAAGATGACAGAAACGAAGAACACATTATAAGAAAGAACTTTCAAGGACCACCCATAATGAAAGATGAAGTTAGAGCAGCATTGAAAAAGGTGAAACCAGGAAAAGACCCAGGACCAGACAACATTACTACAGAGATGATTGAAGCCCTGAAGGAATTTGTTATTGAAAAAATAGCATTTTCCTAAATGAAATTTACGACTCTGGAAAAATCCCCAAAAATATGTCAAAATCAATTTTTATTGCTCTTCCAAAGAAGACAGGGGCTACAGAATGCGAACTCCATCGCACAATCAGTTTGATGAGTCATGTAACCAAGATCCCATTAAGAATAATCATGATGAGGTCAAGGAATAGAATCAAAAGAGAAATAGCAGATGAACAGTGTGGATTTGTGGAAGGGGAAGGGGAAGGGAAAGGAACTGTTAATGTCATATACATCCTAAAAACTATCATAGAGAGGTGAATCGAGATGAATAAGGATTTATATTATGCTTTGTTGAGGCAGCTGAGATATGCTTTCTAAGAAGAATGTTGACAGTTCCATGGACAGCAAAGAAAACAAACGAGGCAGTCTTGATGGAGGCAAACACAAGTAGATCATTCATAAGGAAGATTAGGAAAAGACAGGCAACATTTATAGGCCATTTTATGAGGAAAGGGGAATTGGAGCACCTGGTCACAATGGGAAAGCTGGAGGGAAAGAGAGCACTGAGTAGACCCAGGGAGAAGATACCAGACGGACTTGCAGAGTGGCTGGGGACAAAGAGGGTGGAAGAGATGCTTGAGACAACAAGTGACAGAGACAGATGGAAGTCCATAATCGCCAACGCCATGCGGCAAGGCACCTGATGATGTGATTTATTGATTATACCAAGGCTTTCGATCGGGTAAGACATGAAAAATTGATCAACCAACTAGAAAGACTCAATATTGATGGAAAAGATCTACGAATGATCAGAAATATGTGTTGGGAACAAACAGCTACAATGAGAATAAAAAAAAAGATATAAGCTCTTTCCAAAACATCAAAAAAAGGAGTCAGACAAGGTTGTGTTTTGTCACCAGATCTGTTTTCACTTTACAACGAAAACATCATGAGAAGCCTAGAAGAATACTCTTGGTTAAAGGTTGGAGAAAAAATGATAAACAACATTCGATACGCAGATGACACCGTGCTAATTGCAAAAAATGAAAGGGACCTACAAAACCTTGTGCATATACTAGAAATAGAAAGCAAGGTAAGGGGTTAGAACCAAACAGCAGGAAGAATGAAGTCATGGCGATCAGTGAAAAAAACATGAAATCCCGTGATGCAAAATAACAGCAAACGGCACAACCTTGAGACAGGTTGATAAGTTTAAATACCTGGGAACGATCATTTCACCAGACGGCAGATGCAACTCAGAAATAGCCAGCAGAATCAGCCAAGCCAAAACAGCATCCAAGAAGATGAAAAGCATTCTTACCAACAAATGCCTATCAATTAACATCAGGAAGAGAGTTCTTGGATGTTATATAGAACCAATACTGTTATACGGTTGTGAGGCGTGGACAGTCAACAAGCAAAGCCAGAAAAAGATCGAGGCAACAGATATGTGGTTTCTAAGAAGAATGTTGAGAGTTCCATGGACAGCAAAGAAAACAAACGAGACAGTCTTGATGGAGGCAGATACAAAAAAGTCATTCAAAAGGAAGATTAGGAAAAGACAGGCAACATTTATAGGGCATTTTATGAGGAAAGGGGAATTAGAGCACCTGGTCACAATGGGAAAGCTGGAGGGAAGGAGAGCACCGGGTAGACCTGGAGAGAAGATATTGGACGCACTTGCAGAGTGGCTGAAGACAAGGAGGGTGGAAGAAGTGCATATATGTGTGTGGACAGTTAACACGCAAAGTCAGAACAAGATTAGGGCAGCTGAAATGTGGTTTCTAAGAAGAATGTTAAGAGTTCCATGACCAGCAAAGAAAACAAACCAACAGTCTTGAAGGAGGCAGACACAAAAACAACATTAATAAAGAAGATTAGGGCAAGACAAGCAGCATTGATAGGACAGTTTATGAGGTATGAGAAATTAAACACCTTGTCACAACAGGAAAGCTGGAGGAAAAAAGAGCACCAGGTAGACCCAGGGAGAAAATATTGGACTTACTTGCGCAGTGGATGAAGACAGACAGGGCGGAGAAGTACTTGCAGCGACAAAGTATAGATTCTGGTGGAAGGCCATGATTGCCAACGAAATGCGGCAGTGCACATGATGATGATGATGATGATGACGATGATGATCATGATATATATCCACACTGTTTTTCTGCTATATCTCTTTTGATTCTGTTCCTTATCCTCATCATGATTATTCTTAATAGAATATTTGTTACATGTCTCATCAAGCTGATTGTTTGATGGAGTTTACATTCTATAACCCCTGCTTTCATTGGGAGTGCAATGAAAACTGATTTTGACATATCTTAAGAGATTTTCCCTATGTTAGTTGGTTAGAGGGTCGGATTCACATGCTAATGGTTGTGGATTCGATTCCCGGGGTGCTCTACATTAAAACTGGCCTTCTCACTGTCCTGTCTTAACATTGTTGTTGTTCTGATGGTGTCAGTATAGGATTAGATAAGCCCCCCTTTCCCCTCTTCCCTTGGATGGTTATTCCCGTCAGCCATATCACCTGAGGTGGGTGTCGACGTAAAAACTGAACCAACTCAATCAATCAAAAAAATGTTATTTTTTCAATACCAAATTCCTCTAGCGCCTCAATCATTTCTGAAGTAATATTGTCTGCTCCTGGGGCTTTTCCCGGTTCCACCTGTTTCAGTGCTGCTTTAACTTCATCTTTCTTATAATTTGTTCGTTTCTGTCATCATTAAAAAGTCTTAATATACTCTCCCCATCAATCTAATATTTTGTCTTTTTCCATAATATTCGTACCTTCATTCGATTTAAGCAATCATTCGATATGCACGTCTTTTTCCTGTGTGCAATTTCTTCAGTGTTTCTGTGCATGAAAAGAGGATCTGTTTTGTGTCGGTCTTCAGTTTCTTTGCACTTTGTTTCCAGCCAAGCTTCCTTACCATCACTGCACCTATTCTTTATTTCCTTGTTTGTCTTTTTGTATTCTTCCTTTTTTCCCTTTGCCTTCCTCCATTCTTCCAGCAAGCTTAAATTTCTTTTGTCATCCGTTCTTCTTTACTTTTCTTTCAACTCTAGGGATTTCTTCAAAGGCTTCATTTATCGAGTTTCTCAACTTTGTCCACTGTTCCCCATTGTCACCAATGTGTTCCAGAGCACTGAATTTTTTTGAAAATGTACGTTAAATTTATCACGAGTCCATTCATTAACGGTCCAAGGTTTAGTTTGGTGTTACTTATGGTTTGTTTTCTTTTCTTTAGATTCAGCCTATATCTTCCCATTACAGGATTGTGGTTACTGTTGCAGTCTGCACTTGTAATGTTTTTGCTATCAGTATAGAACGTCTTAATCTGTTGATTATGATGCTGTAATCAATTTGATTTTTTATAGACTCCTGGATTCATCCATGTCTATTTTCTTCTGTTAGGTTGCTCAAATCAGGTGCTTCCTGTTCTGAATTCGTTTATTTGTGTCGTTTTCTCTCCCCTCTCATTCTGTGTGCCAAGGTCATGAGGTTCAACTATGTCATCCACTCTCTCCAGTACCACTTAAGCATTAAAATCTCCCATTATGAGCCTTGGCCGTCTCTAATAATTCATAGAAGTTGTCAATTTTTTTCATAAGTACTTGCGGATGTTGGTACATATACTTGGATGATGCTGATATCAATTGGCCTAAATAGACTCGGTCTGACACAGCCCAGTATCCTTTGACAGACTTTGACTTGTTCCTTTCCATTATGACGTCCACTCCTTTTTCATGTGTCTCCACCACAATGTACAATGTTATGCTTGCCTGATGTTATCATGCCTGTCCCCTTCCATCTCACTTCCCCAAGTCCTAAAATATTGATGTTAAGCCTTTCTATCTCCATCTTGACATTTTCCAGTTTTCCCTTTGAAGCAATCTTCTGACATTCCAGGTTGCAATTTTGATGTTTTTCAGTCTGATTGCAATGGTTTGCTGACGGTCGGGTGTCACCTGTACAGCATGACGGTCCCTACCGGATGAAGGCGCTCGATGGGAACCCCTTTTTACGTCGTTTTCCTCCACTCTCATTTGGTTGACCACGATTAACTTGGGAATATAGGTTGGTGGTTTCCCACGGCCTTCCATCGGTTTTCTGTCAGGGTTTACTCCCTTAGCCTTGGTCTCTCCTCAGATAACCACAAGGCAGTGAGGTGTTCAATTACCGCATGTCGCCACGAGGAGGCATAACGTAGGGCTTGCTGATGGAGAACTCTGTACTGACAGAGAGAGACTTACGCATTCTACTCTATTTTTTGCAGAGCTGCAAGCAGCGGTGCTAGCCGGCAGTGTGGGCTGAAAGTGGGAGGTGACAAGCACGCCGTCACTAGCCAACACACTAGACGCGTCACGTCAGCCATTATGACACGTTTGCTCCCTGTTAGAACCCCTTTATTCAGTGTCTTTTTGATCGGGCTTATATGAAAACGGTCTGATACTTGGATGGAACAGCTTATGAAACTTCATAGCTGAAGGGTACTAAATACTGTCAAAGTTTTAAAAAAACTGTAACAAAGGATTGTGGCTTTTTATTGATATTGAGTGACCAACGAAGAAAGCCGTGTAAAACACTGAAAGAAAGAAAGAAGAAAACAAAGAGGGTCCAGCCACCTCTTGTGGTTTGATTTTTTTTTTTTTCTGACAGAGGTACTGGACTTAACAGCATTTTTTTTTAAACACGATTATCATCAAACTCATTATCAAAATAGTTTTCTTCAGACAACTAGATTCAAACTATAAGACTAATTTATAAAATTCACATCATTTGATATGTAGATTTTCAACATTGAAATTCAGAAAGGGGGTTTCTGACACTAGGTGGTCTGGCCTGTCTTGGTCCCCTGTAAGAAACTACATGTTCAAATACTATTAGAGTCTTGACTTTTGAGTTTGAAGTTTGCTCAAGAGATATTCATCAGCACAGTCGGGCAGTTCCACATGCGCTCAACCCAGATCTGCTGCAGTTCCCTGACAGACTCCGTGAGCCTGCGCAAAAAGGTATGATCTGGCAACGTACTTTAGATCTGGGTCAGTTGGTGATGTGTCTCAAGACAAGGACATTGTGCTGGTGTGAAGGATAGATAACGGTCTTTCCTTTGGAATAGTGCGTCCCTGTCCTGAGTGGTACAGTGTTGTTGGGCAGGACAGTTAATTGTCCATTTCTGATATGTCTCTATTATGTCATGGGAGACTTTCCGGAAGGCTGTTGCTGAATCTGGTTCTTTCTTCCATACGGCAAACGATTGTCATCATTCTTCAGATTTCGTTCTTGTTTAAAGTGAAAAGTGAAAGAGCCAAACAATCCATAGAAACTGTGGCCCACCCTAGAATGGAGCCCACGACCTCTGAGTCATTAAAGTGAAGGCAGCTGGCAAAGCGGGCACTCTGCATACAACTTGAGGACTACGATTATTGTAGCAATGTACCTCCATGAGGACTGTTCATAATATAAACCACAGGAGAACACTGCGAACTGCGATGCACATCACGGAGCACCTGTAAGCCTATGTTATGGTATCAAACCCTTTACCCTTCGTGATTGAACAGCTGTTAAACGCTCTTTTTAATACTCTCTCTTCTCTCTCTCTCTCTCTCTCTCCTCTCTCTCTCTCTCTTCTTTCTCTCTCTCTCTCTCTCTCTCTCTCTCTCTCTCTCTCTTTATCAAAAGCCACCCATATAATTATGATAATGACGATGATGATAATAACTATAATAACAATAATGATAATAATAATAATTATTATTATTATTATATTTATAACTATAATTACAATAACGCACTAAATCTTGATGTATAAATCAAATCAAAGTGGAAAATCAACATTCACTCTAACATTCACTGACAATGACAAAAACAAGGCTGAAAGATAAAAAGCACATAATATATACTGGAAGGGGGTGTACAAGAGGGGAGTGATATGGATGTGTGGATGGATAAAGGGAGAAATCACTGCAGGACAAAAAGGTGTCTTAAAGACAGATTTCAAAGAAGACAGCTTATGATGAAAGTCAAACAGACATACTATTACAGAGAAACAGACGTACTCTACACACGACGGTTGACGTATAAGCTAGTTTCATTCACTATCAGTGGTCGATCAGTGATGATCAATCAGTGGTCAATCAGCTGTCATTCAGTAATCCGTCGTGGTCAATCTGTGGCAATTATGGTGAATCAGCGGTCAGTCTGTGGTTAGTGGTCAGTCAATGGTCAATAGTGTTCATTCATGTACCATCAATGGTCCATTGTGATCAATCAGTGGTCAATCAGTGATCAGTCATGGTCAATCTGCAGTCAATCAATGACCAATCATGATGAATCAGTGGTGAATCAGTTGTCAGTCAGTTGTCAATCATGATCAATCAGTGATCAGTCAGTTGTCACAGTTTGTGAAGTGGATCATTAGTCAGGATGTTTCTGAGGATAACGTAGGAAGAGACCAGATAAGAGAAAGACAAGGATTGCCCAAAACCTGTCACGCTGTCATCAGCTTTGAAACCAGACCATGTTTGAGCGCTGGGTTGGTAGACCAGCAGTCTGAAACAGGGCTTTTTGACTGTCCCCGTGTGAAGGACGATTGTCAGCAATGTTCCTACTTCATCTAAATAACTTGTCCGCGTTCGTCTTGCAGCGCTCGGATGATACGATATGCACTAAAAGCATAAATGCCATGTGATGAAGGATCCAAACTAACCTTGGTCTAATCCATAAACCCTCCTGTAAGCTATGCACACTGGTAAGTTCGTGACTTTCTCCCTACCAATGGATTCTATGTTTTGTTCATGCTTTGTTTTGCACTTTTACTTTTATTACGGTACAGTTTTTTTCCTGTGCTTACTTTTGACAGTGGGTTTTCCTATATGTTTTTGCAAGGGACATTTTTTGTTGCCATGGGATCCTTTAGATGCCTTTAGTGCGAGCTGCAGACGGGACTTTGGTTGATTGTCTCATCCAAAAGACTAGCACCCATATTATCACTCTGGGATTCGTACCCGGCACCTACAGGTTCCAGACGGGTTTTGTATAACTAGGTCTCCACTATGCACTGTTCACCTTACTACAGGCAGAAACAAAGTCACTGATACAGCGGATACAATATCATTCGTGCATTTAGCTGTTGTTCAGTGCACTCCCTTCGCTGCCACTGATATTCCAACATTGGACACTCATTATTATGTATTTTTCCAAAAAATCTTGGAAGCATTTAATACTTCTCTTGCTACATGATTTGTAATATTGTAACAATGTGGCAGATGTTTGTTTCACCTCTGCTGAGATTACAGTCATTTAGCAGAATACTGTGGATTGAAAAGTTATGCTTTTGATTTTATGTACATACATGTATATCCTGCCTACAAATATGGAAAAGTAATTTTCTTGTTGCAAAGCTGTCATATTTGTAATGTCATCGTTTGTACCGAATTCAGTAGTTTTGTGGAGATCATACACATCCAGTCCTCTGAACAATGAAAAGAACACGTGTGGTCTGATTTTCCGTGAGTGTATGTGTTCGTTTGGATGAAAAGTAGGAATCCGTGAGGTTCAAGGAAGAATAGTTTTAAAGTAGTTTCTGTGTTTTTGAGAGCGAAGGAGGAATACGACAGGCAGGTGGGCTAGACGGGGACAAGTGGGGGGGGGGGGGGGTGAGGAGTAAAAGTTGAAGACCACAAAGACGATTCAGCGCATGATCGCAACGAAAGATTACTTCGTTGTCCCGCTTGTTGAACAGCCTCAGAAGCATATCTGTGTGACTCTGCCTTTATCTTGTCTAGCTTTAACATCTTATGGTGGATGTAGAAGGTTGAAACTTCGCTGGTTTGTTGTACTCCTCCAACGATGGCAAAGTGAGAGGGTCTTGCAGGCCTGGTGTTACGGGAATAAAAATCAATCAGCGGAAAGTTATGTAGATTTAATTAAACTCAAATCATACATATCATTTTGGGTCTTCGTCATTATCATATATTTTATCCCACGTTTTGCATCTTTTGTACTTGTCTGTTGACTCTATGTCATGCATTTGGGGGTCGACAAACGCTATCAAGATCAGGTGAAAAGTTCCCACTAGACTTTAAAACAAGTCCCTGTGAAGCATCAAATGTTGTAACAGCACTGGCTTCATCATCACATCCAAGTATAGGCACTAATTCGACTGCTTCAGTCATTTTTTTTTCTTATGAGCGGTTGTCTTTGCATAACCATGCCGACAATGGCGCAGTTTGTAAACGCAAACCCGTCAGATTTGAGCGAAATCTGATCACCGGACAGAGTACGGTGGAAGGGAAAGTGGAATGGCGTTTGAGGTATCCCGGCTGGGCAAAGATTTAGTTCCCTTTGACAAATTTTGGTACAGATGAAAAAAAAAAATCGTCAAATTCTGTCAAAAGAATGTACCCAGCAAGGCTGTCCATGATAAATAGGGACGTCGGCATTCCGCTTTCAACAAGACTGGTTGAGATAAAACCAGAAACAAACACAAAAACTAGAAATAAACACTCTGGACGAAGCAGCGGGGAAGTTTCGGTCTTTTTCTCTTAATTTTTGTATTTGGTGTTTGTTCGTTTGTGATCTTATGCTTGACAAAGGCCAGTTGGCCGAAAATTTGCCCCTGTCTTGTCTGGTTGTATTAGATACGCATTCTGAATCTTTTTTCGTGTTTTTTTCTGGTTCAAATAATTTACTGGACACATAATTAGCGTGCATGTTTGTATGTATGCATTTCATGCGTGTGTATGTGTGCATCTATGTAGGCCTATGTATATATGCATGTGTGTATGTTTGTGCGTAACGAATGCATCTGTGGTTTGGTTTGTGTGTATTCCGAAATTTCGAGCGTATTAAGGATTAAAGCAGACTGAGGGCTTTATATAATATGTAGAACTGTCTATCGTTATCAATTCTTTACTTTTAGTAGGAGCAATAGTAGCAGTAATAGTTCTAGTAAGTACAAGTAATATCGTCGTCAGTCTCGTTATCATTGTCGTTATTATTGATGTTATTCACAGTCAAAACTCATCTAGTGTTTAATGTTCAAGCCAGATTCATATCTGTTGTATCTCTTGCCTTTGCACAAACACGGTTATTAGCATGTCTTATCGTAACACCTCATGTGTGTGCGCACGTGCATGTGTATGTGTCTCCGAATGAGATGTGTGCGAATACGTGTGTGTGCGTGTGTGTGTGTATGTGTGTGTGTATGTGTGTGTGTGTTGTGTGTGTGTGTGTGTGTGTGTGTGTGTGTGTGGTGTGTGTGTGTGTGTGTGTGTGTGCATGTCCGTGCGTGATTGTATGCTGTGGTGTGTGTGTGTGTGTGGAGAGAGAGAGGAGATTGTGTGTGTGTATATGTGTGTGCACGCTCTTGCTTACTATGTAAGGAAGAAAACAAGTGTCATCTTTCGAATCTGTCAACCACACAGTTGCGTCCTCTTAGTCGCACATATCTCTCTCTCTCTCTCGTCATCTTCTCTCTCTCTCTTCTCTCTCTCTCTCTCTCTGTCTCTCTCTCCTCATCTCTCTCTCTCTCTCTCTCTCTCTCTCTCTCCATCTAATCGTCTCTTCCACTCATCTCTCTACCTCTCTCTCTCTCTCCTTCTCTCTCTTCTGCGCCAAAATCAGTGAATTCCGATCAAGACACAGTCTCAACATGGTGTGTAGTGAATGAATGGTAGTGTGTACTGTGTGTGCGTGTGTACCTGTATGTGCATGTGTATGAATGCGCTTAGATAATTATGTTTGATTGCGTGATTTATTCAAATCAAATTATATCAATGACTTGATCTGTGGTAGCGATAAGAGTGATGGTGCTGGTGGTGGTTTTGTGGTGTTTGTATGTGTATGTGTGTGTGCGTGCGTGCGTGTGTGTTGTGTGTGTGTGTGTGTGTGTGTGTGTGTGTGTGTGTGTGTGTGTGTGTGTGTGTGTGTGTGTGTGTGTGTGTTATTTGTTTTCACGTTGTTTTATTTTGCATACGAGATTGAGTTTGCATTGCATGATATGATACATTAGTGTGGATGTTTCAAGTGTTAGTGTTTTACTTTTGTGGAAGACCCCGACATAATTCTCTTTTGGAGATGATAAAGGCAACTTGACGTGACACTTGCAGAAAGAAGCTCTTTCTGTCTGTGCTATGTGGTGTAGGGGGAGATTCGAGATAGCACTGGTGGCAGGAAGGGGAGGAAGGAAAAGGTCACAGAGGGGAGGGAACAACAGAACAGAAAGAGGATACAAGGAAGAATACAGAGAGATGGGAAGTCGGGGTTGAGTGATACAGAGAAAATCAAGATGAAGAAAGAAGTGACAAGGGGATATTACTCCACGATCCACAAAGACCTTAGTCTAGGTGCAAATAGGTCTTATGATAAGTGAGTTCCATGTCCGGCATGGGTTCAGCGCACATGCAAACAAACAGTTGCATCTGCTGCCTACGACGGGCACATGTAGCAACGACACAGTGTTATGTAACACTGGCACATTTCGCTTCCTATCCTCTACATCTCACTTTCTCACTTTTTTAGTCTGTCTCTTGTATTGATGCATTGGTTTTAACTGTGTGTATTTTTATCATCATCATGTGCCCTGCTGCATGACGTTGGCCCTCCAAATGAATCTATCTTTTGTCATGCAAGTACATCTCCCACCATTTCTGTCTTCATCCACTCCGCAAATCCGTCCACTATCCCTGTGTCTGCCGGCTGTTCTTTTTCCCTCCAGCTTTCCTGTTGTGACTAGAGCTCAAATTTCTCTTGCCTTATAAAATCTCCTTGAATGTTGCTTGTCTTTTCCGAATCTTCTTCATTAATGTTCTTTTTTGTATTTGCCTCTTTCAAGACTGTCTCGTTTGTTTTCTTTGCTGTCCATGGAACTCTTAACATTCATTTTAGAAACCACATTTCAGCTGCCTCAATCTTGTTCTGACTTTGCATATTGACTGTCCATGCTTCGCATCCGTAAAACATTATTGGTTCTATGTAACACCAAAGAACTCGGTGTATAAAGGTGAGAGTTCATAACACCACGTTTTGCCCATTCATCATCATCAAGTGCTCTGCCACATGGCGCTGGCAATCATGGCTTTCCATATGCATCTATCCCTTGTTGCCGCAATCACATCTTCCACCCTCTCTGTCCTCAGCCACCCTGTAAGTCTCTCTTCATTAGCTATGTCATGTGTCAGCTCCAATACCTCCTCATTAGCTGTGCCACGTGTCAGTACTAGTACCTCTTCATTAGCTATGTCATGTGTCAGCTCCAGTACCTCCTCATTAGCTGTGCCACGTGTCAGTACTAGTACCTCTTCATTAGGTATGTCATGTGTCAACTCCAGTACCTCCTCATTAGCTGTGCCACGTGTCAGTACTAGTACCTCCTCATTAGTTATGTCATGTGTCAGCTCCAGTATCATCTTATTAGCTATGCCACGTGTCAGCTCCAGTATCACCTTAATAGCTGTAAAGGCATTGCATCATATTAGGTAGCGTCAAACAATTCAACGAACAAGAGAAAAGCAGTCAGAACATTAGAACGATCAGGCTTCATCAATTTGTACAGCGTTGTGCGTGTATGTGTGTGTATGCGTGTGTGTATGTGTGTACGTGCGTATGTGTGTGTGTGCGCGTGCGCGCGCTACGAGCATGTAAGGTCCTGTGCTGGCGTATGACAAGTCATGTGTTATTATCTGGTGGGGCAGAAGGGAGAGAGGAGGATTATCTTATCGAATTCAAAGCGTTGTAACAGTCAAGGAGTAATGAGAAACGTAACAAGCGAATAAACAGGGGTAGGTGAGAGTTATGGGTATAGAACAATCTGGCTTAATAAAAGAAAACGACCTACAGGACTGTGCAGTAAACGCCTAGCAATGTGTAAATACAGAGTGAAATCAGTATGTTTCTGTTTTAGATTTGTAAATGATGGAAATAAGGCCACATTTGCTGACGACACAAAAGGTGATTAACTATTATATAATCACTACAGATACATTTGATGGTTTCACTGAATTTAGTACGAAGTGAGCTGAGATATAATCTGTAAGCTAAATTATTTCCAGTCTTGCAAACCCTGGTAATTTACGATGAAAGGGCGAAGGTTACATTGCGCTTTTACTTTGTTTTCTAATATAGCATTCATTTCATGTTCAGAGAGTGGTAAATCAAGTCTAGTACTGCCAGCTGTATTCACTGCTGCACTTTTAGCTATTCTGTCGACCCTATCGTTATATATGATACCACAGTGTGATGGGATCAAAGAAAATGTGACTTTTGTATTATTTGTTATTTAGACAATGAATTTAAAATGTTATTCAAACATAAACGTATTGTCTATTTTATATTCGCAGTTTTTGAGGGATTATAATGTAGATTTTGATTCTACACATAATAAGATACCAAACAAAGCTATGGGTAGATCTACCATATATTTCAGTGCCATTAAGATGGCAACTATTTCAGAAGCGAAGATCGAATGTCCCTGTCCTAAAGAGTAAGCCTTGAATATCCCTGTCCTAGACAGTAAGTCTTTTCTACTTTAACTTCCGGAATTACAAAGCCAGCGCCTGCTTCACCATCATCTAGAACAGAGCCATCAGTAAATTTTTTCAAGCGATGTAATTGTGTTTTTTTTATGCAGATGTGACAGAACGTCAATTGCTAACAAGTGTGGATTAATATTTTTCCTCAAGTCATTATCAGTGTAGTTGATATCAAAAGTTGCATTGCACAGTTCCCAGGGGGGTAGAGGACTACATATTATGTTATGTGAAACTGTTAGGTACAACGCTGGAAATGTCGAAGAGCTCATTTGTGTAAGTGGATATTGTTTATTGTGCCTTTATTGTTCTTGCTGTCTTGGAGAAATGGATGACATATCGAATCTGAAGGTCCGAAACGGCATAATTAGCTACTGCATTTGCTCTAACAATATATTTAGCAGTTGCTAACTTCCTCCAATCTTCCAAAGGAAGGATGCTGGCTGTTTTGTATACTACTTGTGTTTTTGTATACATCGGTACCCTAGGGGCTCATTTAAAACTTTAATGTATTAACCAATCTGGATTTTAAAAAAGTCAAATTAACAACTCAAAAAATCAGCTTGCTAAAAGAAAAAAAATGTCTTAGTGCCATTTTTATCTTAGATAAGCGTACGACTAAGTCTGGCATGTAAGACTTTTGTTGGAATTAAAACATAATTTTCGGTCTCAAAGGTAATCCTTACTATTTTATCAAAGCATTTATAAATGACCGAAGTATGGTCCCTAAAATAGGTTATACATACTCTTAGAAACGATCTGTAAACATGGGAATTCCACAAGGTTTCGTATTTTGATCTACGACCTCAACACAAGTCTCAAACAAGGTGAACGTGGCTCAGTATGCTGATGGATGAATGTTTCGTTGAAAAAGAAAAACTTCCGTAAGAGAAATAAAATACACTAAAAAGGTATATCAACGTGAAGTGGATCACATTTCAACTTACTTGACAGCTAATGATCTGGAAATATCCAATGAAAAGGCATACGTGATGCTTTTTAATGATGGTCTCAATCTAAAAGAGTTGCCTTCGTTTAAAATTGATAATGAGGAACTGAAATATACAACTCAGGTAAAATTTCTGAGAGTGCAGTTGACTGTGTGACTTCTAGTTTACAATGGAAAGAACATATTGATGCCTTGTTATATAAAGCTACGAAAAGCTATAATTTAAAAAAGAAGTAATTAGTAAACAGTCATGGGGACAGGACACTAAAATGTTGCTACATCTTGTGACAGCTTTCGTTAGATCGAAGTTGGCTTATGGCCAAGATGTATATTTTTCAGCTCCAAAATGCTATTTGAAAAAACTTCAAAGTGCGTGTGTGTGTGTTTGTGCGCGCGCATTGTGTAGTGTGTGTTGTGTGTGTGTGTGTGTGTGTGTGTGTGTGTGTGTGTGTGTGTGTTGTGTGTGGAGAGAGAGAGAGAGAGAGAGAGAGTGCGTGTTCGAAATTGTTAAAATTGTTATTCTTTTGCAGTTCCATGTTTCCTGCTGTTTGAATAATAGTATATTAGCAACGGCAAGTAAGTAAACTGTCCTATGTTCCAATATCTACAATGTTGGAAAATAAAGTTTCATTTCATTTCACTGTCTCTCTCTCTCTCTCTCTCTCTCTCTCTCTCTCTCTCTCTCTCTCTCTCTCTCTCTCTCTCTCTCTCTCTCTCTCTCTCTCTCTTAGCTGTCAAGTAGAGACTACATGCATGGACTATCAGAGCTGATCCTGGTGTTCTGATAGCCATGGAAATCAATTAAAGCTGTCATCGGCTAGTTAACGCCGACAGCAACGTGTCATTACGTGCCAACTTATCTGATGCGCGCGCTATCAACTATTGCCATGGTAATGCACTCACGCTTGTTTGCTTGAACATATACGCTCTCTCTCTCTCTCTCTCTCTCTCTCCTCTCTCTCTCTCTCCCCTCTCTCTCTCTACCTCTCTCTCTCTCTCTTTCTCTTCTCTCTCTCTCTCTCTTTCTCTCTCTTTCTCTTTCTCTCTCTCTCTCTCTCTCTCTCTCTCTCTCTCTCTCTCTCTCTCTCTCCTCAGCCCCCAGTGTCTGTTTTATCTCTGTCTTTTTAAACCACAACATCAAAACATGTTATAGAATGTATTCCTTCCTCTGATTGCAGTGACCATTTTCCACTTGGTGTAACTTGGTCACACAAGAGCAGTAAAAAACCCCAAACTGGCCATATAACTATAACTTAACGCTGTTTTCTAATTTTGATAAAATGCAATCGTTTTTGGTCTGATAAGATGGCCATTTTCACTTATCTATGACATTACAGACCCAAATAATGCCTAAAAATTTGGATTGATATTTACACAATTGTCTATACAGGCAGTCTTCTTTTAAAACCGGAGGAGTCAAACTTACACCCAAACACAATGGCTAACACCAGAAATTCAAGAAGTTATTTTACTCAGAAACAGACTTTCTTTAAAAACACGATGATCTTGACGAATCAGAAACTTAAGAAGTGCACTAAATTCACAAAAACGCATAGAAAAAAAGGAAATATTTTCGATTATCAAATTTTTTTTTATTAAATCTTGAATCTAGAATCAAGAAAGCTATTATTCCACGTACATATTCAATCATTAATAGACTATGCATATACCCTTTGAGATTAAGCCAACGGTAATGTTCTCAAACCTCTCATTAGTCTTCAAAACAAGCTTTAAAACTCATTTTCTTGTTGTTTTTGTTGTTGCTGTTTGTTTGCTTATTTGAACATTCTGTATCTTATTTTATTTTCATATTCTAGCAGACTTAATAGACGGAAGCCTGGCTATAAAATAAAGTCCTTCCCACGCCCTTCTTTAGGTGGTGGTCTTGCAGTCCTGTACCGAAATGTCTTAGAATCATCTCTAGTCTTCAACCAAGCCCTCCCTTTTCCACATGTGTATGTAGAAGCTCTAGAAGTCCTTCTAAACACCTCTGATAAGACTCCTGTCTCTATCGCCCACCTCCTAACAATCTGAGTGATTGTATGTTTTATCCTGAATTTTAATCTCTCACTGATTTTCATTCCCTTCGCCAAGGTAGATTGATTGTTTTAGATTACTTTAATTTTCACTTTGACAATCAAACTACTTCTCACACCGAGCACCTATGCCTTTCACTGTCCAATCACTCTCTGTCTCAGCTTGTAACCCAGCCCACGCACAAGAAGAGTCACATCACTGACTGGATAATCGCACGCGATTCTGATCAACTAATTTCTTCAGTATCAGGGACGAAAGAACTTTCTTCTGATCTGTTTGCTGTCCTTGCCACTCTAAATCTCATAGAACTCCCAGAAATAAGCGTCTAGTCACTCGCCGCAACCTTAAGTCTATCGACCTTAACGCCTTCACTTCTGAAGAAACTGAACTACTGTCAAAAGTCAGTGACTCCACTGATCCTTCTACTTTATACGTTGATTCTCCGCCATTTGCTCGACAAAGGAATTCACATACATGTATACACACGTGCACACACATACAGCAACCAACACAGACACAAAAGAAGACGAAACAAAACAACAAATAGGCAAATATGACAAATTTAAAGACATACCGACAACAATCATCAAGCAGACCACAAGCACACATACAAACAGTGTGATAATCTTCCTCGTTCTCCAGTTGTCTTTTCCTTTTCTTTACTTTTCTTTTATCTCTGTTTCATGTAAACCCCACACACTTTCCATTTCACAATGTAAGAGTCTGCGCAGTGTTACTTTTGAGACGGCACTAGTGTTAGTCTGATTAATGATACTCTTGTTTTTCCTGTCATAGTAGATTTCTGGCTTTTCCTCTATCTGTTCCTTCTTGAGGAAGACGATTTATAATATTATGACTTACATTTTGTTCGTGAAGGTACGATTTGAAGCGCCTGAAAACTTAGTACTTTCCAGGAAATTGCCTTAACACTAGCGTGTCAGAGGCAAGATGAAAAGGACTGACTCTAAACATAACTATTGAATAAGTATAAACTTGTCTTATTTCACAGAACCCCCCCCCCCCTTCAAATCATTATAACACATAGCCTCTGCTGCCTATCAACATGATGAAAACAATATCTCCTTAATCACAACCCCTCCAGTTTGTCGTCTACTTCCGAGGAGGAGTTGTGATTAAGGAGATATTATTTTCATTATGTTGATAGGAAACAACACTACTGATTTGGACTTCCAGGGAGGGGTTGTGATTAAGGAGATATTTTTTCATTATATTGATAGGAAACAACACTACTGATTTGGACTTCCAGGGAGGGGTTGTGATTAAGGAGATATTATTTTCATTATGTTGATAGGAAACAACACTACTGATTTGGACTTCCAGGGAGGGGTTGTGATTAAGGAGATATTATTTTCATTATATTGATAGGAAACAACACTACTGATTTGGACTTCCAGGGGGGGTTGTGATTAAGGAGATATTATTTTCATCATGTTGATAGGAAACAACACTACTGATTTGGACTTCCAGGGAAATGAACGTGCCGACAAACGTGAGATTTTGTAGGTCGACAGTGTTCATTATTTTGTGCCAGCCTGAGGTTCGTAGTCCATTTTGCACTTCTTGAAATAGGTTCATCAAGTCAGTCAGGATGAAGGTTTGACTTTCTTTCATTTCATGATCTAGTGAAGTTAACTATTGAAGTGCGTGCGTGACTGCCTCAGTCTCTATTGTTAGACTGGAGGTTGTGATATTTGTGTAGCGTTTTCTTTATGTATGGTGTTTCCATTCCGTTTGACGGAGCCACCCGTGTATATAATCACTTCTTTGGGATTGCAGCTTAGTTGCTCCAGGAGTAATCGAATTAAGGCATCAGTTTTCCCTTCTGGCCATTCGCGACATTGTCTCCAAAGATTTTCTGGTACAATTGTTTTGTCTAAGTTTTCCAAATGGTTTGGTTGTTTTTCCCATTCTTTTGCTTTTTTGTCAGTTGACATAGTGCTGAATGGATTTTCGGCCTGTCCTATCCATGATTTTCCACGTTGGAGTCTATTGCCTTTTGCTGTTCTGACCATCTCGTGGAGTGGGTTTTGTGGGTTTTCCAGTGTCCTGAAATATGCCTTCATTTGTTCTATTTCATGGAACACACGGCCTGCCAAGGAAGATAAACGCGCTTAGAGAGTGAGGTACTCGAACGTGGTAGTACCCTAGATTTCCGCCATTGGATGAACAGTTTCTGCCAAAAGAAAAAAAATGATTGTCGCCAAAGACCGTTCTGGAGCTCTTAATATAATGTCTGTTGTTGTTGTTGTTGTTGTTGTTGTTGTTGTTGTTGTTGTTGTTGTTGTTGCTGTTCATCCTGGGCTACTTAAATTTCTGATTGCATTTTAATCGAGCTATCAGCAGTAGACTGCTCTGTCCGTACCAGGCTTACATCTGGAAAAGGACTGTGTATCTGGCCATAGCGCCAGCAGCTTTGGTCCTAGCAGACTGGTCTCTAGTCTCATCAGTGCCAGATTCGAGCCTGGAAGTGGACTGCAACGCATTGCCCGTGCGCTACCAATCAAGCAGCAGCTTGGGACTCAACAGACACTGCTAAGCTCACACATTGATTTGGACTGTATTTCTAGCACTGTTCACTCTGTCTCCATCGACTTCATCAATCCGGTTAAGTTCACACCGACCATTCCAATCGTCAAGAAGGACTACCATGTTTGTAACGGCTCACCCGCTCAGCGCGTTTGCCTCCCTTACCCAATACCGCCGGAAGGTTCCGTGCTTCAACATCCCTCCTCAGCTCTGGGTCCGGGCTTGGTTGCCCACCCAACCATACCCTTCTTGCCAAACGGAGCTCTGTCTAGGTGGGGCATTCATACTCTATCCCAGGTTGAGGCACAACGACTGCCAATCAAAGAGCCAATAAAATAATAAACCTCTGAGCCAAGACCAAGTGTACATCGAAGTGGACTCTCCTGGTTCCAGCAGGGCCAGTCGAGCCGCAAACTCCGTTCTCTCAGAGCCAAACTTGCACCTCAAAGTGGGATTGTGCACCTGTACTCCTTTCCATGAAATTCAACCTTGAACCCTATTCCGGCAGTGTCCACATCACGTCTTGATGTGGACTGTGCTATTTCAAGCACTACTCAGCTGGGATCCCCAGGGCATAAAGGGATACTATCACGTTCGTAGCAGCTTATTCACTCAGCCATTGCGTTTAACTCCCTTGACAGACTGAATGCTCCAACCTCCAACTCCGGCGACAGATCCAGGCTTGGTTCACCAGTCTATCTGTATCATGTTGGGCCCTGGATCATGGACGACTCTCCCATCTGACCAGCTATGCGCCTCTTTCTAGGTGAAGCCCGATCTCTGCCTACATAGGACATTCACGCTCTGCCCCAACTAGTGGCACAACATTGCCCCACGTGACAGCAGACGTGTCCAGCCGACCTCCTCGACCCCTCCCCAATCCCTTCAATTGCCACAACAAGTGGACAATGTAGATACGCTGGTCTGATCGTGGTTTGCCCATCTCTACTGACATCTGCAATGGTTCAGGGACGTTTCTATTCTCATTCCTTTTGTGGGAACAGTGTCATACGTTCTTTTCATAGGTTCAGCTTCCATGATCGACTTCCAGCCTGCCACCTCTGCTAGGCCTATATGTAGTTGTTGTTTTTACCCCGCCAACGTTGCCTTATTCCGAAAAAGAGGGTTCCAGCTCCCTCGTCGTCACATCTGCAGGCCTTATCCCAGTTGGTACGTCACAGTTAATGAGTCCCCAGAGACCCAAGGTCACGGCCAAAGACACTTACGTACGCTCTCTCAGCAGGCCAAGCCATCCCATGCTTATGCATTGGGAGACATAACAGCAGCAGGCATCATTTAGTTCGCTGCTTCTGCAGTACTGAACTGAGCCCTCTCTTTTGCCCCACACTGAGTTCTTCAATCTCCTTCCCTCATTCTCTGCCCTTCAATCTCGACTCAGCTCGCTTCATACTTCCTGTTTCCCTTAAGCTTTCATTACCTAAAGTTACTGAGCGGTCCCAATTTGTTTGGCAGGACTAGGTTTTCCAAGAAAAAGTATTCTGGCTGTTTGAACATACAAACCTCTTCTGCCAAACCCTGCCACAAACTTATTCATGTGGTTATGGTCCAGATATCTACCGAAGCCTGGATTTTTGCCTCAGTTTTGTAATCAGAACCCTCTCTTCCCAGCAGTTCCACTTTCTGGGTACCCATTTCGTCACGGTAACTGGCAGTTCATCCTGTCAACCGGAGTTCAGAACTGAACTTTTGCGTCTACGAGCTTATTATTTAGCGTTTCAACACCCTGGCTGTTCTTTGGGTCTCCCACCTGGGGTCTCATGGCATCATTGTGCCCGTTGATTCCTCAAGATCGCCTTCACAAATGGCATCATACCCACCTTGCACATGATTTCTACGAGTGTTCATCCACTGGTTTCTCATATCTGTCCCACCCCTCTGGAGAATCTCCTCTCAGATGCGATGACCAAGATTCGGGCCACTCACATAGACTCCCTTTACGGCCCCCTGTAGCAGTAACCAAGAAACTCTAGGAAGAGTGGGCAACAGAAGGTTCTCAGAGGAGAAGGCTTGCTCAAGTAAGTGTTTCCACCCTAAAATCATTACTCACTAAAGTGGCAGAACCGCATCCAGATTGACTCCTGGATGCCCTTGTGCTGTCGTCAATTTATTTTCACCCACACCTACTAACCTATTTGTAACATCTATGGCGAGAACTTTGGTTTGGATGCCGGATTTGCTTTAGTTGATAGCTAGATTGGCATACTTTTCATTCTCGTATATTTGGGCTTCCTCAATTCTTTTCACACGGCACAGTGATTTCGATCACAATCATTTTTCTTGATGAATTGGAGTTGAGTTCTATTCGAATGTCCAGTCTCCTACCATTTTTGGTGATAAATCTGTATTTTTGTTTTGTTTTATTTTGTTTTGTTTTTTCATTCAAGAAGATCTGCTGTGCATTCTTAGTCATCAGCTCCATCCACTGGAGCCCAATTCCATTTTCTAGATGTCATAACTTTTTCAAGCCATTTATTGCCTCCCGCCATGTAAAAGGATGCCGGAGCTTCTGATAGTGTGGTTTTTTCCACTGTCAGTAGCCTACTGATCGTTTGTGCTATCAGGAATATGGCAATCAAGCTAAGGAAGCTTGGCTGAAAACAAAGTGCAAAGAAATAGAAGACCGACACAAAACAGATACTCAGGGTATGTACAGAAGAATTGAAGACATTGTCCACCGGAAAAATACATGCACATCAACTGGTTGCTTAAAATCGAAAGATGGAACGCTTGTCATGGAAAAAGGCAAAATATTAGATAGATGGAGAGAGTTCATTAAAGACCTTTTGAAGATGACAGAAACGAAGAACATATTATAGGAAAAAACGTTGAATGACCACCCATAATGAAAGATGAAGTTTGAGCAGCATAGGAAAAGATGAAACCAGGAAAAGCCTCAGGACCAGGCAATATTTCTACAGAGATGATTGAAGCCCTGGAGGAATTTGGTATTGAAAAATTAACAGTACTCCTAAATGAAATTTATGACACCAGAAAAATCCTCAAAGATATGTCAGAATCAGTTTTCATCGCACTTCCAAAACAAAAAACAAAAACAAAAAACAGGGGCTATAGAATGCGAACTCCATCACATTATCAGCTTGATGAATCATGTAATAAAAATCCTATTAAGAATAATCATGATGAGGACAAGGAATAGAATCAAAAGAGAAATAGCAGAAGAGCAGTATGGGTTTGTCGAAGGGAAAGAAACAATTAGTGCCATATACATCCTAAGAACTATCATAGAGAGGTCAATCGAGTTTAACAAGGATTTATATTTATGCTTTGTTGATTATGTCAAGGCTTTCGATCGGGTAAGACATGAAACATTGACCAATCAACTAGAAAAACTCAATGCTTATGGAAAAGATCTACGAATAATCAGAAATATACATTGGGAGCAAACAATTGCAATGACAATAGAAAACGATATAAGCTCTTTCTAAATATCAAAAGAGGAGTCAGGCAAGGTTGTGTTCTGTCACCAGATCTGTTTTCACTTTACAGCAAAACCATCATAAGAAACCTAGAAGGTTACCCTTGATTAAAGGTTGGAGGAAAAATGATAAACAACATTCGTTAGGCAGATGACACCATGCTAATGGCAGAAAATGAAAGTAACCTACAAAACATTGTGAATATGATAGAAATAGAAAACAAAACTAAAGGGCTGGAGCTAAATAGCAAGAAGACGGAAGTCATGGTTATCAGTAAAAAAAAAAAAAACCCACTAAATCCCCTCATGCAAAATCATAGCAAACGGCACAACTTTGAGACAGATTGATTACTTAAATATCTGGGAACGGTCATTTCACCTCACCAGACGGCAGATGCACATCAGAAATAGCCAGCAGAATCGGCCAAGCCAAAACAGCATTCAAGAAGATGAAAAGCATTCTTACCAACAAACGTCTATCAATTAACATCAGGAGGAGAGTTCTTGAATGTTATTTAGAACCGATAATGTTACACGGTTGTGAGGCGTGGACAGCAAAGCCAGAATAAGATTGAGGCAGCCGAGATGTGGTTTGTAAGAAGAATGTTGAGAGTTCTATGGACAGCAAACAAAACAAACGAGACAGTCTTGATGGAGGCAGACACAAGAAGATCTTTGATAAGGAAGATTGGGAAAAGACAGGCAACATTTATAGGCCATTTTATGAGGAAAGGAGAATTAGAGCACCTGGTCACAACAGGAAAGCTGGAGAGAAAGAGAGCACCAGGTAGACCCAGGGAGAAAATGTTGGACAGACTTTCAGGGTGGCTGGGGACAGAAAGGATGGAAGACGTGCTTGCGGCAACAAGGGATACATACATACCATATGAAGGGCCAGATCGCCAACGCCATGCAGCAGGGCACATGATGATGATGATGATGATGATGATGATGATGATGATGATGATGATGATGATGATGATGATGAGTGATATGTCTTTATAATAATTACAGTCACTGCAGTCTGAACTCTTCTTGTACGGCATGAGGGTGTTTGCATCTCACATGTCTTGAGGATCTGACTTCTCCAGGCACAGGCAAAGTAGCTCTGAAGATGGCTCAGGAGCACTGGTTTCTCACACTGAATCGCTTCTGCATCGATGCCATCTTTGCCATGAGCAAATGAGTTAATGGCCTTGCTGAGTTCGTCCTCTGTTGGTAATAGTTCCAGCTCATCGATGACAAGCAAGGCGGGGATGCTAGCAAGGGCTAATTCAGTGATCTCATACTCAGTGAATCACAGGTTCTGGTAGTATTCGGCTCACCTCTTCATATGTTTGATCAGGTCTTTGATGACTAAGCCGTGCTTGGACTTCAGTTGAGCGATCTTGATAGTGGTGGGCGCCAATGCTTTCTTCATCCCCTCATACATGCCTTGCATGTTACCACTTTTGGCAGACAGCTGGATGTTCTGACACAAAATCTAACAATAGTCGTTTGGGTATTGCCTAGCCCTCCACTTGGCATTGGTTCTTGCTATTCTCAGGGCAGTGATTTTTTTTCTGATGGGTCTTTTTTGTAGCTGATCATCAATGATATGTTCTATCTGATCAAAGCTACTCTCTTGTCATCAATGATAGGTTCTATCTGATCAAAGTTACTCTCTTGTCATCAATGATAGGTTCTATCTGATCAAAGCTACTCTCTTGTCATCAATGATAGGTTCTATCTGATCAAAGCTACTCTCTTGTCATCAATGATAGGTTCTATCTGATCAAAGCTACTCTCTTGTCATCAATGATAGGTTCTATCTGATCAAAGCTACTCTCTTGTCATCAATGATAGGTTATATCTGATCAAAGCTACTCTCTTATCATCAATGATAGGTTCTATCTGATCAAAGCTACTCTCTTGTCATGAATGATAGGTTCTATCTGATCAAAGCTACTCTCTTGTCATGAATGATAGGTTCTATCTGATCAAAGCTACTCTCTTGTCATCAATGATAGGTTCTATCTGATCAAAGCTACTCTCTTGTCATCAATGATAGGTTCTATCTGATCAAAGCTACTCTCTTATCATCAATGATAGGTTCTATCTCATACAGGTGACCCTCAAACCAATCTTGATTTTTCCTCTTCTTCCCAAAGGATGACATGGCAATGTTGTAGATAGTGTCACGAATGAAATGCCACTCTCCTCCATGGTTATGGCTGCTTTTTCCTTTGAAGGCCTTCTCCGTTTGGTCGTTTTGTTCTGTCGGAAGCCGTGAGTTGGCTGCCCTATTGGTGTTGGTGTGTGGGCATCCTTTTTGTTTGACGTGGTAGATCTCCACAGAATGGGACATGTCACAGCCAGCAATGTGGAAACTGCATGTGAGAAGTACACAGTTATTCTTTCTCCCCATTTATAGCCATGCGTGTGTGTGTGTGTGTGTGTGTGTGTGTGTGTGTGTGTGTGTGTGTGTGTGTGTGTGTGTGTGTGTGTGCGTGCGTGTGTGTGCGTGCGTGCGTGCGTGCGTGCTTGCGTGTGTGTCTGCTTCAGCGCTTAGATTTGATTTTATCAAGATTTTGCGCTATATAAATATTGTAATTATTTATTATTATAGTTGAGGGTAGCTTCCCCGGTGATTATCATGTCCAGCTGATACCTATGTTAGGACCTCGGGTGTCTCCAAGAGACTTTATGGCAAGGCTTTGTCTTGAAGAACGTGTTGGTGATACAAAGCTTGCAATAGGAACACAGCTCCAGTTGTCTCTGGCTGTTGTTGTTAATCTTGCCAATGCAAGAAATGTCCGAAACAATCCGGCCATGAGCTGTGGTCCATTATGACTCTAACATTAAAATCACCAAGCAGAAAGATGTGCTCAGATACTGAAATCTTGCTGTTGGTAGTGTAACAGAATGCCATGCTCTGCTACGATCTTTCCCATTAACGTACGATGACACTCAAATGTAACACAGAGTAGTCTGTTTGTCTACACATTGAACATTCGAAAGATCTAACCAATACATTGTACATATAAGATACTGTTGAGCAGATCTACAATGAGTACATATATGCCGAAGCTGGACCAACGAACTTTGTCCCAATCTTCAAATTACACATAGTACTACATCGCAGTCATATAGAAGCTAGAGCAAACTGTCTTTATTCCCCAGCGCCTACAGTACATGGGCAAATAAACATAGCGTAATAGCCAATATGTAGCGGCTCGACGAAATTTCCAGACAATGCTTGTGCTGTTAATTATTAGTCCAATGTTTATAATCATTTACAATTCCAGTTGTAAATTGAGACACCACGTACAATCGTAATATTCTAATATTTATAGTTTTGTTATAATGTAATAATTCATTCTTGTACACTGACACTGTTAGTTCACAAATGTGTACTTTGTCATTGTAGTAATGAATCTTGTTTTGTGTATTACAGGCACTGTCTTCTTCTTCTTCTTCTTCTTTTTCTTTTTCCTCTTCTTCTTCTAAAGATGTTCTTTGTCCTCATTTGGTGAGAACTCGTAGCCTACACATGTAATTAAAGTTTGGGAACCACCATCCTGGCTTTATGTGAGTTCGAGTGGAAGAGTCCTCCATCTTTCTCAGACCTTGCACACCTTATAACCTCCACCCCCCTCCCCCCACCCCCGTTACAACCTTGACAATTCCGGTTACTCCATCACACAATAGCATCAAGATTCTCAAAGAGCTCTTATTTCTTGAGGTACGCACAGCGTTGGGATGTAGACACTCAGGGTGTTCATTTTGCTGGACAAGCTGAAAGGCTAAGGCAAAGGAAGCATTCTAACAACTGTTGGGAGGAATTATCACATGTGGAAGGCTGTTCTTTGTTGCAAGGCCGACACCATGCAGACGAGGTTCCTCAGGTTATCTCCCTGTTAGAAGAAGTACAGTCTTCTACCGCAGCATGCCATCTGCTGCAAACCTGGTCTCCTGTGGTGCTGTTATGTTGATGTCCAGCCTCCTCAGCTCAGAGTGAATGGTCGTGTGAGAGGCCAGGGCACATGTTCCAGACATTCCAGGTAACCAGTCGCATGGCTGGTGTTTTCTTCTTTAATGTTTAAGGGCTACCTGTACTTCAGGCGAGTGGTAGGTGACCAGTGAAATGATCTCTCCCACCACCAGAGGCTAACCATAGCGCCTGTACCTTTTGCCAATCTGGCTGGACTCATAACTCGTATCTGTTGCCTCCCGTGTTGATTTTTCTACTTTGCAATAGCACCAAGTGACCTTTCCCCACAGGCCTGGGTGATGAGTATGGAGATCCTGGGCTGCCGAGACATAGTGATCCCTCCTTTTGGCCTAGCTAGTCCAAACGAACGCACAGCAGTACAATTAGCATCAGCGTGTTTGCAAGAGCTGCTGGAAGATGGAAGGTTTTACCCCTTAGCCCTAGCCTTCTCTTCTCCTAAAGATACCCACAAGGCACAGGAGTTCCAAGTTTGTCTTTCCGTCTTCATCCGCCTTCACAGCTGTTGAGTATTTATCCTCGTTTGCCTGGTCCGCCATTAGAATGTCCAGTCCTCGATTTGGCCATATGTCGGGGCTGGTTTGTGGGCGCCTGTATCCATACGGCGGTGTAACGGTACGTCACACGTTAACAGGGCCAGACCTCCTCCATTTTTATCCAGTTATACGATTGGTGGTAAGCAAAAGTCGCACCAGATAACAAACTATAGCGCCAGATAAACTATGCAAGGACGGGGGATATCAAGAGAAAGTGTTGTTACAGGCACAGAAATGTAGGAAAGGCCGCCATATTTACCGGTACATACAACCGAAATTGACATAATTCATCGGTATATCAAACATATTGTTTTCAGAGATGTACGTGATGAAATAGTACAGCAAGACTACCGTTTTCACTATTTTCGCGCGTATGCTGACTTTTCCTCTTTTTTTGAATGTTTTTTTCTTTCTTTCTTTCATGTTACGTTTCATGTAAATATGTGTTTGTATTTATAAATATAACATATTGCATGATTTCAGGCTTTTTTGATATAATTGCTTTTAAAGTTTGCCATTTCCGTTTTTTCAAAAACTGTATCTACTTCTTGTTGAAAATGAAATTTTAAAACGTTTAAAGTAATAATAACAATAACAATAATGATGATAATAATAACGTTTAAATAACAACAACAACAACAACAATAATAGGAAAAAATCCAAAATAAGTTGTAGTTGCACTAGGGGACAGCAATGCCGCTAACCCAGTAAATTATGTCTTTGAGTATGATTGCCTCCCTTAAACACACATGTACGTACGCACGCACCCCCACACGCGCGCGCGCGCGCACACACACACACACACACACACACACACCCTCTCTCTTTCTCTCTGTTTTCTGGTTCGTTTTGACTCCATATTGCCCACTAATTCATTATATGTCGTGCCTGCAATTCAGTCTACCCCTTTATAGCACTAATTTGTTTTCGTTTGCTCAAGAGGTGCGTCCAAGTGGATCAGTCGGTACCATATCGTGAGATATGAATCCGCAGAAAACACGGTAGATCGCTAAAAGCAATCTCTCTCTCTCTCCGTTGGAAAAGCAGCGATATGTGTGTACCTGTGTTCGTGTGTGCGTGTGAAAGGAGTTGATGTGTGTGTGTGTGTGTGTGTGTGTGTGTGTGTGTGTGTGTGTGTGTGTGTGTGTGTGTGTGTGTGTGTGTGTGTGTGTGTGTGTGTGTGTCTGTGTGTGTGTAGCCTGTGTGTATATTGTTACTTTGTCAACATTTGGTTGATAAGGTATACTCAGAACGACCTTCGAGTATATAGTTACAAAACGTTGAGCTGTGTGCTGGCGAGGTCTTCAAATTTCTGCTAACTTTCGAGTTCCGTGTTGCCTCAAGAAAAAAAAAATGCTGGCTCATACCTTTGTAGAAAGAACGCAAACAGCGGAAACAAACTGAATGGATGAATAAATACATGTTAAAAATATTTAAAAAAACATGCACCCTCAATGCGCGCGCACACACACACACACACACATACACACACCATCATAATCAAATATCACCACATTCACTACCACTATCCCCCCACCCCCACCAACAAACAACATCTCCTCCCCACTTTTCATGTCTTTCACGATCACGGAACAAGGTCGATAATGCAGATAGAGTGGACATTTAAAATCAATCAGGCGGCGCCAGAGAATCCGCCATGCGATACCTGCAGAGATCCTCACGCGGTCACAACTGACTGACTTCTGTCACAGCTGACTGAACACCAGCGGAGCTTTCTGCATGCTTCGTTGACTTATGTCAAAAGAGAATGTACAACGGTGCGTCTTCTCTTAGGTCAGGGCAGGGGGGGAAGGGGGGGGGGGGAGAGAAAAAAAGAAACCTGCCAATTTCTGACAGTCACGCTTGCAGGTCGGGTGACGTTGAGTGAGGTCGAAGCCGTGTGTGTGTGTGTGTGTGTGAGTGAGTGAGTGAGAGAGAGAGAGAGAGTGTGTGTGTGTGTGTGTGTGTGTGTGTGAAAGGAGTTGATGCCTGTGCCGGATGCATGGTTTCAGTTTTTGAAAAAGCAGCGATATGTGTGTACCTGTGTGCGTGTGTGTGTGAAAGGAGTTGATGCCTGTGCCGGATGCATGGTTTCAGTTTGTATAAATTGCGTGTGTGTGTGGCGTGCGTGTGCTTGTGTGTGTGTTTGCGAGTGTGTGTATGTGTACCTACACATTGTGTGTTTGCTCATTACGTGCACATCGCCAGGGGAAGGGGGAAGAGGGAGGCCACTTGCCTGCACGTACACATGTAGGCTTATGTTCCAGACAGCGAGCAAAATGGTTGTTAGTTGACCAATTAACTCGGATAATAGAGCGCCAAGCAGGGATTGTGTTGTGAGTTCAACCCTCTGGCAGACCACTTTTTATCTTTTGAAAGAACCGTGGACTCATGATCTGATGTCCACAGTTCAATCCCAGCTTAGTATTTCATAGGTCTCCCAATCCACTCCCCATTTCAAGACCTTTCCGGCAAATACAGTTTGCACAGACTCAGGGAGTCATAGCTGGCTGGTGTGCATATGGGTATGATGAATCCCTCTTGAACATGAAAAACTCAAAAAGTCCAGACACAGCAACATAGGTGCAGTAGGTAGGCCTACACTGTTTGCTATAAATCATAGCACAAACCCCAATGTGCACAGACAAGCTGTTGTTCATTCATTTACAATATATGTACTGTTATTTTTTGGCACATACTGCAATCATTGCCACTGACTAGTTCAGTGGTCAGTAGTCAATATCATAGTGATATACATATATACATATTCTTTAGCATTCCGATTTTTCTCAGCTGTGCACAGGTATAGCCTATGCACATTGATTGCACACATTGTGCAGGTGATATGTTGCTGCAAATTCTGTACAGCTTACTCTGTCTTCAATCTTTGTCTTCAATGTGTGTGCATGTTGATGCTTCCATAATCCAGCCATATGCCATTCATCTTTTAAATTCTGCATGCATGTACACACAAAGAAGGTTCAGGCACTGGCAGGTCTGTACCAATGTTGACATGTTAGATTGAAAAAAAATCTTCACCCTGGTGGATCCAAGTGGTTCGAACCCAGGAAACAGATCTTCTGAAAATGGTTCGATTGGAACAGGGTGGTGGTGGAGATGAATGCATGTGATATGACGGCTATTTCAGCATGGAGTGCAACTGAGTGAGACCTTGGCAGTTTGTTAGGGAAAAATCCTTGAGCTTGTAAAATTATAGAAGTATCTATTTTAGAAGAAAATGTTGGTATCAAATTAATAAAGTTACAGTAACACATTATTAGAATTAATTATGTGTAATTATTTTTCATCTGTGTAAATGTAATGGCTAGTTAGTAGTTACATCTTTACTATAGAAGCATTCTTTTCTATTCATAATAGGCTAAAGAACATATCAATAAATATCACTTTTGATTAGATTCAGAAAATGATTATTGAGGTAGGCATATGGGTTTAGTGTGTGCTCCAATGGACTGATTGATAACATTATTGCACTAATGATTCAGCCTCTATGTATAATTTTGCCAAACAGTATGATGATGTGATATGTGAATGAACATGCACTGATGTCATTGATTTGCACTCTGTGCCAAGCAATCTTCCAATGTGTATGCATACAGTTTGGACCATGTGTTTTAGAAGTGCTTTTTACTCTTATCCGGGTCATGTTGATGAACAGATTTTTGGTTAGGCACTAAGGTTTGAGGAAGCCAGTTTGTATTGTTGCTGGTATATTTATGGTGACCCTTTTGTGACCCAGGATTGGCTATTACCCCTTGTGCTGTATTGAGACAAGTATGTTCTCATTGATATATATCAAGCTTATGTACCTAAAGAGAGATGCTGTATTGCAGTATTATTCATGTTTGAAGCTTTTCCCCTTCCCATTAAAGAACAAAATAATTCTCCAATCATTATCCTGTTCATTGTATGAATCATTGAATGTGTGTGTACTGTATTTGCATTATGAAAAGCATGCAATGGTTAGAGAAGGGAGAAGGTATAGTAGCACAGGATAATGAAAACAATTAAATCAGCCATCACACTGGGCAGCAATAACAACACAAATATACACCTAAATAATGGCTACTCTGACACAAATCATGGTGGTAGTTGTGTGAAGAAATGTTGAAAGAAAATTAGTGCTGTGTGTTCTTTATCTTAATATCAAATCTACAGAATTTATTACATTGCTCTAATCAGTAGGCCAAAATCTATACTGCAATGTAAAATGGTCAAGATTCATGTTGATGTGTTATGTTACTTTAGGCCTAGGCCTATGTATCTTTCACCACATCAGTGAAGCTGTCTGTTACAACAGCCGTAAGACTTATGTTTGTTTCTGTTCGCATGTTTGGTCTGAAATGTTTGTATTTTGAACCGATTTTCATGCTTTTGTTTTCAACATTTTTCCTATGGCGTGACCATCTTAGTAAATTTTTTTTTGCTTTTACCAACACTGTACAACAAACTGTGTAACAATAAAAACAGCGGAGGCGATCATCGACCTATTGCATATAAAAAAAAAAGTTTGACTTTACAGTATGTTAATGCTGCTGTTAATTTTGGCCGAACATTCCAAGTGAAGCATAGACTAAACAGTGTCCGCTTGCCACATGCCACAGATGACCGACATTGCATCCTTCAGTTTGCACAGTGTGACGTCACAATGCGCAAATTGTGTTGCGCAGACCAACGAGGAACATGGCGCGCACCTGCGAGACTGATGTTGTATTTGTTCTGCGAACAAGGTGACCCGCTTTCCTGGCCCGTCTCCCCGGCAAAATGTGCAGTGAGTTAGACCCGTCATTCCCCTACCTTCACACTTGAGAACAATGCAACATGGCGGTGAGTACGGCTTCTTTCTCTTGCCATTTCTACCGCGGCGTCGCTCACTGATCGTGCTTGATCGAGAGAGGGGGTGTCACTCTGAATAATCCAGCTCGAGATCGTCTGCACAATCGAGCAGACAGCACGTCGTTCCGGCACAGTGGATAACCGATTATCGCCGACTAAAATACGTCATTTAATGGATCAGTGATTTTCCCCACACAGTCTAAACACACAGCATCGCATGGTTTATCATGCGTGGAACTGTAGTTTCGATTTGAGAAACGTTGCGAATCGGTTACGGTGGTTGGTTATTGTGATGCTGTCGGAGTCAGTGGTAGAGGGTTTGGCTGTGCTGTCGGGCATCCATGGCAGTTAGCATTCGGTGCGGAACGCCAAGGCTCTTGGCTCGTCAGTTTACTTTACGTGACAAACAGTGAAACACACTAAACGAAACGGTGAACGGAGGGAGTAGCCGACAAACGTGTAGGCCTATAGTTAGGCTAAGTGTTAAGTCGAGTTCGTTTGCCGTCTCTCACCGAGTCACTAGCTCATACTTTACTATCTTACCGATGTGAGTATTGCATTTTTGGATTTGTACAGATGAACCGGTGATATGAGGTCTACATTCACATATTCATTACTACCGTCACACACCTCCATCCCACCTTCTCATAGCCTCTTTAATTGTCTGACTCTTCACAATTTCAGGTTAAGCAATATGAAAAAATGGAGAAGTTGTAAACTGTTATGAATAAAGAATATATGATTTTTGATAACTTGGCAGCATAGGCTACTTTATTTCTAAAGTTAAACAGATTTTATTTCTTGTTTTGTTTCATTGATGAAGAATAAGCTTATGACATGAGTGATGTAGCAAGGTGGACATTTTTGTTGTGCTCTGTCTGTATAGTGTATGTCTCTCTTTGTCACTCTCCTTTCTAATACATATTTTTGAAAATCAGTTGTTTTGTTAATAAGGCTACATGAGCTAACAAATGACACATAAACTGTATTGTGTTATAAGATTAAGAATGCATGAATTAACAAAAGAGGCTGTCTTACTTTGGTATCTGCATTTTACAGTAATCTGTAAAGATTGGTTTCTTACTTTGGTCTCTGCATTCTACAGTGATCTGTAAAACTTAGATATGAGTGTGATTCTGAATTTTGTTGGTTCACGGATGTTCAGTTAGCTATTAATGAGTATTATGTAAATTTGTAAAGCCATTGCAGTCACTATCGTCGTCATGTGCCCTACCGCATGGGTTGGCGATCATGGCCCTCCATACGAATCTATCCCCTGTTGCTGCAAGTACACCTCCCACCCACTCTGTCCTCAGCCACCCTGCAAGTCCGTCCAGTATTTTCTGTCTGGGTCTACCAGGTGTTCTCTTTCCTCCAGCTTTCCTGTTGTGACCAGGTACTCTAATTTCTCTGTCCTCTATTTCTCTGTCCTCATAAAATGTCCTATAAATGTTGTCTTTTCCTAATAATAATAATAATAATGTTTATTTGTATAGCGCATATTCCATATAAAAACATGCTCACCAGCGCTTTACATTTCGCAAGAAAGGCAAAAGGTGATAAAAAATGTTCACAATTACATACACAATAAGATAACAATTAACATTAAAGCTATACAAGTAAAAAGACACATAAGAAACCACAGAATATTAAAATTTAAACACTGACTTATATAATGAAGAAAGATTAACAGATTTTTCATATGAATAAAGAGGCATACTGTGTTTATATATTGCTGGGTGTGTGTGCTTGCGTACGTGTGTATGTGTGTGTGCGTGCGTGTGTGTTGCTGTGCGTGTGTGTGTATGTAAGAATGTGTGTGTGTGTGTGTGTGTGTGTGTGTGTGTGTGTGTGTGTGTGTGTGTGTGTGTGTGTGAGTGAGTGTGTGTGCGTGTGCGTGTGCTATGTTTGCATGCGTGTGTGTGTGTTTGTGCTTGCAATAGTTGTACATAAAAGTATAATCAATATTTTGAATGAAGATAAAAACAGAAAAATTCTAATTCATATACAGGAAAAACATAACTTCAGTATTACAGCATTAAAACCTTGACAATAAAATTAGGCCTACCTCACAAATTATAAACTATTCGCATATCATACATCACAATTTACATACAAACAAAAATTTAAAAAGTTTCTTAAAGTGTTTCAGTCTCTTTCCCACTCAATTTCTCCCCTATCCCTCCCTCAGCTGTACACATTCATGCACGCACACACACACACACACACACACACACACACACACACACACACACACACACACACACACACACACACACACACACATACACACACATGCACGCACACACACACCTCGCTCTATAGGCCCTTATACAAAATACTGTTATACAGGCAGGAGAGATTAGTCTGATGACAGATTTGCAAACTAAGGCTCTTCATGTTAGATGAGTTTGAAAGAGGTGGGTTTTCAGGTTTTTCTTCTTTATTAATGATCTTCTTGTGTCTGCCGCCTTCAAGACTGTCTCGTTTGTTTTCTTTGCTGTCCATGGAACTCTCTACAGTCTTCTTAGAAACCACATTTCAGTTGCCTCAGTTTTGTTTTGACTTTGCGTATTGACTGTCCATATCTGTATAATAGTATCGGTTCTTTGTAACATTGAAGAACTCTTTTCTTGTTGTTAATTGATAGACATTTGATGATAAGAACACTTTTCATTTTCTTGAATGCTGTTTTAGTTCAGCGGATTCTGCTGGCTATTATAATGTGCATCTGCCATCTGATGAGATGACTGTTCCCAGATAATTAAACCTGTGAGCTTGTTTCAGTGTAGTGCTATTTGCTGTTATTTTGTATTAGGTTATTTCTTGTTTTTTACTGATTGCCATGACTTCAGTCTTCTTGCTATTTAGCTCCAGCCCTTTATTTTTGCCTTCTATTTCTAGTATATTCACAAGAGGTTTTGTAGTTCTTTTTCATTTTCTGCAATTAGCACAGTGTCATCTGCATAACGAATGTTGTTTATCAGTCTTCCTCCAACCTTTATCCCTGATCATTCTTCTTATGATGGTTTTGGTGGAAAGTGAAAACATCTGGTGACAGAACACAACCCTGCCTGACCTCTCTTTTGATATTTTGGAAAGAGCTTATAAACATGTATAGTTTTCTGTTCTCTTTTCTGCTGTTTGTTCCCAATATATATTTCTGATTATTCATAGATCTTTTCCATTAGCATTGAGCTTTTCTAGTTGGTTGATTAATTCTTCATGTCTTACTTGATCCAGAGCCTTGGTATAATCAACAAAGCATAAAAATAAATCCTTGTTCAAATCTATTGACCTTTCTGTGATAGTTAAATTCTTAAGATATATATGGTCACGGCTACGAAATGGCGTCGAACGGGCCGCGCCGCTACTACCGAACTTTGGAGCTAAATTTATGTACTCTATACCTCAAATATAGCCATAAAATTAATGTAACGTGAAAGTGAAGTAAGGACCTTTGCGCCTGGGTGCATTTCCTCCGACAGCAACTGATAACAGTTCCGAAAATCAATATTTTGTCGTTTGTTTACGCCATCGTCTGAGATAATTTTTGTGACACTTCAAAGAGTGTGCGCAATCGATTGAGCGATACGCCACAATGAGTACAAGAAACTTTCATGTCTGGGACTTGATCAACATCAAATTGAATGCATAAAGCCCTCATACTTCTACATCGGCAAATAGTGGGCACAGGAAGTAGAAAATTGCCGAGCAAAATCTGCTTCGAGTACATCACTGTTCGTTGTGAAATTTCCCTTGCGCGTAAGAATCGTCGATTTAGCACTAATTCGGGTAAAACCCATGAAGTAAAATAACCGATTCTCTCAAAAATGAATGTATAATTAAGTCTGTCTTATTCAAAAGAGCGATGTGATGTTTACAATATGCGCAGTCTGCCATGAAATTCAGCTTCTGCTTTCTGTTGTGAACGCAGTGTTACGTACTATTTTTTTCATGCGGACTGACATTTCAGCTTTCGCACACTGACCACATTGACTTGGTTGTTTCATTGATATGGCTTTGTGCCTTTCGCCCCGTGAAATGAAAATCGCTCTATGGAATGGCAGGAAGGAAAAAAAGCTGATCAAGTTTTTGTTGTGAATCATTTTCCCATGTTATGTACAACAGAATCTGGCCAGGATTGCTTGTTTTTTTCTGTTAATATATTGATATGTCCATTGCTGTCCTTTTATAGTTGTTATAACCGATAATCAACATCCGTCTAGCCTTATTCTTTGAACTTGCTGACTTAGTTCTTCTGTTTAGTGTTGGTTTTGCCATGTGTTTGTGGGCACCCATCGGTCTGATTGTCATGATGATGATGTACACCTATGACTTCTTGTTTTATTGTTTACCATAGGCAGAAAATGTACATTAATCATTCTTACATACATGAAGTTAATAAAAAGCACTGATTAGTGATACTTGGTCCCTGCATGTATTGGCCTTATTGTTCATAGGTCAGTGCATAACTTCACAGCAACAAAAATCATACCAAACCAAACCACTGTTCATAAATGCAATCTGATTTAAGAATAATGTTGAAAAAAGAGTTTGTTGACATGCTGGTGCTCTTGGATTATTTCAATAATGATTTTAGGCTTTTTCATGGATTTTGGACAATGTTGTGTATTTTTCATGATGTACATAACATCACATCAGCATCGGCATGGTCTGGATTTTATGAAGTTATGAACATATGGTATTGATGTTAAATTTTGTAATACTAATGTAAAATCTGTTAAAATGCCTTCTGCAGGTCAATACTGTTATTTTTGAGAATTCTGAATTGAAATACTTTATCAGTTTATGCCTTAAATTTGCCAGAACTTGCATGATGTACATAACTTCACACAAAAATGCAGTATAATTATCTGTTATGAACAAAGAAAGAAATTGCTATTGACTGTATAGTTTGTTAATAGCCTGTTGGTACAGTTTTAAGTAAATCTTATCGATATAACACACAGCGGCTTATGTTTTTAAGTATGCAGTGTTGCAAAAGATGTTGTTTTCTGTATGTGAAGTTATGAACATTTTATAGAAAACAGTGCATTTTTCTGAAATAACTTTTTATCAATCCCACATGTATTCAAAATATGCAGATACAATCCCTGTAGCTTCTTTTTAACTGTTTTTATAAAAAAAAGTTATCAATATATTTGCTTTTTTTTCTGAAGAAAAGGTAGATTATCTCAGAATGTTGTGAAATCATGTACTAAAGAGATCTTTACTGATTTCAGGAAATCACAGTTCACTTAAAAAGAAAGTGATTATCATATGTGACATATGGTTCTTATTATCTCAAAAGACAGATGGTTTGATGCCATCTTTTGATTTTTAGAGGAATGTTTAGTACAAATTACAATATTATGTTATGACTGTTGTGAAGTTATGAACTGGTATGTTAAGTTATGAACATTCTATAGAATAGCCAGTTTAACACCCTCATCAATCCCAAATGTATTCAAAATATACTAATACAATCCCCTGAGCTCTTGTACCCCTGTTTTTGTGGAAATTAATCGATACAAGTACTGTTTTCCTGAAGAAAAGGGAGATTCTCCTTAAGAATGTTGTGAAGTTATGTACTAAAGAGATCTTTACTGAATTCAGCAAGCCACAATTCACTTAAAAAGAAACTGACTGTCATGTGTGGCATTTTGGTTCTTCTAATTTCAAGTGGAAGATAGTTTGATGCCGAAGTTTGCATTTTAGAGGATGCTGCAGTACAATGTTTTGTTGTGACTGTTGTGAAGTTATGTACATGTATACGACTATTTGGGTGCTGTTCTGGTATGTGCTCTTGTAATATTTTCATTTTCATAGCCTGGTTTTGTTCGGAACCTATCTTTTGAGTTACTCATAAGCTGTTTTTCACAACAATAAGAATTTTCTGCTTTTGAGATTTCTTAAATGTTGGAGATGAGTGGACATTCCAGTAACGTACATATAGTAAGCCTTAAAAGTTAATATGAAAACATTCATAATTAGGCATTACCTGAGTGCTTCACATAATTATTTTGTCATCTCTCTTTACACTGCTTGTCTTCAAAACAGCAGAAGTTTGTTTTATCTTCTGTGGTACAGCTCTAAAATTTACACACTAAAGAATTGTTGTGAAGTTATGTACAAAATTTTCTCCTTTAATTTTCTTTTGTATAGTGTGTTTGATTTTCCTGTTCCTACCTTCAGATGTACCAACTGGACCTGCTGTTAACATGTTCACGTTATTTTGAGCAAAATATCTGTTCCTTCTCAGGTTCTTTCCTTTACAAGGTCTGTGACATCGTGTGATGTTATTACAACGGAACATCATATTATCTGTGTTTACAGGAGTGATAAATGTCTGATTGACTTGCAAGTTGGATTATTTGTCATGGTTTTTGTCCTGTTGTTTGGTTTGCACAATATTCTTCCATTGACAGGTGTTTCATTTTGTTGCTTATGTGTCACACTTTTTAGACACCATTTCATAGCCATGACTATATATGAGATAAATAGTTCCTTTCCCTTTGACAAATCCACATTGTTCTGCTATTTCTCTTTTGATTCTGTTCCTTGTCCTCATCATGATTACTCTTAATAGAATTTTTATTACATGACTCATCAAGCTGATTGTGCGATAGAGTTTGTATTCTATAGCCCCTGTTTTCTTTGGAAGTGCAGTGAAAATTGATTTTTGACATATATATCTATGGGAATTTTTCTGGTGTCATGAATTTCATTTAGGGGGACTGTTATTTTTTCAATACCGAAATCTTCTAGGGCCTCTATCATTTCTATTGTAATATTGTCTGGTCCTGGGGCTTTCCCCCGGTTTCATCTTTTTTCAGTACTGCTCAACTTGAACTTTCAATAAGGGTTATCCTTCATTGTTCTTTCTAATAATGTGTTCTTCGTTTCTGTCATTCCAAAAAAGGTCTTTAGTGTACTGTCCCCATCTATCTAATATTTTGTCTTTTTCCATGATAAGCGTAACCATCTTTTGATTTTAACTTAAGCATCCAGTTGATGTGCATACATGTACATGTATTGTATGTCTTTTTCCTGCAGTGTTTGATAGAATTAGAAACAGATGTAATTACACAGACTGTACCATGTCTCACAGCTATGCAGTATCCCAGCAGCAATAATAATAATGGTAGTTTATTGATAATGATAATTATGATGATAAATAGAAAAAATTAATAAATTTGAGACTGTGGAGTGATACTTGATTTTACCATAGTTGATGAGACACAAGCAACAGAATCTGAGATTACCTACTTTCGTTTACTCATGTTGAAAACAAAGCAGCTTCTGTGACTGTGATTGTCTTTAGCTATCAATAGATTGGATAGTAATACTTAAGTAGTAGTAATAGTGATGATGATGATAATGATGAAAGTGATAATAAGAATAAAAAGATCATTGTTAAATATTTTCAGATAAGAAATGGTGTTGTGACCAGTGAAATGAACTACAATTCCAGACTTTTCTTTTGAACTGTACTGCAGACAATACATCATTGCATGTGTATTACTAATCAGTGATGTTTTGTGCTGAATTGTACTGTAGGCAATGCACTTTTATCCAATGATGTACTTAGTTGGGTCAAGTTCTATACATCATGCATATGTAACAAATCCAGTGATGTACTTTGTTAAGTTCTATACATTTCATGACCAGTATGTACTACAGTGATGATTCACATTTTATTTGAGTTACTTATTGTTGCAAGTGTAAAGATTTTGGAGACCCACAGTTGAAGTGACTGTGCAGAAAATGACAATGATGAAAAGACAACTGATGTGATTTTCAGTCCTTCAGATTGCTCCATAGCTCGAGGCATACACATATACATGTATGATATACAGTGTTGTAACAACTTCTAGACATTTCACACAACCACACTCCTGTGAACACCCAACGTAATATACCTTATACAAGTTATAGTTACACACCCTCATAAACACACATGTACAATCATACACCCCAATCCTACCCTAACACACACACACACACACACACACACACACACACACCACACACACACACACACACACACACACACACACACACACCACACACACACACACACAACACACACACACACACACACACACGTATACACACACACATGTATACATACAAAAACACACACACAGAGACATACACACGCATGTTGACATATAGTGACACACACTCTCTCTCACATGCACTTGTGTATACACACACACATGCACGCACGCACACACACACACACACACACACACACACACACACACACACACACACACACACACACACACACACACACACACGCATATGTGCACATGCACACATACACATAGGTTTTTGTGAGTGTGTGTGTGAGTGTGTGTGTGTGTGTGTGTGTGTGTGTGGTGTGTGTGTGTGTGTGTGTGTGTGTGTGTGTGATTTTATTTATTTATTTTGTGTGTGTGTGTGTGTGTGTGTGTGTGTGTGTGTGTGTGTGTGTGTGTGTGTGTGTGTGTGTGTGTGTGTGTGGATATAACTAGGACTCTGTAGGTTTTCAGTGCTTAAGTTCTTGACAAGTCACCACGGTTTGTTAAATGTTTAAAACCTATATTTCTGCTGGCCACAACAGTTTGTTAAGAAAAAAATACGCTGCCACCTTAACTGATGTCCTGTGTGATTTGGTCTTAATGATATATGTATTCATTGATTTGATTTGGTCTGTTTTGATTTGTTTGATTCCAAACTTAAGACAATGTGTAATGGTGATGTGGCTTTAGACCAATTTTATTGCAGTAGATCAGTAGCCTACTTATTAAGACTTTAAAAAAACGTATTTTCATATTGTTACATTAATTGAATAAATGAATTAAAATAAAGAAAATTTTAATGCATGAAAACACAACTGTACACATAGATCTTATCTGTAAAAATGATTGAATGAAGGTAAAATTGTGTTTAAAATGAATAGATGAAAAATAGTTAAATAAATAGATGACTAACTACCTAAATGGTTATGTTTAGATTGAATAGATAAATGAATAAACAGATAGGATAAATAAATGAACAGATAAGGTAACAAATGAATAAATAAATATAATGTACTCCTCACATGGAGTGTAGTGTGACTACGAGACTCGCCTGGATTTATTGACCCGCAGGTTAATTGTTTGTATCATTCCTGAGTACCTGTTTGGAACCGGGATCTATTAGTAGAAAACATTTTGCTTACAGCCTCCAATCTACCCAGAATGGGAAATGGATGCTATTCAGGGTTGGGAAAGATAAAGCAACGAAGGAGAAGAGATGTCACCACCTTTATGTTGCCCCCAAGAAATGGAACAGTTCGGGTGTCTGCCAGTTCTACCTTGCTTTTTTACAAACTCAGAGTTATGGAACAGCCTTCATCTCTTATTTTGTCGTAATTGTAATATCAACAGAGTAAAGCTACAGTAAGCATGAGGCTGTCAGATAAAACTTTTCAAACATGAGGTCTCTTGATTGTCTAGAGTAAATGTGGAATTCAGCTTTGTCAGAAACCATTGTGGAGCACCATAGGGTTAAAATATGTAAATCCTGGTGGTCATCGGTGTACAAATGATAAACTGTCAAGATTTTTTCCCCTGCTGAGATTTTAACTTTCGCATATGAATAGGCCTCTTAACCTTTTGGCTGCACTGTTGCCATATGATGCACATGATGATTTCATGATTGTCAGTGTGATCATGATGTGGTCTTGATGTGTACCATACATCAGATAATGTAGTGACAGCGTTTCGCTCAGCAATGCAGAAATGTTCACCCTCATTGACAGCGCTTTCTTTTCTAAATATGCAAATTGAGGTGCTTGTGACATTATAGCATCATGGATTGAAAAACCTGATGTTTTTGTAATTTTTATTGTCAGATTTTGACTGTACAAAGTTACGGCAGAGTGAAGATGAAGAACTACTGAATTGGAAGAACTAGTTCTTCATGATGCTGAGAATATTAATGAAGATTTTGGTCCTGACAAAATTATACTCATGAACTCAGTGCCACCGAACCAAATTTTGATCAGGAACTTGTGATGTAGATGGTAATTTTGATGAAGATTATCAGCTTCTGCCAGATTCTTTTGTTTTGAATTTTATTGTGTCCATTCTTTAGTACAGTAATTCTTTCTTTGGTATCCCAGTGATCATGCAGTAGTAGTAAATTGTGTGGTGTTTCAGATTGTGTGTGTGTGTGTGTGTGTGTGTGTGTGTGTGTGTGTGTGTGTGTGTGTGTGTGTGTGTGTGTGTGAGAGAGAGAGAGAGAGAGAGAGAGAGAGAGAGTGTGTGTGTGTGAGTGTGTGTGTGTGTGTCTGTGTGTGTGCGTGCATGCGTGCGTGTGGTGTGTGTGTGTGTGTGTGTGTGTGTGTGTGTGTGTGTGTGTGTGTGTGAGTGAGTGAATGAGAGAGAGCTATAGAGGGAGAGAGTATGTGAATGAAAGGATTATAGCATTTCAGGAAAATTGTGGTACATTCTGGTCAGTATTTGCAAATTGGATTATTTCTAAAATATTTCTTGTTGATTTTTTGGTCATTTTATGCTTTACAGTTTTGGAAATATGAGCAAACATAAATGTAATTTTAAAACCATACACTGAAACCAAAAGCATTAACAGTAAAGGGGTTAAATGAATGTATGAATAAAAAAATTTGTATCCCTGCAGGATCACATCATTTCAGAAATAAGCTGTTACATATGTCAGTAGTATGTGAATATGCATGTGTGTGTGCATGTGTGGATGTGTTTACTCTCCTTGACCATTCTCACATTCTTTTATGACACCCTCTGCTAAAACCCAACATCTTAAACATGTCCTCATCATTTGTGGAGTAGTCATTCTTCATTTGGTCAGGACAGACCAAATTGTTGTTCTCTTTGAAACAAAAAAGTGAGGGATTTGCTGCTCAGTGGTGGAATGTAACCACCATGCATTTTCTGCCATCAGCAGTATGTTCATGAACTGGTGGGAAAGGTGAACTGAAAAAGAGAAATACAAAAAGATTAAAATGAGGCCTGATGTGGTACTAGACCAAGAAGAGACATCACCATTCTGTTTCTAGGTAGATCAAAGTTGTCTCATAACCCACATGTTATAGAGGAGTGAGGTAGTAGAGACCTGAAATTGGTGGCGTTTTGGTTTTTTGTTTGTTTGTTGTTGTTGTTTTTTTTTTGGGGGGGGGGGGGCAAATTTATGAGGGTGGTGCCCATCCTTTCTCTGGCTGCTTTACTTTCCCCAACCCTGAACAGGGTCGGGTACCATTTCACAGTTAGGTGAGTTGGAGGCGACGTGCGAAGACTTTTCCTCCTCTGGTCTGGGGTCGGCTTTATGGATGATGCACACACCTCTGTTTTATCTGCCCAACGCTGAACAGAGTCAGGTACCTACTGACATTCACACTCAAATGGGTTGTAATGTGCACATACAAGTTTCTTTTATGCTTGAGCCTTTTTCAGATTACGTAAATCAGGCTTCAGGAAGTGTGGAAATTGTTCTGGTTCATGTCTTCTTTCTTCACTTTGGAGTTGAAACAAAAAATAGAAAAGCCTCAACTGTATGTAAAATCATATATATCCAATATTATAATGACACAGAGACCCTCAGAACAATGCTAGGTTATGCCCAAGCAGCTCCTACCTAGAGTTCAGCTTACTGTGAATTCATTGGGAGAACCGGGGATTACACACTCAAGTCTCATTCACTTTAGGGATGCCTCACTAGCAATGTTGGTCAAATCGTTCTTACCAGCTTTGTGTATCTTTCTTCCCTGGTTGATGCCAGAATAATGTATGAAACAGTTGTGTCATGAAGTCTCAGTCCTTGATAGAACCCTGTAGTGCATCACTCCCATTATCATGAAATTGTCAGTGTGTGTGTGTGTGTGTGTGTGTGTGTGTGTGTGTGTGTGTGTGTGTGTGTGTGTGTGTGTGTGTGTGTGTGTGTGTGTGTGTGGTGTGCATGCATGGATGCTCACATGATGATGAGTTTTTAAAATCCTTAAGTTCCGGTTGAAAATTCTCTTTAAATGTTTGAAATGATAATGAACCCACAGTTAAGAGTCACATGCAATGCAGAACCCTTGCCTTTGGTTTGAGCCCGTCTGAAACTTATAGCGCAACAAACATGAAATCTTGTACAGAAAAATGCAGGCAGGGTACTGGTAGGTGCAGATTAGCGGCTAATGTTGTTTTGAATTCAGTTATGGGAGATCAACGTGTATTGCACATCTAACAGTTGAGGTTGGGGTGCAGGATTGGCAGAAAGGCACCCTATCTGTAATAAGCAGAATTTGCTTGCATGTTAGCTGTGTGGCATCGTTGTATAAAGATTGAAGCCTTTGAATGATGTTAACTTTTTCTCCCGTTTCACTTTAAACACTTTTTGAGTTTTGACCTTTTTTAAGTGTGTCTTTGATTGTACTTCATCTGTTTTCATTCTTTCACTTTTATTCTTACCACTGTACTGGTTTGTGCACTTTTACTTCATTATGATTATCTGTGATCACAGTGATGGATATAATTTTGTTATTCCTGTATCCTCCGCAGGGATGCCGGGGGCTCTTTCAGTGCAAATAATGTCCCCACCTTCTGGAAATTCTGTGCTAGAAATTTCCTTGTTTCTGTCACTGCTTTGTTTCTTTCTTCCTCATTTGCTTTCTGTCATTCCCTCCTATCATTTTCTGCCTTGCTAGTCCATTCACCTGTATGTGTTCAATAAAGTCTTCCGTATTTTCTCCAAGAATTGATAATTGTATTAAATGCATTTTTTTTTAATCTAGGGGAAATGAAATATATATGCGTAAGCAATTTTAGATAATTTAGGCCCATTTTCATATATACATTTTAGTGTCCTTAGTGATGCTTAAACTTGTATCCAGGTGTGTTTTTAAATCCCCTGTGCGATAAATTGGAGTGGTCATTTCCAGGCGACATCTCCTTTGATTAGGTGCGTGAATGCATTGCTTTGTGTGCTCAATATTCTCTTTTTTTCCTGATGAAGTATTTTGTATTTTGAAATGGTTGTAGCCCTGATATGTCTCTATGCAGTCAGCTGGGTTTTAAACAAAAATAACAGTAACGAATGTTACTCCTGTCTTATGAACTGTTATTTCCACTTTCCGTTCATCTGTTGATCTGACTTTGCTGTGTCACAGCTATAGTTCTCTACTGCTAGGTTTCTAATTGGTGAGTTCACTTTTGCTACTGTGTATTTGCTGTATTGGTGTTGAGCTTTTTACTTTTTTCTGTGAAATGGCTGTTGTATCACATTCAGTTCTTATGCTCGCACCAGGTAGGTTGCTGTCAAAACTTAAACTTACATTTTTTACCCATTCATTTCCTCAGTTCATTTACCTTATTGACTGCTAGCTTTTATGCCAACTCCACTTGCAGAGTATGAAGTGGCAAACGCGGTTTTGAATTGAAGATGGGAGTAATACAAGGATGTTTAATTTTAAGCAGTGCTGTTCATTGAATGATGAGATAAACGACTGAGGCTCAGATGGACTGTCTTTTAACACTGGAAAATCTTGACTTTGTTGACGACCTAGCAGCAGCACCGGTCTTCCACTCTCACCAGCACTTGAAGGAGAAATCCTGCACACTTTGTAGGCATTACAGATCGTCTAGAAGAAAACGGAAGTAATGATACTGAACATTGAAGACTCTTCACCAGTCCTAGTTATAGAACAGACAAAAAACAAAACAAAAAAAACAACAACAACAAAAGAACCCAAGGGAAAAACTTCAACAAATTTTGTGGAACAGACCTGTCCACAACTGAAGTGTTCATCTACTACATCAGCGCTATCACACACGACAGAGGAGCGGGCAGTAACATCAAAGACATCTCAGCAAGATGAAAAATACCTTCCGAATGCTGAACAACATGTGGAGACCTCCTCAGTGCAGCATCAACACCAAGCTGAGATTGTTAGAGAGCAATGTTCTTCACACCAACTATGAACTTTCTACTCAAGGAATATCTGAAGAATCATCAAATTGTCTGGCCTGACACAATCTTCAACCAACAGCCGTTCGCTTTGTGCTCAGGAGAGCATGGACACCATCATCATGAAGAAATTCTTAATTCTTTTCTTCACTGTCTGCATGGTCAGACCACATGCGGATAGGAATGTTCCCATTTTTTCCTGTTCTTTTGTGGGCTGGATGAATCTTTTGATAGAGCCATAGGCTCGAGATATCATGTCTTGAATGTAAACCTCCCGGCTTGCAACATACGAGTTGTATTCTTTCCTGCCCATCTCAGTGTTTTAGTTGTTCTGATGGTGTTAGTGTTTGATAGGTCCACCCGTTTCCAGTGTTTGATAGGTCCACCCGTTTCTCCCTCACCATTTCAAGACATTGTCAGCACATAGGGATTTTGCATAGATTCGAGGAATTTGCCAGATAACAGCTGGCAGAATGCCCCTGTGGGGATGCCGGGAGCTTTTTCAGTATGAATAGTATCCCCACCTTATGAAAATTCTGTACTAAATATTTCCTCTTTTCTGTCACTATCTTTGTTTTTGCCTGGTTCCTTTGCTTTTTGTTATTTCTTCCTATCATTTTCTGCCGTGCTGGTCCATTCACCTGTATGTGTTTGATAAAGTCTTACATACTTTTTGTTAGGATTGATAATTGGTACATGTATTAAGTGCACTTTTGGCTCTAGGGAGGTGAGATATACGGAAGTAATTTTAGATAATTTGTGCTGGTTTTTATGTATGTTTTGGTGTTTTTAGGTATGCTTAAATTTGTGTTCAGGTGTGTTTTTTAAATCCACTGTGTGATAACTTGGACAGTGTCAACACCGGGGCATGTCCTTAGATTATGTGCACGAATGCATCGATATGTGTACTTAATTTTCTTTTTTTTTTTCCTGTTCAAGTTTTGTGTTTTGAAGTGGTTATAGCCCTGATATGGCTCTGTGTTGTTGGCTGGGCTTGAAACGACAATAACAATAACAAGCTTGCAGATTTTGGTGGAGCGCATACAGCTTTGTCCGAGGATGGTGAATCGCTCTTGAACAAACTTTCTTTTGTTCTTCCAGTGCCTCATGTCATGGAGCTGAGTGATCAAAAGAGTTGTTGTCAACCTTGTCTCCTGTTGCTACACTTGATAGAGGTGACATTGTTGCAGTGTTAATTGTCTGGTCCTCTTTACCTACGGGGCAGGTTGGTGAAGGCATCAGTTTAAATTTGCAGTTTTGCCTCCCAGGATTCTGGATCAAGTGAGAGAATGCGAGAGTTTGTCATTCACACAAAAGTTCTCGTCAGAGTCAGACGTGTGGCACTTGTCTGTCGTTTCTTTCTTTGTACTAGCTTCACGACATGTTTTGGAGCGAATCAGTTGTTGTTGGTAATAACTGTGACTTATGATTATAATTTCACGTCTGAAATTCCTAGGTAAGCTAGACAATTTGATATTTATCATCTTCAACTGTCAGCCGGTGGGTGGATTATTTCCATGTAAAGCAAGCGTGGTATTGAATCTACACAGCAACCTCTTTGTGTCTAACTTACGTTTGCTAGTACAGAGAAATAGACTTACTAGTTTTAGTCTTGTCGGCCACTGTGTGGTCCATACTGGCTACTTTGTAGTCTAATTTGGCATCTTGCGAAGTCCCATTGGCTACTTGTGTAGTCCCACTTGGCTGCCTACAGTCCCAAATTCTGCTTTGCAGTGCACGGTAGTTCTGTCATCATTTGGTTGTATGGTACTATTTCACCTCTGTCTGTCGCAATCAAGATGGTGGATACAGAACTGGTCGAGACACAGAAAGAAGGCAAGTTAAAAACAAAATCGAATCCCATTTAGTTAGGACAGCATAAAGGGGGAAAAAAAAAAAAGACTCACAGACTACCCTTGGCAAAATTCTGGATGCTGTATATATCCTAACGTCTAAAACGGCCGAACGTCAGTCAACTAAAACGAACTTAGCTCTTGCATAATCAACATGGAAGATTGAAACAAAGAAAATGCTGCGACCAGGATGGGTGAGAAAGATGAAACAATCGAGCCTGAGCAACCCCAGAAAGAGGGAAGCTTCTGATAGCTTTGACTTTACGCTAATTTACAACATCATGGACAACGATGACACTGATAACACATCAGACACTGATGAAGATTCGTATTTTGGCTTTGACTCGTACATTTGCATTGAACGAGAAGGGCCCAATGTGGATGACGCACTTGCATTAATTTTGATACAGGACTCAAAAAACGAGACAGAAAATGGATCAAGGAGCTGCTGCAGTCTTGTACTAGACCAAAGAATATTCCGTTCATGAAAACACCAAAACTAAACCCGGAATTGGATTCTCTGGACACCTTTTCACAGAAACGTGACAACTGTCTGGCCAGTGTACAGGATCTAGTAACAGGAAGCCTAATGCTTGTTGCAAATCTCATGGATGATCTAAAACAGAAGCAGACCAAAAAAGAACGAGCCCAGCCCAGAGAGGCTTCATTAATTGGTAAATGTGTCACATCAGCTCATCTCTTGGCATGAGGACATGTCCCAAGTCTGCCGAGATGCGCCACATCCGGCGCTACCACCAGAGATGCGGCCCCCTCACCCACTCGAAAAAAAAATTCAGTTGTCCAGTCAGCAAATAACCTTTTAGGTGACGATATCGCAAAAAGAGTAGAGGAGACACCAAGACATAGAAACTTTCTAGAAGAATGGGATTTCCAAAAAACGGACTATGGAAGGTCAGAACACACACTCCATCCAACCCCTCACATCACGAGTAGCAAGACATCACGGCCTCGGAAGACCAGGCCGACATAATCAGCCACAGCACCAACTCCATCACACCCTGGAGATACGGTAGAAAGAATGACACTTTCACCTATAGATAGCCCACCCCATCCACCCTTAGAACTTGTGGGTGACTTATTTCCTCCCCCCCCCCCCCCCCGAATACAGCAGAAAATTTAGGGGGGGGGGGGATAGCTGATCGTTTAGACAATTGGAAAATCGTTACTAAAGATCAATGGATTTTGGATCAAATCAAAGGGGTTAATATCGAGTTCCCCTTAGACCCTTCACTTGCTTTACCAAAAAAGGAGATATGCTTCTTGAGTTCAAAGTTGCATACAATCCAACAGGAAATTCTAAGACTGGAACAAAAACGGGTCATTCAGCAGGTGCATCACACCCCTTGGGAATACATAGCCAGTGTTTTCACCCGACAGAAAAAAGATGGTCAATCCGGATTCATCTTAAATCTGAAACGGTTAAACAGATGCATTGAGAAAAGTCATTTTAAATTGGACACGTTAGAACAAGCAGTTAGCCTGATGAAACAAAACTTTTTCGCATCCGTGCTTACTATTCTGTCAACATTGCAAAAAACAGCGAATATTTTCAATTCAGTTTCCAAACTTTATGAATTTAAAAACTCTTCTCCAGGGATTTCACGATTCCCCGAGACTTTTCACAAAGATTTTGAAACCAGTCCTTGGTTATCTCTATCAGCAAGGACAAACAGTAATCATCTATATAGATGACACATTGCTACAGGGTGACACATGAATTCTGCATGCAGTAAAAGATACTACTTGTATGTTAGATAGATCGGGTTTCACCATTTCCCACGTGAAATCAGTGTTCAAACCAAAGCAGTGCATAGACTTTTTGGGCTTTCAATTGGATTCAGTGTCCATGACTGTTGCTATCGCTGAAATGAAAGCTGAAAAACTCATTGAAGCCTGTACCAAAATAAGACCGAGACAAAGTATCTATCAGACAATTAGCTGAACTCATTGGCAAAATGTTAGCCACTTAGTCCGATGTGTGGATTGCCCCAGTTCTCTATTAACATCTTGAAATTGCAAAAAGTATAAGGCACTAACTGAAAGCAAGGGAAACGTTGATTGTTACGTACAGCTTACAGACACACTTAAAGAGGATATTGAATGGTGGATTCAAAACGTGTTCAAATATCCTACCACCGTCACATAGAATGAACTATTGTCTGTTCAGTCGGACGCCTCAGTGTCTGGTTGGTGTGTGTGTGTGTGTGTGTGTGTGTGTGTGTGTGTGTGTGTGTGTGTGTGTGTGTGTGTGTGTGTGTGTGTGTGTGTGTGTGTGTGTGTTGTGTGAGAGAGAGAGAGAGAGAGAGAGAGAGAGAGAGAGAGAAATAACGCACGAACAAATGGCACATGGTCAGTTGATCATCAGGGAGATCACGTTAATAGCCTTGAAATCAAACCAGCTCTGTTCACACTCATATCCCTCAGCAAGGAAACCCAGAATACGCACATTAAAGTACTATCGGACAGTAGTAACACGGTCAGAATGGGCAGCACAAAACCTGAATGTAACGAGATAACCAGGAAAATGTGGCTATGGTGCCTACAGTCAAACACTTTTGAGTTAGCAGTCCACTGACCAGAATCTAAGAATATAGATGCTGATTTTGAGTCTAGGACCCAGAAACATGAACTGGAGAATGCTAAGTCGACCAGTTTGCATCCACATTAAATGCTAAAATACAAAAATATGTATCTTGGAAGCCAGACCCAGAAGTATGGGCAGTTGATGCGTTTAGCCTAAATTGGGAACAATTCTTCAGCTTTTACTTTCCGCCTTTCAACATCATTGCAAAGATTCTACAACAACTGGAACTACAAAAGGTTGTGCATCCTCATCACCCCAGTGTGGCCAACTCAACTTTGGTATACCCCAAGACCCTTCACCTTCTGATAGATTACCCTGTGATTCTACCTCGAAAACCAGATCTGCTGTTCAACCTGTCAACTGGTGAACTTCACCAACTCTGTAACAAAATAAGGTTCATGGCCTGCAGATCGTCAGGCAAGCTTTGTAGGCACAGGGACTTCCTACAGAAACTGCAACAATCATCATGTCAACTTGGAGACGAGGGACAAAGAAGTGTTACACCACTTAAATCAAAAGATGGTTACTTTTCTGTTCTGAACGGGATAAAAATCCCTTTTCTCCCTCTCCATCAGAATTATTGATTTTCCTCACTGCTCTTTTCCAGGAAAGTAAAATGTCGCTAGGATTGCTGTTTCCATGTTCTCTTTGAATGACGACAAATCTGTAGGATCCCATCCTTTAGTTGGCAAATTCTTTTGAGGAGTCTTTAATCAGAAGCCTACTTTACCCTGCACTGGGGTTGCATGGGATGTAGAGACAGTTCTTGATTTCTTAGGAAATGGTCTCCAGCTAGTGCTTGCCCTTTCCCCAGTTATCATTGAAAGTAATGATGCTGTGTTTGTTGATATCGGGTCAACGGGGCCAGACTGGCTGATGGATACCTGTAACATGTCTTGGAATGAAAGAGAAATTAGATGTAGGATTGGAGACTTGCTCAAAACCTCAGCACCTACACGACATCAGTTGGAACTGTCCTTCACAGCCTATCCACCTGACAGACGAATTTGCCTAGTTACCTACCTACGATCATACCTCAAGCGCTCAGAAGCATTATGAGGCTCTGAAACCAAAAATTTTATCACCTGGTAGGACCCTCATAAAGGCATCTCCCGAGACACATTAAGACTTTGGATGAAGATTTGCTTGTCCAAAGCTTGGATGAGATTTGCTTGCCAAAGCTTGGATGAAGATTTGCTTGTCCAAAGCTGGATAGACATGACTATTTTCTCACCGTATTCTACCCGCTCTGCGGCCATATCAGAAGTGGTAAGAAATGTTCCATTAAAAACTATCTGAAAACAGCTGGCTGGAAACATAAAAGCACTTTCGCCGCATGTTACCACAAGCCTATACACACACAGGGTCATTTTTGCAAAGCTATTCTTCAAGAAAATAAAGGCAGATAGATGCAGGTCTCTCGAATCTCACTTGATCCCGAATCCTGACGGAATTGTGGGAGGCAAAACTCCACAATCAAACAAAGTCACCTTGTGACGTTTGAGTGAAGTTTTGCAGACCAGTATGAAGTCAGGATGGGATCAGGCGCCTGTCCCTTAATCTCAATGAATGCCTCCTGTTTAACCAAAACAGAATCGCTCTCAACTGTCTTGAGTCTCTCTATTCCCTCTCTTGCCTGATCGGGCTATATAATAAACAGTATGAACTGAACTGAACTGAACTTGCCTGATCGTGCCTTCGCCATTTGCACGATCAATCTGATGAACTCTCGCGTTCTGTCGCCTGATCCCATCCTGACTTGTGGAGTTTATATAGACATTGAGGTAGTTGTGTCCATTGTGGTCTCATCAGGATTACTTGTTCTGTAGACAGAACTTTCTGCTCTCTGGACAGAATGTGGTAGTTATCACTTTCAGTCTGTGGCTTAAAGGGTGATCTATGATGCTTCTCTTTCTGCTGAAGCTGACACTTGTCTGATTGGTCTTCCTGGGCTCCTTTCTTTGCCAGCTCATCTACAATGGAGAGATTGTGAAGATGGGTTGGGCACATCATCCAATGATAGCAGGATAACATCATCCGGACTGCTCTTGTTAGACACCACCAGAAAGAAGATGCTAATAGAAGATGAAACACGTCTGTTAATGCCCTGTCGGTGTACTCAGCCCTATCAGTATATTTTGTTGAAAACAGTATACACAACGATATCTACAAAATTCTAACACATAACATTGGAACATATTGCTTCGGAAGATTATAAATGTGTACACAATGTGTCAGAAAGATATCTCTGTTCGAAAAGCCCTTGCTTGGTCAGCATGTCACAAGCTGAAGATGATATGGACTTCTAACCTTAAAAAAGAACTTTATGTCCACTGTCGAGTCTGTGTTGCTTTACAACTCGGAAACATGGACCTTAACAAAGCAGATGGAGAAGAGTCTTGACGGGACGTATACTCGCATGTTGAGGATGGCATTAAATGTCTCTTGGAAGCAGCACATGACTAACGAAGAGCTATATGGATACCTCCCTAAAGTTAGTGACAAGAACACGTAGGCTTCGCCTAGCCGAGTGACAAGACACGTAGACTTCGCCTAGCCGGTCACTGTATGCGACATCCAGAGGAAGTTGCTTCACAACTTGTACTGTGGCAGCCAACTGGAGGGAGAGCGATCAGGGGAAGATATCAGACTTCATTGATCTTCTCAAAAGGGACACTGGCCTCGAAAACATCGATGAGATCAAGGCAGCTATGTTGGACAGGAGCAAGCGGAAGGAGTACGTCACAGATCGGGAGATCGGCCAAACTCAAACAACAAACTCAACAATGAAAATTAAAAGCTCACAGTTAAGTTAGAAATGAACTTTATTTAAAATTCCTTGGTACAGTTTGGCCTTCTGGTCTCGACCTACTTTTGGTTTAGTCTGCTTTTACAACAAACAGTGATACATTTCTTGCACCCCCAACAAATTGTTCAAAGCCATTTCATCATTTTGGTAAACGGTCGTATTTCGATCTGATGTGCACTGAAGAAAAATCTTCTTTTATTCATTCTGTATGAACACGTTTGTGATGTTTCTAAAGCGGAAGGAATGTGCATAAAAAAATAATGTGATATGTAGTAATTTTTGCATGACTCTGCGCGTTGGCTGACCACCGGTGCCAGTGATTAGAGACATGTAACAGACCAACCCCGTTGCCAGTGTTAAGTGCTTCTGGGGAGAAGTTGTTAGTCGGGATGTGTGGGATGGAAAACACCTACTTCCATACCGATAGGGCCGAGTATACCGATAGGGCGTTAACATAGTTACGTGTCTGGTAAAACAGATTGGCCCAATGTAGACAAGCGTGGCATATTTTGGTTGCTGTTCTATTTGCCAGTGGCATAATGGGAATTATGTAAGTCTTTGAAGCAAACATTTTTGTTTTGTTTTCGGTAGTAATTTAATTTATTTTCACTTTGTCTTGATTTGATTCTCCCCCCCCCCCCTTTTTTTTTTTCCCCCTCCACTATACCCTGCCCGTTCCTTTCTGCCTGATACGCTGAACGGTATAGAAATTTGAGCTGCGGGAGGAATGAAGTAACTGGGCTGGAGAAGTATGGCGTGTTCTGTGAAGTGACACGTGTTACACTACTGACCAGAGGTCACTGGGGCTCAGCTGTCAACCGGCAGATGCGACCATGACACAGTCAGCATCAGCGCACGCACTTCCCATACCCAGTTGATGCCATGCCAAAACTGTTTCCGCCTGCAAAATCTGCTTATCCCCCCCCCCCCCTCCGTGTGGTTCTGTTTATTTCAGTTATTTATAAAGGACCTGCAGACCCAAGAGTTGATTTTGAGAACTTGAGACCCTTGTAGTAAATGAAGCCGGGTGGACCATAGCAATGTGAAGATAGTAAATATGCGCTCTCTCACACACAGACACACACACAGACACACACACAGACACACACAGACAACACAGACACACACACACACACACACACACACACACATACACACATACACACACACACACACACACACACACACACACACACACACACACACACACACACACACACACACACACACACACACACACTCTGACTGATTACTCAAAAAAGGGTGATAGACAGGCAGCTTGTTCATGTCCTCAGCAGCACTGCAACAAGTTATAGTTTTAGATTGATTTTAGTTTTTGCAATGTTTAGAATAATTGACAACTTCATCCTTACAGAGCAAATGCAGTGTAAATTTGATTGATCACTTGGTCAGCAAAAGTTCTTGTCTGTTAATCATACATGGGGTTATATTTTCCTGTGGCATTGAAATTTTTAGTTTCTTTACAAACCTGACCTACATAAAAAGGAAGAACAACTGACAGCAACCAAAGCTGTATTACCATCGCGTATGACTTTCTGACAACACCAGACAACACAGTGGTAGCCTACTCTATTGACCAGATATTATATATTAACACAGTGCTGATCTATTGCTCAAGGCTAACGTAGGTGATGGATGTTCTACAACAGGGCAGGCCATCGCCCAGTTACAGTTGGAGTTAACATTATGACCAGATGATCACTGTTATGTGCCTTTCATACACCAAACAGAAGCTTGTATCGTGCTAAGCAATAAGATGGGGTGAAGTGGCAGATCCCTTTTTTTATGTAATATTTTGTTATTTGGCATCGTTTGGTTACTTACCGCAAGAGAGCTTGCAAACAGTGGATATTTTTCAGTATTTGCTTGATAGTCTTGAGATAGGCTTTGTTGATGTTGCTTTTCTTTTTCTGCCATAATCTTTCTCATGCTCGGAAGAGCGAGCATCCTGTGTTCTAAGCTTGAATTGCCCAAAATTGATAAAGTTGTTGCCCTGTCCAGTTATTAGGTGTTTGTTACTTTCCTGGTCAGATCAATGCGCGTGCGTGTGTGTGTGTGTGTACGTGCCGGTGCGTGCGTGCACGGGCGCGCGTGTATGTGTGCATGTGCGTATGTGCGTGCATGCATGCGAGCGCATGAGCGCGAGCGAGAGTCAAGATCACGCGTGTTATTATTGTATCACCACCCCATTCTTCTTTGTCCCCCTGTGCTTTCCCTCACTCTCTCTCCATCTCTGTTTCTCTTTATCGGATTCTTGTTTGTTTGTTGTTTGTATTTGCCTATGTGTATGCGCCACCGGAAGGTATCTCTGTCCGCAGTTCAGGTCACAAACATGCACACACACCAGAGAGAGAGAGAGAGAGAGAGAGGCCAAAGCCCCATT
>JAPXFY010000032.1:21003671-21021171 GCA_030674185.1 Monoplex corrugatus
CCAGGAACAGCTCCACAATGAGTAGCGGAGGGCAGAAAATCATGGTGGTAGAGATGAAAATATTTAAAAGGGCCTTAGTCCTCTATGCCTGCAGGCAGGTCAGTCATCAGATCTGACCGCTTCAAAAAGGCAGAACAACACTGGAAAATAAATACGCTCCATTGCAGGTGGAGGATGATAAGACAGACATGGACTAAATTTGTTTACTGTTGCTTCAATTGAAGATTGTCCATTTGAACATTAGAGGTCTGATTTCTAATTTCATGGAGCTCCAGCGAGTTTGTTGTAACTCTGGCCTGTTGTGCTGGTTCTACAAGAAAGGTTACTGTGTGAAAGGGAAAGTTTTTCCATAATGGATTTCAACACTAGTTCCAAACCAAAGATGGAGGACTAACAGATGGGGTTTCTTTGCTCTTACACAGGTCCGTTTTGTTAAGCCCTGTTAATCTGAACATTTCTTTTCAAGCAGTCGCAGAAAGGGTATCTCTTCACAAACCCACACTCATCTGTTCTCTGTACCTAACTCTGTGTGTTCCTGTTACAAAAGAAGAAGTAATACCAAAGGAAATAAGAGGGAAGCAGGGAGAATTTTATATATCAACTAAGTAACATAACTTTTGAGAGTCACGGAGTTATCTCCCATGTACAATTTCTCAAACCCAACAGTTTGCGCTACCCATTCAGCTAGCATAGACGCAGCCACAAAGCATAAAGTGGTAAGCTCAGAACATTCCTTAAAAAGAAGGAGTGTTCCTGTTACAAAAGAACAGTTTGATCTGATTTGGGAACTTCCAGGATCTTTTCACAGTTTCTGTGGTTGGGTGATTTGAATGGCTATTCCCCACTTGCTATGGATCTCCTCCTACTTATATTCACCCTGTGTCATAATGGCTGATGTGATGCATCTAGTATGTTGGCTAGGGACTGCATGTTACCTCTCGCTTTTAGCCTGACTGCTGGTTAGCACTGCTGCATGCAGCTATGCGAAAAGGAGAGCAGAATGCGTAAGTCTCTCTCTGTTAGTACATTCATAGCCTGTCCATCAGCAAGCCCAGCGTTGTGCCTGTTCGTATAGCCTGACCATCAGCAAGCCCTACGTTGTGTCTCTTTGTGGGGACATGCGGTAACTGAGCACCTGACGGACTTGGGCTAAACTTGAGGGACTCGGAGGTGGTCTGGCCTCCTGACGTGCGGCACGCAGGCCCACCGGCGTGTTGACATACCCTGGTGCCCACGAACCAGACCCCCAGCTATGGGTAAATAGCACCAAGGCTAAGGGAGTGAACCCTGATAGAAAATCACCACTGCCTTGTGGTTATCTCGGGAGAGACCAAGGCTAAGGGAGTGAACCCTGATAGAAAATCACCACTGCCTTGTGGTTATCTCGGGAGAGACCAAGGCTAAGGGAGTGAACCCTGATAGAAAATCACCACTGCCTTGTGGTTATCTCGGGAGAGATCAAGGCTAAGGGAATAAACCCTGCCAGAAAACTGATGGAAGGCAGTGGGAAACCACCATCGTATATTCCCATGTTAACCATAGCCAGCCAAAAGAGAACGGAGGTAAATGACGTAAATAGGGGTTCCCATGGAGCACCTTCGTCCGGTAGGGACCGTCATGCTGCGCAGGTGACACCCGACCATCAGCAAGCCACTGCGGTGGCTGCAGCTGTGCATAGATAGGATCCAACAGAGGGCAGAGATAAACGGCTTTACTTTTTCCGCAACCAAAACACAATGTATCCACTTTTATAACCGCCGACAATTCTTTGTTGATCTAGAAATCCACCGGGAAAGTACATCATTCCAGCTGTAAAAGGAGCTAAGTTTCTGGGATTGATCTTTGATTAACAGTTGAATTTCCTCAGTCATATCCAACATCATAGAACCTCATACCAGAAAGCTCTGGATATTCTTTGAGTCGTAGCTCATACAGACTGGGGTGCCAACAAGAAAACGCTACTTCACCTGCACAGAGCTTTAATTCGCTCTAGACTGGAGTATGGCTGCGCAGTACGTGGCTCTGTAATGTCCTCCTACCTAAAACTGCTGGATTCCATTCACCATCAAGGGCTGCGCCTTTGTCTGGCCTGGTGCATTCAGAATAATTCCTGACTACAATTTATACGCAGAGGCAGAGGCAGAGGAACCTTCCCTGTCCAACCGTAGACTGAAATTACCCTTAACTTTCTGTTTAAAACTGTTCTCTGAGCTGGAAAACCCATCCTACGACTGTGTCTTCAACCCCAAATTTCAGACCAAATTTGAAAAAAAAAAAAATCAAAGTCACTCCTCCTTTAGGGAATCCATGGCCATCCTCATATGGAAAAGGCAGATATAGATTTAGCAGTTGTTTCATACTTCTCCAAATTTCCAGACAGCCCAGAATGGATCTTGAAAACACCAAAGGTCTATTCTGATCTTGCTGTCTTCCATAAAGACTGTGCCAGTTCTTTGGCATGCAAGTCGTTTTGTGCAGAAATGACAAAAATGTCCGTTATCGCTGAGAATATTCACTGATGGATCAAAGTCTGATGAAGGTGTTGCTGCTGCCTCCTTCTGTTTCGCTATTCCAATCGTTCATTTTCAAAACATATTCCGTCTGCTGTGGTTTGGCACTAAAAAGGTGTCCCAATCTCAAGCATAAGGTTTTTTTGTTGTTGTTGTTGTTGTTGTTGTTGTTGATTTTATTATTTATTATTATTCCTTTTTTGCTTTGCAGGCAATTGCTGACCGAAACATTAGTCGCTCAGATCTTCTGATGTTCTTTGAACTGTTTTCTACTCTTACAAGTGAATGTTACCAGATTGTCTTTGCCTGGATTCCAGGCCATGTTGGTATTGGAGGCAATGAAAAGACTGACTGCCTGACCAAGAACGCCACAAGAGAAAATGTGTCTAAATCCTTTATTGCTTACACAGATATGAAATCCAAAGTACACGGTTATGTGAGAAATCTCTGCAGGAGAATTGGAATAAGCAGACATAACAAACTTTTCTAAATCTACCCCGACAAAAGAAAGTCTCCCATCTACTTTAGAGAACCGTAGGAAAGAGACAGTATTATGTGGGTTACACACAGGGTCACACATCCTATACTCATTCATACGTTTTCAAAAATGAAGAAACACCGAGGTGTATACCATGTGATGAGCCGTTGAGCATCAGACACCTTCTTGAATGCTGGGACTTAAACAATATGAGACATAAGCATTACACGACAGACTATTTAAAGAACCTCTTCCGAGGTGTTCCTTTGTATGCAATTTTCCAGTTTTTACAAGAGATCAGTAGATTTCACCTGATACGATTTCTTTAAACGTTTTTTAGACTTGCAAGGATAACGGTGAGCATGGTTTTTAACTTTTGTCTTTTTATTTTAACTTGGATGTCGATTTTAACGTGGTGTTAGCCCAGATATGGCTCTAGTAGTCGGCTGGGCTTTAAACAACATGAATCTGAACCTGTTTGTATGTTATATTTCATTGTAGACGTATTTCTTGTTTTCAGTTTTATCGCAAAATGCACACGTTTGTCTGTTGTCAATTTTAGTCATACGAAGTTTAGCAAGGGTGATTCCAAATGTACTGAGAGTAAAGTCAAACTGTTATTTTTCTGGTTGAAGAAATGATCTCAAGTGATGGATGAGTTACAAACATTTAACTGCTGTTTAGTTCACTAGACCGAAGTGGCAGTGCTGCATAAAAGAACCAACTATGATTTGTTTATAAATACTCAGAAAATTCTTTTCACATTCTACGGCTCTGTTTAACCAGGCATCAGTCCAGTTTTATTATTGTTACTTCCCCATGGGGATGCCAAGGGCTTTTTCAGTATAAATAGTATCCTCACCTTCTGGGTATTTTGTGCTAGAAATTTCCTCTTTTCCGTCACACTCTGTTTCTGCCTTGTTCCTTTGCTTTTTGTCATTTCTACCTATCATTTTCTGCCTTGCTGGTCCAATCACCTGTGTATATTTAATAAAGTCTTACGTACTTTCTCTTAGGTTGATCGTTCGGTACACGTATTACGACATTTTTGGCTCAAGGGAAATGAGATATGCAGAAGCAATTTTAGGTAATTTAGGTCTTTTTTTTTTTATATATGCTTTAGACTCCTTAGTTATGTTTAAATTTGTATTCAGTTTTTGTGTGTTTTTTTTTGTTTTTCATTCCTGTGTGATAAATTGGACAGTCGTCAACGCCAGGGGCATATCCTTAGGTTATGCATGAATGCATTGATATGTGTGTTTATTTTTTTAAATTTTTCTTCCTGTTGTTGAAGTATTGTGTGTGTATTGAAATGGGTATAGCCCAGTCATGTCTCTACGCAGTCGGCTGGACTTCAAACAAAAATCTAAAAACAAAAATAACTATAACAATTACAATTGTTGTTACAAGCGTTTTTGTCGGTAATCATGCTGTTTAACTCCATCTCGTATACTTGCTTTAGTAGTCTGGTCTGTGGGTTTTTTGTTTTTTGTTTTTTTTTGTTTTTGGTAAGTTTACACTACATTTTAGATCATATACTGAGTTTAAATATTTGGGAACGATCATCTCACCAGACAGCAGATGTGCATCAGAAATAGCCAGCAGAATCGGCCAAGCCGAAACAGCATTCAAGAAGATGAAAAGCATTCTTACCAACAAATGCCTATCAATTAACATCTGGAAGAGAGTTGTGGAATGTTATATAGAACCGATAATGTTATACGGTTGTGAGGCGTGGACAGTCAACAAGCAAAGCCAAAACAAGATTGAGACAGCCGAGATGTGGTTTCTAAGAAGAATGTTGAGAGTTCCATGGGCAGCAAAGAAAACAAACGAGACAGTATTGATGGAAGCCGACAGAAGATCATTGATAAGGAAGATTAGGAAAAGACAGGCAATATTTATAGGTCATTTTATGAAGAAAGGGGAACGAGAGCACCTGGTCACAACGGGAAAGCTGGAGGGAAAGAGAGCACCAGGTAGACCCAGGGAGAAAATATTGGACAGACTTGCAGGGTGGCTGAGGACAGAGAGGGTGGAGGATGTGCTTGTGGCAACAAGGGATAGATACATATGGAGGGCCATGATCGCCAACGCCCTGCGGTAGGCACTTGATGATGATGATGATACACGGAGCTATCAGTATGTAATGGAAACCTGCCCATGTCACCATAAGTCAATAGTAGGAGTGCGAGGACTAACGTTAAGTTTTTACATGCAAATACGTGTACTACATGATGTAGATCAGTCAATTAAATTTTCCTTGTGTCCTACCCCATAGTTCAGAGGCATAAAAGAGAAATGGTTTTACCTTCGAATCGAACGGATTAAGAAATACGATAATATCCAGTGTTCATATACACCATTGCAGACAGAAAGAAGAGAGAGAGAGAGAGAGAGAGAGAGAGAGAGAGAGAGAGAGAGAGAGAGAGAGAGAGTGAGTGTGTGTGTGTGTGGTGTGTGTGTGTGTGTGTGTGTGCGCGTGTGTGTGTGTGTGCTCGCACACATGTTGCTTCCCGTTCGTCACGAACGTCACATAGTGTAGGTAAAGGAGGTAGTTTGGTGTGATTTATTTAATGATTGATAGAATTAATTGATTTGACAGAAATAGAACACGCTTTAGGGGAGTATGGGAGAGGTTGGGATGCGCTAGGTCATTCTAACTCTGATAACAGCTGGAATTTTTATGTACTGTTTTGTTATATCTGCAACTACATTACAGTCACATAAAACGGAGTTTACAAGAGTACCAAAACATATTGGTGATTTTTACGTAATGAATTACCATGCGTCTATTTTTGTTTACGTTTTGTCCGAAAGTTCGAATATGAGACACTTTACAGGCAGGTTTTAAATCAAGGGTTTCACTGATGAAAAGTATGTGTTGCCTTTTGCGTATTTGGCAACATCTTTTGCATCCAGAATAGCAAACTAACCAAGGTTTTATTATTAATATTATTATTACTATTATTGTTGTTATTGTTATTATTGTTATTGGGTTTGGTTGCTGTTGTGATGTTTCTGTGCCTACCCTCAAAGCGTTAACAGAAACGTCATTTGGAACAAACTTTTCCCAATAAATTCGATCTCCTGGAGATACCAAAGAACAAGTTGGGATATTCTTTCCATAGAATAGTTCTAGGAGTATCATGATAAATATGACGAATTAATGACGGCACCAATATCGATTTGTCTCCCGTATCATGAAAACAGTCCTCGACAGTAAATACATACCTATAAATTCCATGTATTGAGGTCGTCACTTCAGCGGATAGCAGATATAACCTTTTCATTTTCTAAAATAGAAGCTTTTTGGATGAATAGATTTTGTCACAATAAATATTGGAATAATACTTTTAGACCACAACAACATGCATGATTTTTGTTTTGAGGACAAACAAGATAAAACATTCAATTTTTATACACACAGGCACACACACACACGCATACTTACTCTCTCTCTCCTTCCCCCTTCGCTCCCACCCTTTGTCTTATCCCTGGTTTCCCCTTTGCATCCCCTTTTATTAAACTTAAAAGTGTCTACAGCTCGTTGGAAGTTGATGAACTCGGTTGGTAGAGGTGAGGTAGTAGAGGGTGAACTGAGTATTTTAGCGTCGTGGTGGAACTTTTCGATGGGAAGAGACTGAGTACTAATGAAATGAGCAAGTCGGGGAAGTGAAAGCACGGTACCGACTTTGTAATGTTAATGATTCTAGCCTACACCAACACGAGACTACAATATTTTAATGATGAAGGAGAGGACAATGAGTGTTGATGAGTGGGGGATGCGTGTTTTGGAGTGAGAAAAGATTGGGCGGAAGAGTGCGCGTGCGCGCGCGTGTGTGTATGTGTGATCCTGCATAATGCTACAGGGGTGAAATGATTTACTTTAAATATTCAAACTTGCTAAATGTGTGCGAGATTGTATTTCTATTTAGTATTTGTGTGTTTGACAACCCCACCCCTGAAAAAAATAAAGTGTAAGAGAGAGAGAGAGAGAGAGAGAGAGAGAGAGAGAGAGTGTGTGTGTGTGTGTGTGTGTGTGTGTGTGTGTGTGTGTGTGTGTGAGCGAGAGATAGATAGAGAGCGCACTGCTTGTTGATGTGTATATGAGGGTTTGGGATATGAGCAGGGATAGACAATTGAAATGAAACTGTGGCGGAAGACGGTCATGTTTTAGCCAACCATGTCAGTTCATTGCAGTAAAAATGTGTGTGATTAGAGGATGATATTCCTTTCTTTTAACTGTCAGAACGATAGGAGAAGAAGACGTCACAGTAGGTGGATCACCTCACCTCACCTGTCTCACCTGTCGGCGTCACCGGGTTCGGTGTTGACCATTGCACACTTAGACACCTCCATCTTCCTCCAGGCCACTCTGTCATGACTCTTGTGGACAATTTCTTAAATATTTAGGCCACTGATGTTGGTTTTGTTCTCGATGTATGAGATTGGAGGTCCGCCTTTCTTCCTTTTTGAAATTGTTTTTCTTTGAAAGATGGTTGCCATGAGGTTCGTGTTCCTGTTGCGTGACACATAGCCAATGTATTTTAGTCTTCTCTTGTTGAAGTCTGCTAGTAGTTTTCTGGTGGCATCAAATTCTCCCATGACACTTTCATTGATTCTTCTGTCTATCCATGTGACACGTAGCAGTCTCCGCATCCAATAAAACCACATCGCTCTGCCTCAATTCTTCTGCAATCAGTTTTTGTTAGAGTCCAGGCTTTGCAGCCATAAATCATGACCGGCCAGATCAAACATTTTTAAAGTCTAACTTTGAGGCCATTTGGTATGCCTTCTGTCTTTCCGGATGTTGTCAAGTTGGACCTTTTATTTTGTTTTATTTCATTTTTTTGCTTTGCCATTCCAATTAATATTTTGATGTCCTAGGAGCAGGTTCCATCATCAGTTTTTACAGAGCCAAGATATTTGAAATCCTTAACATTTTCTGAAGGAACGTTGTCAACTAAGATGTCATGATTGTTTTCAGTGTCTTTGCCTTTGATATGTAGCACTTTTGTTTTCTTGGCGTTCATGTTTAGGTCAGCCTTTTTGCCTGCTGTATCTACCCTGCATAGAATTCTTTTATTGCTGATAATGTTGTCTGTTTACAGCGCAGTATCGTTGTCATAGCGGAGGTTTGTAAGATATTTTCCTTATTATCTTTATGGCCATGCCTTGTATATCAGCATCTCTCATGATTTGTTCCGTGTAGATATTAAAGAGTTAAGGTGATAGGATACAACCTTGTCTAACTCCCCTGTGGATGTTGAAGAATACACATTTCTGATTGTTCCATCTAATTATAGCCTTTTGGTCTTTATACAATATGACATTTAATGGTGTTTGGGAAAGCCCATTTTGACCATTTTGTTGAACAGGTGAAGATGAACGACACTGTCAAATGCTTTGCTATAGTCTATGAAGGTGACAAAAGCTGCTTTTTCAGTGCTTTTTATTTTCTATATGAATGTTTGTAGCACAAATAACGTCGTGCCTCTGTTGGATCTGTAGCCTGCCTAGGAGTCAGATAGTTGTTCTTCTATCTTGGGCTTCAAAGTGTTGAGAACAATGAGCAGGATCTTACTGGCGTGGCTGATTGGGGCAATGGTTTTGTAGTTGTTGGAATCGTTGACATTACCATTCTTGTGAAACATCACAAGTTATTGAAGTTTCCAGTTTGTTGGCCACTGATGAGTATTCCAGATTTTACAGCAAAGATGGTGCGTTGCTTTTAGACGTATTTGTAAATATGTGGATGTTATCTAATAAAAAATATCCCATAATCCTGAGATCATAGGGGAATGCAGTGGTAGATGGAGGTATTATGGGGACATGGCGATCTTCTCTTCTTATTTCTTTTTCCCCCTTAACTCTGAACAGGATCAATATCTAGTTATAGTTGGGATGACTGAAGGCCGCACAGACATAACTTTTCAAGCTTTATTTTACCGATTTCAAAATTCATGTTAATTTTTTTAATTTTTTTTATATTTTTTACATTTTTCTGATTATCTTGGGATTGCTTACAAATATAGGCGTCTGCAAAGATATAAAGATTTTAGGAGAGAGAGAGGGCTGTATATTGTTTGAATCTGGGGAGCTCTTAGGCTCTCGTTTGGCAGTCCTGTCATTTATATCATTATAATAAAACAAATAATGAGACGGTATCCAGTCGAATGTAATTTCATTGTCTCTGAATGTGAATAAAGTGACTAATTTCTCTAATAAGTTCAGATTTTGTTCATAGTTTTAATAAATTAACTTCAAGAGCTTGAGTACTGATTTTGAATCAACACAAAAAACATGCAGGTAATATTGCCATAGGAAACTTATTAACTAATTTCAAGCCATCATCATTGCAAAGAATTAGATTGTGAATTCTGATTTGGTGGGTACTATGCGAAAAGATTTCTCTGTTTTAAGAGTAAGTCTACTCCCCCCCCCCCCCCCCCCTGTTAATGATCCATCAGCGTACATGTTTTAAGTGATTGGGATAAATGTTTTCAGTGACATTTAACTTCACTTGCTGATAAGTATACGTTATCTTCCATTCAAAATGAGCGTGGTATGTGTCAACTCTTGGTCTTTAGAGTTCCCAAATGAAGGTGTAATAGAATCTGCTTTAGATCAATTCCAAAGCCATTAATATTGTAGGCCTATGTGCCTGTTGCAAGTGTGACTTCTGAAGATATTGATTTAGCTCGTTTTGGAAAGTCATGACCTCGATTTAACGTCAGGTTTCAAAATATTGTTAACGTTGGTGTTTCTTAACAGGAATATAGTAGAGGCGACTCCTTTGTTCATCAGTTGGCGACATGTTTTGGTGCTTTGGTGCGCGCAAAAATATTTATTTGCATAAGTTAGTTTAGATCTAACCAGCGACTGATTAACACAGGTGTATAAATGCTGATGGATTTTATCCCCATGGTTCCATGCGAACTGTTTTCAAGAAATGTAATGAGTGTGTGTGTCTGTGTATGTGTGTGTGGTTATGTGTGAGAATGTGTTTATGGGCTGTGGGCAGATGACGTCACTCCGGTCCTTTTCTTTCCTACGGTAAGCTGGCGTTTATAGAGGCGGCGGGTTTCGGGAAATCGCACGCGCGAGTCGACCCGAGCGAACTCGCGCGAGGAATGTTGCTATTTTCGGTTTGCAAGTGTTCATAGAGGACGCGGGTCTCTCGAGGCGGCAAATCTGCCAACCGGCGCGGGAAATTACCAGAAAGAGTTGCCATTTCTTGTACGCGGGGACGCGCCGAACTTTGTGTTGGCTGTACTTTTGGTGGCTGTGTTCACAGACATCTCACGTCCATTTGTTGATACACGACGGCTCAAGATGGATGTTGACCAACTGATCACTGCAGTTTTCAACAGACCGTTAATATGGGACAAAAGAATTAAAGAATATGCCAACAGGAATCTTGTGGACAAAGCGTGGAAGGAAATCAGCATGGAGATGAACATTGAAGGCAACTTTGTGAAACTGCTGTCTAACAATAAAAATTCATCAAGAAAAGAAGCCATTTTGTCTGTTTGCTACTGCAAGGCCTGGACTGCATGTGAAGTGTGTGTTGTCTCCTCTCGTCTCGTCTGGCTTTTTCCCGCTTTTGCTATAAACACCAACCGCGCGAGTGATTAGGCGCGGGTTTTCTAGCGCGAGTAACCAGCTCGCGGCAACCCGCTACCCGCCGTCTCTATAAACGTACACTAAGAGTCGGGTCGCGTGTGCGAGCCCATGTCGGTACTGTCGGTTCCATGCTTTTGCACCGTTTACCGCGTTGACACCAGAAGGAAAAATTAATGAAAGAAACGAGGAGATATAAAATTAAGAGACGGTAAACAATTGTGTGAAGAATGTCACAACAAACAGGTGGGAAAAAGATAAAAACTACAGATCACCACGTGTGAACGAGGCAAAAAGATAATGGAGGGGGCTGACATGACAGAGATAGATAGAATGGCTGGCACAGTTTCAACTCTGAGGCCTTATATTTGATTCAAATACGACCTACATACTTATTTGTTCTGACCACTTTGAAAACAGTATGTTATTATGAGTGCCACTGATTTACTCTCTCTCTCTCTCTCTCTCTCTCTCTCTCTCTCTCTCTCTCTCTCTTTCTCCCACACACACGCACACATCCGTCCGGGTCATCCGTCATAAACGGCATCGGGCATAATATTTGAGATGTGGGTGTATTTGTATATTCGAGTTAATCATGTTTTCAGTTACTGATGAATGAACAGGGCATGTAAATTACCGATGTAAACAAAATGTGTCAATAATTATTTTCACTGGTGGACATGTTTCCTTCTTTGCTTTCAGTTTGTACAAACAGATGATGTCTTACACAGAACACTGAACTTTGTTACCATTTCAAATGTGTGTATGTCCGTGCCTGGGTGTGTGTGTATGTCTGTGTATGTGTGTGTGCATCAGGGCTCCGAATTTTCTGACTTTTCTCGAAAATCCAAGAAAATCCAGAGGCTGTTTCCGAGGGGAAAAAAACAAAACAAAACATTTTCCAAGAAAATAAAATTCGGCTGATAATTTTTTTTCTTGATAATTTTTCTTCTTCTGCGAAATAGTCGTATGTTTGTCAGTCTGTTGATCTCTCGTAGTTGACGACAAAATTTCCGCTAATTTCACTTCCGGTGGTTTTGTTTGTCAGGCGCGGCCTGTTTTCAAAACTGATTGAAAAAAATTTTGAAGAGTGTGACCATGTCTGGAGCCGATATTCTGGAGAGAGGGTCTACCGCTGCAAAAACGTTTGACAAAGACCGCAAAAATAAGCAGCGTTAGGAGTGGATTTCACGAAAAAATTGATGTCATGGAAATAAGCACATGGCTTTCAGAAGTAACAGAGGCTGGCATAGCCTACTGTGTCTTGTGCCGCTGTGAAGTCAATTAAAATAACTATAGTTGAGCAGGCATTCACAAACTTTCAAACCTTTTCAAGTCAAAGAAGCACCAGATGAGGCAGAAAACTGCAGAGAATCTTGAAGCTGTTCAGTCTAGGTTGTTGTTTAATGTTTGTGGGAGCATACATTAGAAAAATACTCTCCAAATTGTTTTCTTGAAATCTGAGGCCAGTATGTATTTGAAATCATTTGTTTCAGTACAAAGGATCATAAACAAGCCCAAACATGTGCCAGATAGCGTCAGATTGCGCTATTTTGCATCTATAGTCAAAGACATTTTCCGGGGGAGCATGCCCCTGAACCCCTCTATATTTTCGGAGATTTTTTTAATTTTGCATTGGGAGCCCTGGTGCATATAAACAGTATTTTATATACATAAATTACATAGCCTACTTATTGAGTGCTGTGGAGAACTGGATTTTCAAATCTTTTTATATTACTATGGATGTTAGGTTTATTCAACTGCCTGTGAATATTAGTCATTTGAACACTTTGAGGTATGGAACTGATTTATCATAGTAGGCCTACATTTTACACACGCATTCAGTTTTAATTTTGTTAATGTTGTCTTATAATTCATGTCCATATCAGTGAAGGCTTGCAGTATGGATATCACTAACACCAGCTAAAAACCAGCTTTGAAGCCTAGACATGAGGACCAGAAAGAAGTGAAAGAAAAGAGATATTAGAAAAATCAAACAGAAATGATAACAGAAAAAAATCAGCTTCAGTTGGTGATGAAATCACTGATGTGGAAGGTGATGCACGCCTTGGAACACATATTCAGTCTGATGATGGTCCTGGGACCAGCTGAAATAAACTCACAGCCACACCCTACTGTCTGATAGGGACGAATTTGGTACATTTTTGTTGTCACAAATCGGTAGCCTCACAGCAGAGGAAGAACAATTAATGACAGATGAACTGAACAACCCGACTCAGGAAAATGTACAATTAAGTCAGGCACTTGCTTGCTAAGAAATTACTCTAGAATCTTTGCATAATCAGGATGATGCAATTGAATACTTTACAGGACTTTACAGCACTGTCAGTTTTGTTTGATTTTCTTGTTTCTTGCCTACTTCACATAAACAGAAGAGCACTCACACATTTTCAAGCTTAGAAATTGACTGTGATCCTTGTTAAACCAGTATTTTTGTTTGTTTGTTTTTGTTTTTTTGGGGGTGTGTGTTTTTGTTTGTTTGTTTTTGTTTGTTTTTTGCCACATAGAAGTAGTATTTATATGAGTTTGTCAGTTCAGTTCAAGGGATGGCAGTGGCAGTGGCGCATCAGTTTGAGAGGTCTTTTAGTTGAGACACAAGTGTACTGACAAAGTCATATTACAATTATGATAACACAAATATCAAACACACACACACACACAGATGTACACTTACACACACACACACACACACGCACGCGCGCGCGGGCGTGCACACATATGCCTAGGTCTCTGGTCATATCAACAAATTACTCTTTGTGCTTCTTGTGATTGGAGTCTTTTTAAGTGCACAATCTGGGCAAAACCATGCACCCTTTGGAGTTGTTTTCAGCTCAACACATGCAAAATAAACCACTCCAGTGGGTAGTATATATTATCAAAAGCAACTGTGTGCTTGTATTCCCGCAGTCTGCAAAAGCAAAACACACACACATACGTAGGCACTGAATTCATCCTCATTATAATTGCTCATCTTGTAAACAAAATAATTCATGATGCTGATATACTTTAGTCTACATCAGGAAGATTGCTCAGGTGTGCAGACCACGATTGTGTAAGAATTTTATATGGATCAACTCTCATCATATACACAATTTTCAGTAGTATTTTATTTCTCCTTTGGATTGAACTTTTCCACAAATTTTTAATGCAAACGATTGTCACGATGCTTGAGTTTGCATCGTGGCGTTCTTAGTTACGGCCGTTGCTTACCGTAGCGAAGGACAACAACTCACGAGTACTTGTCGATCTGCGCACAGCCCATACACTATGAAAAACGGCTAGACTATCTTGTTTTTCTCTTTTCTTTTTCTTTTACTTTTCGTGTGTGTGTTTGTGTGTTTTCACCCCCACCCCCATAGTGTACAGATTTTTCTCTGACGTGCGTATGCGCCATGTTTTGCCCACATGTGTGGCGGTATGTTGCTGCCAAGTCTGCATACTCCATCTTTGATAGGCGTGCATCCTGTTTTCAGTGTTTCTGTGAGCCAGCCACTGTCGTGACTTTACCTGTCCAACCGAGGTGTGTCTGCAAGAATCGAACCCAGGACCTTTTGATTGGAAGTTAGATAATGGTTACTCACTCTCTTTTATGACTAATTAAAAGAATGTTTATTATACACGTGCACGCACCTGCGCTGACAAAGGCAGACCGACAGACAGATATACACACACACCACACGCACGCACGTACGCACACACACGCGCGCGCGCACACACACCACACACACACACACACACACACACACACACACACACACACACACCACACACACACACACACACACACACACACACACACACACACACTATTACACACCAGCCAGAACATAAACACAGCTGGTGCAGGTAGTATACGTTGCATTCCAATCTATTTTTCAAGTGATCTGTGTGTATATGTGGTTCATTGAACCTTTGGAACAGGAAAACGAAAATGTGTGTGTGTGTGTGTGTGTGTGTGTATGTGTGTGTGTGTGTGTGTGTGTGTGTGTGTGTGTGTGTGTGTGTGTGTGTGTGTGTGTGTGTGTGTGTAGATACATAATATTTAGTGTTCAGCATTAGGACAAAGTCATCTTAATGCTTTCTGCCTGTTTTGCGAGTGCATATAGGACTGCAGTTTCAAATTTTTGAGCTGAATGATTCAAGAATTAGAGAACAAACATTTTCACGGGAAAAAGATATTAACGAAAATTCATAAATTACAGTTATGTAAATTAAAATGGTTTCAAATATGCATTGTGCATAGAATTCTGGGAACCAATGTCATTCTGAAAAAAAAATGGGACTTGTGATTTGACTTCTATTTTGAAACTAAGGACAGCATTGATCATATATTTTAGAAGTGTGTATATGTTAAAAGATTCTGGGAAAGGATAGAATTGTTGAGGTCAAAATGTGTCACTTAGGCAAACATCAGATTATCTGATAAACATAATCTTACTTGGTGCTGATGAAAGATGTGTATAGATTCAAGACTTTGATGATTCTTCTTTGAAGATTATGTATTCATAAAATGAAAGCAAACGAGAAAAAAGAAAAAGGAAAAAAACAAACAAAATCAGCCAAACATCATTTCTTTGACAAGATATCGTAAGACAAAATACCAGATAGGAGACTTGTACATTTGTATTTCAAAACTAAGGTGGAACTTGAACACTTTTAGAGGGAAAATTGCTGCAATATTTGTCTTTATCTCTAGTTTCTGGCTGAGGACAGAGATAATGGAAGATGTACTTGCAGCGACAAGGATAGATGCATATGGAGGGTCATGATCGCTATCGGCAGGGCACATGATGATGATTATCTCTAGTTTCAGATGGTTTGGTTTTATTCCTTGTCTTTGTATGTCGTACAGATATGTGTATGTTTATATAATTTATATTATACTTTACATTGTTGACAGTGACCAAGCTTCATGCACGTAGACCCTTTGTTTAAGATGTGGAAGAAGTCTTACGTATGTCTTGAACTTGATGTCTCGGATACAAATTATTCTGCTTTGCTGGTATCCTTTGTCATTGTATTTTGTTAGAAGTAGGCATAGTATCCAAAAAAATTCTCCATAACATAACCATGATGATACTGATGTTGATGATGATGGTGGAACTAACGTTCATGATGAGTACATTCATGCTGGTGTTGATTCTTGTTGATGATGATGATGACGATGATGGATTTGTTCAATACAGGTGCGTTGAAGAAGCAGTGGCGCCTTGTGATAATCCCAGAGCAGAGGATGTTTAGTCCATTTCTGTCTGTCTTGGACTATGAAGGTGAGGTGTGTGTAAGCGCGTGCGTGCGGGTGCGCGTGTATATATGGCGTGTGTGTGTTTGTGTGTGTGTGTGTGTATGTTTGTGTGTATGTGTGTGTGTGTGTGTGTGTGTGTGTGTGGAGAGAGAGAGAGAGAGAGAGAGAGAGAGAGAGAGAGGTTCCGTGTCGGCTATTGTCCCTGCGTTTGTGTCTTTGTGCCACTTTGTGTGTGTGTGTCTGTCTGTCTCTCTCTCTCTCTATCTCCCTCCCTCCCTCTCCCTCTCTCCCCGTTTCCATTCCATTCCGTTCCCACATCCTTTTTACATTCTTTCTTTCAATCTTGGTCTCTTACTCCGCCCTCTCACTTTATCCATTCATGATGCCAACCGCGGAAGCCCATGCCAAACCACTCTGCATGTTTCATCACACATTACACAAACGGTCACATCTGTTGGAAGAGAGGACGGTGTGTGTGTGTGTGTGTGTGTGTGTGTGTGTGTGTGTGTGTTGTGTGTGTGTGTGTGTGGCGTTGTGTGTTGTAAGAGACGGGGTAAGCAGGTGGTTACATTAAACATAGGTACAAACAAAAGTTTTGGTTGGCTTATATATAACCTGCTAGATGTAACAAAATGTCTGTCAAGTTTAATGGAACTGGATCTACGATTATCTAAACTTAAGAAATATGCCAAGATCTATCTATTGCAAGAGAGAATTGAACAGCCATGATTTGTTGAATTTAGATCACCTTCCTTCTCATTAGAAACGAAGTACTGTTACTTCCTGTAAACGTTTCATTAAAAAATCGAGATCTAACACCACTGCAAACAGTAAAGTGAACCCTGAAAATACATGTAATTTGTAGTTCGTCTTCTTGCTCTATGAAGAACAAGACAGTTTTTATACACGTTTTCATTACATCACATTACGGCTGGGCTTCATTTTTCAGGAACAGAGATCCAGAGTGAAGACAAATTTTTTTTTCCTGAGCATAGAAAAATTCGTAACGAATGTGAGGAAGCGCTTTTCGATGCAAGTTGTTCGTAACCATGATACCTTTCATTTCAAAGATCACAATTTCATGAGGTTAAGCTGCCGTGGGAAGGGGAAGATGCTCAAAACTACACTTTTGTTGTTCTGAGGTGATATTCTCTTTGCCAATGAGGCCAAACCGTTGCACATCAAGAGAGAAATATTGAAAAAGAAAATTAGATACAACGATAACATAAACTTTTGTTCTTTAGCTTCACGTGCATTGATAGTACTGGTTGCCAGCCACAATTGTGAAAACATATTTAAACATTATCAGAAATTCTCGAGAAAGTACTTTTCACACACCTTCCTCGAAAAGTGCTGATTCTAGGCACCTTTTTGGTCTGATGACCCGACGTCTTACGTTTCAAACTGACCCTTTAGCGGTTCCCCAACGATCCACACATTTGACATAAATTTGATAAAGATCCATCCATAAAGAACTGAGAAAGTAGTGACCCAACAATTTTATTTTTTTTTGTAATGTCACAGATAGTCACTCATATACACATACACGCGCGCGCACGCGGGCGCGCGCGTGCACAACACACACAACACACACACACACACACACACACACACACACAC
>JAPXFY010000032.1:21026171-21031171 GCA_030674185.1 Monoplex corrugatus
ACCTGAGATATGCAGACGACACTGCATTAACGGCAGATAACATCACAAGCATGAAAAGAATTATCTATCGAGTAGATGCAGCAGGCTGCAGGGCAGGATTGAAATTGAATGGTAAAAAAGCCAAAATCATGCACATAGCGAGAAAAGAAGGCCAGGGACATTCCAGTAGATAAATCAGACTTCGAAAATACCCAACATTTCAAGTATCTAGGATGTGTAAAAGCAAATGACGTCTCCTGCACCGAAGATGTGAAAACAAGAATTGGCATGGCAAAACGAAAATGGTCCAGTTAAACAACGTATGGAAAGACAGAGGGCTTCCCAAAGATTTAAAACTAAGAATCCGGAAATTTTTGATTTGGCCTGTTTTACTGTTTGGTTAAAGTGGTTTCCAAACAATACCGTCCATGTCTTGTATTAGATGATTGCTTTATTTATCAATGTGCGTACTCAATATTTTTAATGTTTCATAAACATACACACCAACATTAGCTATAATGATCTTATTATGTGTAGACATCAGTATATTTTAATCTGTCTGTCTGTCTATCTATCTATCTATCTATCTATCTATCTATCTATGTCTATCTATCTATCTATCTATCTATCTATCTATCTATCTATCTATCTATCTATCTATCTGTACAGTTTGACAGCACGAATGCTATTAAAATTAATATGTGCGAGAAAATAGATTTTGTTTTAGCTAGCAAGCGAAATGGTGTGTGTGTGTGTGTGTGTGTGTGTGTGGTGTGTGTGTGTGTTTGAAAGTCCCACATCACACATTATCATGAAAGAAGTTCAGGAATTTTGTGATTATTACACAAAATGAGAACAGATTTTTATTGCTACTCCATCACTGCCATTGCCACCATCCACATCCTTATCTAAGTATGGTTCCGAATCATATATATTCGAATTCTGAATATATTCATTCATATATTCATTCCAATTCTGCCACTAACAGACAGTTAAATAATGACGAAAAACACAAATAGATTTACTTAATCTGCCAACACTTTCACAGAACCATGCAACACCAAAGCCATATAATAAACGAACAGTTTTGCCTGCCATTAGTATCTAAATGATAAAACATTCTAAATGATATAACATATTCGTGCTTTATCTGAAATTCTGAAGTATTCCATGCGCAATAGTTTAAACCAGTATTGAACACAGTTAACAGCAGAATTTGCATATATGGGATGACGATATGTAAAGGGTCATTAGGCGTTTGCATATCAATGCCTGAAATTTTCTTTAAAGCATCCATATGAACTGTTTCACGTTGCATTACAGCTTTATTTAATCGCCATAGCTTAGAACCATATTACATATTTGGTTGCACCTGAGAATCAAATGCTTCAACAGACACACGAAAAGAAGTATTATTAAGAAGGTACAATTTCTGCTTGGTACAGAGCAAATCCTTTCAAAATACGAGATATTACTTTTAGGCACATTGACCGTTAGATAAAGTGCAACTTCTCTGTGTGTGTGAACTGTTTAAATAGGTTTGGAGTCCAGTTATTGTTTCTGTCATCAAAACAACATCGTCAGCTTTTCTGCCTTCAAAACAACGTCGTCAGCTAACAAAAGAGTAAATAATTCAAAAGCATTACGAGACGGAACAGCATCATATTTTCCAATTGCCGGTTCATTAATGAAAGAAGTCAGTGGCACTGGACTGCATGATTTACCGTTTTGCTCTTGCTGTTACATGTAATATAGTGTGTAAGTTTGGTACCGTATCGACTTTACCCAGACTACCAAGATCATACATACTTCTGACACACCGATACGGTTTACTTTTTTTTATTTTTTTTTTTATAAACAGATCAGGTCAAAGTGTAGTTCCATTAATCGAATCAAATGCTTTTTCGAAATCGGTGAATACCATGATTTACGATTATTAGCAAACGTTTTTGTGCAAAAGCTGACAAAGTAAACATGCGGTCAATAGTTGAGTATCCCTTTTTGAAACCATTTGATGGTCGCCTGTGATGTTATGTAATGTTCTTCTAGCTACACCTGCAATTTGTTGTTGATTAATATGCTGAATTGTTCTATTGTTTACCCTTTTGTCACTAATCGAGATTTGAAGAGAGAGAGAGAGAGAGAGAGAAGAGAGAGAAAACATGGCAGTTATGGACTGTGTGTGTGTGTGTGTGTGTGTGTGTGTGTGTGTGTGTGTGTGTGTGTGTGTGTGTTGTGTGTGTGTGTGTGTTGTGTTTGTTACCATTTTCCTTAAACGCTATTCTTGGACGTACATCATTGGATTGATATAACTTTGCTTTTACCAGGTCATTTTATTGCACTTTTTCAAATAAGTAAGTATTGTTTATTGTAAACCTTAATAATTTTGGTGGTTTTTTTTCCTTCCTTCGTTCAGTCCGAAGTGGTTGAACTATTACAACATCAGTTAAAACTGCCTTTCTGTCTCACTGTCGTACACGTGTCTGCCTGTCTGTCTGTCTCTGTCTGTCTGTCTGACTGTCTGGTCTGTCTGTCTGTCTGACTGTCTGTCTGTCTGTCTGTCTGTCTGTCTGTCTGTCTCTCGCTTTCTCCCTCTTTCCCGTCATAGCATTACTGAAGGGGAAAATTTGTGTCAATTTGCAGTTTCTTTAAAGTATTGATTACCGCATACTGTGTGAAGTCGTGCAGAGTAACTCATTACATTTCAGTGCTTTATGTCATTGACCGTTCTAGTCGTGTATGATAGCCTCACTCTCTCTCTCTCTCTCTCTCTCTCTTCTTTCTTTCTCTCTCTCTCTCTCTCTCTCTCTCTCCCCCTCTCCCTCCCCCTCTCCCTCCCCCTCTCTCCACACTTATTCTCTCTCTCTCTCTCTCTCTCTCCTCCTCTCTCTCTCTCTCTCTGTCTGTGCACTTGTCTGCATGTCTGTCTGCAACTGTCTCGATTACTGACTCTATTCTTCGTTTCATTTTAATCCATTTGTCCATGACTCTGCTCTCGGTCTCTACCTCTCACTTTCTCTGGCGTTTCTATTCTTTGAGTGGCTTTTCCAGTTGTGTAATTAATAGTTTTATATCTTTTAGACACACACACACACACACACACACACACACACACACACACACACACACACACACACACACACACACACACACACACACACACACACACACACACACACAACACATTTCCGTCTAATATCACTTACAGTGAAAAGACGTTAAATCAAAGAACGAACACATACACATACACACACACACACACACACACACACACACACACACACACACACACACACACACACACACACACACACACACACACACACACACACACACACACTCTCTCTCTCTCTCTCTCTCTCTCTCTCAGCTTTCTTTCTTTCTTTCTTTCTTTCTGTCTGTCTCCAACCCGCCTTCTCCAATCCAGAACGTCTTGTTTCGGACAAAAGATCTAACATGTTTCTCTGCATGTCCTGTATCAGTCTGTGTGGTTTGTTTGTACGTGTTTATGGAATGGTAGATACATACAGCAACACGGATTACATCGTAGGTAGTAGTTCCCTTTCATTGAAATAAACCGTGACCCACCAGATAGTCTCTTCAGGATCGTGCGTGCGTGCGTGCGTACGTGCGTGCGTGCGTGCGTGCGCGTGTGGTGTGTGTGTGTGTGTGTGTGTGTGTGTGTGTGTGTGTGTGTGTGTGTGTGTTAGCGCACGTGCATCTGTGTTAATGTTCCAGTACTGTACTTCGTACACTGTCTGATTTACTTCACTCCGTACTTCTCTGATTTGCATAATTTTGCATATTAATTGCCACCAAAGAGTGACGCCGTGACTGTCTCATGCATTGGTAATTGTGTGACCTTTGGGACACGTGTTGAGTGTTTAATAGGAGTGCATGCCTTCAGCTTCAGTTCGTTTTTTGTGTGTTTTGTTTTGTTTCGTTTTGAGAGAGAGGGGGTTAGCGGAGGTGGCTTGATACACACACCACACACACACACACACACACACACACACACACACACACACACACATACACACACACACACACACACACACACACCACACACATACACACACACACACACATATATATATATATATATATATATAGAGAGAGAGAGAGAGAGAGAGAGAGAGAGAGAGTGTGTGTGTGTATGTGTGTAGGAAGACACATTTGGACCTCATGGCCTTGGCACACAAAATGAAAGGGGAAAGAAATTTGTTGAATGGGCACAAATAAATGATTTCGTTGTAGGAAACGCCTGGTTTGAGCAGCCTAACAGAAGAAAATGGACATGGATGAGTCCAGGAGGTAGTACAAAAAATCAAATTGATTACATCCTCATAAATAAAAGATTTAACATTCTTTACTTATAGAAAAACACTACCAGGCGCAGACAGCAACAATGACCACAATCCCGTAAATGGAAGATTTAGGCTGAGACTAAAAAAAAAAAACGGACCAAAAGTAACATCAAGCTGAATCTTAGACTTGTAAAGACAGATGAATAGACCTATGAAAAATTTAAGGTCCATGTTTAGAACAAATTCAGTGCTCTGGAGGACGTTGTTGACAATGAGGAACAATGGACAAAGTTGAGAAAATCGTCTGAAAGAAGCTTCTGAAGAAATCCCTAGAGTTAAAAGAAAAGCAAAAAAGAACTGTATGACAAAAAGAAATTCAAGGCTTGATCGAAAAACGGAGGAAGGAAAAGAGGAAGAATGCAGAAAAATCAACAGGGAAATCACAAATAGGTGTAATGAAGCTAAGAAAGCTTGACTGGAAACAAAGTGCAAAGAAATAAAAGACTGACACAAAACAGATCCTCAGAGTATGTACAGAAGTATTGAAGAAATTGCCCACAGGAAAAAAGACATGCACATCAGCTGGTTGCTTAAAATCGAAAGATGATACGCTTATCATGGGAAACGACAAACTATTAGAGAGATGGGGAGAACATTAAAGACCATTTTAACGATGATCGAAACGAAGAACACATTATAAGAAAGAACGTTGAA
>JAPXFY010000032.1:21036171-21111171 GCA_030674185.1 Monoplex corrugatus
CGGTTTTTTTCCCCAGGTCTTGCCACCTGCCATAGAGCATTGTGGTCAGAGGAGTTTTAATAGGCCTTGTCTCCTGTAGCTCTGCTTGATAGGGGTGACACCATTACAGTGTACGGTCTGTTGTCTGATTCACTTGACTGTAGGGACATGTTGCTTAAAGCGTCAGCTTGAACTTGCTCTTCATATGGGCTTTGAACTGGTTGTAACCAGTGCATTCTCGTCAGCTGGATGTGGCAGGTGCTCAGAACCTCTTGCTGCTGTCTGGACAGAAGGTGATAGTTGTCTTATCCTATCCATTGTTTAAGGACTGATCTGATGATGCTCCTTCTTTCATTAGCTGATGTTGTCCAGCTGGTACCCTTGGGGTCATCCATCGTCACGTTTCCTGGTATCCCACAGCAAGTGGGGATCCACTGAAGGACCACTTCTCTGACTGAGACTTGCCTGAAGACCCTGGCCTCCTCGGATTCAGGGAACAGGGATGATATGTGTGAGGAAGACAGCCCAGCAGCATGTGTGATGATACATGTGAGGAAGACAGCCAAGCAGCATGTGAGGAAAGTACAACCCAACAGCATGTGTGATGATACATGTGAGGAAGACAGCCAAGCAGCATGTGTGATGATACATGTGAGGAAGACAGCCCAGCAGCATGTGTGATGATACATGTGAGGAAGACAACCCAACAGCATGTGTGATGATACATGTGAGGAAGACAACCCAACAGCATGTGTGATGATGCATGTGAGGAAGACAACCCAACAGCATGTGTGATGATACATGTGAGGAAGACAACCCAACAGCATGTATGATGATACATGTGAGGAAGACAACCCAACAGCATGTGGGGTCCCTATTGTAAACTGTGATGATCGCCTGCACAAGTGCTTCTGTTTCTACCCGGCAAATGGCAAAGCGTCCACCCACAGGAACTTCAGCAGTGGCGGCACTGTGATGCCGACAAAGACATTGGCTTCCCCAGTGGCCAGCAGCACCAGTGGCCGACTCACGAACACACACCCACACACCACACACACACACACACACACACACACACACACACACACACACGCACGAACACACACACACACACACACACACACACACACACACACACCACGCACGCACGCACACACCACACACACACACACACACACACCACACACACACACACACACACACACACACCAGAGCCAACGCGAGAGCACCAGATTATCCTGCACTCCTATTGAGGCAACATGGGGAGCACTAGTGTGGATCTCAGAGTTCAGTTGTCCCAGCGTCCATGGCCTTGACAACTGCAGAAGTGACGAGACGTAATTGATTCGATAGCGTTAGAGCCCGCCGATGCCGCCAAAGCAGTCCCACTCCCCCCGCAGAAAAAGCTTGTCTGGCCCAAGTGATCTGTGGTGAGAATCCAACTTCTGCCTCATAAAATGATCTGTCAAACACCTGAATTTCCCAGCCAGTGCCTATATTCCAGCCTTGATAGGCCAGATTCTAGCAAATGTCTTCATCCTTTGGACAGGCGCAGATCCACTGCAAGAAATGGCGAACCTGGCGTACATCCAGTACCTCAGAGGTATTAACAAAAGGTATCCACTGTACTAACTACAAGGCTGAAGAGAAAGCATTGTTTTGTTGAGCAAGCATCATCAGCAGTAGAGTGGATCACAATACCCTTGTCATCTTCTATGCTGCAGACTTTCACCTACGACAAGCAGCCACAGTTGGAAAAAGCAGTAGCACTGCACAATTTCGAGTGCCTCAGGACAGTGCTGCTGCAGAGAAAATGGCAAAGCTAGGAGCAGAAGACAACAAGAGAGTGAAGTCCCCCTCACAGAGGTGAATACCATCATCAAGTCGCCGTTTAGAAACACACGACAGTTACCATCAGATGTCGAGATCAGGATAGGTGGTTATCTTTTGTCTGAACACGACAGGCTAAACAAAACATGTTGTACATAAGAAAATGGAGAGTTGTGCCCTCCCCTGCGTGTCCATGTGGACAGACAGAGCAGGACACGAACCACATCCTACAGGTCTGCAGGAACCTCCAGCCGCAGAGGGAGGAGATGTGGCCGTAGCCTTGAGTCTACGGGCCTATGGATGTTTGCAGATGACAACCAACTTTAATCTGGAGAGTTGGTCACAGGTGTAACGACAACGAGAAGAAGAAGAAAAAAGACGAGCCAGACGGCTCGGTTCTGCAGCTTGCCGGTCTTACCGTGGTTGATAACACAGTGCAGCAACATTGCACGTGGGGACTGACTGCTGCCTTGTATACTGTATACTGTTCAGTATGTTATCGCGTGCTCCCAATGCAGTGCCTGCCATCTTCCCGAGGATCGCTAGCTTGTGCCTTGTTTTGGCTTCTGCTGCATTTGCAGTATGTGGCTTTCAAGTCTGTCATTGTCAAAAGCGACAGTGAGGTTGGTTACTTCAACCTTCCCGAGAGGGTTTCTCGGAGCTTGGTAAAGCCAGCCTTCTTTTTGATCGACAAGGTGAATTATGCTGTAGATGACTTCTTGTTAGCGGAGATGCACAATTTTTCTGCCCGTATGTGCAGCCGTCTGCTGCTTGTTGCATTTGCAAGTGGCAGTTGTGTGTTCCTCCGTACACCAGATCACCAGAAACACTAACAGTATAACTTTCCTCGCATGCCACATTTTATGTTTGTTGTTCCATTTTTCTTTCTTTCTGCCATAGTTAAAAAGAACGTTTCGAAAGAGTTCAGAAACTCTTTTACTATGTAACTGCTTTCTTGCTTGTTTAATTTCATTCCTTTATGTTCTGTAGTGTTCTTGGATTTTCAGCTCTTTATGTCTTACCTTGGCTTTCCTTTGCTGTCCCTGTTAATTTCTATGGTCGGCTCTGATCTTGGTTTTTAACTTAATGTACATTTTTCTTTTCTGTCGGTATTTTATTTTTTCTTAACCACCCCCCCCCCCCCCTCTTTCTTAGAAACAGTGCGTGCATGTTGGTGAGTGGAGTCAGTTGTCTTCAAGCGTCAATGGTTGTGCAGTGTGGCGTGACGCCGACAACAACAGAGGTGTCGTGTGTCAGAGCCTGGGGTCCAATCTGTGCTTCCTGCTTTCTGCTTCATTTATTGCAGTCACCCCTCCCCACCCTCCCTGTGTTTAAAACCTGGATTTGTTTCCATTTACTGTTTAGTGTTCTCTGTCTCTGTCTGTCTGTCTGTCTGTCTGTCTGTCTCTCTCTCTCTCTCTCTCGTTTTTCTTTTATTTTCGGCATTTATCCGCCGGTATCCCTCTTATCTTTTCCCCCTCCTAACGTAAACCTGGCGCAATTTCTTTTTCCCCTACGTGAACTTGGTGTCATTTTCTCTCTCTCTCTCTCTCTCTCTCTCTCTCTCTCTCTCTCTCTCTCTCTCTCTCTCTCTCTCTCTCTCTCTCTCTCTCTCCTCCCTCCCCTCTATCTCTCTATTTGTGTCGATCTCTCGCTGTCTCTGTTGCTTGTTTTCCCGCTCACTCATTTACTTTCGTTGTATTCTTTTGTCTGGTTTAACTTTCCTCCATTTTGTGTCTCTTTCCGCTAGTTTCTTCTTATGGTTTTAGACATAAACATTATTTGCAATACCTGGAATGCTTTGATTTTCTTATTTCTCTCCACTGAAACTCTCATTTAAGTTAATATTGTTCGTTTGCCATTGCAACAGATAAACTTTGATGATTTATTCTGGCATCAACACTTAAGTAAAGTTATGGTTATTTAGTAATGCTATTTATTTATTTGTTTGAAACTATTTATTTGTCTATCTGGATTTACTTTTTTCCACATCTATCCACAACTACCTCCTTATGTTATTAGTTAAAAAGACATTTAAAACTTCTTATATCCATACACATATGCTTGTTTTCTGACTCGCATGTCCAGTTCTTTTTCATAATGTACTGTGAATTAGTTTAAAGAAATACGTTTGAAATTCACCTATCCTGCATGCTGCAGAAAGTGAAGAGTTGGTTTCACGCCACCCGCCAGTCTTTTCCCTCTTTAGTTTGTCTATGAATATATGTATTTGTCTATGAATGTATGTATTTAACACGTTGCCCAGAGGAAATTCCACTCCTCTGAAAAGTGTGTCACATATATATATATATATATATATATATATATATATATATATATATATATATATGTATATATGTATATATATATGTATATATATATGTATATATATATATATATATATATATATATATGTATGTATGTATGTAAAATCAGTCTACCATAGAAAAGAGCTTGTGGGAAGGTTGGATGGTGGTGGTAGTGCGGGCCTGTAGTTGGGAAGGGGGAGAGGCAGCTGAATGCAGACAACCGTCGAGACAAGTTACTGGAATGAGATTGCTGCCAGAGGGAGATGAACGTCAGAGAGAGAGAGAGAGAGAGATGTTTCAAGCCATATTGTCAGTTTTCCTTTTCTAGATCTTGAAGAGAAAGATAGCATGATCAAGCTAAAAAAAATCAGCTGTTTCTAGACTTTAGAAATAATCTCTTGATCATTTTAAATGAAGTAGTTCTTAGATTTTAACTAGCCTGCTGAAAAGCTAGTTTTTGGGTCGTATCAGTAACAACGCGTGCGCGGCATCTTCCCCTTTCCAAGAACCATGACTTTGATTTAAACACGTTTTATTCAAGGGAAAAAGTAAGAAAATATTCTCGACACAGTTCAGAACCCATGGGAAGCAACAAGCACTGGCATAAGCTATGTAAAGCTCTAGCCCACAACAGCATGAGAGAACGTGCGTCGCATCTCTGCAGTGTCAAGTAGTTCGAGACAGACTACGTAAGACAGCCTGAGGTTGGCCTTTTAAGCCCTCTCATAATAATATATAGCACAAATAAATACAAAATGCGATCATCAGTCAGTATCAGCATTTTTTACTGGTGTTGTGACATCGAAGGACGTGTGTGTATGCGATAACTCCGTTCATCCTCCTTTCTAATGACCGAATAAAAAGACAGGCTAACTGGTTTCTGCTACCAACGGAAAATGTATGTTAGAAATATTACAGCGCTCCGAGTTGACGTCAGACACATGTTGCCGCCCATGCTGGCGAAAAACGATCGAATCTCACCAGCTTTCAGTTTTAGGCATCGATGACATCCGTCAGCGAGCAGACACTGTTAAAACTTCCCAGTCACAGTGGCGATGTTGACCTCATCGTTATCATATGATCCTGAAACAATCCCCACGTCAACGCATAACTTAGTTTGCATTTCGTTAGAATTCAAAGATACCTAGAGGTCAGAGTTGCCACTGTAGCAGTGGGGACTAATCATTCTGTCAGATTATGCCACCAGCAAGTTTGCAGACCTGAATTAGCGTGAATGGATGCTGGTATAACATCGTAATCAAATGTATGAATATGTTCATTTTGGTGAGGCAATGCAAGATTGCATGTGACGTAGTGTTTCAGTAGTGTGGAACAAGAAATACAATGTATAATAAATTATGTCATCTGATGTACCCTCGTGCATAAATATGTTTGAATGGGACGTATAGATCTAGTTAGTTAGAGACAGACAGAGAGAGAGAGAGAGAGAGAGAGAGTGTGTGTGTGTGTGTGTGTGTGTGCGCGCGCGCGCGCGCGCACGCGCTTCTGTGCCAGTTATGTGTCGGAATGCCGGTTCTTCAGGATGATCTGCGCCGGAGCTGCCAGTTTTTGAAAATTTGAGAAGCAACGAGTTATCAGAAAGATTTGAATCGGACCGCTAATTTTGCTGTTTGTTTGATATCCGATTCAATTTTTAATGTACTCTATTCTCGCTCTTCATAGCTGAAGGTATGAAGAGTCAATTTCGCCAGGTCGAGTGAACTGGTTAGCGTGATCATCATCATCAGGTGCCCTGCCGCATGGCGTTGGCGATCATGGACTTCCATCTGCCTCTATCTCTCGTTGCCCCTAGCATCTCCCCCACCCTCCCTGTCCCCAGCCACTCTGCAAGTCCGTCCAGCATTTTCTCCCTGGTCTACCCGGTGCTCTCTTTCCCTCCAACTTTGGTTAGCGTGATACCGATTGAAAATGCTGTTTTTGACAAAAGACGGACATATCGAGGCTGGACGCGGTGGAGAAAGATGTTAGAAATCGGTGGCGGTGGGATAGCTTCAAAATTGTGCCTAAACTGCATTTGTTGAGACATGAGTATCGCTTAATCATTAGCACTTCTGTGACTGATACTAGTGATAGTGGATAACTTCTGTTACAATGACTTCACTCCTCCTTTAGTTGTATTGTGGCTTCTTATCTCACCAACTGCATCTGTAGCATCTACGAGGACTACATTCATGAAGTAGCTTTCAGTGACTTCAGAGGGAGTGTCATGACTTTGTCCATCATCCGTGGAATGTAGAGTTTTTTTGTGACGTGATAAGATTTTGAAACAGCCTCTTCACTTCAGGATACAATCTACTATATGTGGAGACTTAAAAGGTCAAAGATATGTGCAGATTTAGTCTGTAACAAAATCTAAAGCCTGAAAGGTATGTGTAGATTTAGTCTGTAACGAAAGTTATCTGAAAAAGTGATCTTCTCTTTGATTTTCTTAGAGGATTTTGTACTTTTTGTACTTCAGCTTTCATGAGGAAAGTTTTTGCTTCATGTTCAATGAGAGCCTTTCGATTTATTTTAAAATTGCCTTTTCCCCACAAATGGTGTACTCCCCCATTACTACACCAGAGGCGTCAGCAGCACCCCTAGGCCCCTGCCTTTCACAATTTTCAGGTTTTTCAAAATTTTCTGGAAGCACCCATAAAGTCTATATTTTCTAAAATTATATAAAGTACAGTGTGTGTGTGTGTGTGTGTGTGTGTGTGGTGTGTGTGTGTGTGTGTGTGTGTGTGGTGTGTGTGTGTGTGTGTGTGTGTGGAGTCAGACTTTCTCATTTTAGATCTACCATGAATATGATTATCTTTCACAATCTCTTTCACACCCCACCCACCACCCACCACCGCCTGTGTGTGTGCGCGCGCGCGTGCGTTCTTTTTGTGTGTGTGTGTGTGTGAGAGAGAGAGAGAGAGAGAGAGAGAGAGAGAGAACTGTTTGTAGGTATCTCTCTGGTTTTTGTCTGTGCTTTCCTCTTCCCAAAAATGGTATAACAAACAAATATACCAGTTTGCAGTGCACAACAATAACGACAACTTTAACCCACCTGCATAAACTCACTTACGCGCGCAAGCACAAATGAGCAACGACTCTTCCGCTCCTTTTTCCTTCATCTCTTACACTTGTCCATCCTCCCCATGTTGAGGCACGCGCACGACCGACGACGTGCGTTCAATCGTGAAAACAAGCGACGTGGAAAGTCCCTCCATTATCGTTACTCGCTAACTCTCGTGCTCGCTGAGCATTGAGAAGAAGCAACCGCCCCCCCACCCCCCCTCTTCTTGTGTGTCTGTCTGCCTGTCTGTCATTCCTCCTCCCTCCTACCCCTCTCATTGAGTGAGAACACTATACGTGTGTGCCACTGAGTGTGAGTGCCATTGTGTCATTGTCACAGGGACTCGTGTGTATTTGTATGGTGTGTGTGTGTGTGTGTGGATGCATGCGTGCGTGCGCGCCACGTGTGTGTGTGTGTGTGTGTGTATTGTGTGTGTGGTGTGTGTGGAGAGAGAGAGAGAAGAGATCATTGAATCATTTTCTTCAATTTTCATTACTTTCTCCCTCTCTTTCTACGTTTCTTTTGTAAGGTAATTTTCCTTCAATTGTTAAAACAAGCGGCGTGGAAACATCTCTCCATTACTGTCACCAGCTTGTGTCCCTGCACGCTGATGTTTAGGAGGGAGCACAGAAAGACTGTTCACGTGCGTGTGTGCGCGCGCTTGTGCGAGCGCGCATGTAAGTGGCGTGTGTGTTGTGTGTGAGTGTGAAGGGAAGAGACAAGTTGTTGGCTTATTCTTTGATTTTACCCTTTGTCTCCCTCTCCCCTCCCTTTTTTTTTTCCACCCCGCCACAAGTTTCCCTATTGTGTAAATGGGCGATGTTGGAGAAGTCTGCAGTATGCTCTAATTTTTTTGTTTCATCTCAAGCGTGCCTGCGCCCGCGCGCGTGTGCGCGCATATATGTGTGTATTTGCGAGCGTATATGCGTTTATGCTAGTGTAGTAAGGTTGTGGTTAACGTTGCATGTTGCACTGGGGTGTATTTTGGCTTATGCGTTTTTGACGAGGGGTGGGGGGGGGGGGGGTATGGGAATGATAAGAGAAGTTGTGAAACAAGGGAAAACAAATTGCCATAAAGACTGACCGTAAAGTAACAGAGAACAGTTCATGTCATAAACACTGGTGACAAGCAACAACCGCAAAACCCATAAACATTCGCCCTCCCACAGTCCTGCAGATGCCGCCGCGAAATCCAAGACAACAATCCTGAAATTGGCGTTACTCCAGCAGCTGCAAAATAACCCTACGAGCCTAATCCCCCCTCTCCCTATCCCCACCCCATCATTTCATTGCATCTGCAATTAAATTTTTATCAGTCCGACCATCACAAAGTCAGTCGTAGAAATGGAAGTTCAGTCATGAATGCAGCAGCTGGATAGGAAAGTAGTCATTATGGTTCTTGTCTATTAATTATCCCCAATTAAAATTACCACAAAGAAACGAAGAGGTCGGGCACAGTTGCTGGCACCTAATTTTCAGATGATATATTAAGGCTCCTAAACAACCGGGTGAAAGCATGAAATTTCAGCCGTGTGTAGGTTGGGTGCTGTTGTGGTGTAAACGACGGAACACAGTTGCTTTGAATGGGTTTCTTCGTTTTGTACAGCAGTTCATAGCGCAACAGCCTTTGGGTTGAAGCATGATCATATTTTGGGGGTGGGGATGAGGAGGGGGTCGTCGGGTTGGGGATCAAGAAAGATGTGGATATTAGAGGAGCCTCTTTCTCCCACACTTCTGACTTGTACACTTTATATTATAGTCACTGGCGATTTTACCTGTTTCACACTTTTCCTTTCCATTTCGACTGTTCTTTCGTTGTTGTTTTTTTGTTTTGTTTTTTGTTTTGTCTTTTTTTTGTTGTTTTTTTACTCAAGTTGATGCGGTGTGCTTCTGTTAAAGTTAATGACTTTCTGTGAAATTTTACGCTTTGTTTGAATTTTTAAAAAAAAAGCGATACTTAATCATGTATTTATCTACAGATTCGACCACTATTCAATTTTGACCTCCTGCAAGATCATGATCATCAGTGTTCAGCGGATATTACCCTAACCTCTTAAAAGTAAATACTTCAGTTATTTGGCTTTCTGTGTATTTTGCGGGTATCCCTTCAAAAATGATAGATGCTGGAAGACAGAGACATTTTAATAATCAAGCTATCTGTCAGACGTCTCTCTGTCTGCCCCTGTCATATTCCTCTTTTTCTGGTCTCTCTCTCTCTCTCTCTATTTGTGTCTGTCTGTCTCTTTCTCTCTCTCTCTGTCCATCTGTCTCTCTATGTTTCTGTCTGTCTCTCACTCTCTCTCACTCACACTCTCTCTCACTTATACTCTCTCTCACTCACACATTCTCTCTCACTCTCTTTCTCTCTCTCTCTCTCTCTCTCTCTCTCTCTCTCTCTCTCTCTCTCTCTCTCTCTCTCTCTCTCTCTCTCTCGGGCTAGCTGGCTTTTTCAAGAGCTGTAAACTCGGGATATCATGTCTGGAGTGAAGTCCAGGTCCGCAACTAAAAGGTTGGTATGTTGATTGCCCAGTTGAATTCTACAGTCATTCTGGTAGTGTTAGTTTTTCATAGGTCTCGTTTTCTTTTCCATTTCAAGATCTTTCTGCGCATAGCTTTGCGCAGGCTCTAAGAATCTATCAGAAATATTGACAGATTAGGGATGATCACGAATTTGTCCGTGTGTATTGAACCCTCTTGAATAAACTCCAGTGTCCGCGCACTCGAAATTGAGAGTGTGTGTATGCAAGCACGCGCGTACGCACACACGCACTCCTCTCTCTCTCTCTCTCTCTCCTCTCTCCTCTCTCTCCACACACACCACACACACACACACACACACACACACACTCTCACACACACACATCCCTTTTCTCTGCAGTTTTGTTTTCACACTGTCTCTTTTTTCCCCACTCTTTCCTCTGTCTGCAACCATGCCAAACCCACAGGCGCTCTCTCTCCTCCCTCCCTCTCTCACTCTCTCTCTCTCTGTCTCTCGCTGTCTCTGTGTCTCTGTTTCCCCATCGCAGAACTCTGTGCTCGCCTCCCAGGAGACGAGGGCTGCTCACTCATGCCAGACCGCATTCTGCGGCCCCGCTCAAGCGTGGCCAGACAGGCAGAGAGGTCTGGGAGGATGGAGGAAGGGGATGGTTGGACAAGAAGGAGGGGGCTAGTATTGGATTGGGGTCAGGGTAGGGTGGATTGGAGGGTGGGGAGTTCTGACGCACGTGCCAGCACTCTTGATAGCGCTCGTCATGGTCCGATCGAGAGGGTATTATGTTGCAGGACTGTGTTGGGAAGGGACTGTCTTGAGGGGGGAGGGAGGGGCTGGTTATACAGTTTAGGTTTTGCACCCTGTCTTTTCACGTACATTTTGTCTCTGTGTCTGTCTGTCTCTGTCTCTCACCCCTCCACAAATTGTCGGCCAGCTGGCGTTTGTCAAGCATATACAACAACAACAAAACAAATGTACAAAATTAAGGATTTAACAGACCTTTCCTGATGTTTCGTTGAGCAGGAGAAAGACTGATGAAATGATTTATATCAGCTGTTTTCTCCAGTGGGGTTGGGGATGAAGAGGGGAGGAGTATGCCCATGCCTAATTACGGTCTCGCCAGGTTCGTCCTGACTTCCTGGAAGGGGAATGGAATGCGCAGGCCGTGGCACCTTTCTTCTATGCCCCTTGCGAGAGGGGTATCGGGGAAGCTCCCATGAGACACTCAGCAGGCAACTGGGTGTCAAGTACACGCTCCCAAGCGGCGAGTCGGATCCCAAGAGTCCACTTCTGTAGAGCAGGGCGTTGTGTACCAGCCACCTAGGCATAGGTTTCGATCCTGTACAGAGTTCCACGATGAGCACGGCCATACGCCGTTCATCCTGATGGTTTTGAGGCCACCACTAAGACAACAACGGCCCAAATGGTTCATAGGACATAACATCAGCATGACACCGTCCTGCGAAAAGGAGGTCACTACCAAACTCCGTTTCAGCAAAATCCTAGCTAAGAGGGATTATTATCTAGGGCCTCCAAACTGCCAGACGAGAACTATAACTCCTTGAATTGGAAGGCTCCCCTTAGGAGAGATCCCATTGCCTTAGACCTCATTATAATTGGAATCGAGCCAGAGTTTCGGGAATCTTTTTCAGAACACTGTTCGATTCTAATCTGGCCCTAGTCCTGAAGAGCGAAATCAGGAGAGGCCTCAGGAGTCAGTATGAAACAGAAGATCTGCTCCTTTTCAGCGCCCACAACTCCACAGGTCTGGGCAACCTTGAAGCAGCAATGATCCCCTCACGACAGCCAATCTTGAGCCTGGCTGTGCGAACCCTTTTTCAAAAAGTGTTCTCTGAGCCGAAGTGGCCTTCAAACCAGAAGGTCAAAGGAAAGTTGTATCTCTTTTCACAGACAGCACCACAGTGACGATCTATGGAAACAAAGGGGGAGAGGGTACCACTCTACGAGCTGAGTCCTCCCTCTTATAGTGTCAGGACAGGAGAACATCCCTGTATACGAAACATGTAACAGGGAAAGTGAACATCCTGGTGGACTTCATCAGAAAGTCAAACTGCTACCTTCACACCTGAATAAAGGGACCCTGGAATGACTCTGGGGCCTCTGGTTTCAACGTGTGATAGAACCGTTTACCTCTGAACGTCTCCCACAAAGTATATATCCAGTCTAAAACCGGGTGACCAGTAGGACTGACATCCTGGGGCCTTTTCGTGAGTTACGCCCTCCCTCATTTCCATATCCCATCGAAAGTGATCAAGAATTGGAACTCGAGATAACAAGGATGATCCCAAGACCAGACCGCTGATCTCTGTCCTGTGAGAAAATGGAACCCTCCCCATCGTCGAGATCTCAGACAACCTTGGTTACGAGTGATACACTCCAGTCATCAATTGTGCAGCAGCCTTCGCAAATGACTGTTATATAGCAGAACCTGTCATCACATGAACCAGAAATTCCTCATAAAATGAGATCAGATTGCGATACATTTGTCACATCGACCTACCTAAGACCAAGGACTCCTTTGGAAACCCTGTGAGTTGTCTCCATTTCAAGGCGCCAGGATAATGGCTTTACAACCACAAATGAAAGGCATGGTACAACATGGAATCGGGTGTCTTGGTACAACATGAAATCGGTAGATTCAGTCCATCTCTTCAACAACGAGTTGATTCATTTTATGGCCTACCTCCACTTCGAGTGGGAGCACACGATAGCAATATCCGATGTCACCTCTCTGCCATCTGTCGACATTAAACAGATAACGAATTCGTACTTTTCGGTTAATTTCTCCAGAGAAATATTTCGGGGCGTGACAGAACCTCAAGTGAGTCCCAGGCTGAAATATCTTGGTCGTACCTGATGCTTCAAGGAAAACGCCTCACAGGCCTCTAACAAGACGCCCGTTGACAATTCTATCAATTAAATTGGCCTTTCTACTCCTTTGCGCTAATGTCAAACATATCAGTGATCTACACGGCCTTAGCGGTACTAAACAGGATATCACCGTTCACAAAGACGACCCTTTATCCTTAGTTTTTTTTATCAAGAGTTCAGAATGAAACACAAACCCTTGAAGAACTGTCATCTCGACGTCCTTTGGGGGAGGGGTGGTTGAACGTTTTTTCCCTTCTCAACGAAACGTCAGTAAGTCTTCTATTGTTGTTTTTTTCTTCCCCAGTAAGTGTTGTGCGTTTATTTTTTGTTGTCTTTTGGGCACGCTTGACAAAGTCTAGTTGGTCGAAAATTCGCACCTATCTTGTTTCGTTATATTGAAAACACATTCTGATATTATTTTTGTGTTTTTCTGGTTCTAAACAGCCATATAGTGGAACCATTTAAATCTCTGTCCCTCTCCACTAATCTTCTCTTTCGAAATTCTCCTCTTGTCAGCGCGCGCGTGCACACACACACGCACGCAAGCACACACACACACACGCAAGCACACACACACACACACACACACACACACACACACACACACACACACACACACACACACACCACACACACACACACACACACACACACCTCCCCCGTCTAATATCACTTATAGTGAAAAGACGTTAAATCAAAGAACGAACGATCACACACACACACACACACACACACACCAGAGGGAGAGAGAGAGAGAGAGAGGAGGGGGGAGGGGGGCAGGGGATATGTGAACATTTTATTTTACGGTGCCTGGTGCAGATTATCCATGTTGATAGGATGTGCATGTCTGGGTCACGCCTCACTGCATGTGCATCGTGTCTGTGCTGCGTACAGCAGTCAGTTTTGGCACCACAGCTTTTTCTGTTGTCAGTTTCTACTGCCTCAGTGCATGATGCACGTTATTGATAATGTGTATCTGTATTCTTAGGTTTGGTTTGGTAATTGACTCACTATTATAATAGCTTTTGTTTAAATCACTCTGTATACTGGATTATTTCAGGGGATCCTTAACATGATATGTGAAGGCTAAAGGATTTGTCCATACAGTAATATTTCATGAAAGAAGGATTGGTATGATAATGGGCAGTGACAAGTCATAGTCTGTCAAAGGATAATGGGCCATATCAGACCGAGTTGTTTTAGATGAGAGGACAAGCCATTTGATATCAGCATCATCCAAGTATTTGCACCAACATCCGCAAGTACTGAGCAAGAAATTGACAACTTCTATGAAGAAGCAGAGACTTCCAAAACTCAATGTTAATCCCAGGACATTACAATTTACAATGGGAGATTTTAATGCGAAAGTGGGACAGGAAAAAAGTAGATGACATAGATGGAGCTCATAGCCTTGGCACGCGGCATGAAAAAGAGAGAAACTTGTTGAGTGGGCAAAAGTAAATGGATTCATAATAGGAAACACTTGGTTTGAGCAACTGAACAAAAGAAAATGGACGTCGATGAATCCATGAGACAGCACAAGAAATCAAATTGATTACATCATGATGAACATGAGATTTAGAAATTCTTTACAGATAGCAAAATCAATACCAAGCGCAGACTGCAACAATGACCATAATCCTGTAATGGGAAAATTCAGGTTGAGAAATAGAAGACCGATACAAAACAGACCCTAAAATGCCCCGGAAAAAGAACATGCGCATAGCTGGTTGCTTAAAATCTAAAGATGGTACGATTTTTATGGAAAAAGAGAAAGTATTTATATAGATGGGGAGAGTACATTAAAGACCTCTGACGATGACAGAAAGGTGGATCATGGCATAAGCGAGAACGTTGAAGGATCACCAATAATGAAAGGTGAAGTTAGGGCAGCATTGAAAAAGATGACACCTGGAAAAGCCCCAGGACCAGACAGTCTTACTAGAGAAGTGATTGAGGCTGTAGATGAATTTAGTATTAAAAAACAACATTTCTCCCAAGTGAAATTTATGACACCGAAAAAATCCTTAAAGATATGTCAAAATCAATTTTCATTGGACTTCCAAAGAAAGCAGGGGCTATATAATACGAACCCCATCGTACAATAAGCTTGATGAAAAAGGTGACAGATTCTACTAATAATCATGATGAGGACAAGGAACAGAATCAAAAGAGAAATAGCAGAAGAACAGTGTGGATTTGTTGAAGGGAAAGGAAGTATTAAGGCCAGCTTGAAAAGTGATTTTTCTTAATTTTTTGTGTTTTTTCAATATTTGGCATAATACTACTTTATTATGAATATTTCCAATATTTAGCACCAAAAAGACAAAATACAGGTGATAAAATTATTCTTTTGCATGTTTTCTAACCTATATGCAATGTTCGTTTACAAAATTTTCACCTCATTAAATAGCAACAACAACAACAACAAAATGAAATGCAAAGCCTGAAGTGAAGGCTGCAAGGAGGAAAAGAACTTTTGAAGCTGTTGAGCTAGCAGAAGAAACTGAGGAATTCTATTTGGCAGGTGCCCATGAATAGCCTTGGTGAGTTATGTATGCTAAAGTCAAGTTTTACTTATTTTTGCTCGTTTTTAAAACTTTAAATGCCGTTTTCTGGGTTTCAGCGTTTTCGGACAGTGTAGCTACTAATGTCAGCATAAAATCCACAATTTTGATCAGAATGGCTTGAAATTTTCTCCACAGACTCAGGACATGTTTGGCTTTAAAATGGACTATTATTAAAGGTGTCTGATATGTGGAAAGAGTGTTGACAGATTTTTACTTTTTATGTTATTCACATTTGCATTGTGGTCCTACGAAATGAGATAGTTTTAGTCTACTCTGTGAATCTGTTTGTGCTTAATCACTGTGCAAAGTTTTAAGTCATAGGATTAAAAACTGAAAAAATTATGGTGACATCAGATAAGACACCTATTTTGCGACAGCGCTTACAGTTATCCAGTATAAATATTAAAAAAAATATTTAGGTACATGTTACAAGTTTTTTGTTCATTGTACCTAAAAGTGTGATAAACTATTACATAACCAAAAATCAATAAAATCAGTAAATATTTAGAATTTAAAGACTTAAAAAGAAAATGAAGAAAAATAGCTGGAAATCATCTTACAAGCTGGCCTTAATGACATAGACATCGTAAGAATTCTCATAGAAAGATCAGTTGAGTTGAATAAGGATTTATATTTATGTTTTGTTGATTATACCAAGGCTTTTGATTGGATAAGACACGAAAGATTGATCAACCAACTGGAAAGCTCAGTACTGATGAAAAAGCTCTAAGAATGATAAAGAATATGAGTTGAGAACAAACAGCAGGAATAAGGATAGAAAATGATACGAGCTCTTTAGAAAATATAGAAAGAGTAGTTAGGCAGGGATGTGTTCTGTCACTAAATTTGTTTTCACTTTACAGCGAAACATGAGACACCTATAAGAATGCCCTGGGATAAAGGTTGGTAGAAAACTGATGAATTTCGTTACTGCAACGGCACCGTTCTAATTGCTGCAAATATAAAGGGCCTTCAAAATCTTGTGAATATAATAGAAATATAAACCAGAAATAAATAGCTGGAGCTGAATAGCGAGAAGACTGAAGTCATTGTAATCAGTAAAAAACAAGAAATCCCCTCTTGCAAAATAACAGTAAATGGCACAACATTGAGACAATTTGGTAAGTTTAAATATCTGGGAGTAGTCATCTCTCCAGGCCGGCAGATGGACATTAGAAATACCCAGCAGAATTAGCCAAGCTAAAATAGTGTTCAAGAAAATGAAAAGCGTTCATACCAACATATGCCTGTCAACATCAGGAAAAGAGTTTTTCGGTGTTATATTGAACCGATATTATTGTATGGATGCGAAGCGTGGACAGTCAACACGCAAAATCAACAAATGCCTTCCTTCGCCGAAATAATCCTTTCTTTGAGCATATGAGGTATTTGGTGAAACATCTTTGCCATCATAATTATGTATTCCTTGCCCACGATCGCCGCCATTTGGTTTGCAACTGCTAAGCACCTAGCCTCCATATCTGGAAATGCTTCTCCTATTCACCTCCTGGGAACATGCCGAGTTGGGTATAGGCAGCCCACACTATTAACTCTAGTGAACCCCAGCTGATAAAACCATCTTCTAGGATTTCTTTTTCTGCATGCTTCCACCTTCAGTCAACTCAAAAACTGCATATTTGTTTAAAACAATCCAGGGCCATCGCCGCTTAATAGGTCAGTTCAGATTGTTCCAAACTGCGTAGTGTATAATAGAAAATGGAAGTGTAAATGATCTGAATAGCAGTGCGGATTATTCTTTGGTTGGTGGATTCGAAGCAGAAAGAGGTTTATGGCTCTTTTCAGTTCTGTTAATTAAGAAATATTAAAATGTAAAACGAATATTAATGTCAAAATACTAAATGGACATAGATAACATAGTCGATCCCTTCTCCACAAATGGCACACGCAAAGCTAGAAAAGTATTTCCATTCCTGGAACTGACCTTTTAAAATCAATCCTTGTGTATTCAAGAGCTATACCGTCTGGAACACACACCCGGAAAACATGCGAGAATGTAACACATCCTTTGAATGAATAATCTCTTGTACTAACAATCGGATCATTCAGTAACATATTTTCATATCAGAACTGGATAACAAAAGATATTTAAAGCTTGCTGGAAGAATGTCGGAGGGCAAAAGGAAAAGAGGAAGAGTACAAAAACAGGTCCAAAGTTTATACACAGAAACATTGAAGAAATTGCCCACAGGAAAAAGACGTGCACATCAACTGGTTGCTTAAAATCTAAAGAAGGTACGATTATTATGGAAAAAAGATAAAATATTAGATTAATGGGGAGAGTACATTAAAGACCTTTTTGATGATGACAGAAACAAAGAACACATAAGAAAGAACACTGAAGGACCACCCATAATGAAAGATGAAGCTGGAGCATCGTTGAGAGGGGTGGAACCGGGAGAGGCCGCAGGAGCAGACAGTATTACCCCAGAAAGGATTGGGGTTCTAGATGAGTTTAGTATTGGAAGAACGACAGTCCTCATAAAAAGAAAGCAGGGACTATAGAATGCGAACTCAATCGTACAGTTAGCTTGATGAGTCATGTAACAAAGATTCTATTAAGAATAATCGTGATGAGGACAAGGATCAGAATCGGAAGAGAAATGGCAGAGGAGCATTGTGGATTTGTCGAAGGGAAAGTAGATAATGATGCCACATACATTCTTAGAACTCCCATAGAAAGATCGATTGAGTTGATTAAGGATTCATATTTGTGTTTTGTTGATTATACAAGGGCTTTTGATCAGGTAAGACAAGAAGAGTTGGTCAGCCAGCTGGAGAGGCTCAGTGTTGACGGAAAGGATCTAGGAATAATAGGAAATATTTATTGGGAACAAATGGCAGCAATAACAGTAGAGAATGATAAAAGGTCTTTCCAGAATATTGAGAGGGGCGAGGGTTAGGCAGGGATGTGTTCTGTCAACAAAGTTATTTTCACTTTGCAGCTTAGCCATCGCGAGAGCACGGGGGAATGCCCTAGGATAGAGGTTGGAGAAAGAATGATAAACAGTCTTCGTTGTGCAGATGACACGACATCATTTTAATTGCATAGAATGAGAAAGGCATACAAAATCTTGTGAATATGATGGAGATTGAGAGCGGAAATGGAGGGCTGGAGCTGAATGGCAGGAAGACTGAGGTCATGGTAATCAATGAACAACAGGAAATCCCCTCATGCAGATGACGGCAGATGGCACCACATTGAGACAAGTTGGTAAGTTCGGATGTCGGAACAGTCGACATACCAGACGGCAGATGCACATTAGAAATAGCCAGCAGAATCAGCCAAACTAAAACAGCATTCAATGAAATGAAATGCGCTCTTTCCAAGAGGTACCTGTCAATTTACGTGAGGAAGAGAGTTTTACAGTGTTATGTGGAACCGATGTTGTTTACAGATGTGAAGCGTGGACAGTCAACACGCAAAGTGAAGAACAAGATTGAGGCAGATGAAATGAGGTTTCTAAGAAGACTATTAAGAGTTCCATAGACAAGCAAAGAAAACAGACGAGACAGTCTTGGAGGAGGCAGACTTTAAAAGAACATTTATGAAGAAGATTAGGAAAAGATAAGTAACGTTTATAGGTCATTTTTGATGCAAGAGAAATTAGAGCTCCTTGTCACAACAGGAAAGCTGGAGGGAAGAAGAGCACCAGGTAGACAAACCTGGGAGAACATTATTTGACTGACTTGCAGAGTGGTTGAAGACAGAGGGTGGGATAAGTACTTGCAGCGACAAGGTATAGATTCGTGTGGAGGGCCATGGTCGCCAATGCCATGCAGCAGGGCATATCATGATGACGATTAGATATACCGAGATAGTGATCAGACTATTTTATTTTGCGTTGCTGAAGTCCTTATATCATCGATTCACGTATAAATTATGTGTAGTGGGCATGGTCTTTGAGCGAGAACTGGATGTAGAATAAAAGCAAGAAAATTAAAACTTTTTTTTCCTTCACGTCCTCTTGTTTATATACAAACGTTTAGTCCCAAAACAAAACGGTCCCAGCTGTTTTGGTGCTGATATTTTCGACAGTTACTGCCGTTCGGTTATTCTTTGTGTGTGTATATTATCCAAATTTGTGGTCTAGTCTTTCGGGTGAGATGAATACATTGGTATTATGCTGTGGAGGTAATCAGATGACACCAGACCGTCAGCAAGTTACTGCGATGAAACTTGGGGGGGGGGGGGGGGGTTGCAGCGTGGAATGTTACGACATTGCCGCAAAAGGGAAAACCAAAGACTAGGGGAAGTGAGATGGAAGGGGGCAGGCATGATAACATCAGGAGAGCATACAACAATATATTCTTATGGAAACACATGAAAGAGAAGTAGGCATCATAATAGACAGGGACAGTTCAAAAGCAGTTAAGGAATACTGGGCTGTGTCAGACCGAGTTTTGCTGGTTAGATTGGATGGCAAGCCATTTGATATCAACATCATCCAGGTGTATGCACCAACATCCACAAGCACTCAGGACGAAATTGACAACGTTTATGAAGTATTAGGGATGGCCAAGGCTCAGTATAAATCACAGGAAGTTACAATAATAATAGGAGATTTTAATGCTAAAGTGGGACAGGAGAGGGTGGAGGATGTAGTTGGGTCTCTTGGCCTTGATACACAATATTAAAAGTGAGAGAAACTTGTGGAATGATCACAGATGAATGAGTTCATAGTAGGAAACACCTGGTTTGAGCAGCCTAACAGAAGAAAATGGACATGGATGAGTCCAGGAGATAATACCAAAAAATCAAATTGACTACATCCTGATCAATAAAAGATTAAGAAATTCTTTGCTGACAGCAAAAACACTACCAGGCGCAGACTGCAACAGTGACCACAATCCTGCAGTGGGAAGATATAGGCTGAAACTAAGGAAAAGAAAGCAGACCAAAAGTAACATCAAACTAAATCTTGATGAAGCGACACGTAAAAAAATTAACGTACATGTTCAAAACAAAGTCAGTGCTCTGGAAGACGTTGGTGACAGTGAGGAACAATGGACAAAGTTGAGAAACTCTATAAAGGAAGCTTGTGAAAATTCCTAGAGTAGATAGAAAATGAAAAAAGAACTGGATGACAAAAGAAATTATAGGCTTGATGGAAGAATGGAGGAAGGCAAAAGAAAAAAACACAAAACAGATCCTCAGGGTATGTACAGAAGAATTTAAGAAATTTCCCTTAGGAGAAAGACGTGCACATCAGCTGCTTGCTTAAAATCGAAAGATGTACGCTTATCATGGAAAAAGACAAAATATTAGATAGATAGGGAGAGTACATTAAAAACCTTTTTAACGATGACAGAAACGAAGAACACATGAGGAGAACGTTGAAGAAACATCCATAATGAAAGATGAAGTTAGAGCAGCACTGAAAAAAATGAAACCAGGACAATATTACTACAGAGATGATTGAAGCCCTGGAGGAATTCGGTATTGAAAAAATAACAGTCCTCCTAAATGAAATTTATGACACCGGAAAAATTCCCAGATATGTCAGAATCATTTTTCAGTGCACTTCCAAAGAAAAGAGGGGTTATAGAATGCGAACTCATCATACAATCAGGTTGATGAGTCATGTAACAAAACTCCTTTTAGGAATAATCATGATGAGGACAAGGTACAGAATCAAACGAGAAGTAGCAGAAGAACAGTGTGGATTTGTGGAAGGGAAAGGAACTATTAATGCCATATACATCCTAAGAACTATCATAGAGAGGTCACTCGAGTTGAATAAGGATTCATGTTTATGCTTTGTTGATTATACCAAGGCTTTCGATCGGGTAAGACATGAAGAATTGATCAACCAACTAGAAAGACTCAGTACTCATAGAAAAGATCTAAGAATAATCAGAAATATGGCAACAAGCAGCAGCAATGACAATAGAAAATGATATAAGCTCTTTCCAAAATATCAAAAGAGGAGTCAAGCAGGTTGTGTTCTGTCACCAGGTTTGTTTTCACTTTACAGCGAAAACATCATGAGAAACCTAGAAGAGTGCCCTGGATTAAAGGTTGGAGGAAAAATGATAACATTCGTTATGCAGATTACACTGTGCTAATTTGCAGAAAATGAAAGGGACCTACAAGACCTTGTGAATATAATAGAAATAGAAAGCAGAAATAAAGGATTGGAGCTAAATAGCAAGAAGACTGAAGTCATGGTAATCAGTTAAAAAAAAAAAACCCATGAAATCCCCTCATGCAAAATAACAGCAAATGTCACAACTTTGAGGCAGATTGAAAGTTTATATATCTGGGAACGGTCATCTCACCAGACGGCAGATGTACATCGGAAATAGCCAGCAGAATCGGCCAAGCCAAAACAGCGTTCAAGAAGATGAAAAGCATTCTTACCAACAAATGCCTATCAATTAACACCAGGAAGAGAGTTTTTGAATGTTACATAGAACCGATAATGTTATACGGTTGTGAGGCGTGGGCAGACCACACACAAAGCCAGAACGAGATTGAGGCAGCCGAATTGTGGAATTTTAAAAGAATGTTGAGAGTTCCATGGACAGCAAAGAAAACAAACGAGACAATTTTAATGGACTCAAACACATGGAGATCATTGATCAGAAAGATTAGGAAAAGACAAGGAACAGTTATATGCAGTTTTATGAGGAAAGGGAAATTAGGGCACCTGGTCACAACAGGAAAGCTGGATGGAAAGAGAACACCAGGTAGGCCCAGGGAGAAAGTATTGGATGGACTTGCAGATTGGCTGAGGACAGAGACGGTGGAAGATGTGCTTGCGGCGACAAGGGATAGAGGGCCATGATCGCCAACGCCAAGCGGCAGGGCACATGATGATGATGATGATGATGATGATTAGGTAATCGGGTTCACCTAAGATTCCATGTGCCTTAGATAACTCGATTGAAAATCAGAGTCTGGCTAGTTCGCTTTGCATCTTAATTTGCGGAGTCATTTTGATGGTGTCATTTTTAGGTCAGTGGAGAATGTTAGATTAGGATGGAGCGCATGTTAAACATAGAGGGGCGAATTTCTTGAAAACACATATACATCGTCATTATCGTCATCTGCCATTATTGGTAAGTTAATATCATTGTTGTACACACACACACACACACACACACACACACCACACACACACACACACACACACACACACACACACAACACACACACACACACACACACGAGAGAGAGAGAGAGAGAGAGTCGGCTGGCTCAAAGGGTGTGACTGATGCAAGCAGCCAGCGGCGTAGACGCCTCACTGCACAATTGTGGTGCACGCAGCCCCAGTGGCCTTACAAGGGTTGCCCACGTCAACAATGACATCGTCCCCCCCTCCATTCCCCGCTCTCTTCGCGCGGGCGCATACACGCTCGCACGCACGTACACACACATACACATACACACACACACACACACACACACACCACACCACACCACACCACACCACCACACACACACACACAACACACACACACACACACACACACACACACACACACACACACACACACACACACACACACCACACCACACCACACCACACCACAATAAAACTGCAACATATTAACGACACAAACTCTATACAAAGTCAGAGAGACAGACAGATAGACAGAGACAGAGAGGGATACATAATATATATCCCTCTCTCTATATATATATATCCTTTGTGTGTGTGTGTGTATGTGTGTGTGAGAGAGAGAGAGAGAGGGTTTAACAGTGAATCATTTTAGAATATTATGATACGCTGACTATAGTTACTAAAACCATTACTTTGTATGTGCTTTGATTGTAAATTTACCATTTGATTTCATATTGTATTTCAAAATAATTGTTATACTAATATGAGGGCCTGTCTGGAAAAAAACAACCTAATATATTTCTGAGTATACGATTGTATCTCGTCGCATGCTTTGTGAGGGGTATCAAACTTGCACACGGAATGCACGTTCATTATATATATATATATTTCCATTGTCTTTGCGGGCATTTGGGCGCGCACACGCACACACACACACACGCACGCACACACACACACACACACACACACACACACACACACACACACACACACACACACACACACACACACACACACACACACACACATTCAGAAACACTTTGTCTCCCTCTCCACCCCGTCTCTCTCTCTCTCTGAAAATGTTAAATTGAACATAAGTGATAATTTGACGGACATTACACATGTAAAGGCATTGATTATTCAGTACCAGGATTCCTAAGACTTACATGGATGAAGACCGTCTGTGAGAGAGAGAGATAGAGAGAGAGAGAGAAGAGAGAGAGAGAGAGAGAACAAGAGAGAGAGAGAGAGAGAGAGAGAAACAAATTTATTACGAAGGGGTGAAGTAAGCAGTGTATGCAGTTTCTCATCCAGCCCTGGCCCAAGAGGGTCTGTACATACATTCCACTCATAAATCAACATAAATGTTTTATAAATGCAGTCAGGTCAAAGAAAAGGATTTATTAAAGTTTTTATGTTACGTAATTAGGCACTATGAAATGTGTATCCTGTAAACCTCCCTCGGTCATGACTGACCATGGACAAAGTACATCCGTTCTAATGTCTAGATGGGCTGTCTGCTTGGTCCAAGCAGCGTCGCCTTTGACTGTAGAGACCAATGCGAGAGAGGCAGTCTGTCGCAGCGGTCGCATGTGTATGCTGATGCTGGTCTGTTGGCTGTCATTCCTTTTCTGCGAACTCGCTTTTCTGCTGCAGCAGCTGACAGTTTGTCCTCACCAATCCGCAGCTGTTTCTTGAGAGTGGTTCTCCAGCTGTTGCGGTCGTCTGCGAGGTCCTCCCAGGACTCAGTGTTGATCTCAGGCGCCTTCATGTCACGTTTGCAAACGTCTTTGTATCTCAGCTGTGGGCGGCCAATGTTTCTCTGCCCTGTGGCAAGCTCACCATAAAGGATGTCTTTTGGGATGCGACCATCTTCCATGCAGCGAACGTGGCCCAACCCGCGCAGCATGGTATGCATGGTTGGGAGGCCAGCGCGGGTCAGGACTTCGGGACTACAGAAATGTGTAGGTGATTTGATTATCTGATTGCTAGATGCTGGAAGAAAGAAGTTAAGTTTTAGGGTGAGGACATTTACTCTGTTGCTGTGTGTGAGATTTAGAGAGAAGGCACTGGTTGCTATCTGGAGCTTGTCCATTCATTACTTTATGTATTTCTTTTTTATACTGAAGTTTTAAGTGTAATGGTAAAATATTTAAAACTCATTATAGTTTGAATCGATTATACTGTAAGTTGGTTTAAAAATGAGTTTTAAAGCTCGTTTATGTTATCAGATGAGACATTTGTGAACATTGTCACTGGCTGAATCCCAAGGGGATTTGTTATGTATATATGAAAGAATAGTTTTTTTTTCATTCTAGTTTCAAGAAATGTTTATGACAGAAATACTTTTTAGTTGAAATAGTTTTACATAACTCATAATTTGATCAGAAAAGATTATTATTTACAATTATACCTAAGATTTTGTGAAAATCAACGAACTTTTTCAACAGCCTGTCATATATTGTTGGTGTTATTGAAAGATTTTTTTTCTCTCTTGTTATGAGCACAAATTTAAATTTTTGTTGGTGAAGTGATGATTTCTTTGATTTGGTTCTGTCCATTCAATCAGATTATTGACACTTTAGAAAGATGTAATACATCAACTGTTTATATGTATTGTTGTGCTCTCAGCAAACAGATCACATCGAGCTTTCCTCCGCTTGGATGCTGGGGACTCTTTCAGTATAAATAGTATCCTTGCTTTCTGGATATTTTGTGTTAGAAATTTCGTTTTTTCTGTCACTCTCTTTGTTTCTCCTTTGCTTTCTGTCATTTCTTCCTATTTATTTTCTGCCTTGCTGGTCCATTCACCTGTATGTGTTCGATAAAGCCGTACATCCTTTCTTCTAGGATTGATAATTGTTTGTGTTCGATCAAGCCATACATACTTTCTTCTAGGATTGATAATTGGGTGCATGTATTATGTGCATTTTTGGCTCTAAGGAAATGTGTGCAGAAACAATTTAGGTAATTTAGGCCCGTTTTTATTAGTATGTTTTAGTGTCCATGGTAATGTTCACATTTGTATTCAGGTACTTTTTAAAAAAAAAACTTTGGTGATAAATTGGACGGAGTAATCAATGCCAGGGGAATATCCTTAAATTTTGTGCACGAATGCATTGATATGTGTACCTTATTTTCTTTTCCGGGTGTTTTTTTTTTTTCTCCAGTGAGGTATGGTGTACTTTTTGAGATGGTTGTAGCCCTGATATGATTCTCTTCAGTTGGACGGGCTTTAAGCAACAATAACAAAGCTGTTGAGCTTTTATACGGAAAGGCACATACATATATACATACATACATACACGCACCACGCACGCACGCACGCACGCACGCACCACCACACACACACACCACACACACACACACACACACATATATATATATATATATATATATATATATTTGTGATATATTTGTATGTATGTATGTAGGCCTACATGTGTGTGTATGTGTGTGTGTGTATGTATGTATATGTGTATGTGTGTATATGTATATATATATATATATATATATATATATGTGTGTGTGTGTGTGTGTGTGTGTGTGTGTGTGTGTGTGTGTGGTGTTTTATATAAAGAGCTCTCAGCCAAGAACGTCGGCGGCTCTTTCAGTATAAATAGTATTCCCACCTTCTGGAAATTCTGTGTTTGAAATTTCCTCTTTTCTATCACTATCCTTGTTTCTGCTTTGTTCCTTTGCTTTCTGTCATTTCTTCCTATCAATTTCTGCCTTAATGGTCCATTCACCTGTATGTATTTGATAGGGTCTTACGTACTTTTTCTTAGGATTGATAATATTGGTACTTGTATTAAGTGCATTTTTGGCTCTGGGGAGGTAAGATATGCTGAAGCAATTTTAGGTAATTCATACCTGTTTTTATATATGTTTTGGTGTCTTTAGGTATGCTCATATTTGTATTCAGGTGTGTTTTTTAATTCCCCTGTGCGATGAATTGGACGGAGCGGCAACGCCAGGGGCATGTCCCTAGATTATGTGCGTGAATGCATTGATATGTGTACTTAATTTTCTTTCCCCCCCTTCCCCCCCCCTGTTGAAGTTCTGTATGTTTTGAAGCGGTTATATTCCCGCTCTACGCAATCGGTTGGGCTTTAAAGAACAATAACAATAGCTAAGAACAGACCCCTGAAATAGTCAGTATTTTATTAAGTTAAGTATCATTTAATTAACGAAAACTAGTTGTCCGTGGATGAAATAAGAATTAATGATTTTGTTGTGTGTGTGTGTGTGTGTGTGTGTGTGTGTGTGTGTGTGTGTGTGTGGTGTGTGTGTGTGTGTGTGTGTGTTTTATAGGCCTGCGTGGTTAATCTTTTAATAACAGTTTATGGTCAAGTACATCAAAAGTTTTATGAAAATCGATAAACAGGTCACCATGAAATTCGTTATCGTTTTCATGAGAGGGAGAGAGAGAGGATGGATGGATGGATGGATGGATGGTCAGGCTATATTCAATTTCCTTTTTTCTCCTCTTTGCACTGAAAAGCAAGAACGAATAGTAGCACCGAACATACAAATTGCGAGACTGTTAGTGTTCTTGAACCCGACACATATTATGTACTGACAGAGAACAAAATGCAAATGAAATGCAAACATTTTGAAGAGGAAGAAGGACCCGCATACGCCAGTACAAGGCGCCTAATCACGAGACAGCAAAAAGCTCCTGGAGTCTTAGGCGCCAGGCCTGAAAGTCCTTTTTGAGAAAACATGATACCATGCAATATACCGCATATGTCCTCATGGTCATCTCAGTCAGACAAGCATGGGGATCTCCCATTGAGGTCTTTTCAGGGTGGAGGAGCACCAGGTCCTGCGCCTCAGTAGAATTCACCCTCAGCTACTGAGGTTTTACCCATCTCTTGTCGTGCCGGAAGACGCGGGAGCATAGATATTCTCCCCTAACCACCAGGCACCATTGCTGCTGGCAGGAACTGGAGAGGAAGGAAAAATCGAAACCGAACCAAAACCAAACCAAACCTAAACAAAACAAAACAAAACAAAAAAGCGACCATAGCGTCAAATGTGGCATGATTATGTACACGGCGATCGAGAGAAGAGAGATTTATATGACGAGTTTTTCCTTTGTGATTATACACTTCCATAGTGACATGGTTTGCATAATACTGACCGGAGAATAGCTCGATGTCTTAACATTTGCACAGTTAAAACTCCTTAATATCCAGGAAATCTTGTCCCAAACACTTGATGAAAATGTTCCCATAAATAACCCAACCGAGAAATGCCTAAAAGCTTCAAAGATTTGTTGCCCACAAAAGAATCATGCATGTTTGAATTTAAACATTTGTGAATTCTTGTGAATTTTGTTGACCTTAGGTCTTCTCTCGCTCTCTGTCTGTCTCTGCTCCCTCCTTTCCCCCCCCCCCCCCCCCACACACACATTCACACACGTAACGCGCGTGTGTGCACACAGACATATACACACGCGCGCGCGCGCGGACACACTCAAATGACCTTTTCCCCCGTGAATAAACCATGAATTTGTGAATTTTTTCCCTTTATTTAGGATAGGCTAAAATTGTGTTCTGCTTCCCAAAATTCTGTCGGGAATCTGGATCATGCGAGAGAACGCGAGATTTCGTCATTTAAGCAAGAGCTTTCGTCGGAGACAGACATGTGGCGATTATCTGTTTTTGTTTCCCACTTCATTCGGCTTTCACTAACTCGCTTTTAGGCAATTGTTTTGTTGTGTTTAGTAACTATGATTTGTGATCGTATGTTTCATGACTTTCTGGACTTTCCGGTAACCTAGATGATTGAATAGTATTTCTGTTACTCCGGTGGAGTTAATTCTGTGCAGACAGGTATTGTTTTGAACTTGCTCGGCGATCCCATTATGGCTATGATTTTAGCTTCCGGTCACTCAAACTTGACCTCTTAAATCTTGGCAGCTACTAATGTAGCCCCACTGGCTATTTTTGCCGTCTCGCTGGCTGTCTACAGTCTCACATACTGCTTTACAGTGAACAGTCATTCTAACATCGTTTTGTTGCATGGAACTATTTTTTTTCCGGCTGTTGTCACAGGTAAAATGGTGGACGAAGAACCGTCGAGATTGAGAAGACAAATTAAAACCAGATCTAATACTAGCTCCAGTCAAGACAAAACAAAGGGAACAAGAGATACGATTAAGATTCACAGCCTACTACACTGATATATTTCTAGAAACTGTATCATTGTTGTTAGCAAAAATGGACAAACTTCAGTCAACTACAAACGAATCGCAATCGAGACGGGCGACGAAGACGAAGGCAGTGCAACGAATTGGACACAAACAAATCCCAAGAAAAAGACTGCTTCAGATAGTGCGGTCTTTGATATCATGAACGACGACGACACTGACAATACAACGACTCCACTCATAGCTCTGCATCAAACGAGAAGGGCCAAGTGTGGATGACACATTCGCATAGTAGATCTACCTTTGATGCAGGGCTAAAATGAAACTGACAGGAACTTGTGGATCAGGAACTATTGGTGTCATGTACCAAACATGAAAATATTCCGACCATAAAAACCCAGAACTACAGTCTGAATTAGATTCTCTGGACTCTTTCCTGAAAAGTGACGACTAAATGGCCAGTGAACAAGATTTAGTGACGGGAAGTCAAACATTTTACCAAATTGTTGCTGGGCGACCTAAACAAAAAGACTAAGAAAGAAACGGTTCATCCCAGAGTTGTGTTTTATAAATCAGCAGTGTGTCCCAATCGCTCATCATCTAACATAACAAATATATGCCTCAAACCAGATCTGTGGCTACTTGTTCATTCCAAAGCATTCTGTCAATTTGACAATCCTTTGGACGATGAAATCACCAACAGCGGAGAGGGAGTGATTGTTTATTGTTCAGCTGGCTGGTGGAGGTAGTTCTATGCAAGCAAGTGTGGTAATTTAACTGACCCAGCGACCCCTTTGTGCCTATATCTTTTGGTCACTCACATGACTTAAACGTAAGCCCTGTCGGCTACTGTTATAGCCCCACTGGCTAGTTTGTAGTCTCGTTGGCTACTTGTGTAGTCTCGTTGGCTACTTGTGTAGTCTCATTGGCTGGCCACAGTCTCGTATACTCTCATTGGCTGTCCACAGTCTCGTATACTGCTTTGGAGTAAACAGTCATTCTGCCATCGTTTGGTTCTTTCCAAGTATTGTCATAGGTAAACATGAAGGGGTTAGAACATCTACTGTAACTGACCCCACACATAACGGAGAGCCAGAAATTTCAGCCACTAAAGACCAAACTGACCAAACTCGTCCCAACACCAGTTACATCAGACGCTGAAGATGCAGGAGGAGGAGTAATTATTTCCTCTATAAACAACCCTCACCATCTACCCATAGAACCAGTAATCCACCGCCCTTTCACCATCAGAGTATACCAAAGTTTTTAGGGGGAAAACGGCTGGTCATGTTTGGGACATTTTGGATCAGATCAAAGAAGAAGTTAGTTCCCAATTCTCTTTGCCCCATGGCTTGCCTTACCGGAAAAAAGAGATGTGTTTCTTGTTGAGAATTTCTATTTCAAAATGGATACCCTATGTTTTAAAACAAGTTGTCAGTCTAATGAAACGAAACCTATTTTACATCTGTTGGCCTCAAGGATGCCCCTAGTCTGTCAACATTGACATAGACAGTAAGAAGTAGTTTTGACTCGTAATCCAAAACACAATTCTTATTAATTCAAAAATGTCCTCCAGGGATTTCATGATTCTCCAAGAATTTTCACAAAGATCTTGAAACTGGTCCTTGCACATCCTCATCATCGGGAACATGCTATATCATCTACATCTAGATGGCTCAATGCTGCAAGGTGACGCATATATGGCTCAATGCTCAAAGGTGACGCATATAAACGTCTACATGCATGCAGTACAAGTTATCATCTATATAGTATAAGTCACCGTGTGACATCAGAGTTTAAACAAAGCACACTTGAGTTTCTGGGTTTTCAAAATAATTAGATTGTATATCCATGACTATCGCCATGCCTGAAAGGAAAGCCGGAAAACTTATTGAAGCTTGTAGTTTGAACTTATTGGTAGCAAGGTGGGTAGCTGCACAGCCTGATGTATGGATTACACCAGGGTTTTGTTTTGTTTTGTTTTGTTTTGTTTTTTGTTGGTTGGTTGTTTTTTTTATTTTTTTTTATTTTTAAGAACTGTCTTGAAGTTGCAAAATAAAGCAGTATCTGAATACAGTGGAAACCTTGAAGGCTGCATTCAGCTTAGCGCTTACAGACTCGCTTAAAGAAGATGTTAAATGATGGATTCAGAATGGTTCTACATATCCAATTCCCGTAAGTTGAAATGAATAATCATTGTTGAAAGGGGGTGGGGCGAATTGAACAATACACGGGCACATGGTCAGCAGACGAACGGGGAGAATTCATTTGTTGCCTTGAATTCAAAGTGGCTGTCTTCACACTCTCAGATCTCTAGATGCCCACATTAATATATTGTCTGACAGTAGCAAAACTGTCACCTGCGATAATAATAGAATGGGAAACACAAACCCTAAGTATAACAAAAATACCTAGGAAACTTGATTGTAGTGCTTACAGCCAGCCAGCTTTGTGTCAGCTACGGCTTTTGGATCTGAGGCTACAATGGAGCCCGGACTCTGTTGTTATGAACATTATGCATAAAGTTCCAGACTTGTGTTCAGTTGACCTGTTCACGGCTGAATTATTTAATAAAATGCCAAAATTTGTGTTCTGAAAATTGGACCTGCAGCATGGACTACTAATGCATTTAGCCTCAGTTGAGGACATTTGTTCAGCTTTTGCTTTCTTCCTTTGAGCCATATCCCAAAGACTCTGTAAATGTAACTATAGAAGATTGAGTGTATTCTCATTGCTGCATAATGACCAACCCAACCTCGACACACCAAAAAGATCCTTCACCTTCTGACAGAATATTCAATGCTTCTACCTCACAAACCCAATTTCAGGGAGAAAGAGAAATAGAAGTGGATGGAGAGAACCAACAGTAGGCGAACTTCATCAGCAGTAGGCGAACTTCATCAGGTCTGGAATAAATTAAGGGAGAAAAGTGGCAGAATGGTTCAGACATTCGCCTGCCAATAACTTAACTCGAGGTTCCAGGATTCGCTCCCCGTAGAGATCTCGATTTTTCTCTTCAGTTTGATTGGAAAATCGAACTGAACGTCTAGTCCTTTGGAAGGGGACGAAAAACGAGCCGGACCCGTGTGCTTTCTAGTTGCGCACGCTAAAGATCCCGCGGCAGTTGAAAATCGTGAAGAATGGGGCATTGCCTGGCTGCCCTGGTATAAAACATTGGAGAGATAGGTTTGATTTCCCAGGTCCCACCCCTTGAAGACCAATTAGCCTTCTTGCCTTTCTGAAGTCTTGGTAAAAGAAAAAAAAATGTGAATATGAATTTGAAGCGAGGGAGAGGGGTGGATGCCGCCCTCGTGGTGCTGGACCCGGGAAAAGTTGAGGTCTCTGCCACCTCACTCCTCTAAGACCCCAGGGTTATGGAACTATCCAGGTAGGACCTCATGACTTGACCAGCTCGTGAGTTTATGTGCAGGCTTAAGGCTTGTGTCGTGATCATTCTGGATCTTCTCCATCACATGGTACCTGTGACGTTAATGCATATGGAATTCATTCCGAGCGTGGAGACGTCAATCTTGAGAAACTGAAACTGGAATAAATTAGGTGATGTCCTATAAAATATCAAGGAGGGTTTGCAGGCACAGGGAATTATCAAAGATACGGCAGCATTTAAACATTTACCATATCCACTTGGAGACCAGGGACAAGGATGAGTTATAATACTTGTGTCAAGAACTCCTTGTCACCTGGCGGGACCCTCATAGAAGCATAGACATGACTATTTTCACACCCAATTCTATCAGTTCAACTGCTACAATCAAACTTGTGTCAAGGATAGTTAAATTTCTGTTATGAATGGAATTAAAATCCCCTTTCTCCGTCTCCATCAGCATTGCTTATTTTCCTCTTCTGTCTGTAACTCCTTGAATATAACTAAAAGTGCTGTCTCCGTTCTGTTTGAATGATGTTAGTCTGCGGACTTCCACTCTTTTCTCTGCAAAAGAATATGAAAGATCTTCAAGCTGAAGTTTACTTTACCAGGCACTGGGGTTACTTGGTTTGCACAGATCCGTGGTTCTTCACTTTCTTAGGCATTGGTCTCCTGCTAGTTACCTGTCCTTCCCCCCGTCATCGCTGAATGTAGTGTTATGTTTGTTTATATCACGACAATGGAGTAATAATAATAATAATACTCACAATATACCTTGGAGTTAAAGAGAGGTTAAATTTAGGATTGGAAATTTGATCAAAACTTCAAGTACCTTCACGACATCAGCAGGAACCACCCTTAACTGTATATAACAGCCTATTCACCTGACAGACGCATTTACCGTGTTACCTACTACAGGCATACCTCTAGTGTTCAAAAGCATGAAAGTCTGAAACTGAACTCCTTGTCACCTGGCGGGACCCTCATAGAAGCATAGACATGACTGTTTTCACACCCAATTCTATCAGTTCAACTGCTACATCAAAAATTGAAGGAATGTCCCCTTCATCATCATGAAGTGCCTTGCTGCATGGCGTTGGCGATCATAACCCTCCATATGTATCTATCCCATGTTGCCGAAAGCACATCTTCCATCCTCTCTGTCTTCAGCCACCCTGCAAGACCGTCCAATATTTTCTCCCTGGGTCTACCTGGTGTTCTCTTTCCCTCCAGCTTTCCTGTTGTGACCAGGTGCTTTACTTCCCCTTTCCTCATAAAATGACCTATAAATGTTGCCTGTCTTTTCCTAATCTTCCTTATGAATGATCTTGTGTCTGCCTCCACCAGTGTCCCCTTAAAGACTGTTTTGAAAACGGCTGTCTGGAAGGTGAAAAACGTTGGCTGTGAATTGCCACAAGCCTGTACTCGCACAAGGTCACGCTGACAAAGCTGTCCTTCAAGGAAATAGAAGCAAACAGACGAGGGTGCCTCGAATCTTGGATGATCTAGATTCCTGACGGAATTCTGGGAAGCAAAACGCCGCATTCAAACGAACTCACCTTGTGACGTTTGAGTGGGGTTTTGCAGACCAGTATGAAGTCAGGATGGGATCAGGCGCCTCGCCCTTGATCTGCATCAGTGTATGGAATAGGTCCTTTAAAAAGTAGAAAAATGTATGAAATCAAATAGATGTCAATCTCCTCACTTCTTCCGAGTCTCTACTTTCCTTCCTTGCCTGATTCTGCCTGCGCCATTTGCATTTTAAATCTGATGAACTCTTGCGTTCTCTCGCCTGATCCTATCCTGTCTCCATACTGGTCTGCAAAACCCCACTCAAACGTCACAAGGTGAGTACGTTTGATTGTGGACTCATTTTTGGTGTCATCCTCCCCCTTCACCATTTAAGATGAGAATGAGGGAAGGAGAATAACGAAATTTCATCATCATCAGGTGTCCTGCCGCATGGCGTTGGCGACCATGGACTTCCAACCATCTCTATCTCTCGTTGCCCCCAGCATCTCCCACACCCTCCTCATCCCCAGCCACTCTGCAAGTCCGTCCAGCAGTCTCTCCCTGGGTCTACCTGGTGCTCTCTTTCCCTTCAGCTTTCCCGTTGTGACCAGGTGCTCCAAGTCCCTCTTCCTCATAAAATGGCCTATAAATGTTGCTTGTGTTTTCCTAATCTTCCTTATGAGTGATCTACTTGTGTCTGCTTCCATCAAGACTGTCTCGTTTGTTTTCTTTGCTGTCCATGGAACTCTCAACATTCTTCTGAGAAACCACATCTCAGCTGCCTCAATCTTGCTCTGGCTTTGCGGTGCTTAAAAACAATAATGACTAATATAATCGATTTAGCACTGTTGCTTTGATCGATTGTGTTTTTCTTTCACCATTTTCCGCTTCCTTATCTCTTTCGATGTGTTTTGCTCTTTGTTTGTCTTTGTGTCTGTCTCAGAGATGTTGCGAACTCGTTCTCTGTCACGCTCCCTGTCTCTCGTTTCTGTCGATCTCTATCTCTGTCACTCAAGTCTCTTACTCTGTCTGTCTGTGTCTATCTGCTTACTCTCTCTGTGCATAGGCGAGTGTGTGTGTGTGTGTGTGTGTGTGTGTGTGTGTGTGTGTGTGTGTGTGTGTGTGTGTGTGTGTGTGTGTGTGTGTGTGTGACATGCTTGTCTCTGTTTTTGCGCAGTCTCCCTCCCTCTATCACTCTATTACTCACTCCTCTCTCTCTCTCTCTCTCTCTCTCTCTCTCTCTCTCTCTCTCTCTCTCTCTACCCCTCTGGCTCCCTACTCCCGCACACTGTGAACTATTAATGTATTTAGAGCGAATTCCTTAATTGATGTGATTCATTTAGTCTTGATGCAGTGATTCTGTCTTCGTCGTCTTCTTCGTTTGTGTTTGTCATTCTCTTGCATATTCTTTCGACGGATACGGTAATCAGTTTGGTAAAATTCTGACTTCTGTTCGGAGGGTCTTGGGTTTGATTTGCCTTGGAGAAAACGAGTATTTAATATTCTTTTTCTGCTACCTGTCTGTGCGGAGATTTTTCCTATCTGCTTGGTCACATACGTGCAGACCTGCCAGTGGCTTATCCCCCTTCGTGTGTATAGCATGTAGATTATGGAATGAGTAGCGCGTGAAAGACCCTGTAACTCGTGTCATTGGCAAGTTTAATTAAGCAACGGCAGGTTTGGGGAAAAGTCTTCTAGCTATTTGGAAAATTAAGTATATTTAATTCATTGATTTTTTTTCTGTCTGTCTCTGTCTCATTTTTTATCTCAGTCTGTCTCTGTCTGCCCCCCCCCCCCCCCCCCCCCCGTGTGTGTGGCGTGTCAAAGAGAGAGAAAAGAAAGAGTGTGTGTGTGTGCGTGTGTCAGAGAGAGAGAGAGAAAGAGGGTGTGTGTGTGTGGCACAGCGAGTGAGCTGGCAGAAAGAGATAGGAAGAGAAGAGGAAGGGATGGATGGGGTACAAGTGCATCGAGGCGTGCAAAAACAGCCAAGGCAGCATCAGTCACGCTGACTGCACACGCCCAATACCCCTCGCCGTTACTGCCGCCGCCACCAGGCCTTGTCAGTAAAAGAGAGGGGTGGGGGGGGGAGGTAAGAAGGGAACATTGATAGGGTGAGAAGTTGGGGGGGGGTTTGCCATCTTCTCTCTCTTCTCTCTTCTCTCTCTCTCTCCTCTCCTCTCTCTCTCTCCTCTCTCTCTCTCTCTCTCTGTTCCCGCTCTCTCTCCCCCGTCCCTCTGTTTCGTCCGTTTTTGTTTTTGTTTTTCTTAAAGAAAAAGTTTTGTTCTCTCCACCCACTTCTCCTCTGTATTTCTCTTTCTCGGTGAGATTGTATCATAATAACGTGTGCGCGCGCGCGCGGGTGTGTGTGTGGTGTGTATATGTGTGTGTGTGTGTGTGTGTGTGTGTGTGTGTGTGTGTGTGTGTCAGAGAGAGAGAGAGAGATTGTGTTTAAATGGCTTTCGATTACATGCGGGTTTATGGAGCACTTTTTTCATTTTTGTGGATACTTCACGTGATCTTTTTCATTATTCATTTATATTGAGTCTCTCTATAAACATATAAGGAGATAGTTGCCTATCGACCTGGTGTGTGTATGTGTGTGTGTGTGTGTGTGTGTGTGTGTGTGTGTGTGTGTGTGTGTGTGTGTGTGCAAAATGTGTTAATATTTTCTGAGCGTTTTGATCTGGATAGATCTGTATAAAATTTGTGTTTAAGATGTTGACTGGTAAGGAATCGTATGTGCATAAGTTTGCAAGTCGTGACACCAAAGTCATATGGACCCCCAGAGAGTGCCCCAAAACTTGTCACTTTGTGAGGAAATTGTGCCAACAGCATTTTCTCGAGAACTTCTGACAATATTTGGATTCTGTGTTCACTGTTGTAACAGTCTACCATTGTCTCTGCATGTCGGTTTTTACTTCGTCTGATGCTTCCTCAAGGTCACTGTGAAGTATACAGACATGATTTCCTGGTGTGGAACAAGAATTTTCCATGTAGAGAGGGATGTTATTGGAGTGTCTTGACCATTTAACGATTTCATGCTTCTTCTCCCCTCCTACCCCCAAATTTGTTTCATTTTTGTTCTTTTTTAATCTGTCTTAAAAAAAATGAGATAATATCATAATACCCAAGAGGGACATTGTCTTCGTGTGCGGGTTTGTTTGGCAAAACTTCAGTATTTTGTTAAGGTGATTCATTTTTTTTTAATTTCAAAGACGCTGAGCTGTTTTCCCAGTCACTGCCCGGGAAACGTTAAATTGCATACAACCACAAAGGAATTAACGGTTCGTGTATCGTGAAATTGAAGTTCTAGGCTGGATATGTGAGGGACTTCATAAAAAGTGAGATTGTTGATATGGCCTTATAATTTTTTTGTCATCATCTTTGTCTGTCTTCTGTCTCCAGCTGTCTGTCTCCGTTTGTATGTGTGTACATGTGTTTTGCCTTCATCCAGCTTTCTCTTTCCTTTGCCTCCCTCCCTGCTTCTCCCCTCCCTCCCCTTCTGTCTCTGTCTCTCCTCCTCTCCTTCCTCCATGTCCCTTCTCATCCATCTCAGCCTCACTTATCATCCTCAGTTCCCTTCCTGCTCTCACTTCGTGAGTCCACCCACCCCTTCCTCCTTCCCGCATCTGTCGAAGTTGTCTTGTTGTCAGTTCAGTTCAGTATTCTGTGTGTTTCTTGTGCAGCTGTGTGCTGTGCAAAGAGCTGATTGGACCGTGTTTACAGTGTGTGCTGTGGATGTCGGTGATGCAGGTAAGTGAAACATTTTTGAGTCAGACTTCATGAGCATATTTATCTCCCAGCACTGTCCCGCAGAAAAGCCAGCTTGTGGATAGGCTGAAGGAGTCAAAGGATTAGGCTTCCTGTTTGTGATGATGGATCTAGACACCGGTTCTCGATTAGAAACCTGTGCAATTTTGTGATGATCCGTTCAATGAATGTGTCGGACCAAATGTTCAATAAAGTACAATGCCATGTCCTTGGAGATGTACCACAATGGTTTTCTTGTCACAGATACAGCGCGAATGACATGAACAACTGACATAGATAATATACACATAGCTCGAACTATATATATATATATATGTGTGTGTGTGTGTGTGTGCTTGTAAGTGTGTGCGTGCGCGCGCACGCGTGTGTGTGTGAATCTGTGTGTTATTGCAAGTTTTATAAAGTGATTTGTCATTTTCTTTGTTGAAAACAGGTATGCAACAAATTGTAACCAAAACAAAAACAAAAAACAAAACAAAACCAGACAACATACACACACAAATGCACACGCACGCACACATACACAAACACACACTTCACTTTCATTCTTCATTTACTAAGTATGCATTATATGAATTATTACAGGTCTTGACATATCTAAGAGTCAAATAGATAATCTACTGCATAACATGACCTTGCTATACAAAAATATTTAACAAAAGTGTGTACATTATTCACACACACATAAAAATACATACACATTGGTGAATATAATTTCAAAAGTCCATAATAATTTAGGGTTCACGCACACATCTTCTACAGACGCATTTGCTCATACACACTCGCACACGTGCGAGGTCAAAACCAAACGAATGATGTTAACAACGGACGTGAAATCAAAACAAAAATGTAGACGGTAAGTCAAACCCTCACAACAGTCTCAATTTTTTTTTTTGGGGGGGGGGGGGGGGGGGGGCGGCAAAGAGAAAATGTTTTTAGGGCATGTGCCATTGTGCTCTGTTATCTGTGTGCACTAGCTAATAGTGCCATCTACAGGGTGAAAAAAAAAACTGTGTAAAAATGTGTCGGCAAATAAAAGATCATTATTCACTTAGAGTTTATCAGCATACTTTCATCTTTGACTCTTTGATTGTATTTATCAGCATGAAGCTAATGGACAAGATGAGGGAGTGAAAGAGTAACACATTACCAGAAATCACTACTGTTACCACGAGCATCCAGATGAATTACTGCTTATATACTTTTAGAACTATTCTCATAAGTTATGGTTAGTAGTTTTAAAAACTTTAGACATAATAATTCATTTCCATGCATGATGCCTTGTTAATGTTGGTCAGGACGTGCTGTCCTTTTAGTTTTGGTGGCCCATGGTTTAGTTCATGTTATTCTATAGTCTGCTTTGCCTATATCCATCATTGCACTTCGATTTGTAGCTGTATTGACGTGTCTGAGAATATTGTGTCAAATTGTTGCATATTATCACGATATGTGCGCGTGTGTGTATGTGTGTGTGTGTGTGTGCTTGCGCGTGCACAAGCGTGTGTGTGCTGCGCGCTTGCGCGTGTGTGTAGGGTTATTTTCCAATTGAAAAAAAAATGTCTATATCATTTTTCCGGGGATAGGCTTCTTTGTTACTCATAAATTCTTCCACAGCGGTAGAATACATTCAGCATACGGGTTTATTGGCCCAACTGAAAGATCAGCATATTTAACTTTTAGCATTTTGTTTTGATAAACATGTGATGACAGCAGTGTGTGTGTGTGTGTGTGTGTGTGTGTGTGTGTGTGTGTGTGTGTGTGTGTGTGTGTGTGTGTGTGTGTGTGAAATTATTTTTTCCTGTGGATGGTCGTGAACAAATTCAGTATTTTGATATTAGGTAATGCAGACAAAATTACAATTATGCAGTATATGTATACACAGACGCATTTAATGATGTAACCATACCTGCCCAAAATGTGATATTCAGACTTAATTATAGATTTATACATCCGTGACTGCATAATGCTGTCTCAGCCTGTCTGTGTGTTTGATTTTTGTTTTGTTTCTTGTTTGCTGTGTCTCGTATGTTCTTCAGTTCGGTTTCCTCGCCTTCCTCTCTCTCTGCTTCTCTTTCATTCTGTTGCTCTTACACCAGTGACCTCTCCCTGTCTCTTATTACACACAAAACACAGTGACACCCTCAAGTCACACGCAGGAATACACATGCACGCACAGAGAGAGAGAGAAGAGAGAGAGAGAGAGAGAGAGAGAGAGAGAGAGAGAGAGAATGTGTTTACAAGGATATTTAAGTATAAGCGTTTGCGTGCTTTTTTAAAATATTTTTTTAATATAGATCTAGTCTTTGTACAGAGTGGAACTAAACTACACATTATACATAGATGCATGTTAATTTATTCATTTTTGTTACTTTTTTTTGGGGGGGGGGGATGGGAGGGGAGTAGTATAACTATCAATATTTCTAATGTGCATGTTGCGATATGTTGCTAGTCGTAATGACATCTGTTTATGCTGCATTGCTGTGTTTGTTTGTGTATCCGACTTTACTTGTAATACATTAATATATGGCAATTCTCCCCCCCCCCCCCCCCCCCCCCCAATTTCAATGTTTTTCCTATGTTAACTAGTGCAACAAGCATTCTGTGACATGGACTGTTAGTGCAGTACGTTTGAAATTCGTTCTTCTTAGTATTATTAAGATAACATAAAGCAGCAGTAACAACAGCACTGCTGTTATTGTCACTACTACTACTCCAGTAGCTGCTACTTTTCAGTGCAGTTCATTTCAGTTTGTGTCATTTAAAGCCCCACCGATCGCTAAGGGCCAGATTATGGCTGTCACCATGCAACTAACGAATGTGAAAGATTATTAAAAACTATCACCGCTTTAATAATTACATCACTCAGTATTTCATAAGTTAAAAATGTTAAGATCCATCAAAACGTTCAACTGAAGAAGATCCTTTCTATGCAACCAGTTGCTGTGATGTAGTGGTTAGCACAACAGACTTCTGACTGGAATGTTGTGGGTTCGAATCCCCATCCGTCCCTTTAAAAGTCATTATGGGGGTTTCGGCTCCAGCTGGCTTCTACCGAGAATTAAGCTTGCTGTGGGCTCATTGGGAAGTCTGGGACCACACGGTTTAGTTACATCCACTTTACAGATCCGGCAGTGCAGGTGTCTTCCTCGGGCTTCATTGACGCCAGGATATTTTTTTTGATAGCAAACGAATAGTACGGCTCTATCAAGCAATATTTTTTTCGGAGGAACATCGTGAATTGAGGACATAGGTCAGTCTGCTGTAACGTGTTTCTGCCTGGTGACTTTTCTGTCCCGCAGACAAGTAACAGGTATTTGATACTCAGACTCTCATCACAAGGCATGCACCAAGAATTTCTACTTCTTGTGAAAAGGCGTCAGTACGAAAACGGTGAGCCGTATGTAGCCTAATTAACAGTACTATATTTCCTTTCAGTCTCAGATGAAATCACGAAGATGCTCTGAGAGAGACGGATCTGGTAAAGCTTGTGCGTCCTGTTCTTCATGATAGTTTTTGTACATAAACATGCATTACTTTTAGGTTTCATGTCTGTTTGGAGAATATCAGTGTGAGATTGTCTGTGACGGCGTTTCTGGCCAATTGGACAACGACTAACATTGCCTTGAATACCAACATGACCGTGAATCCAGGCTAAAATGATATGAGATGGACGGATCTGGTAAAGCCTGTTATCTGTGTGGTAATCATTCTTCTTGCCAGCGGCTTTGTACATACTTGTACATTTTAGATTCGAGTCCATGTGGGGAATATCATCAGTATGGGAGAGCTTGCTGTTGATGGCATTTTTGACCAGTTCATCAACGATGGCATTGCCTCGAATGCCAACAGATTTGGAGTGTTGTTCGGTTAATAGAATTTTAGAAGCCCATATTGTATCAAGCAGAAATGGCCGCCAGTGCAGACAACGAGTCCGAGAAAATCAGGAGAGAGAGAGAGAGAGAGAGAGTGTGTGTGTGTGTGTGTGTGTGTGTGTGTGTGTGTGTGTGTGTGTGTTTGTGTGCGCGCGCGCGCGCGCGTGCGTGTGTGTTTGTATGTGTGTGTGTGTGTGTTTGTGTCTGTGTGTGGTTTACGAGACTTGATCATTTTAATGGCCAGATGCAGCACATTCAATTAGGGGTATAAACTGAGATGCCGGATGGCACGTGTTTGGTAAGGAAAAATCCAGGACAGACGAACAGAAAGGGGCAGATGTTATGCCCTCATCTGACTTGAAACCATTTGTGAAGATTTTGCAAAAAGCAGAAATTTCAGTTCTAAATAAAAAGGTTTTGTAAACAAGAGAAGAAGTGAAACCTTTTTATGAGTAGCCAGGTCAAAACCGTCAATGGGTTTTTCAAAGGTCCACGTAGGAGATAGGTATTTTTTATGGAAATCTGAAACGACTCCAATATCAATATTATTATCTTGAAGGTGAGGAAAGATGTGGATAACTAGCGGAGATGTGGATTTGGATTTTCTTGTATTTTCTGACAATTTGGGGATTGCAATTGTCATGTTCAGAGCAGGGCTTGAGGTGGTAGTTAACGAGAATTTCATATGGCGGTTGGTCAGGGAGGGTTCGCCTGCCTCTTCATACAAACTGTACGCTGTAGTGGTATGACATGCCTCTACGTTGAGTCTCAGTCATTGGTGGTAAATGGGGTCCAGAGAGTTAAGATAAAAAGGTGGGGCAGATTACTACTATTTCTACTGTCAACAGCAACAACAATAATAAAGACATAACGAAAATGGTAATGTTTCTATCACATAACGATAATAGTAAATGTTTATATCATCATCATCATCAGTTGCCCTGCCGCATGGCATTGGCGATCATGGACTTCATCTGCCTCTATCTCTCGTTGCCCCTAGCATCTCCCCCATCCTCCCCGTCCCCAGCCACTCTGCAAGTCCGTCCAGCATTTTCTCCCTGGGTCTACCCGGTGCTCTCTTTCCCTCCAGCTTTCCCATTGTGACCAGGTGCTCCAAATCTCCCTTCCTCATAAAATGGCCTATAAATGTTGCCTGTCTTTTCCTAATCTTCCTTATGAGTGATCTACTTGTGTCTGCCTCCATCAAGACTGTCTCGTTTGTTTTCTTTGCTGTCCATGGAACCCTCAACATTCTTCTTAGAAACCATATCTCGGCTGCCTCAATCTTGTTCTGGCTTTGTTTGTTGACTGTCCACGCCTCTCATCCGTGCAACAGTATTGGTTCTATATAACATTCAAGAACTCTCTTCCTGATGTTAATTGATAGGCATTTGTTGGTAAGAATGCTTGTCATCTTCTTGAATGCTGTTTTGGCTTGGCCGATTCTGCCGGCTATTTCTGATGTGCATCTGCCGTCTGATGAAATGATCGTTCCCAGGTATTTGAATTTATCAACCTGTGTCATGGCTGTGCCATTTGCTGTTATTTTGCATGAGGGGATTTCATGTTTTTTACTGATCACCATGACTTCAGTCTTCCTGCTGTTTAGTTCCAGCCCCTTACCTTTGCTTTCTATTTCTAGTATATTCACAAGGTTTTGTAGGTCTCTTTCACTTTCTGCAATTAGCACGGTGTCATCTGCATATCGAATGTTGTTTATCATTTTCCCTCCAACCTTTAATCCAGGGTCTTCTTCTAGGTTTCTCATGATGTTTTCGCTGTAAAGTGAAAACAGATCTGGTGACAAAACACAACCCTGTCTGACTCCTCTTTTGATATTTTGAAAAGAGTTTATATTGTTTTCTATTCTCATTGCAGCTGTTTGTTCCCAGTACATATTTCTGATTATTCGTAGATCTTTTCATCAACATTGAGTCTCTCCAGTTGGTTGATCAATTCATCATGTCTTACCCGATCGAAAGCCTTGGTGTAGTCAACAAAGCATAAATACAAATCCTTATTCATCTCATTTGACCTCTCTATGATAGTTCTTAGGATGTATATAGCATTAAAGTTCGTTTCCCTTCCGCAAATCCACAGTGTTCTTCTGCTATTTCTCTTTTGATTCTATTCCTTGTCCTCATCATGATTATTCTTAACAGGATTTTTGTTACATGGCTCATCAAAGTGATTGTGCGATGGAGTTCGCATTCTATAGCCCCTGTCTTCTTTGGAAGTGCAATGAAAATTGATTTTGACATATCTTTGGGGATTTTTCCAGTGTCGTAGAATTCATTTAGGAGGACTGTTATTTTTTCTATGCCAAATTCCTCCAGGGCTTCAATCATCTCTGTAGTAATGTTGTCTGGTCCTGGGGCTTTTCCTGGTTTCATCTTTTTCAGTGCCGCTCTAACTTCATCTTTCATTATGGGTGGTCATTCAAAGTTCTTTTTTATAATGTGTTCTTCGTTTCTGTCATCCTCAAAAAGGTTTTTAATGTACTCTCCTCATCTGTCTAATATTTTTTTCTTTTTCCATGATAAGCATGCCATCTTTCGATTTCAAGCAACCAGTTGATGTGCATTTATTTTTTCTGTGGACAATTTCTTCAATTCGTCTGTACATACCCTGAGGATCCGTTTTGTGTTGGTCTTCCATTTCTTTGCACTTTGATTTCAGCCAAGCTTCCTTAGCTTCATTGCACCTATTCCTGATCTTGTTTATCTTCCTGTAGATCTCCTCATTTCTCTTGGCCTTCCTCCTTTCCTCCATCAAGCCCAAAATTTCATTAGTCATCCAGTTCTTTTTTGCGTTTCTAACTGCTTTAGGGATTTCTTCACAAGCTTCATTTATTGAATTCCTCAACTTTGTCCATTGTTCCTCACTGTCACCAGCATCATCCAGAGCACTGAATTTGTTTTGAACATGTACATTAAATTTTTTTACGTATCACTTCATCTGTCTTTAAGAGTCCAAGGTTTAATTTGATGTTGTTTTTGGTCGTGTTTCCTTTTCCTCAATTTCAATCTAAATCTTCCCACTACCAATGTTTATATCATAGTGTTTAAATGAAGTAAATTGGGCTGACAGGAAAGCTGGAGGGAAAGAGAACACCAGGTAGACCCGGAGAGAAAATATTGGACGGACTTGCAGGATGGCAGAGGAAAGAGAGGGTGGAAGATGTGCTTGTGGCAACAAGGGATAGATACGAGGTACATATGGAGGGCCATGAGTAGTACATCCGGTGTCATGCCACTCTTGCTGATGATTTCTAGATTTCTAGCCCTCTCTCTCTGGAAGATCTGTTCACTCCCAGTCATCCGCTCCATTCAGCAGAGCCCACTTTCATGCTCCAGATATCGCTTGTTGGCCTTAAGAGACTGCCTTTTGGACACTTTTGGCTTAACGTTGAAATATGTTGATTGCTTTTTATTTCATTCTTCATTCATGTCGAAATATATTTGTTAAAACTGTGTGATAATTGTCTTTTTTATATGTTAGTATTTTGGTGTCATTAATTTTACACTTTGAAAAAAACTACGAAAAACCCTGACTGTATTGTGTGCTTGATTACTAAATAACAAATGAAATAATGCATTAAATTGTTTCTGTTGAAAAGATTTTTTGTAATGTTTGGGAACAGACATTCTCATACACAAATATGTAGGCTTGATGCTTTGTGTTAATGGTGGTGTTGATTTTTACTGTTATGCAATTCTCTGATAGTGGCTACAGATTTGAGAGGGATATTTGCATACTTCAGTACAATACAGTGAAATACAACACAGTACAGCACCTTACAATATGACACAGTGCAGTACAGTTCAACACAGTATAGTATAATACAGTACTGTACATACAGTAAAGTAGGACACAGTGCAGTTTATCACAATAAAGTATGATGCAATACCATACAATACAAAATAATACAGCACAGTTCCATGCAGTATTGTATTATATAGTATATATTGTACAATACAGTTCAGTGCCATACAAACAAACAACACAATTAAGTGTAAAATAGCAACACCACAGTGTAATGTACTGCATTATAAAGCAGTATGAAGCAATGCTATACAAATCAGTATAACAAGAAAAAGGGGAAAGACACGGTACTCACACTTTCAGTTTTTAGTTTTGGCATCTCAAGATAGTAACCAAAAAAAAAAACACGAAAGAAGAATACAAACGTGTATTTAATACAACAAGACAAGACAGGCGCAAATTTTCGGCCAACTGGCCTTTGTCAAGCATAAGATTACAAACACCAGATACAAAAATTTTGAGAAAAAGACTGAAACTTCCGCCTGCAAATAAGCCCTATAGCATGGCAGTCTTGAGTTCTACCTAGCGTATGGGTTTTATGTCCATCTTTATATCAGTCTGTCAATGGAACAGTCTACGTTATATTGTAGTGACATGTGTATCTAAATCTGCAATGTTGAAAAGAAAACAAGGACAAAAACCAGCAGAAAAGGGAGAAGAAGAAGAAAAAGACGAAAAAAAAGGGGGAAGGGGAGGGGAACAGATGAAAAGACATCCAACCCCTCAGTATAAACAGTCCTCATCAGCATCTTGCACAAATACATCACATAATTCAACCCCATACAGCACAACACACAACCTTTATCTGCCCACTAATACAATTGATCATCTCCATCATCTCAACCCGCCCAGTCCGTCCTCTATTCCCAATGAAAAAAATAAAATAAAACCCACGACAACAGAAATCAAGACTAACCAAGCAACCAACAAACAACAACAACAACAGATGACAACAAGAAATTGTATATTGGCCACCATGTTCGTTTTCACCATCACTTAAGTTGTTTTTCGCCATGTCTTTAAATTTCTTCGAAATCTTGTTCAGAAGCCCCCCACCCCCTTCCCGCACCCCCAATTTCTATTCCACACTGTGGGAATCTGCGGAATGTTACTTTTGAGACAGTATCAGTGTTTGGGTGATAGGTAATGACTTGCATTTAGTTTGCAAAAGTATGATTTTAGGTTCTTGAGGACCTTGCATTTCCAAGATAACAGATTTCTTCTTGAAGTGGATTTATCAGCAAGTCTGTCGGCACGTTTATTACCTAAAACATGCTTGTATCCTGGACACTGGCAATGTTATTATCAAAAAGGGTAAACGCAGTGTTGTTACATAACTTCACAGTGTTATACATCCTATAAATTCTATTTGCACATAGGTGTTTTATCTTAGTCTTGACACATTGATGTGTTTTATAACGACAGATGATAAAATCATATCAGCATGCAGTCTGATTACAGAGAAAACACATGTGCATACACACACACAGATGTGCACACACACACACACACACACACACACACACACACACACACACACACACACACACACACACACACACACACACACACATGCACCACACACACACACACACACAGAGTGACACACACACACACACACACGCACATGCACACAACACACACACTGTCTGTCTGTCTGTCTGTCTGTCTGTCTCTCTCTCTTTCACATTTACAACACACACACACACACACACACACACACACACACACACACACACACACACAACACACACACAATGACTGAATACACGCACACTGATTAAACACATGAACACAATCACTCATTCTCTCTCTCTCTCCTCTCTCTCTCTCTCTCTCTCTCTCTCTGTCTCTGTGTCTCTCTCTGTCTCTCTCTCTCTCTCTCTGTGACTTTGAACACATATGCATGCACGTGCAGACACACATGCACACACACACACACACACACACACACACACACACACACACACACACACACACACACACACACACACATCCGAACCCATCTCTACATATGGCTGACGATGCATAATTCATAACTAAAATGTGCAGATTGTTTTAATTGCCAAAAATGACCTAAGCCCTATATATTGATGAATATGGTCCTGTTTTTCAAACATGGTTTCGCAAAACTTTGATGCGCCATGTCAGAAATTGCAGTGTATTGCAAATGTTGCGGAGCATCTAATGAAGTTGTTTTAACGTTAAATTGATAATTAGGTATGCCAGCGAGGATGATTTTTTTTTTTTTTTTTTTTTTTAGTGTCCTGCTTTTGTTGACTAAAAGAGGGAAAAGTCATTCCACAAAAATATCTGAAATTTTCTATAACGATACTTCTGTCAAAGGAAGATGAAGAGAAAATGAAAAACTTCGCAACATTCATGTATGAATCTCTGCAAGTGATGAAAGATGTTTCATAGATACACACTTTTATCACCCGCTTATGTTTTGACTGTATAACTGTTTTATTGGCCTCGAGGAATTGTGCTTATGGGTGGGTTTCCAACATGTTATAGTGAAAACTTGATATCTTTTATAAATCGTACCCTTTTGTAAAGGGTTATGGCGTAAATGAATAAATCATATGTATGTACACATCTCTCTCTCTCTCTCTCTCTCTCTCTCTCTCTCTCTCTCTCTCTCTCTCTCTCTCTCTCTCTCTCTCTGTCTCTCTCTGTCTCTCTCTCTCTCTCTCTCTCTCTCTGTCTCTCTCTCATTTCATCACTCCTTTGCATACAGACTGACTTATTGAAAAAAATAAACATTTATACATATGCAGTCTTCCATTCATTCTTCCTCATCTGTGAAGGAAAACAGCTTTTCCACACACACCTCTCTGTCTCTCTCACAATCCCATAGACATGTATACACACAATATCATCATAAACCATTTATTGTCCAGGTAGCAAAAAAGTGACACACACATGCACATGTACACACACACACATACATATATATCTGTGTGTATATATATCTGTGTGTGTAATTATATTACATTGTATTATATTATATCATATATCATATTCATATATATTTATATCATATATCATATCATATCATCATATTCATATCATATCATATCATATTATATTATATTATATTATGTTATGTTATGTTATGTTATGTTATGTTTATATTTATTTATATTATAGTATAGTATAGCATCGTATCGTATCGTAATTATTATTATGTTATGTTGTTTATGTTATGTTATGTTATGCCATATCATATCATATCATATCATATTATATTATATACGCATGCATGCGCACACACACACACACACACACACACACACACACACACACACACACACACACACACACACACATGTATGTGTATATATATACATACATACATACATAATATGTGTTGTGTGTGTACATACATACATATATATTATATATATATAATATATATAATTGGGGACATGTAGTAAGTGCATTTTTAGCTTTAGGGAAATGAGATATGCAGAGGCAATTTTAGATGATTTAGGCCCGTTTTTATAGATGTTTTAGTGTCCTTAGTTATGTTTAAATTTATATTCAGGTTTTTTTTAATTGCCTGTATGATAAATTGGACAGAGTGGTCAAGGCCAGGGGGCATCTCCTTGAATTATGTGCGCAAATGCATTTATGTGTACTTACGTTTTCTTTTGCCTTTTTTTCCCCTGTTGAAATATTGTGTATGTTTTGAAATGTTTACAACCCTGTTGTGGCTCAGTGCGGTCGGTTGTGCTTTGGAGAGAAATAACAATAACAGTGTTGAAGTATTGTATTGTTTTGAAACGGTTATAACCCTGATATGGTTCTACGCTGTCGGCTGGGCTTTAAGCAACAATGATAATAACAATTTATGTGTGTATTTTGTAGTATACACACGCACACATAAAGACGTGCGCGTAGGTGCGCGCACGTGCAACACATACAAACACATGAAAGGTTATAATAAGTGTATGTGACGTGTCATTGCGTTTGTTTGTCCGATCTGTATTCTGTTTGTGGTTTATAAGCGCCATTGCTGAAATATAAACCGTCTGAAGTCTGAGTTTTTCTCCCCAGCTCTCGGTTTTCCCCACCCCCTCCTTCCCTCCCTCTCGTCTTGCTCTTTCTCCATTGTCAACACCTTTCTTGCCATCCGTGTTCGGCCCTGAATGCTCTTTCGCTGTATCCCTTCTTTCCTCTTTTCCTGTTTCACCGCACCCCCCTCTCTCTCTCCCTCGCTGGTCAAACCTAATTTATATGTTCCTATTGTATTATTGAAAGTTAGCTGCGGGTCTTGAAATTATACGAAAATATTTTATGTGTGCATTGTCCCAGAATGACTATGTACTACATTTTGTGTTTGTATAATGTTTGTAATGTGTTTACACCCTTCGAATGGGTCTTTGCCCATACTGAATAGATTTCTTATTCTGATTCAGATTCTCTCTCTCTCTCTTTCTCTCTCTCTCGCCCAACTCCCTCTCTCATTCTCCCCACCTCTCTCTCTCTCTCTCTCTTGGTGTCCCCTCTGCACACTCAGCCATGCGTTCTGACTCATAGTACAGTGTGTGTTAGAAAATAGCAACAAGTGACAAAACTCAACGAAAGACAGAGAGGAAGGCAGGCGTGTGAGGTGGTCGCTAGAAATTGGAGTTCCAGGGGGTGGGGGGGAGTTTGCTGTCACGCACACACTCGCGCGCGCGCGCACGCATACGCACTCGCACGGTCTGTCTGTTCAACCTTCGTGAATGTTGTGTGCATGCACCGACACCAGTCTGATACAGGCTGTTCCCTCCCTCAGCGAGAGAGCTTGCCTCTTGTCTTCGCGGCCCTCACCCACTTCTCTCCCCTTTGCTTCCCACCACCCCCTCCCCTTTACTCGCGAAAAGATCAATACTAAGACAACCCTGTTTAAAGAGAGAAACAGGGAGGTCAAGTCCTGGTGTGTGTGTGTGTGTGTGTGTGTGTGTGTGTGTGTGTGTGTGTGTGTGTGTGTGTGTGTGTGTGTGTGTGTGTGTGTGTGGGGTGTACACGCCCTCTTCCCCGTAACTGTGTCCACGTGTGTTTGCTTCATAAGATTGTGGGAGATCATTGCTTTGGTTGTATTTTGTTCATCTGACGGATTGAATGTAGTGGCTGTATTTTGTTGGTATGAAAGGCTTTTCACACTGGGAAGAACATGATAATTTTCATTTCAGGTGTATACAAAACAGGTGGTGAATACATAGAAAAAGTATCCCTTTTTGTGATAACAATAGTTGTAGTGACAGTAAAAAAGTGATATGATAACGATAGGCTGTCAGTTAACGGAGAAAGGCCTTCGGCGTTAATTAAGAGGTACGTTAGTTGTCTTCGCTTACCATTTGCATGATTGTGAGCTTAAGTTAAGATATATCATCTGAACTCCGTAAGAAAAAAATAGTGTATATTTATATATCGGTGAATAAAGTCCCCATGCAGAAGGCAGTCGTACCTTCGAAAGTTTGGTTAGAGTTTACTTCGTTTTGTTGTGTTTTGTATGCACATGTCTTCTTCCTCTCTCTCTCTCTCTCTCTCTCTCTCTCTCTCTCTCTCTCTCTCTCTCTCTCTCTCTCTCTCACACACAACACAAGCTCATATAATATACGAGGGTCACTCATGTTTTGCAATCTGGTTTTTCAGCAACACTTACAACCTCTCTGTCTACTCCAGTTTTTCGAAGAAACCCCCCTCAGCCTGTACACATTTTGACCATCCTCTCAAACCAGCTGTCTATGACACCAGACCACGTTGACCAGGGTATGTCAAAAATGACGCCCTCGAAGAAAGCTCGGGCATCTTCGGCGTTCTGAAACTGCTTTCCCTTCAGCTGCCTTTTGACGGAAGGGAACAAAAACCAGTCACAGGGGGCTAAGTCAGGTGAATATGGTGGGTGGGTGACCAGCTGAACATCATTGGTGGCTAGAAAGTCCAGAGTTACAGCTGCTGCGTGCGCGCTGACATTGTCATGATGGAGCAGTAGACCACGGACACCCGTTCGGGGACGCCGTTTACACCATGCCTAGAAGACAGTGGTTGACATACCAGTCAGCCGTAACCGTCTTTCTGTCCTCAAGCGGTATTGTGGCAACGTGGCCGAATTTTGCAAAGAAACACGCTATCATTTGTTTGGAAGCACTTCTGTTTCTTTTGAATTTCACAGGTGGGTTCTCATCTGGGAAGACCCAGGTTTCGTCTCCTGTTACGATGTCCCAAACGCGAGGAGACCTTCCTCCGTCAAATTTTCTTAGCATGTGGGTGCACCAGTCCACCCTACCCTGCTTCTGCTCTTCACTCAGGTTATGGGGCACCCAACGGGCACAACGTTTCCTTAAGCCAAGGCAGTCGTGAAGAATGCGAGTGAGACTTCCGATGAAATCTTCATGATATCCTGTATTTCAGCGTATGTCATTGTTGGGTCCTTCTTAATCAGGGACTCTACCCTAGAGACGTTTTCTGGGGTAACAGTCGTTGCCATTCGACCACAACGGTCATCGTCTTCCAACGTTCTCGCTCCAGACATGAACTGTCTGAACCACCTGAAAACAGTGGCTTTGGACGGAGATTGATCTCCAAAACAGTGTTTTAAACTTTGAAAGCACTCTCGAAAAGTAGTCATAATACATCATAGCTCGAAAATCCCTTCGCGAAAGGTCAACACTGCTGGCAGAAGACCCGTCACCCTTACCGGACATTTTGTCGCATGGAATGACAATGGTTGTACGGAATCAAGTAAAAATTTTTGTCACAAGTATTACGAAATTGGTCTATGATGTAATGTAAAAAAACAAAGTAGTGACGTCATTAGTTCGTCTAGGTTGCAAAACATAATGTGTGCCCCTCGTGTATATATATATATATATATATATATGTGTGTGTGTGTGTGTGTGTGTGTGTGTGTGTGTGTGTGTGTGTGTGTGTGTGTGTGTGTGTGTGTGTGACGGTATATATACATATGACACACGGCAATTCCAGATTTTCCTATATCCTCATTTCACCTGGATAAGACTCTGCAGTCTTTCCATCAGTGTACTGATCTCGATTTACACCGGGGTAACCGTGACTGCCCGTAAGTTTAAACGATTTGTTAAAGTGAAAGTGTTAAAACTTTTTTTCCCAGTTATCTCAGGTACGAATAACGTTAACTGTTTAACAGCAAAACTGATAATTGCTCTGTTCTCTTTGGACGCCAGTAACAATCATTTCTGTAGTACTTTTTGACGGCTACGTATAATGATGATTTAGCCTTTCTCCCGTTTCTCTTGGAAACCTGTAACATTGATTTTCATGTTGATTTCAGATACCCATACCGACGATTTCGTGTGTGTGTGTGTGTGTGTCTGTCTGTCTGTCTGTCTGTATGTCTAAGATTTCATTGGAAGTTCATGTATCATATTCATTCAAACCGGTTTGCCGAAGGATGCGGAACGGATTTTAAGTTTGCTGGTAGTGGCGGTAGTGTATAAGAGACGTGGTTTGAAGAAGGTGAAAAACTGGAAGAGATTGGGGGCGATTCCCACTGTAAGAGAGACAGACAGACAGGCAGGCAGGCAGGTAGACAGGCAAGCAAGGAGGCAGACAGGTAGGCAGGCAGGCAAGCAGAGAGAGAGAGAGACAGACAGACAGACAGGCGGGTAGACAGGCAGGTAGACAGGCAAGCAAGGAGGCAGACAGGCAGGCAGGCAGGCAAGACAAGCAGAGAGAGAGAGAGAGAGAGAGCACCGTATGGCAGTTGTCACAGTAGGGATGGGGTCACAAGGGCGGGTGGCTGTGTTTACTCTTTTCCCTGTGTGTTGCCTGTCTCACATTCTGGTTGGTTAACTTATTGTCTCTCTTACCCTTCCTGTCTTTGACACTTTACTTCTAAACCTATGCTCGCACCCTTGTGTCTTCTCCCTAATTTCCTCCCTCCCCTTCCTCATTCCATGTCTGATTATTAAATAAGTTCATCTGGCTTTCTGAATTCAAGAATGAATGAAATGGTGAGGAAAAATGAAAAAGAAGTGTGTCTAGATATGCACAGCCCTTCACCCACATACATGTATAAAAAAAATTATGTGCACATACATACGCTCACACCTATGGCCTCTCAGTTTTGTCATTATTTTAATCGACATGAAGGCACGTGTGTCTGTCTACAAAATATGTCAGCAAAGTTTTTAAAGCTGGATAATGGATTTTTACCACATCTGGTGTGTAGGTCCCATTCATCATCATCATCATCATCATCATCATCATCATCATCATCATATGTCCTGCCACATGGCATTGGCGGTACACCTCCCACCCTCTCTGTCCTCAGCCACCCTGCAAGTCCGCCCACTATATTCTCCCAGAGTCTGCCTGGTGTTCTCTTTCCCTCCAGCTTTCCTGATGTGACCAGGTGCTCTAATCCCCTTTCCTCATAAAATGGCCTATAAATCTTGCTTGTCTTTTCCTTATATTCTTACTAAAATCTTCTTGTGTATGCCTCCTTCAAGACTGTCTCGTTTGTTTTCTGTGCTGTCCATGGAACTCTCAACATTCTTCTTAGATTCATTCTTAGGTTCCATTCAGTGAGTTAGAATACCTACTGTAGAACTATGGACAGCAGCGGCGCATTGTTTGGACTGAGGTGGTCCTGAAAATTTTAGTTGAATGTGTTTGGGATGTTTGAAGATTTACTTCAACAAAATTGGATATGAATGTATGGTAGTGCAGAATCGATTTTTGAGTTGTATGCCTGGTACTGTTATGGAACTGATTGTTGTTGAGAAAGTTGATATAATTAGAGTTTTCTTTCTTATTAATTAGTTGTTTGTAATTAAGCGTTTGTTTCAGGTTTTAATCTCTGTAAAAAAATATGTGAGAAGTGATTTTCTTTTCACATAGGGAGATTCTTGAACTCAAGTTGCCTATACCTAAAAGAAAAAGAGGAAACAATTTTTCCACCGTCCTACTCGGTACTCACTGGAGTACGAAATTGGTGTATGAACCTTCCACTGCCCTTTATGGTAGGGCAAGATGAATAGCGATCTCGATGTCCAAACAATAATGTGGAAGATACGGGCACAGGATCAGCAGATGATGGCGAAAGAGGAAGAGATGAATCGTGAAGTCTGATTGAGACATGAATATAAAGATAAGTGCTAGCGTGATTTTGCTGGTGATCATTGATTGGTGCGATAGTCAGGTGAGTACACTTCAGACTTCCAGTCGGAAGGTCATGGGTTCGATCCACCTACATTCTTCCACGTGGTAGATAAAGAGAGAAGATGTTCTGGCTCATCCAGGTCAACGTGTGCAGACTTGCCAGTGCCTAAAGTGTATACGCATGTATAAAGCGCGTCAAAGATCCTGTAAAGTGTAAGTCATGTCAGTGATTGGCTTATAAAAACATTCAGCATACACACCCAGGGAAGACATGCAGACGGTGCTGCAACATACCACTTGCACACTGTGGACAAAAACTACGTGTGTACACACATCAGAACAAAATCAGAACGAAAAACAAAATGCGCACAATATGTATCAGGATCATCTGAATCTAGTTTATGCTATCCTGAGCCCTCTGTAGCGCTGTTCTACGGACCGTCACAGCGAGACGGACAAAGAAGTGTGCTCCAACATTGATTACTGATCTTGCTTTTCGTGCAGCTGGTTTGGGATTGCTGATTTTGTTGCTCTGGTTTGGAATAAGTGAAACTCGTGTGTGGAGATGAAAAGAAAAGCTTTCTATTAATCCGTACCCAGCGAGATGGGACTTCTCCTGCTTGTGTAAGTGTGCATTCACATACATATAGACCGTTCTTGAAGTATAACTGTATGTGTATGCATACTTTTTTCCCGTGAGCTCTTTCATTGTAAATAATATCTACACATAGAAATACTGTGCTAGAAATTGCCCCTTTTCTGTCACTGCCTTTGTCACCCAGGTCAACATTTACACAGACCTGCCAGTGCCTAAGCCTCCTCCGTGTGTATACGCATGCAGAATATCACAGTGCCCGTGTTGCTTCTTTGCTTTCTGTCTCCTCTTCCTATCGTTTTCTGCCTTGCCTTTTACCTGTATGTGTTCTATAAAGTCTTAAAGTCTGTTGGGATCGATAATTAGGTGCATATAGAGCTAAAGATTGATAATTAGGTGCATGTATGCACTACACCTTTAGCTCTTAAGGAAGTGTGATACGCAGAAACAATTTTTTGGTAATTTAAGCCAGTTTTATGTATGTTTTAATGTCCTTAAGTTACGTTTACATATGCATTTAGGTTTATTTTTATAACTCCTTGGTGATAAATTGGACGGAGTGGTCGACGCGACGGGCATATGCTTAGATTATGTGCGTGAATGCTTAATTTTCTTTGCCAGGCGGTTTTTTTCCCCCGGGGCCACCGAGGTATTGTGTACGTTTTGAGATAGTCATAGCTTGATATGGCTCTGCACAGTCGGCTGAGCTGTAAACAATAATAATTTAATGCACGCTTAAATAATGTAGATAGATGAACAGACACGGACATGCCTATGCGCACAGTTGCACTCAATGTACGTGCCTCAATACATTATATACGCGTGCATGCACACATGTACGTGTAGTTTGTGTGTACGTTTTGGTTCTGATTGTGAGAGAGAGAGAGTGTGTGTGTGTGCTCGTGTGTGTGTGTGTATGTGTGTATTGTCATGCCTCTTTAAAATTCTATTTTTAGTGAATGAAATTTTGTAACGGGAGATCATTTTGTTCCATTTAAACACCGCCACAGTCGTTCAAAACAGATTTAGAAACGAGTTTCTTTTTACCTCCTAACTTCAAAAGCTATAGATCGCTACGGCAAGAGATGGTGAAGGAACCTCACCTTCTTTTATACAAGGACAAAGAGAAAAGGAGTATCAGCGGCCTGGATATCTAAACCATGAAGTCGAAGACACGGGGCACGGGTCATCAGAAAGAGAGGTGAACAGTGAAGCGTGTATTCACAGACCTGTCTGTATTGAGCGTTAACGCGGTATGGAGACGATCATACCTCACCTTGGTGATGTGGGTTTGCTGTTTTTGTTGACCTCGTTTGTATGGGAAACTCGCTGTGTGCGTATACGAATAGAACAGCCATGGTCGCGGCCGCTCGCGCGTGCTTGCTTCAGTTTTAACAGACAATAGAGAGCGTGGTATACTGATTTATTAAGCTTTCAGTCCCGCCTTTAAAGAAAAAAACAGAAAAAAAGAAGGGGTGGGTGGGTGGTGGTTTCATATCGACCAGAGATCATTGTGTTCGTGTGTGAGTGGGTGGATGGGTAGGGGGGAGGGGGGGCTAAAAACGTGTTAGGAAGATTTTTCTCACTTGCATCTGGATAGATCTTGCCAAAGATGGGTCAAAGGTGTGTGTCGTTGAGAAATTGTGAATGCATAAGTTTGGAAGTCATGGCGCCGATGCCAGTGTCACATGGACCAAAAAAAAAAAGTGCCTAAAATCAGCACGTTGTAAAGAATGTGCGTGAACTGCACTTGTCAGAAACTTCTAAGTATGTCAGAAACTTCTGACCCCACAGTTGAGTAATGCGGATGCAGAAATTAAAATCCTGTCCTGTTCTGGAACGACAGGAGCTTGTCTGGTTTGCTTTAAGTTAGGGGTTCTTTGTTCCTGTCATATTCTCTTTTCCTTACAGGACTCTCTCATTTCTATCATCCAGATCATTCACCTTATTTCTTCCAAATGTTCTCCTTAACTCCACCAAAAGACGGGAATATGAGTGTCTTTAAGGCGGGATATGCAAAAATGTTGTTTTTCTACTAGGTAGGTAGGTTTGTATGAATTTATACGCTTAGATTAGTGGAGCAGATAACTGAAAATCGTTCAGTTCTGGAAAGAAGCACCAACATTGGCACACATACTCCTTGGGGGTTATTCTTTTGATAAAACCCGTTAGCCACCTAAAAATTCAAGATTGCGGCCATTTTTCAAGATGGACGCCATTTAATATATAGAAATTTGCATTTTGCAATAAAATCGCAAAGACTTGTCCTATTTGAATGATCTTGGTGTCGAATCATACATTTTTCACTATGTAGAATCCGAATTTGGAACTATGTACCTAGCTTCCTTGTACCATAATATCAGTCCCGGAATCAGAATTAGGGTAAAAAGTGCCCATATCAGAGGCACCATCAGTCCGCTATATTATTGGATGTACATGTAGGCAGTACGCCTATACTTGTTTGCCACTTATTGTCTTGCTGCCTGGTGAGTATACTACAACGCTTCTAAACCTCGTATCTGCAGCTGCACAGTGCCGTGCAGGTCAGACCAAAGCAGTAGCATTTGCATCACCGCAGCATTCCGACTTGCGTCCACACTTGGGTCAGCTGCTGGCAACTCTCTGCAATGGGTGGGAGCTCTGTCCAAACGATCTGCCACAGATCTCCTTTCTTGGTCCAGCCCCAGTTGGCAGGAGTCTGCGTTTCTGGTTGAAGCACTGTTGACTAACTCCAGATGCAGCCCGCCTGGTAGGCAGCACGCTTCACATGCTGCTTCAACGCTGATCGGGTTGGAGGAATGGCCTCTTACGGCCTCTGATTCCGAGCAAACATGTCCAACCTCGCATCATCGACACCCTAAGCTGTGCTGGATCTGTCGTACATCATGACCACGAACTTCTCCAAGGTCTCCAGGTCTTCATCATCCACTACCAGTGGGTACTGGCTGAGTTTGCTGAAGACACCGGAGCCTCATCACAAACATCCCAGGTTTGCCAAGCAGACTTCTTCCCTTTGCCACGGAATGCTGAAACGACATTGCAGCCAGTGAAGGCATGGAAGAAGAGCATCCCTTTGCTCTTTACTGCAAGAGTGCAACACAAGTCATGTACAGGAACCCTGAGGTCTTATCAGACAGAAAGTTGAATCAGACAGAAAGTTGAACAGCTCGGCTTTGTTGTCATTTTCTCTCAGGAAGTTTCGCCAGTTTGAGGGAATGTTGCCCTCCCTTGTCACCCTGCGTCTCACCCCGCGTCCTCGCTTTGATCTAGTTTCAGCTTTCAGATTAGATGGCCAGTAGACATCAAACACAATGTCTGTTCTCTTGTACTTGGTAGAGTATGCTTGTATTGTAGGAAGGACATCGAGTATTGCGTACTCTTCGAACGTCTTTGAACTCCGTTGGGGCAGACTGATGATGGTGTCGGCGTCTGGCTCTGCCTCAGGGGTTGTAACTTGGCTCTCAAGAATGGTAGTGAGGTGGGATTTCTGACAGGTGTGGACCTTTCCACTGAGGGCAGCAGGATGTGACTGGTTCTCATGACGGAAGAACTCCCTCTGCTCTGGCATGATGTGAACAGCTTGGAGCACTTTTGATTTGAAGAGTCAACAGACGCTGGTACCTGTCGGAAAAAGTCAACCCCGTTCTTCTTGATTGGTTCATAGAAGGTGGATTCTTCTTCCCCTTCCAGTCCCTTCATGAACTCCTGGAAACGGACCTTGCCATTCTCAAGGTGTGTGCCAATCAGCTCGGCGGCAGTTTGGTGAGCAATATCCTTTGTATCAAGCAAAAACAGGTCCCGACTCTCCTCTTGGAAAGGATTGCCCATTATCTTGCATGGCTTGTGAGAGCTTTTCTACTTTATCAAGGAACATTCTTTGTGCTCGTTCTGTCTCCTCATGGTGGCTGGTTTGTTCAGTAACCTCTTTGGTCCCACATGCTGCCTCATACTGTGCAACCAAGTGGCTGACTTCAGGACCAGCTATCATCCATCTTCGCAGTGCTGATGGGTCTTCAGTCACGCCGATCGTACCTCGGTCTGCCTTGACGACAGCGTTGGCCTGCTCGTGAGCTTGGTCAATAGCCACTGCTGAGAACTGTCGGCTCAATTTGTGTACAACAAAGTTTCCACTCTGGAACTCCTGCGCCAGCTGAGGACTCTTCTGTTCCAGGGTCACCATTTCTCTGTAGTGGATCGGAAGCCACCGTGCATAGTTTACATTGTTATTGGCAAATAAGTATGATATCAGCTGAGCCAGTGACTGACAGTACAGGAAAAAGTTGGCTTCCATGAATGATCGGATCAACAAGAGGATCACCAGTTCCATTGACAGCACCATATACCAGAAATGAAACTGGTGACTTTGCAGTTTGCGATGCTCACACCTACTAGCTTCGAAGCTAGGCACCTCTTCGGATTGTTCATCAGACTCTTTCCAGTAGCCCATGTGGGCACATTCTTTAAGTTTGTTATTGAGGTTCATCGTCATAACTTGTATGAGTTCAGAGGATGGGGCTTCTTTGTCACATATGCAACACGTTTTTGCCTTCAAGGATGGTTCTACGCACCTTGGTCTGGCATTCTACTGGCTGAGCACACTCTGCTCTTCTTTTTCTGGCTCTCTCCAGTTTTGTGTTGTTGACCATATGGCGACAACTTTGGTGATACTGCGCATTGTTCCTCCTCAGAGTTTTTTCAATGCCACCACCATCATCAGGTCTGGCTGGATCCAGAGCAATAGGCATGTCATTAATTGCGTGAAAGAGGGGAATATTAGTCACAATCATAGTATAGCCATCATGTTCTTGTGGTTGTTGTGCACGTGGTGACTTGAGCTCTTCACTTTTCTTCTTCTGGCAAAGACAACACTTGCTCCAGTCAGTCCGGAATCTAGACGGTCCTGGATCTGGATCTGTATTTGCCATCTTGGTGGATGGTATTCAAGGTATCACAGTATGATAATTATCTGTATTCAGTGAACCAAGGCCGAGGGTTTATCCTTTTACCACCTTGATCACAATCATGCACAGTAAGGTATTGGATACGACTAGGTTCGGGAATAAAAAATATATGACCTACACCTAGCCTGATCGTTCATACAGTATCATTGAAGTCCCGTGCGATTTGTACACCATCTAGGTAACTACACGCAAAGCAATGTAAATCCCCGTTACCCTTGGCTCGGCTCTCCCGCGCTGGCACACCCTTGTCAATTCAGGCGCGGTTGTCTAACTAAACATCTTTGTTAAACTGCATGTAATCTACAGTGCTAACTGATGCAGGGCTTATTAGACAGCATTTGGGACACTAAACTAATTATTTAGATACACTAAATAATTATTCAGCTGATAGTGAATCCCATGCTGAGTTTCACAGCAGCGGTGTCACCAGTGTGCCATGGTTGTGCGTTGACATCCGCTCTGTTGGTACAAGGAAGCCAGTGAGTAAGTCCATGGTTCCAAATTCGGATTCTACATAGTGAAAAATGTATGATTTGACACCAAGATCATTCAAATAGGACAAGTCTTTGCGATTTTATTGCGAAATGCAATATTTCTGTATATTCAATGGCGGCCATCTTGAAAAATGGCCGTCATATTGAATTTTTACGTGGCTAACGGGTTTTATCAAAAGAGTAATCCCCTAGGAGTATGTGTGCAAATTTTGCTGCTTCTTTCCGGAAGTGAACGATTCGCCTAAAAATTTGCTGTTATCTGCTCCGCTATTAGGGAGTGCTCGCAGATGATCCAGCTTGCAGAACTGTTTTTACAGTCTATCAGTATCCTCGCTTTACGTCAACTTTTATTCTTTTTCTCACATTGAAGACAGCAGCAGGGAAGTTTCGGTCTTTTTCTCAATTTTTTTGTATCTAGTGTTTGTTTGTTTGTAATCTTATGCTTGACAAAGGCCAGTTGGCCGAAAATTTGCGCCTGCCTTGTTTTGTTGTATTAAATACGCGTTCATATTCTTCTTTCGTGTTTTTTTCTGGTTCCTGTTTGCTTGAACGCGGGCAGTCACACTTGTTTTGGATTTTATTCATATGCTACCTCTTAACAGTGACCTTGACAAGTACACAATCTAAATGTTTTGTATAAAGTGAAAATGTTCGAAGGGATGAATGGATTGGCCTGTCTATTTTTTTTCTCCCCCCTCCCAGTTTTGTCCCGTGAGTGGAAAATGATTCAGGTTGACTCCGTATAAATGTGCATGAATATAGCAGTTTTAGTGTTGGCGGTGATTCTGTAATGTGTGGGGAGGAGCGGACACACACGCACGCACACACACGCACACACACACACATACACACGAGAGAGAGAGAGAGAGAGAGTGTGTGTGTGTGTGTGTGTGTGTGTTTGTGTGTGTGTGTGTGTGTGTGTGTGTGTGTGTGTGTGTGTGTGTGTGTGTGTGTGTGTGTTTATAATGTGTGTCAAGAAATACAAGCACAAATCTTTACTAAAGTAAGATCACGCTACTGATCCATCTCAATAATATGAACTGATGAATGAATCGACGGTGACCCTTAAACAGCCGTAAACATCACTGAAAGGCAAACGTTGTCAGATGGTGTCATTAATGGTGTGCTCTTATGACTTCCCTTTCCACCCCTGTATCGCCATTAAAAACAAATGAGCAGTGGTTCAGATCAACTTGTGTAGTGCTGTTGGCAAAAATGTTTGAACGTTTCTCAAGTTTTTACAGACAGATAATTGTAAGATGGATGTTTTAAGCCTTACATATGTATTTTAAATCTTACATATGTATTATTGTGCGTGAATGTGTGTGTTATTCATTTAGTTTATGTATTGGAAATCCAAAACAATTGGCCCAGTTAGTTCCAAGTGAGGACAGCTGGAAGCACAGTGATTTCTGCCATTTTGTCAATCTGGAGGAAAAGGGGTCTTCCATTTTCAACTCGGTGATCATGTGTGATCACTGAGTTGAAAATGGAAGACCCCTTTTCCTCCAGATCGAGCAGAGGCTCAAACTTAACCTGAGGAGTACACAGGAATAGTAGATTTTACTTTTATTAATAAACTTCATAAAGGTGCATTATTATTAATAAACTTTATGAAGGTGCATGGATTGTTTGATACTTTGAGTGGCCTGCCGAACATTTTGGTCAGGTTGGTTGGTTTGGTTCAGTTTTTACTCGACACCCACCTCAGGTGATATGGCCAACGGGGATAACCATCCCAGGGAAGTGGGGGAAGGGGGGATTTATCTAATCTTATACTGACACCACCAGAACAACAATGATGTTAAGATGGGACAGTGAGAAGGCCAGTTTTAATATAGCGCACCCCGGGATTCGAACCCACAACCATTAGCATGTGAATCCGAAGCTCAAACCAACTGAGCTACTGGGGCCCGCGAAAATTTTGGTCAGAATTGGTTTCTGTTATTTATTGTATTTGCATTTGGCTTTTTGCTCGAACACCTGAGCTGTACCTTTAAAGAAGAAAGTGTACATTTGTATAGCTTGACTGTCATTGTTGGTTTATTATTGTGGTGAAGGAAGGGTACTTGTCAAAGCGGCCTTGCGCAAATTGTGTGTGCGACAAGCAGCCGATCGTAGGGGGTGAAATTTATGAGGGACGGGGGTCGGTTCTTTTTCGGTACGTTTTGTGGCTTGCCACTCGACTTTTCACGCTGATTGTGCGCGCCTGCCTTGTTTGTTCTGCATAGCGTGAACATCATTGAGGGTTTATCGAAAGGCGAGTGTGTGCCACTATGTGTATTGTGTCTAAAGTATGTGGTTGTCTCTGATTGTGCGTGTGCGAATGCAAATGCTTACACGTTTGTGTTAAATTCATGCATGTGTCTTATGTAGACATGTTTTGCTTTCAGAGAGGCAAGATTTTTGGCCGATAACTGATGGAATAAAATCCATTCAAGTATGATTGATAGGGGTTGGGATAGAATGTGCGTGTGTGAATGAATATCGGTCCACTTTATTAGAGGTTGTATTGGCTGTTGATAAATGAATATATATATGTTGGCCGTTGATAGATGAATATGTACTGCATTTTAAGTTCAGAGTCAGAGGGGATCGGAAGGCGCGAACCTAGTAGTTAAAACAGTCCCAAAAGCTCTGTTTGTAATAGCACATCGGGCGTGGTTGTGCCATGACTTGACTGCAGCACCCCAGTAAAAGGGTAAAGTAACGAGAAAGTTGGGATCTCTTAACATTGCAGTCCCCAAACGACCGTTCATGTTATAATGTGGAATCTGGCTATTTAACTAAAGGCGTAGCTAGCTGTAAGAATGATTAGTACGATTGATATAGGACTAGCTGAATGACAATGATTCCGAAGATGTCATTAGCGTGGCGCACTGATGACTATCGATTATCGGCCAAAAGTCTTGCCTCTCTGAAAGCAAAACATATCTATATAAGACACATAGTAGACATTTTGAAGGGCATGAACCATCCATGACATTGGCGGCTCTCGAACTCCTTAGCAAAGATGAATGGTATCGAGAACATTTTCTTAGGCATAAGCTGGGCCGCTGAGCCCTATTTGGTTACTCCGTCAGTGAAGATACGAGTTTTTAGGGGTTTCTTTTATGGCTGTGTTTATTTATGGTGGTGGTGGTGTTGTTGCTGTCGTTGTTTTTAATTGTTTGTTTTTCGTTTATTTTATTTATATATATATATATTTTTTTTTTTTTTTTTTTTTTTTTATCCATTTTATTCAATTCTTAGAATGGGTTACTTTTCCCCTTCCGATTTCCCTTAAAAAATAAACGGGGAAATTGTTTCATATCGATCCTTTAATCAGATGTGTGTCCTGTGTTTTGGAAAGGAGCTAACTCCCCAGATTTGCGTCAGCAGTGTAGACCGTTGAAGAGTCGCTGGTGTTTCGGTTTAGAATTCAATGGCGCTAAGATCACACTGACCCGATCATGCCTAAAATCAGCACTTTTTGAGGAAGGCGTGTAGACAACATTTTCAGAGGAAGTTCTGTCAATGTTTACACTTTGTTTTCACTGTTGTCCTCGCACATCAAGTTTTATTGCATCTGATAGTTCTACAAGGTCTCGGACATCTTGAGGATTAAAAAATTTATGATAATTTTTGTGTAAAAACGGAGATTGTTCGAAGGGATTGACCATAAATGTTGTTGTTGTTGCTGGTATTGGTGGTGGTGGGTGGAGGTGGTGGTTTCTTTAATTTGTTTGTTTTGAGGCGGGGTATTTTTCGCTTTATTTTTAACGGTTTGGCTTAAGTGCAAAGTGATTCAAAGCAATCATTTTGAACGTGGAAATTGCTTGCATTTGAAATAGAAAGCTAACAACAAACAAACAAGCAAAAACAAAAACAAAAAACAAGACTGTCAAGTCATATTATTAATCTCATGATGTGCGCTCATTTACTACGCTTAGTGCAATATTCATATAGTAAAAAGAAACCGTTCTGAATGAATTTTTCGGTGATTTGTTTCCGAATTATGTTATATGTATGGCTGAAATTTGATTCAAACTCTTCTGAAGTAACTGAGATGTCGTACTTAATCATTGTCACATTTTACCTATAGCGTACCGATATGGGACCATGTTTATGGAACTGAAACCACGCTGTATACTAGATATTTGTTTTAAATCTAGTCAGAACCCGTCGATAAACGACCGGTAACTTTTTTGGTTTTTTTTCTCCTTTTTTAAAAGGAGTAAGTTAGTATTGTGCAAGTGAGGCGTGCCCGAACACGTTGTTGTGGGGCTTGCGTTGTTGTTTTGTTTGTTTTTAAGTAGAAATTATTAATTTTCAGAACTGTGCGGAGCTTAATTTTAAATGAAAATAGTGATTGAATAAGTTTGAGTTTGAGAAGTAGAGATTGATTTTGAAAGTAAGTCACAGAGAGAGAGAGAGAGAGAGAGAGAGAGAGAGAGAGAGAGAGAGAGAGAGAGTATTGTACTATTGATTAGAACGAAAACATGCCTGTGTGCGTGCAACCCCTTTTTTTGGTGGTTTTGTTTTGTTTTTGTTTGTTTTTTGTTTTGTTTTTTGAAATATACATTTTTAGCAGGTTGTCAACATTATTAGTCTAGTATCTTGTTTCAACCATTTAGAAATTATTTGATTATTTCAGACTTGTCGACATCCATCTGAGAGACATCCATAAACGTATTACATTGCTTTCATAACAGAAAATTCCTGTTGACGTGGCGTTGCACCATACAACGGCTGTGTCCGACAGCCTGATAGACAGTATGTATTTTTTTTATTGTATCATTTTTAGGTATGAATCAGTTTTATTCTGATTTTCATGAGGGTATTATGTCCATCAGTCGTTTTTGGTCAATGCTGCTGCGCTGGCGTGAATGCAGGGATGAAAAGTTGTTTTATGTTTCTTTATCGTACTCGTTGTGATTTCCCTGTCTGTTATTATATTGGCATGCCTCTGATGGTCAGACCGATGGCCTGAATGAAGGATGTGGTCTTCAAAAGTTATCATTGCTGCCACAACTGTGTTCTTCAGTAGAAATTACCTCGATAGGCGACTGCTCCTTTCATTCACTCTTAAACAGTCGACAAGAATTGCAGAACGTCAAGATCTTTGCTGTAACGTCATAGATCTTATATGAATGTTGACAGTGTGCAGAAGAAAGTAGTGCTATAGTAGGCTGGCTGCAAGTGTGACCGGCAATTGTGATGAGTTCTTTTATCCGCGTAGTAATACAAGAACGACTGGATTGTACGTGGTTTTCAGTGGACTACGTGTAAAAAAAAGTAATCGCCCAGGACCAAGCATTTCGAAAGTCCCGATAAGGGAGAAATCTTCTTCTTTCCTGGTATTGCAAATCGAGTCAATAGAACTTCAAAACGTAGAAACGCGCCGCAAGCCTTATGGTACTCTGTTTATTGCCGGATATTTTTAACTTGCGTTCATGCAAGGCAGTGTGGGCATGACCAACTCTTAGGTAGATGACTTGTTATGGTTTGGTGGGGATCAGGAAGGGAAGGGGTTACGTCTTGAGAGGTTCCGCTTTTTTCAGTGTAGTGAAAAATAATCAAACGTACAAAAGGGAAGCAACTCGATTTCCCTCCAGTGTTTTTGTAAAACCTGACCATTAATTTCCTGTTGTCGTTTTGTTTTTAATTACCTATTGAAGGGATGGACAGGCTCAAAAGCTACTGGGGAGGGAATGTCCCTTGAAACACTGCTATGATGACGGCATGTATGTGCCTGACTGCGGCAGTGGGAAGCAGTCTCGTCGACGCATCTTGAATTCCAAAATCAGGCAGAAAGCAAAAGCAAAAAGAAAAGATCACCATTGGAACATGGAACATCAGAACAATGGGAGAATAATGCAAGTTAGAATTACTGTGAAAGAACTAGAGGAACATGCGATGAACATAATAGGATTGAGTGAGACCAGATGGAACAAGAAAGCATCTTCAACAAACGAGGTCATACAATAGTCTTAAGTGGAAATGAAAAAGAAGGCTCAAACGGAGTAGCTGACATTTTAGATAAACATCACGCAGCATGGTTAAAAAACCACAATGCCATCAGTGATCGAATAGTCATGGCAAAGCTAAATACCAAGCGAGCTCCATTAAATATTGTTCAAGTCTGTGCCCCCACATCGAAAAGCACAGCAGAAGAAATGGAAAAGTTCTACTTTTGACTTACAAACAACAAAAGATAAGATACTCAGCAGGGAAATCTGCATAATAATGGGGGATCTAAATGCTAAAGTAGGTGAAAGTGAGACAGGGAGCGTGGTATGGGACCTCTTGGACTGGAAAGTAGAAACAAACGGGAAGTATGCTGGCAACTTTTTGTCAAGCTGTAATCTCGCAGTCACGAACACCTTCAAACATCTAAATAGAAGGAAATATATACATGGACATCACCAGCTGACGGAAGCAGACATCAAATAGATTATGTAATGATAGACCAGAAATGGAGAACGTCAGCGATGAGTGCAAAATCTAGACCAGGAGGGAATTGTGAGACCGACCACATGCTTGTAATTGCAACTCTAAGAACGAAAGCATGCAAACAACACAAAGCAGAAAAGCTAATCAGATACAATCTAGATAAACTAAAAGATCCAGAAAACAGCTGAGTAACAAGTTGAGACAGACAACCGCTTCTCTGCTCTCTTAGAAGAATGGACAGCAAATGAGACTTTGCCAAACGATATATGAAAGGACTTGAAAAAAGTATACTCCGAAACTGCGGAGTCAAAACCAGGAAGGCTGACAAACAAACCATCAAAGCCATACATAAGCGATGAAGTTTTCAAACTAGCCAAAGAGAAAAGCCAAGCACGAAGGAACAACAAGATAGAAGATTACAAAAGGCTGAAAATAGAAATAAGAACCAAAATCAGAAGAGATAAGAAGGCATGGATGAAAGAAGAATGCTCAAAAATCACTGAGGCAAATGTTCAGAGAAAGACAAAAGAAATGTATCAGCAAATAAAGATGAAATCCACAAATTTTCAAGGAAAAAATCAAAGCAAAGACAGTAAGGATTGGCGAAACCTTAACAGAGATAGAAGATATTCTATCAAGATGGCATGAATATGGCAAAGAACCTTTTTCACGACAACACACCAGAACTCCCAAAAAATATTCCCTGTTTTGACTTTCAAGAATTGGAACCAAAACGTCTTGTCAGTGAAGTCAGAGCAGCAATAGATCAGCTGAAGTTAAGAAAATCACCTGGATTGGACAACGTGTCAGGCGAACTGTTAGAGAACACTGGAGAAGCAGGTGTCAAACTGTTAGAAAACACTGGAGAAGCAGGTGTAACTGCCTTACATCATTTGTGTACAAAAATATGGGAATCATGTCAGTGGCCGGATGACTGGAAGCTACAAGAAATTTGTCATGCTGTATAAAAATGGGAATGCCAAGGACTGCACTAACTATAGAATCGTCGCCCTAATCATCCGCACCAGTAAAGTACTGCAAAGCATCATACTGAACTGAATGAAACAAAAAGCAGACGAAGAACTCTGTGACTGTCAGGCTGGTTACAGATACAACAGGGGCACAACAGACATGTTATTATTTGTCTTACAGATTTGGATAGAAAAAGTAAGGAGCAGCGAACAATAAGCTTTCATTACCTTTTTCTGTTTTCCTCATGGCAACCATCTTTCAAGGAAAAGCAGTGGCAAAAGGGAAGAAAGGCAGACCTCCAGTCTCATACATCGAGAGCATATTAACCAACATCAGTGGCCTTGATATTTAAGAAATTGTCCAGAAAAGCCAAGACAAAGTGACCTGGAGGGAGATGGTGGTGTCAAAATGTACAGTGGTTAACACCGAACCCGGTGACACCGACAGGTGAGTGCAAAATTGGCGCCACCTTCTTCGTTTTCCAAGGATTGTAAAAATTGCATCCAGACTACCGCTTAATTCAGGTCCTATGATTCCCCATGAGGATGCAGGGGGCACTTTCAGTGCAAGTGATATCCCTACCTGGAAATTCTGTGCTTGAAATCTTCTCATTTTTGTCACTCTCTTTGTTTCTGCCTCGCTCCTTTGCTCTCTGTCATTTCTATCATTTTCTGCCTTGCTAGTCCATTTACCTGTATGTGTTCTGTAAAGCCTCACAACCTGTCCATTGGAATTGATAAATGGGCACATGTATTAATTGGGCACATGTATTAAGTGCGTTTTAGGCTCCAAGGAAATGTGATCTGCAAACACATATTTGGGTAATTTAGATCCTTTTTATATACATGTTTTAATGTCCTTTGTGATTTTCACATATGTTCAGGTTTGTTTGTTTGTTTGTTTTTTAACCCCCCATGAATAATATTGGACGGAGTGATCAACGCCAGGGGAATATCCTTAGGTTATGTGCGCGAATGCATTGATATGTGTACATAATTTTTCCTTCCAATTTTTTTTTCCCTTAGTGAGGTATCGTGTACTTTTTGATACGGTTACAGTACTGATATGGCTTTGCGCAGTCGGCTAGGCTTTAAATCTTTGACTCCTGCACCCTGTCCACCAGCATCCTGCGTTGTCAACCATGCTAGCAAAGCAAAAACTTAACCCTTTGATTCCTTCGCCCTATCCGCCAGCTTCTTGCAGGAACAAATACAATAAAGGTCCCACGAATGGTGGATGGAAGAGAAATCCGACCACAGCAAACGAGTAACTCCTGTTTGCGCGCGCGCGCGCGCGTGGTGTGTGTGTGTGTGTGTGTGACATTGAGAGGTAAAGAGCTTATCAATCAAATTCAGGTGGACCTTGCCTTTTGTTTTGTTTTGTGTTCACGTTGACGCGCGCTGTGTGTGTGTGTGTGTGTGTTGTGTGTGTGTGTGTGTGTTTTGTGTCATATCTCTGCCAGTACAAACCACAAGCGTGGTCCTGTTATCTGAAAGTGTGTAGCTAAGTAACTTTGTGTGTATATGTGCGTGCGTGTGTTTGTGTGTGTGTATGTGTGTGTGTGTGTGTGTGTGTGTGTGTGTGTGATATCTCTGCCAGTACAAACCACAAGCGTGGTCCTGTTATGTGAAAGTGTGGAGCTAAGTAACTTTGTGTACGTGTGCGTGCGTGTTTGTGTGGAGTGGCGGTGGGGGGGGGGGGGGTTGGAGATGTAGAGAATCGAAATGGAGACAGGATTGAGGAGAAGGCTGATGACTGCCCTGCCTGTTCAGATTTTGCTTGCACACACACACACACACACACACACACACACACACACACACACACACACACACACACACACACACACACACACACACACACACACACACACACACTTTATACAATACATTCGTTCCAGTTTTCAGCGAAAGCGTCTACAGCCAAAGATTATGGATCTGATCTGATCTGGTAATTGAGCGTAGATGAAAACATTTCTGTTTAAACGGGCATGGGTTTATTTAATCTCCCAAATACATGTGAATAGCCATGATATGGCTGTACGCAGTCGGCTGGGCTTTAAGCAACACTAACAATAAAATAAAAAAAGTACATGTGAGTCAAGAAAGTGTCTACTCTGTAGTCCTACAATTTTTCATCAGCTTCTGCATTTGCTTTTCCGGAAATGTGGGTTATTGTCAACCAGATCGATCATTCTTTACACCATATCCAAAACCTGTTGCTGTACGGTTACATTATCTTGATCGAGATCCCCCATGTTCTTAACCCTTTGACTCCCTCACCCTATCCACCAGCTTCCTGCAGGGAGCTTGTGGATAGGGTGAGGGAGTCAAAGGGTTAAGTTTTTGCTTTGCTTACATGGTTGACAATGCGGGATGCTGGTGGACAGGGTGCGGGAGTCAAAGGGTTAATGCATGTTACAGCTGTATTGTTATCACATAGACTCTTTACACGTATTCCTTTTATATCACTTTCCAATCTTTTCGGAGCATATCCTATAGCCAGTAGTTCTAAGACATTTATGTGCAGATCTTTCTCTTTAAGGCTTCGTCTTTCATCAGTCTTGTTTAACATCCGTACTGCTCCCCAACCTGAGATGGAAGCATCAGGTATCAGTTCTGCGTCTGGGTCTGACATTTCAAGGGAATATTTTGACTGACCAACATTTTTATCCACCCATATAATTCCTTCTCCGTAACAGACATGGATCAGAGGTCAGCTGTCTCCATTTTGGTATGAAATGCTTTATCTGTACTGCCTGTTTTCGTTTCGTTTCGTTTCGTTTCTTTTCTCCACCCCCTCCCAGTTTTCCCCCTTACCGTGCTGTTTGTGAGGTCTGCGATCTCAGGCAGGTCTCTCTGCCCAGAGCTGGTCTCTCTTCGGTCTGTCCAGTTCCCATTTTCTGGATAACGCGGGAAGAACTTATACCCCCTCGCCAGCTGTTTGAAATCCGACCCTAATTTTGAGGTAGAATCAGTTGCAGCAAAAGCTGATTTTGGATCGTTTTCAGACATTTTTTGACCGCTGTTTCCTGTGAGGCAAGTTTTCTGTACTTTCTTTTGACATCCTGTGCAATTAAACTTTTTGTTCTGCAGTCCATAGACGTATCCTGTATACACTTCAATGTCAAACCAAGCGTGTTGGAAATATTTGGTACCAGACTCTGTACTTCAGTTGAGCTGTTCTTGACACAGGTTTCGAAGACTTTTGACAAGAGCAGATGTTGCTTTCATTGAGAGTCTTGCGTATTTTGAATTTTCAGATCATTTGATTTAACTGAATGGTCCATGACATTTCAGATCTCAGAATTGACCTTTGGCTGGCACGACGCAATTTTCTGATGTGTTGTGTGCATCGAATTTAGATTCTAGCTTTTCGGCTGACATTTTTCCGTTTGCCATTTTTGTGACAATTTTTCCCAGCTGATCTGTAAGTGGAGGGCTTAAAGCTTCATCTTGATCGTAATCCTGTTCAGTTGGTTTTTTTTCCCGGGATACTTTGTTCCGATTCACACGTGTCCTGTTAGGAACACAACATTTTTACAGTCACCATACCACTAGTGGAGAAATTCTGCGACTGATGGAAATCTTTACCGAAATTTAAGTTTGCTTTTGGGCCTAAATACACCACACAGAAATGAACACGTACCGAAATTCAAAGAACAAAAGTACTTCTTTGATGCTAATAAAGCACCATACAGATCACGAATCATATGGGGATGGAAGACCGTTTGAAACAGTAACTCTTAAAACGTAATGATCAGCGCGGGGGGAGGGGGGAGGTGAGGGGGTACGTACGTGTCGTGTTCTTCTTCGTAGGCCGTGTCCGGGTTTTTTCTAACCACTCTGCACAACTGCAAATATCTGCTTCCCCCCCCCCCCCCAATCCTTCGGTCTTCACTCCCGCTCTCTCTCACCACATCTCTTGCTCCCCCCCCCCCCCCCCCCTTCCCTCTGACCCTTTCCTCCTCGACAGTGTTTCTTCCTATGTGAAATTCGTTATCAGTGTGACATGGTTGTCGTATGTCACTGAAGCAACGCGACTCGCTTGACAAAAAGCGTTGGGAGCCATTTGGCGATAAAGGGACCGCCAGACCACCACTTGTTGACTTGAGTTGGTGGCGTTTGTGTCGTGTTCGTTTTGCTGTCAGAAGCTAGTGTCAGAAACTTACTTTCTGCTTAAGTTGCAGCCATTCTCTCAGTAAGTCTGTTTCTGTGAGTTCGACTTGAGAGACCAACAGTTGTTTTCGGATGCTAACGTACTGGGGGATAGTAGTGTGCTCGTTTGAAGAAAGAACGTCAGGAAAAGAGACTTCAGGTAGTTCGGTGAACAGTAGACACTACTTAATCGGTGATTTGCGGTGTGGGTACGTATACTCTCTCTCTCTCTCTCTCTCTCTCTCTCTCTCTCTCTCTCTCTCTCTCTCTCTCTCTCTCTCTCTCTCCCCTCTCCATTCTTGACGTCACTGTTTGTATGTCCTGTTTATTTGAAGGGCCAGTCGAGAGGGCGTAAAGTTTCTTACGCTTGGCCTGCAGTCATGGCGTGAGAAAGAGGGGGGGGGGGGGGAGGGAGGAATCGCGACGTATTTGTGCGATCGTGATCTAAATAGTGTGTCACTAATTCATTGTTAATAGAAAATGAATACAGCGAAGACTATGCAAAAGCCCTTCAGTCTGACCTTGAAACGCTTGAGGCTTTAAATGGTCGACTGATGTAAGCATTTGTTCATGTCACATCAAACTACAGAACTGGATCATTTTATTATTTAAGAATATTCAAAGATATACACACAGTTTCTGCACATGAAAAAACAGCAGTCAATATGGAGGGAGGGAGGGAAGAGAGAGAGAGAGAAAATCATGACCTATTTAACCGTGTCGACGACTTTATGCTCATAGTAATTCATGTCCCAGATGTAGTGTGTGTTCCAGTGTTGAAACAGCGTTATCACACGTGTACGGCTGCCATTGTCCTGATTTTACACACTGGACAGATAACGTTTTTATCTGTTGTTTGTTTCTTTTTCTTTCTTTGCGAGAATATTGAGTGTGTCCCGATGGAAATTGTTCTGTGAAGTGTAAGTCTCCATCATCATCGTTGTCCTCTTCATCGTCTTCATCATCAGATTCATTAATATCAGTCTGTTAGTTAGCCACTGCGTGTGTCTGTTCAGAAATATTTATTTGGGTTTAATAGAGTCAGTTTCCGTTTCTGCAGACTACACGATCTATATGAACATAATGTTATTCATGTTTTCCGTGACGCTAATGCATAGGACAAATGTTTGTTGTTAACATACCCGTCAGTTAAACACAGGTACGTTTCTGACCTTAAGCTGTCACAAATGTGTGTACTTATTTCGTGGGGTTATTTCAAAAGAGTTTTTGTATGTTGCTTGCTCATTGTAAGAGTCTTCAGAGTTTTCCCAAAAAGTTGATTTAACCGCATTTACGGGATTAATTGAGCTCATTTTATTGTTTCTGTTTTATATATACATTTTGAAAATATCTTGTTTCCCTGCGTCTATCTCTCTCCCTCCCCTTCTCTCTCTCTCTCTCTCTCTCTCTCTCTCTCTCTCTCTCTCTCTCTCTCTCTCTCTCTCCTCCCTCCCCTCCCGCCCACAGTTTACGTTGCCCAAAATGTTACGCGTCAGCAAGGTATTGAAATGGAGAGGGGGAAACGAGACCTGACAAACACCAGTCTGACGCCAGAATGATTGGGGCATGAAGATGAGCAGCGACCAGGTTTTATGTTGTGGGGTGGGATTGAACTCGAGACATCAAGTCGTGAGTCCGTAGCTCTATCAAAAGAGCTGGACAGCCTGCTTAAAAAATTGTGTGGCCTACATGAGGGTTGAACCTAGTGTTATTAGCACAGCATTCTAACCACCTGAGCTAAGGGGCCACCACACTGTGGTGTTAAAGAACGCTTTAACACGTGTGATGTCCACTGTGTCTGGACAAATGGAGAACAGAACGTGAAAGGCCCCTAACTTGTATTTTAAGAACAACATAATGTCCTTTTAAAAATGACAAGAAGTGCAAAATAGTGGGCAGTAAGGGCTTTGCTGTATATTGTTTGTTTAAATCATCACATCAGCTTGACCTTGTTTAAACAGTAAAGAGATTCAGAGACACCTGATCACGTTACGTCTTGGCATAAATGGACTTCGTGCAAACAAACGGTTTCAACCAGGAACTCTAATCCAGAAGGCATATCCGATCTGTCCAGGCTCTGTAGAAGAAAAAATCATTTTCTGTGTTTATACACTGTGTATGCCAACATCAGACGAAAACATACACTAAATTACATTTTGCATGACACCAGTCCATCTCAATGATGTTTGAAGATCCTTATACAGAACTGGCGAGAAAAATAGCAATGTCAGTTTGTATGCCTTACAACTCAGAGAAGAATGTATAATGCGATTCTAGTATGAGTTATATGGAATACGTAATTATCATTAAACTTGTTTTGATGCATGATTATCCTGATTTTTTTTTTTAAATGCGTACATTGTAAAAGCATGTTACCCTAGACCCCGCTCCCCACCCTCTTCCGATGTATGGGCCAGTGGCTTTCACAATAAAGCAGTCTCTCTCCATCTCCCTTTACTTTGGTCTTAAGCTGTGATGGGTTTGAGACAGTGGACACATTGACATCATGGACACGTCGGCATCACGCATTTGAAAGATGCACAACGGTCTTTGACTACACACGAACGAATGTAAAAAAAAAGGTCTTGTGTGAACAGAATGAAAGAAGAAAAGAACATCCCGATCTAGCGTGGTTTTAGTGTGGCGATTGTAAAACTGACATCTCAGGTGCTGACTTCATTGACATGAGCGATCTCTTTTATACGTTATTTTTGCGTCTTCATTCAAAATTTCTCTAACGTTGTGAATACTTCTGTCGCCAGCGATCTCTTTTATACGTTATTTTTGCATCTTCATTCAAAATTTCTCTAACGTTGTGAATACTTCTGTCGCCATCGTCAGCTGGCCTTGAAGAACCCTTGAAACTTACAATTTGCTGGAAACGATTGTTATCACTTAGAACAGTTCTGTAATTTATACGGGCCTGTCACAAAACACATCGAAAGCATTTGGTGTAAGATCTCTTCTGTGTGAAGTCCGACAGTTTACTATAGTGGGTGTGCGACACTTTTGATTGGTAACATAAAACATGCGAGGTTTTCCTGCAGTGTGTAAGCAGACTTCTCGGTGTAAATGAGATAGTGCTTTGTAGCTGACGTTCTGTTTCCACCTTCTCTGCCAAAGCGATGGAAAGGACTCTATAAAACTATAGTTCTTTTGCCGATGTGTTTTTGTAATGGGTTTGGCATTTATTCAAAAGGAATTCATCACACTCGGACAATTTCACATTCATCACACTCGGACAATTTCACATGTGCTGTACCCAGCCTGGTATGTTGTCTTCCCGATTCCTGGAGCCTACACAAAACCTGGCAAGATCTTGACATGAGTGGATGGGTTGGGGGACAAAGATCTGTGAAACGCTAAACTGATGCCATCTAAATGATTAAAGCATTAGGACAGGCAGCAAATAAGCCTTTATGTTGCCGGCTCGAGACATCATATCTTGAGTCCATTTAGCTACAAGAGCCAGCCCGCTGAAAATCGTTGACCCCCGCCCGTCCAAG
>JAPXFY010000032.1:21113671-21131171 GCA_030674185.1 Monoplex corrugatus
GTGGGTGAGAGGGTAGCGGGGTAGGTCAGCTGTACCGGAGTGTGTCCCAGTCACCGTGGAACACGACTGATAAGATAACGACTGTGGGATCTGACCTAACGGCTGCAACTATAGCCGGTGCGGGCTTCTCTTTTCTCTCCCCCTTGTCGTTTTGATTGGACGGCGTGTTTTCAGCTGATGGCTGGACCTTTGTTGTTTATAAAAAGAGAATGACTGCCGAGTAATGTAAGTGTAGTTTTGCCTTCCACAATTCCGTCAGGATTCTGGATCAAGCAAAAAAATGCGAGTTCGTCATTCACGCAAGAGTTCCCATCAGAGCCGGACGTGTTGCGCTGTTTTGTCCTCCTTTCCCACTTCATTCTGGCTTCACTACGTAGTTTGCAACGAGTCTGTTGTTGTTGGTAATACTAATAACTGTGGCTTACGATTGTATGTTTCACAACTGGAATTCCCGGTAAGCTAGATGATTTGATATTTATCATCTTACACTGTCGACTAACCAGTGTAGTAGTTCTGTGCAAACAAGTATGGTGTTGAAACTACACAGCAACCTCTTTGTGTTTGTAATTTCCTGTCGCTAGTACAAAGAAACAGACTTTTAAGTCTTGTCGACCACTTTGTAACCCTTCTGGCTACTTTTGTAGTCTCATTTGGCTACTTGCATAGTCCCATTGGCTTCTTGCATAGTCCCATTTTGCAGTCTATAGTCTCATGTATCGCTTGGTTGTATGGTACAATTTCACATGTCTCTGTCGCAGTCAAGATGGTGGACACCAAACCGGTCGAGACGGAAAGAAGACAAAGACAAAATCGAATCCCACTTTGAAGTTACGACAACATAAAGGGAAAAAGAAAGATGATGAAGACTCACTTTACCCTTAACAAAAATTCTAGATCCTATATCCTGCGTAACATCTAAAATGGCCAAACTCCGGTCAACTACAAAACGAACTTAGCTCTCGGGTCAGCAACATGGAAAACCGAAACATAGACTGTACTCCCACCAGGATTGGCGAGGAAGACGACCATGGAAACGATCCGAACCCAAACAATCCCAGAGAAAGCTTCTGATGGCTTTTACTTAGACATCATCATGGACCACGAAGACACTGATGATGCACCTGACATTCACGACGATTCGTATTTTGGCTTTGACTTGTATATTTGCCTCAAACGAGAAGGGCCCAATGTGGATGATGCACTTTGATACAGGACTCAGAAACGAGACAGAAACAAGATCAAGGAGCTGCTTCAGTCTTGTACTAAACCAAAGAATATTCCGCACGTGAGAACAGAACTGAACCTGAAATTAGATTCTCTGGACACTTTTACACAGAAACGTGACAACCGTCTGGCCGTCTCTAGTGACGGGAGGCTTAAGACTTTTTGCGAATCTCGTGGACGACCTAAAACAGGAGCAGACCGCAAAAGAACTAGCCCAGCCCAGAGAGATTTTTCACAAATTGGCAAACGTGTCCCGTTTGCTCATCCCTTGCCCTAAGGACATGTCCCAAGCCTGCAGAGACACACTATGCCCGGCGCTACTACCAGACATGCCACCTCTCACCAATTTTAAAAATAAAACTTCAGTTGTCCAGGCAACAACCAACCTTTTAGATGACGATATCACAAAAAGATAGAGGAAATCAGCAAGGCACAGAAACTTAGAAGAATGGGGTTTCAAAAAAACAAACAAACAAAAAAAAAAAAAACGGACCATGGAGGGGAGGCAACACATGCTCCACCCGATCCATCATGTCACGAGGAACAAGATATCACAGCCTCAGACGACCAGGCCGATCAAATAAGCCACAGCACCAGCTCCACCATACCCTGAAGATATGGGGGAAAGAATTACTTCTTCACCTGCAGAGAGACTACCCCATCCACTCTTACAACCGGTGAGTGACCTACCTTCTCCAACCCCCCCCCCCCTCCTCCCAGAATACACCAGAAAAATGTTTACGGTGGAAAAGTAGACAATTGGAAAATCATTACTAAAGATGATGGATCTTGGATCAGTTCAAAGGAGTTAATACCCAGTTCCTTTTAGACCCATCACTTGCTTTACCCAAAAAGGAGATATACTTCTTGAGTTCAGATTTACATACAATTCACAACAAAAACGGAGTACATAGCCAGTGTTTTCACCTGACAGAAGAAAGACGGTCAATCCAGATTCTTCTTAAATCTGAGACGGTTAAACAGATGCATTGATAACATTCATTTCAAATTGGACGCTTTAAAACAAGCAGTTAGCCTGATGAAACAAAACTGCTTTTTGGCATCCGTTGACTTCAAGGATGATTACTATTCTGTCAACGTTGCAAAAAACAGCAGAAAAAAATTTTGATTCAGTTTTCTAAGCAAACTTTATGAACTTAAAACTTTTCCCCCGAGGATTTCATGATTCCCTGAGACGTTTCACAAAGATCTTGAAACCAGTCCTTGGTTATCTCCATCAGCAAGGACATACAGTAATCATCTATATAGATGACACATTGCTTCAAGGAGATGCATACAAACTGCATGCGTGCAGTAAAAGATACTACTTGTATGTTGGACAAATTGGGTTTCACCATTTACCACGTGAAATCAGTGTTCAAACCAAAGCAGTGTATTGAATTTCTGGGCTTTCAGTTGGATTCGGTGTCCATGACTGTTGCTATCACTGAAAAGAAAGCCGAAAAACTCATTGAATCCTTCCAAAATAAGACAGAGAAACAAAGTATCCATCAGACAATTGGCTGAAATCGTTGGCTATATGGTAGCCGCTCAGCCCGGTATGTGGACTGCCCCAGTTTTCTATACACGTCTTCGTTGTGCAAAAAATAGGAAACATACAGCTTACATACACACTCAAAGAGGATATTGAATGGTGGATTCAAGACATGTCTAGATATCCTACCCCCATTCCATGGAATGAACCTACTGTCTTTGTTCAGTCAGACACCTCTGGGTCTGGTTTGGGGGGGTGGGGGGGAGTAAGAAATAACATATGAACAAAATGGTCAGTACACGAACAGGGAGATGACATCAGTTGCCTTGAACTCAAAGCAGCTCTGTTCACACTCAAATCCCTCTGCAAGGAAACCCAAAATATCTCCATTACAGTACTGTCGGACAACAGTACCATGGTCACTTGCATAAATAAGATGGGCAGCAAAACTGGAGTGTACAAGATTACCAGGGATATTTGGTTATGGTGCCTACAGTCAAACAATTTTGTATCAGCAGCTCACTTACCAGGATCTAAAAATATAGATGCTGATTTTGAGTCAAGGACCCACAAATATGAAGCGGAATGGGGTCTATACTATGAGATTTTTACAAGCATTATGCATCAACTTGGAGAATGCTCAAATGACATGTTGGCCTTCAAATGAAATGCGAAAATACAAAAATATGTCTTGGAAACCAGACCTAGAAGCATGGGCTGTTCATGGGTTTAGCCTAAATAGGGAACAGTTCTTCAGCTTTTGCTTTCCTACTTTCAGCCTCATCCCAAAGATTCTACAACAACTGGAACTACGAAAGGCCGAATGCATCCTTGTCACCCCAGTGTGGCCAACTCAGTCTTGTACACCAAGATCCTTCACATTCTGACAGATTACCTAAAAAAACAGATCTACATACAAACCCATCAACTGGCGAATTTCATCAACTCTGGAACAAGATAAGGTTGATGGCGTGCAGATTGTCAGGCAAGCTTTGCAGGCAACAGGGACTTCCTACAGAAACTGTAACAATCATCATGTCAGCTTGGAGACGAGGGACAAAGAAGTGTTACAACACTGTTTTGCATCAAAAGATGGTTACTTTTTTGTTATGATGGTTACTTTTTAGTTCTGAACGGGATAAAATTCCCTTTTCTCCCTCTCCATCAGAATTAATGATTTTCCTCGCTACTCTCTTCCAAGAAGGCAAAGGTTATAGCTCCTTAAATGTCGCTAGGAGAACTGTTTCTGTGTTCTCTTTGAATGACAACAAATCTGTAGGATCCCATCCTTGAGTCTGCAAAGTCTTAGGAGGAGTCTTTAATTAAAAGCCTACGTTACTCTGCACTGAGGTTACCTGGGATATAGAGAGACCAGGCGCCTAGGTGAAGTGGCTATGCAACGGATTACTAACTGGGAGATCGTGGGTTCGAATACCCGTGGGGAAAGAATTTTACATTACGACGCTCTGAAACTAAACTCTTTATCACCTCTTCGAGCGCTCTTAAAGGCATCTGCCGAGACACATTAAGACGTTGGACGAAGATTTGCTTGTCCAAATCTGGCATAGACATGACTATTTTCACACAAACATTATACCCACTCTGCGGCCACATCAAAAGCGGTAGGAACTGTTCTATTAATAACTATCCTGATAACGGCTGGTTGGAAACAAATGCACTTTCGCTGCGTATTACCACAAACCCATACACACGCAGGGTCAATTTGGCTAGGCTGTCCTTCAAGGAAATAAAGGCAGATAGACTCAGGTCTCTCAAATATTGCTTGATCCAGAATCCTGACGGAATTCTGGGAGGCAAAACTCCACAATCAAACGAACTCACCTTGTGACGTTTGAGTGGGATTTTGCAGACCAGTATGAAGTCAGGATGGGATCAGGCGCCTCTCCCTTAATCTCGTGAAGATGGGATCAGGAGCCTCTCCCTTAATCTCGTCAAGATGGGATCAGGAGCCTCTCCCTTAATCTCGTCAAGATGGGATCAGGAGCCTCTCCCTTAATCTCGTCAAGATGGGATCAGGAGCCTCTCCCTTAATCTCGTCAAGATGGGATCAGGAGCTTCTCCCTTAATCTCGTCAAGATGGGATCAGGACCTCTCCCTTAATCTCGTCAAGATGGATCAGGAGCCTCTCCCTTAATCTCGTCAAGATGGGATCAGGAGCCTCTCCCTTAATCTCGTCAAGATGGGATCAGAGCCTCTCCCTTAATCTCGTCAAGATGGGATCAGGAGCCTCTCCCTTAATCTCGTCAAGATGGGATCAGGAGCCTCTCCCTTAATCTCGTCAAGATGGATCAGGAGCCTCTCCTTAATCTCGTGAAGATGGGATCAGGAGCCTCTCCCTTAATCTCGTGAAGATGGGATCAGGAGCCTCTCCCTTAATCTCGTCAAGATGGGATCAGGAGCCTCTCCCTTAATCTCGTCAAGATGGGATCAGGCGCCTCTCCCGTAATCTCTATGAATGCTTCCCGTTTTCAAACAAAATAAAATCTCAACTTTCTTGAATCTCTATTACTTCCCTTGCCTGATAATGCCTGCGTTATTTGCATCTTCAATCTGACAAACTCTCGCGTTCTCTTGCCTGATCCCATCCTGACTTCAAACTGGTCCGCAAAACCCCATTCAAACGCCACAAGGTGAGTTCGTTTGATTGTGGAGATGTATTGTGTAGCCCCAAGCTGGGAAAGAGGAGCTGTCTCGCAATAGTACGGATAGACAACTCAAAAACAAGTAGACAAAACAACGTGATGCCTGCGTGCAAGCAAACAGGAACCAGAAGAAAGAAAAAAACAAAAACAAAAACAAAACAAAACAAAACAAAAATAGAATCAGAACGTCTTTAATATTGTACTGGCCTTTATCAAGCGTTCACATAAGACAACAAACAATAAACCACAACAATACGGGGTAAAACAGCAAACCTTCTCTGGACCTATGTTGCCTTGTTATGTTAGTTACTCGTTCGATTCTGTTTTCGTGTTTTTCTGGTTCCAGAAACAAGCAGATTTAGGGAAAAAAGAAAAGAAAAAAAAATCAGCAGAATAAACTGGTTTTAAATAAAAGACGAAAGAGAAAACTATAAAGAAGACAGTGTAAGAAAAAGAATTGAAAGAAACGTTGCTGGGGTTGGGGAGTAGCCCAGGAGATACATGTACTCTCATAGCGCTCTGTCAGTATTTTTATTTCCCTCCGTCGGGTTTACAACATATAATTATGTACATTCACTTTATGAAACGTTACGTTGATTGTTGCTTTTTAGGAGGGTGGGGGAAGGGGGTGAGACGGTGTATTGTGTGTGTGCATGATAGTTTACATTTCAGATTGGATTTTTTACCATTACATACTGGCATCAGTACTGTTACAGGAAATATTTAAATTAAGGGACCCACCACCCACCCACCCCTACCCAGCGTGGGGATGCCGGGGGCTCATTCAGTATAAATAGTATTCCCACCTTCTGGAAATTGTGCGCTAGAAATTGCCTCTTTTCTGTCACTCTCTTTGTTTCTTTCTTCCTCCTTTGTTTTCTGTCATTTCTTCCTATCATTTTTTGCCTTGCTGGTCCATTCACCTGTATATGTTCGATAAGTCTTACTACTTTCTCTTAGGATTGACAGCTGGGTACATGTATTAAGTGTATTTTTGGCTTAAGGGAAATGATATATGCGGAAGCAATTTTAGGTAATTTAGGCCCATTCTTATATATGTTTTAGTGTCCTTAATTACGTTAAAATCAGTATGTGGCGTCGAGAGGTGGTGGGTGATCATCCAGTCAGTCTTGGGTATGACTATTCTTGGTCCCTATCCAGCCCCTCTGGTGTTTGGAAACGCCGTGACATTATATATCATTTATTTATTTATTTATTTATTTATTTATTATTTATTTATTTATTTATTTATTTGTTTGTTTGTTTATTTATGTAAGTACACGTGTGCATGTACAGAAAGCTCGCTGCGGGATCCCGGTCTACAGGGCGCCCACTGATGCGATATAGGGAGGTTTGTGGACACTTCGGAAGAAACAGCAGGAAATCGGTGTGTCTGACGACATGCTGTACGTGCAAGCATCGCCACTACACAGGAAGAAATGAACTTGAGTACGGTTGGACATAAGAGAGAAGGAAAGCTGCGGCAGCTACCATCCAGCCATAGCCATTAGCCTCCGTGTGCGTCACCTGTGCAGAGGACTGCCACACACGAATCGGTTTGTTCAGCCACAGTCAGTGTTGTTCCACAACCGAGTCCTAAGCTGGGCGCAACCATTGTGTAATTAGACAGACGGAATCATCATGATTATGTGTGTGTGTGTGTGTGTGTGTGTGTGTGTGTGTGTGTGTGTGTGTGTGTGTGTGTGTGTGTGTGTGTACCAAAAACAAATTGTTATATTCTGTTGCTTGTTTGTTTTCATAACATACTTGATCTCAAACTACCACGAACGACTGCATTACAGGACTTTTCCTTCACATATGGACCGACATGACAGCCTGATAAGACCCCTGAAAACCAACCAGCCAATAGCCCATTGCTCCTGACGACAGTAACCCCCCCGCCCCCCACCCCCGATCTCTCTCTCTCTTTCTCTCCCCCCCCCCCGCCCCCACTCTTCCTGTTATACAGAAACACGCATGTACGCGCTTGTATACACCCCGCCCCCTCTCTCTTTCTCTGAGTGCTCCCCCCTCCTTTTTTCCCCCTTTCTTTATACTGGTAACCAGGACCTCTAAACGCTACATGCTAGCTGTGTGCCAACCGTCAGTGTGTGTGTGCTGTGCGCGCGTTGGCTTCACAAGGATGAAGAAGTAACGGTTTCGGGGCAACCCTGATATGGCTCCGTTTCAATTTCCCCTGCTGGCTTGGAACAAGGACGTGATCCGTTGTGCTGGTCCGTCTGCCTGATTGTAGCCGTCATTCTGTCTTCACCATTAAATTAACTTAAGATTTTCTTTCATTACGCTGCATACTTAGTTATAGCTTAAGCTGGACGTAAATAAGCATAATCAGACAATTCTTTTATTGGACATACCTTACCAAAATCAGGTAAATTTCCTATAGGCACGATAGGAAAGTGGCTATACTTCCAATCGAATGGTCCTAGGTTCAATCTGCCTAGATACCTCTGTTGGCTCTAGTAGTCGGCTGGGCTATAAGCAATATAAATTGAATTGAATAGATACCTCTGTGGTGAGTAAACTGTGGAGATTTTTTCCGATCTTCTCTGTTGCAAGATCTGTTAACCTAAACCCCCTTCATGTATATACGCACGCAGAATATCAGATATGTACGTTGAAGATCCTGAAAGTCATGTCGGTGGATGGCATATGGAAACGTGAACATATACAGCATACACGCCTACCGAAGACAGTATGCAGACTGTGTAACAACATACCTCCTATACAGTGGGCAAAGCAACGTGCGTACACGACATTCCTGAAAAATCGGAATGCTTAAAAACAAAGGGGGGAAAGGGGGTGGGGGTAGGGATGGGAAATAGAGAAATTCAGCCTAAAACAAAAAGACAAGCTTGCGTGTGCATTATTCATTGGCTTATACTTTGTATAACGTGACAGTTCTGTATATATATAAAACAAAAAACATTTTAATCGAGCAGTTTTCCCACCTTCTGTCCTCTTAACCTATCTACTGAAATGGCAAATGGTACATATGATCATGTACAAATCATTTTCATCGGTTTGAGTTGGGGGGGGGGGGGGGTGGAGATCCCTATGGGGATGCCGAATACTCTTTCAGTATAAATAGTATCCCCATCCTTTGGAAATTCTGTGCTAGAAATTTCCTCCCCTTTGTCATCGTCTTTGTCTCTTCCTTCTGCCTTTGCTGTCTTGTCATTTCTTCTTTTTATTTTCTGCCTTGCTGGTCCATTCACCTGTATGCGTTCGAAAAAGTCTTGTCCTTTGCTGTGCGTTGTTTCTTCTTTTCATTTTTTCCCTTGCTTGTCCATTCACCTGTATGCCTACGTACTTTCTTTTAGGATTGATAATAGAATACATCTATTAACTTAGTGCATTTTTTGCTCTAGGGAAATGAGATATGCGGTAGCAATTCTTGGTGTATATACATATATATATATGTATGTATGTGTGTGTATATATATATATATATATATATATATATATATTATGTGTTGTGTGTGTGTTTTATGTGTGTGTGTGTGTGTGTGTGTGTGTGTGTGTGTGTTAAGAGTCCTTGGTTACGTTTAAATTTGTATTCAGGTATGTTTGCTTTTTCAAATTCCCTGTGTGATAAATTGGACGGAGTGGCAATGCCAGGGGCATCTCTTTAAGTTATGTTCGCGAATGCATTGATATGTGTACTTAATTAATTTTTTCTTTCTTTTTTTTTTTCCAGTTGAAATATTGTGTATGTTTTGAAACTGGTGACGGCCCTTATATGGCTCTACGCAGTCGGCTCGGCTTTAAACAGAAATAACAGTAAAATAAAATGGGGTGGGGGGAGGAAAATAATGTATGCGGTTTGACCATGTTGTTGCTGTTGGTTTTTACCTGGTGGGTTCGCCCGTTCTGTACCGAGCTGGCTGACTTGACGGTTTGCTTTGACACACTTGAACAGGTCCGCCTCGCCGTACTGGACCGGTACTGCCTCATAGACCACCCCATGCTAATTTGGCCCCCTAAGAGCGTTCTCTCTGTCTGTATGCGCGCGCGTGCCTGTATGCGAAAAATTTCTTCTTCTTCTGTTTTAGCTTTCAATTCCTTTCTGTCTGCTCCTCTCTCCCCCCCACGCCTCTCTCTCTTTCTCTCTCTCTCTCTCTCTCTCACTCTCTCTCACTCTCTCTCTCTCTCTCTCTCTCTCTCTCTCTCTCTCTCTCTCTCTCTCTCTCAATGCATTGTTCAGTTTATGATCTGTAATAGGAATTGGGAGTGAGTATGTGGAGGTTGTTCAAGAGAGAAGCGTAGCACTCGAATAATGTGCGCCACCCATATCTGTCAGCAGTTACCTGATAGACTTCCTGAGCCTAAGCAAAGCCATACGCGGTGCTTGCAAGATCTTGAAGTGGAGAACAGGTAAGAGAGAGAGGCCTGTGAAACACTAAGCTGACAGACACTACCTGAATGATTAAAACATTAAGGTAGGCAGCAAACAGGTCAGTTTTTAATGTTGCAGGCTGGGATAGAACTTGAGTGATCGGATCTGAATCCATGACTCACTGTGGCCAGCTTAATTGAGGGTTGAATCCACGACCGCTGCGGTATGAGCATGGCGTTCTAACAGCTGAACTAATTAGCCACACCGTCTTTTCCGTGTGCGTGTGTGTGTGTGAGGGGGTGAAGCAAGTGGTTTTGGTGTATGCCAAATATCCACCTAGGAAGCAGTAAGAAACTCTGGGGATAACGGAAGGTCCTCAGAGGAGAAACCCCCGTCAAACAAGTGTTCCGGCCCGTAACTCCTGACACTCTATGGGAGCAGACCACATCAAGGTCATGACTCCTGGATGCCCCTCTGCTGTCGCCTTTTGTTTAAAAGAAAAAAAAAGGGGGAAAAATATATATATTGTGTATATATGTAATTTGATCTCAGGTTTCTTGGGTCACTACTTGTAACGGATGTCTTAACTACTTGGCTGTTGGTCACCTGCAAAACATATGAGGGAATTTTAAGCCTTATGATCAATCATCAATCATGTCGAGCTTGCTCGGCTATCCATGACACGTTTCCTCCATCCTTCTCTGTCAGACATTGCAGTAGGTAGTTCATCATACTGACAGCCCGTATCATCGATCGGTTGGTTGATGAAGGTCTTCTTTGGACGTCCTGGTCTTTGTTTGTCGTGACTGGGTCTCCATAGTAGAACATCTCACACCAGTTCTTCTTTGCTACGCCAGCAGTGTCCCGTGAAACGCAGTTTGTTGAGGTATTGATTTACTGATTGGTGGGATCTTACCATATAACTCTTTGTTAGTTGGATGTTCTCTCCAGGATGGATTTGTTCAGGGCTGCACGCAGCATTCGTGTGTATGCTCCATCAGTCTTCTTCTCCAATGTCGTTGTTAGGGTCCAAGAGATTGAGCCATATGTAAGAACAGACTCTACTGCTGTTCGGAAGAAGTTCCTTTTCAGGTTGTCTGGTAGATTGGATTTCCAGATTTTGTCCAGTTGATTTAGAGTCATTGCTTTCTTTAGCTAGATAAGCACTTGTGGTCGCCACTCCATACAAGTGTGAACAGTAGTTCTCTGACTGAACTAGGTGACCCTGGGCGTCAAAGCCTTATGAAGTACACTTTCATTCCTTCTGGTCCAGATACAGCTGGACCATTTTTCCGCTGCTTCTGCCATTGCCTTTAGGGCTCTGGTCCTCTCTTTCTCCGAAATCGAGAGCTGCTTCATGATGTTATAGGCTGATGTGCCTATCGACCCCTTTGTTCCAATTTCAATGGTGAGGAATTTGGCTTGAAAGCCAGATGTCCTCAAGTTGTTGGCTAGACTGGCATACTTTTCAGTCTTGTAGATATTGGTATCCTCCATTCTGCTTTCGTTAGCTCTAGTAGAATCGCTTGTTTGGATGAATGGGAGTGGAGAACTATGTCCGGTCTCATGCCACTCTTGCTGAAGATTTCAGGGTGTGGTTTTGTTTGTTTGTTTGTTGTTGTTTTTTCATTGTGGGAGATCTGCTGTGCACTCCCAGTCGTCTGCTTCATCCAGAAGACCCCGCTTCTATGCTCAGGGTGTCACATCTTTTTCAGGCCACATTTTCCTACCTCCTGCCGTGTAGAAGGTTGTTGGAGCTTCTGATGGCGAGTTTTTTCCTCTGGCAGAGCCGGTCGCAGTGCTGTTTGTTTGTGCAATCTCTTGAAGCACTTGATTGTGCCTCCATATGTACCTCCGTGGGTTAGCGCTACCTTGCATGAGCTCAGGACGTGTTCCATTGTCTGTTTGCCATGGCAGAGCGGGCAAGCAGGGTCATCTGATTTCACCCATTTCACCAGATTAGCATTCGAGGGCAGGAGGTCGGTCATGCACAGATCTGAGGATGAAACTGATTCTGAGAGGGGCCATATGCCACAAGTCATTCCAGCTAAGACTTCTTTGGAGTGCATTTTCCCTTGTCGGCCACTGCCTCTGTTGGCCTTGCTGAACTGTCTTCTGAAGTCTTCCAGGCATATTATAGTTGTGTACAAGGAATGCTTCCCAGTATTGTAGGATTGAGATATAGCCCAGTAATACTGTCGTAAAAATCCTGTATTGTATTTTACAGTTGTGATCACAAAGTCTGACCATTATCTTCTTTACATACTTTGAAATCAGGTCAGATTGACTGGGTTAAAGTGCACTGGTGTATGTAGTATGATTTTTAGTCATTGCAGTTGTAATGTGAGGTCTTGACATAAAGGCTAACATCATCTGGAAATAGAATCCTCCCTGAAATAGTGTCATACCAAAGTAGCAGGATAATGAAAAAATATGGTAATGCTCCTTCTAGTGTAATATGCGTAAAATTAATAAGGTATGCAGGTTGATGTTCCAGAAGTGTTCAGCAGCAAAAGCATGTAAACAGACGGTGACATGAAGATACAGATTTATTATCTTTAAAAAAAAGGTTATGGTTTTTCCTGTCAGCTTAGCGGTTTTTTTTTTTTGGTTTTTTTTTAGTCTCTCTCTCTCTCTCTCTCTCTCTCTCTCTCTCTCTCTCTCTCTCTCTGTGCTTTACCTTCTACAATCCTAAACAGGGTCAGGTACCACCACCCCCTCCCCCATAGGGATGCCACGGGCTCTTTCACTATGAATAGTATCCTCACTTCTGGAAATTCTGTGCTAGAAATTTCTTCATTTCTGTCTGTCTTTGTTCCTGCCTTACTGATTTTTTCCGATCTCCCAGGTCATTATGTGTCCTAAACCCCCTTCTATATGTATATGCATCCACGTGGGGATGCCCGGGTCTCTTTCAGTAAAAATAATACCCCTTCCTTCTGGAAGTTCTGTGCTAGAAATTTCCTCTATTCTGTCATTCTCATCATTGTCTGATTTGCTGGTCCATTCACCTGTATGTGTTAAGGAAATCTTGCTAACTTTCTTTTAGGGTATATATATTAAGTGCACTTTTGGCTTTAGGGAAATGAGATATGCGGAAGCAGTATACGGTAAATTAGGCCCGTTTTTTATGTTTTAGTATCCTAAGTTATGCTTAAATTTGTGTTCAGGTTTGTGTTTGAAATCCTCTGTGCGATAAATTGGACGGAGTGGTCATAACCAGGGGCAACATCCTTAGATTATGTGCGTGAATGCATTGATATGTGCTTAGTTTTCTTTTCTTTTCATTCCTTTTGAAGTAGTGTGTGTGTATTGAAACGGTCGTAGCCCTGATATGGCTCTACGCAGTCGTCTGGGTTTTTAACAGTAATAACAGTGTGTATACGCACTAGGAACATCATACATGTAGTTGAAGATTGTGTAAGTCATGGCGGGCCCGCGGGTCGAGTGGCTTATGGAAACATGAATACATCTAGCATGCACGCCCACCTAAGACGGAGTGTGCAAACTGTGCAGCAGCATACCACCTGCACAGTATGAGCAGTGCATACACGCATCCGAGGAAATCGGAACTTAATCGAAAGAAAGAGAGAAACAGATAAATCTCAGTTCTGCTCCTAAGTTAACTGTAACCCGGCACACAGCAGGCAGCTATACATGGCTAGCTCACCACTATGCCCTGTGGCTTTGATTGCTCCCACAGACTGTGGACATGACATCTTCACCTTTTTTTTTTAAGAGAAAAGAAAAGGGAGGGGGATGAATGACTGAGATTGATGTGTGGTATGCATCTATGTGTGTGCGAGTGAAAGAAATTACGAAACTTCAGAACTTTATGAAGCTCCCCCCCCCTCTCTCTCTCCCTCTCTCTCTCCCCCCCCCCTCATCCCTCCCTCCCCAGTGATATATAGACCATTGCCATCCAGTTTTTTGAAAATGGCACAAAGACACGTCAGAATTTTATTGAACATACACACACACACACACACACATTCACACACACACACACACACACACATTTACACACACACACACACACACGCACACACACCACACACACGCACACACACACACACGCACGCACGCACGCACGCGCACACACACACACACACACACACACACACACTCACAAACCCACCCCCCATAAGCTTCAGTCAGTCATCCACTTCTTTTCTTTTCTCTTCAAAAATATTTTATGAAAAAAAAAAAATAAAGGGAAAAAATGTGGAGATGTCAGTTTTCTTGGCCACGATCTTTGGGAGCAGTTCAAGCCACCGGGCACAGTGATGAGTCGGTCGTGCATGGCTGTTTGCTGTGTGCCCGATCACAGCTGGCTGAATTTCAAGAACAAAGAGCAGACAACATGCAAGGTCTCAACCCTGACAAATCCATTTCACGTCAAGCTGCTATCACCATTCTGGTTAGTTGACGATTTTTGTGTTGTGCTTAAAAATTGGATGGGATGGGTATGTGTGTGGTGTGTGTGTGTGTGCGCGCGCGCGCGCGTGCGTGCATGCGTGCATGCAAGGGCGCGCGTGCGACGCACGTCAACGAACCGACCAAACACAATAGTCCTATTAAAAGGAAAATTAAAATTGAAAAAAGAAATCAAAAAGAAGAAAACAGTTACAGCGAACTGTGAATTTGGATACAGCAGTGTCCTTTTAACTCATGCTCATAGAGAGAGAGAGAGAGAGAGAGAGAGAGAGAGAGAGAGAGAGAGAGAGAGAGAATATTCTCTAATGTAAACCGATAATTTGTTGTTTGTCTACAAATCTGTATTGGAGATCCTTTAAATGAAGAACAAAAATTTGAATGGGTGGCTGAATTTTTACGTAAGTGGCCCCAAATGTTAGAATGTTCATAAGCAAAAAATTCTGAGTTGGTCACAGATCTTATTGAAAACTCTTTTAAAATGTAGGCTTGTTGAAGCCCGGAATCAAAAGTTTACAGGCCATCATCACTATCATCATCAGGTGCCCTGCCGCATGGCGTTGGCGACCATGGACTTACAACCATCTCTATCTCTCGTTGCCCCCAGCATCTTCCCCACCCTCCTCATCCCCAGCCACTCTGCAAGTCCGTCCAGCATTCTCTCCCTGGGTCTACCTGGTGCTCTCTTTCCCTCCAGCTTTCCTGTTGTGACCAGGTGCTCCAAATCCCTCTTCCTCATAAAATGGCCTATAAATGTTGCTTGTCTTTTCCTAATCTTCCTTATGAGTGATCTACTTGTGTCTGCCTCCATCAAGACTGTCTCGTTTGTTTTCTTTGCTGTCCATGGAACTCTCAACATTCTTCTGAGAAACCACATCTTGGCTGCCTCGATCCTGCTCTGGCTTTGCTTGCTGACTGTCCACGTCTCGCATCCGTGCAATAGTATTGGTTCTATATAACATTCATGGACTCTCTTTCTGATGTTAATTGATAGGCATTTGTTGGTAAGAATGCTTGTCATCTTCTTGAATGCTGTTTTGGCTTGGCCGATTCTGCCAGCTATTTCCGATGTGCATCTGCATTTACAGGCCAAAGAAACGATAAGTTTCAGTGTTGCACTTCCTAGTTAAAGACGTATAACACAGCTAGTTAAATGGCAAAGCGTAGTAATTTTAAACGTGGAGATCTCAAAACTTAAAATGCTTATGGCTGACAAACTTCAGATAAGATATTTTCAATGGCAGGAAACAACCATCAAGCTGTGATTTTAACCATGTAATAATTCCTTTTCCTCAGTATCAGGGGATGTTTCTGCGTTTATCTTTTTCTTTTTTTAATCGTTGAAATGAAAGGTTTGTTAGTATGGCTTGACCATGGTGTTTTTCCTCGTGATGGTCGTTGAGAGGAGTATCGTGCAGTTGCATAGGCCGTGTACTGTATGTAGTCAGTGTAGTCAGTGATGCGTATGCACAGACATGTGCAGTTTACACTGTGTGATTGCCGATGTCTTGACAGTGATACATACTGGAGGCATATAGCATGTAGCCTGTGTGTGTGTATGTATGTGAGAGAGAGTGAGAGAGAGAGAGGGGGGGGGAGTCGATATCTAGTATCAGATTTGCCTCATCTATTATGTCTACCTGCGTATTTTTGTCTTTTTCTTTAAATGCACCCGAGCATTCTACTTCTGCGTCAGTTGTTACCTATCTTGTATATAGATCGATTTGTTCTCTCTCTCTCTCTCTCTCTCTCTCTCTCTCTCTCTCTCTCTCTCTCTCTCTCTCTCTCTCTCTCTCTCTCTCATTTTAGATGATAAAGGAAAGAAGACTTGGGCTACCAGTGCACTACAACGTTTGGATTTGATTATGTTAAGGATAATGAAGGGTCCAGTATGTTCCTGATTTCTTTTTTGTTTGTTTGTTTGTTTGTTTTTAAAGGATTTCAACAAAGAATTATTGATTGTAAATGGTGGACAGGCAAGATCATTCGTTACGTATAGTAGTGATAGATTTGCACAGTATCGGTTATACGAGAGAACAATATACCTAATTCATTAAAATGAACGGGTTTATTGAAAGTACATAGACGAATTTCAGATTTGGTGTCTCTGACTTGACTTTAGATACAGCATAAGAAAGGAAAGGAAATTTATGAGTCGCTTGTGCAGTATGCTAAATAAAACGAACTACATTTAATATTTGTTGTTCTGTATTACATAATCTCAGATTGAAAACTGATACCACTTAAGTATTACCATAATTCTTGTAAAATCAAATTTAACGTATTGATGTCAACATGTGACGAGACCATTTTGTTTCACCTGAAGCATTGAAGATATTGGGTACCGTTACATCATAGACTCACACGTAGTTAAATGCTTATGTTCACATTTCTGTGTTTAATGTCCTACTTTAATGATTTATATGTATAACTCCTTTCAGTAAGGGGCGTAGGTCTCATCATCATGTGCCTTGCCGCTTGGTGTTGGTGATCATGCCCCTCCATAAAAATCTATCCCTTGCCGCTGCAAGTTGGCCTACATCTTCCACCCTGTCTGTCCTCAGCCACCCTGCAAGTCCGTCCAATATTTTTTCCTGGGTCTACCTGGTGTTGTCTTTCCCTCCAGCTTTCCTGTTGTGACCAAATGCTCTAATGTTGATTATCTTTTCCTAATCTTCTTTATCAATAATCTTGCTGTGTCCGTCTCCATCAAGATTGACTCGTTTGTTTTTTTTTGCTCTCCATGAAACTCTCAACATCCTTCTTAGAAACCACATTTCGGGTGCTTCAATCTTGTTCTGGCTTTACGTGTTGACTGTCCACGCCTCACAACCGTGTAACATTATCGGTTCTATGTAACACTCAGAAACTCTCTTCCTGATGTTAATTGATAGGTATTTGTCGGTAAGAATGCTTTTCATCTTCTTGAATGCTGTTTTGGCTTGGCCGATTCTGCGGGCTGTTTCTGATGTGCACCTGCCGTCTGGTGAGATGACTGTTCCCAGACATTTAGACTTATCAACCTGTCTCAAAGTTGTGCCATGTGCTGTTGTTTTGCTTGAGGGGGTTTCGTGTTTTTTGTTTGTTTGTTTGTGGTTGTTTTTTTTTAACTGATAACCATGACTTCAGTCTTCTTGCTATTCAGCTCCAGCCCTTTATTTTTGCTATTTCTATTATATTCACAAGGTTTTGTAGGCCCCTTTCATTTTCTGCAGTTAACACGGTGTCATCTTCGTAACAAATGTTACAACTTTTCTCCAACCTATATCCCAGGGCCTTCTACAAGGTTCCTCATGATGGTTTCGCTATGAAGTGAAAACAGATCTG
>JAPXFY010000032.1:21136171-21268671 GCA_030674185.1 Monoplex corrugatus
TGTAGAATGGTTCAGTTGTACAGTAAACACAGCAACAGTTGTAGAATGGTTCAGTTGTACAGTAAACACAGCAACAGTTGTAGAATGGTTCAGTTGTACAGTAAACACAACAACCGTTGTAGAATGGTTCAGTTGTACAGTAAACACAGCAACAGTCATAGAATGGTTCAGTTGTACAGTAAACACAGCAACAGTCGTTGAATGGTTCAGTTGTACAGTAAACACAGTAACAGTCATAGAATGGTTCAGTTGTACAATAAACACAGCCTGTCATAGAATGGTTCAGTTGTACAGTAAACACAGTAACAGTCATAGAATGGTTCAGGTGTACAGTAAACACAGTAACAGTCATAGAATGGTTCAGTTGCACAGGAAACACAGCAACAACTGTGGAATGGTTCAGTTGTACAGTAAACACAGCAACAGTCATAGAACGGTTCAGTTGTGCAGTAAACACAGCAGCAGTCATAGAATGGTTCAGTTGTACAGTAAAGACAGTAACAGTCATAGAATGGTTCAGTTGTACAGTAAACACAGCAACAGTCATAGAATGGTTCAGTTGTACAGTAAACACAGCAACAATTGTAGAATGGTTCAGTTGTGTAGTAAACACAGCAACAATTGTAGAATGGTTCAGTTGTGTAGTAAACACAGCAACAATTGTAGAATGGTTCAGTTGTACAGTAAACACAGCAACAATTGTAGAATGGTTCAGTTGTACAGTAAACACAGCAACAATTGTAGAATGGTTCAGTTGTGTAGTAAACACAGCAACAATTGTAGAATGGTTCAGTTGTGTAGTAAACACAGCAACAATTGTAGAATGGTTCAGTTGTGTAGTAAACACAAAAACAGTTGTAGAATGGTTCAGTTGCACAGGAAACACGGCAACATTCGTGGAATGGTTCAGTTGTACAGTAAACATAGCAATAGAATGGTTCAGTTGTACAGTAAACATAGCAATAGAATGCTTCATTGTGTATCAAACACAGCTGTCATAGAATGGTTCAGTTGTACAATAAACACAGTAACAGTCATATAATGGTTCAGTTGTGCAGTAAACACAGTAACAGTCATAGAATGGTTCAGTTGTGCAGTAAACACAGTAACAGTCATAGAATGGTTCAGTTGTACAGTAAACACAGTAACAGTCATAGAATGGTTCAGTTGTGCAGTAAACACAGTAACAGTCATAGAATGGTTCAGTTGTACAGTAAACACAGTAACAGTCATAGAATGGTTCAGTTGTACAGCAAACACAGCAATAGTCATAGAAAGGTTCAGTTGTACAGCAAACACAGTAACAGTCATAGAAAGGTTCAGTTGTACAGCAAACACAGTAACAGTCATAGAAAGGTTCAGTTGTACAGCAAACACAGCAACAGTCATAGAAAGGTTCAGTTGTATATTAAACACAGCATGTCATAGAATGATTCATTTGTACAGCAAACACAGCAACAGTCGTAGAATGGTTTAGTGCTGCCGGGTACATGGGAGAGGACTTTTGACATTAACGAGAGCCAGAATGGCAACCTGTTAGGAGAAATGTGGGTACGGGTGCAGGAGTATTGCCATTGTACAACTGTAGTGCTTTTACCTGTTGCAGCTGGCTTTCATTGACGATGATGGCATTCCGTTTCAGTCGTGCGCACATGTGTGTGTGTGTGTGTTAATGTGGTTGGGTGTGGGCACGTGTATGCTTGTATCCATGTTAGGGTGTTGAGATAGAAAAAGAGGTGTATTCTTGTGTAATGGATTAAGAATCTAAGCTTTAATGCCGGAAGAACCAGAGGCACTCTGTTGCCTACTGCTTCAGACCCCAGTTCGATAGGAAGTAGGAAAACTAGAGCCTAGGAAAGGGAAATATTTAGGTTGATCACCACAGAGGTGTTTGTGTTTGGGTGCGTCCATGCACATATTGCATACTGGTTGTGTACATGCACACACAGGCATGCGCGCGCATACACACACGCACATTCACTCTCTCTCTCACTCTCTCTCTCTATCTCTCTCTCTCACCCCCACTCACTCACTCACATAATCAACGCGTGCATGCTCAAAGACACGTGAATAAAAATGGAAAGGAAGGCGATTCCTTACCAAATTTCCGTCAGACATTCAACCAGGTAACACCAGAAAAGAGACAACCTTTGTATGGCATTGCATTCTGTGTTTCATATTTTATAATTATATTTTGATGCAAACCTTAGCCCCTTGTGCTCACAGGGTAAGTCTTTTTACCATGAGCGAAAGGTGGGGTAATCCCTTCGGAAATCCTAAAGGGTTGAAGTCAAAGGTATCAGGCTTGCAGACGCCTTATAACAAACCATGGTGCCATGCAATATAACGCAGATATCTACAAAGTCATCAACGTCAGGCGAGAATGATGCTCGCTCATTCTGGCCGCGTTCATTGCTGCATATGGCCTGACCATGTAGACGCCGAACGCAAGAAGTTCCCAGTGACTGGATTTTCCTTGTGAAATTTAGGTTGCTCTACGTGAAGTGTGCGTGCGTGTGGTGGCCCATACCTGTTTTTATTGAAGGGAAAGAAAAGGCGCGAATACGAGAGAGGAGGAGGGCATTGTGCAATCCCATGAGACTGTGGGGTGAAAGGTCGGGGAGATACCAGCAACACGATGGAGTATTGGCAATATAAATTGCTTGGGAGAACCAGGGCTAGTTGATGGTTTCCTTTCTAAAGGTTCTGTGATTATCACTTATGATTTTGATCATTTTAACCAGCTGAACAATAGATTGCAATTATGTTTTGCTTTGGAAGAACGGACATTGTTTTTTTTCGCTTAATTTTTTTTTTTTTTTTTTTTTTTCCAGGGTTATGAATTTATTCCACTTTCCCCTTTCTTCTTCTGATATTTTCTTCTTCTTTTCAGTTAAGTTCTCTAGGGCCGTACTCTGAATGAAGTGTAATTGTGTGCACACGTATGATGCTGCACACACACACACACACTACACAACGTGCACACACACACGTGACACACACACGTGCACGCACGCTTCATATTCATATAAAGAGGGATGAGGAGGTATATAATTATGATATCAGTATACTTTTGTATCGCATATATGATCTTTCTGTGTGTGTGGTTGTTATCTTTGCATGAGAGTGATAGATAAGAGTGCGGGGAGGGGGGTGGGTAGCAAGATGATAGATAAGAGGTGCGGGGAGGGGGGTGGGTAGCAAGAGAAGATGCGGTTTGTGCACACATGCATGCATGCATAATATGAGAGATGTCAGATGATCAATTCGTTTGTTATTACCCCATATGGACGGGTGTGTAATACAAAGACACTTTTCAACCATCATGTGAGTGAATTGGTTAACATAATCATCGGTCTCATCAGTGAACATGAAAGAAGCAATTGTGCAGATGTATAGTATAGATGTCTATGAAACATTTTTTATCCTCTAAAGAGATTTGTATAGGGCTAAGGGGAAGATTTTAACCACTTAATTTTTTGTTGTTGTTTTTGTTTAGTTTTGTTCTGTTTTTTGTTGTTGTTGTTGTTGTTGTTGCAACAAGTAGATTTGACTTTATTCTTATGAGGAATTCTGAGTGAGTTTGAGGAATCAGTTCTTTTCTTAATTCATCGAAATAATGACAAAATAAAGCAAACTGGACTTCATCCTTGATGTCAGTTACACATTCATAACAAATCGTTTGGGGTGCATAATGATGCCTGACGTACCATGTCTGAATTTTACTGTGCTTGCTTAATAACTGTTTCATACACATTAATATGAGGTTCTGTACAGTTTGAAGTTTTGAACATGCTAGAAGTAGAAGAGTTAACTCTATCACTAGATTGTGTGTAATCATTCCACTCTTGCCATCTACATGTACATCCTACAATTCTTTCAATCAGTCTGTACAACTACTTGAATGGGCACAGAAGCTGGAGCAGTTTTATAGTAGCCATGAGGATAAAGTCAATGAGAATGATAATATATATTATGATGCTGTGGAGGTTCCATTTAGGATTGAGACTATATGACAAACTCTACACTTACCATCACGATATAATTATGCTGGTGTCAACAAGCCCGAGATGTACAAATACCTGTGATGATTGTGAAGAGATTTGAGCAACACCCTGGTCGAGGCTGGTTGGGAACAAAAAATCCTTCAATGATTCTGACAGCACTGACAGGAATTGGTCTTCATTTCTTTATAAATACTTTAAAAACAAAGTGAAACAACTTATCTCTAATCCCACTTTTTCTTAGCAATGACCAGTATAGAGTTCTTGAAATAGATTCGTTTTCGATGTCAATGAGCACTACATACAGCTTACAGTTCAAAGCAAATTGTTTTTGAATAGCTGTTAGCCAAGTAAACATAATGGTCACTTGTACAATATCCTTTTAAAATCCTGCTCGGTATTCACATGTTGGGTTATTCTGCTGTATTCATTTTTGCTGTTTACCATTAATGATAGTTATACAATGTACTGCTAATATCAGACAACGATTTACCGCTGTAGTTATAAGTGTCATTAACGTCTCATTTCCTATGTTGTAGCAACAAAATAGATCAGTCCAGCTGCTGGGATATATGCCTTTATCAAATATATTAAATGAATTTGTCAAAAAAATCTGAAGTTAAGGCTCTAGAATACTTAAAACATTTCGCCATTGATTTGATCTGGACCAGCAACTTCGTTGGTTTTGAGTTTTCTGATCGCTGTGAGAGTTTCTTCTTCGGAGATGGGGTGGTCTGGCAGAGGATCTGTTGGAAATTAGAATTGGTTCTACCCCTGTTCCTTACCCTTTTTGGTAATCATAAAATGCTGAAAACGGTTTGATTTGGTGGAAGACATGATCTCATGTCGCTGTTACATTACCTTACACTTGAGACAGGTCTGTCATATTCATGGAAATTGGAAAACAAAACTAGAGAATATGAGAGAAAAATCTGCTGCAAAAACAAAACAAAAACAAAAACAAAAATGATTTCTGATTTTTATTGTTTAAAGCCCAGCTGATTGCACAAAACCATATCAGAGTTATAACCATCTGAAAACATACACCTCATTGACCCTGAAAAAATAAAACCTAGAAAAGAATAAGTATACACATTACTGCATTTACACTCAGGATGTAAGGATATGTCCCTGGCGTTGACCATTCCACGTAATTTATCACAAGGTTTTTTAACTGAATACAAATGTGAACATAATCCAGGATACTAAAACATACATAAAACCTGGCCTTAATTACCTAAAATTGCTTCTGCTCATTACATTTCCTTAGACTCAAAAACGTAATTAATACATGTGCTCAGTTATCAGTCCTAATAGAAAATGTGCATGGCTTTGTAGAACACATACTGTTGAATTAACCAGCAATGCAGAAAACTTAGGAAGAGATGACAGAAAGCAAAGGAGCAAGGCAAAAACAGAGAGAATGATAGAAAAGAGGAAATTTCTTGCACAGAATTTCCAGCAGATGGAGACACCCTCTCTCCCACCCTCTCCGTCCTCAGCTACACCCCAAGTCCGTCACTGCAGGTCACTAGAAATCGTACAAAATGGAGGCTGGATCAAATGTAAACACAAATGTGGTTGTGTTGTGGAACATTCTCCTTGTTACAAGTTGCACAGGAAAATGCCCGGGACTGGTTTACCCAAGGGCCAATCTTGATCACTGAAATTCACCCAGGCGTGGAAGACACAGGGGTACATACGGAGAAAATGATACCCCTTCAGTTTTTTTCCCTTTTGTTGTTGTTGTTAAGCCGTGCGAGTTGTAAGCTATTTTTCTCGCTGTGCAGCAGTAGACTCTGAATGCAACCGGGAATTGGATTGAAGGTCGCACAGAGGTAAACCAGCTCCCACAACAAGTAATGACTTTCTTTGGGAAGCAGCCAGGCAAAACGGTGGAGGGGCACACCAGTAGAAATCACAGAGATGAGACCGGAACAGTCATGCAAAGAGAAATTCGAGAAAAAAGAAAAGATGGTCAAGCCATTCTGTGATTTTTCTTATAAAAAGACATTAGAAGGAAAACAGATATTCAATGCTTACATAAAATTTAAGGGAAATGTTCATTTCTTACACATCCATTTTCCATTGCAAATCTCCATGCAGTTAAGAAACAAGTGTAATTATGATGATAATGAAAGGAGTAGTAGTAGTACATGTATAATAGTTCCATTTGTATAGTATGAACAGACCATGTCAAAACATGCATGCTCCACTGAACAAAGTACTTATATATATATATATATGTGTGTGTGTGTGTGTGTGTGTGTGTGTGTGTGTGTGTGTGTGTGTGTGTGTGTGTGTGTGTGTGTGTGTGTAATTCGCAACATGACCAGACTTCAAAAGGTTGTAAGCATTGGTCTCTGCAGTTTTGTAGATGTTTCTAAAAGTTATATGTTGTTTTGAAGGAGGATGGGTTGTTTGTTTTCTGAAAGTAAGGAGACATTGTTTTGTTTTAGAGAGACTGGGAAGGAGTTCCATGCTGAAGGGACAAAAGCAGAGGACACCAATTTTGGGATGGTCTGGAGAGAAGTTCCTTGAGGTCTGAGTGCTTGGACAGTATCAAGTCAGGCAGGAGGAATGCTCGCATATATGTTGGCTTGGTTTTGAAATTTAGACATTAAAATCAAAATGTAGCATCCTTGAACCTTTTACACCTGTACCCTAATCGCCAGCTGCAAAAACTTAACTCTTTCATTCTGTCACCCCGCCCAGCAGCTTAACATTCCACACCTTTGTGTTTGACCAAAATTTGACAAACACTCATCATAAAGAGCTAAGAAAATCATGTCCATGCATTTCACACACACACACACACACACACACACACACACACACACACACACACACACACACACACACACACACACACACACACACACACACACCTCCATCAAAATGAATGAAATAGTAAAGTATTTCATCTGTTTGTTGACACTGATTTTTATCCTGTAATAATTCTTTTAATAATCAGAACCAATTGACTCCGTGAAATCATTGATATGGTCATTTTTCTGATGTAAGTTGTCATGGTTCAGTTTGGATGATATGAGACATGTCATAGTGTATTTAATAGTAAGAACCAGGTGTACTGATTCTTGGTTCATGTTGCTGTAATGAATTAGAAGAAGAAGAAAAGACAGAGGTAAAATGTATCCCCTAACCCTAAGATTATTGACAGTGAGGAGGTAGACACCATACTACTCCAGTTGACATTTGAAGGGAAGTCCCACTGCTCTCCTTTGCTACTTTACGGTTACCTTCTCCAGCCATGAACAGGGTTGCATACCTCCTTTCACAGTTGTGTAGACTAAAGTGGCATGGATAATATTCCATGACCCAGACTCAAACCCATGCAGACATGGAAAAGTGGAAGCAGTACTTTTATGTCAAACGTTTGAACCGCCCAGCTTCTTTGTTCCGCTACCATACATAGAAATGATAACTATCACATCTGGTAAGTAATGTTACTACTTTTAGTCGAACCTTTAACTGTTTTAGTATCTTTAACATACCATATGATTATATAATTTGGTAAGAATATAAATAAATAAATTTGAAAAAAAAAAAAATTCATGAAGGATCCAGAGTTCTTCACTGTGCATAAGAAAAACAAAGTAACACCAAATTAGAATTACCTGAGCATGAACGAACAGTCTGCAGAACACACAAAAATTCATGGAGTGGTGTAAAACGAGACGTGTAGCAGATGATCACTTTTCCAGACGATTGAGTTCAGATCCATTTCTTTTCATGGTACCTATTCCTTAATGCTCCCTCCCTGCCGTTTTCATCAGGGCATTGATGCTGTTGATTTGCTGTGTGCACTGAGGTGTGGAGATTTTAAGGGTGAGGAGGAAGGGAAGAGGGGTTGGAGAGGCGGTAGGTATGTGATGTAGTGGTGGTGGCGCGTGTGTGTATGTGTGTATGTGTGTGTGTGTGTGTTTGCACATGCACATGTGTCCGCCGGTGATAAGGTCATGGGTTTGGTGTGAGGGTAGGGAAGACATTGTGTTTTCTGATGAGAGAGTGAGAGAGATTGTGTATGTGTGTGTGATGAGTCATTGACAGAATTTGCTTATGGACTTTATGGACAAATGGTAAGCGGTGGCATTTCCTCTCTCTCTCTCTCTCTCTCTCTCTCTCTCTCTCTCTCTCTCTCTCTCTCTCTCTCTCTCTCTCTCTCCCCCCTCCCCCTTCCCTCTCTCTTTCACTCTCTATCTCCCTGTAAACAAAAAAATTGGCACAGACTGGACTAGATGATGAAATAACTGAACAAGAAATGCATGAAGCACTTGCATGGTGCAGAAATGACAGCCCCTGGTCCAGAGAAGATTCGATACTTTGACATCAAAACGCTGTCTGAACATGACAAAACTGAATTATATACTCTCTATCAAGACATTTGCACTTCCAAAGAGGACAGGGGCTGTAGAATGCGAACGCCATCGCACAATCAGTTTGATGAGTCATGTGACAAAGATCCTATTAAGAATAATCATGATGAGTACAAGGAATAGAATCAAAAGAGAAATAGCAGAAGAACAGTGTGGATTCGTGGAAGGGAAAGGGACTATTAATGCCATATACATCCTAAGAACCATCATAGAGAGGTCAGTCGAGATGAATAAGGATTTATATTTATGCTTTGTTGATTATACCAAAGCTTTTGATCGGGTAAGACATGAAGAATTGGTTAACCAACTAGAAAGACTCAGTATTGATGGAAAAGGTCTATGAATAATCAGAAATATGTACTCAGTATTGATGGAAAAGGTCTAGAATAATCAGAAATATGTATTGGAAACAAACATCAGCAATGAGAATAGAAAACGATATAAGCTCTTTCCAAAACATCAAAGGAGGAGTCAGACAGGGTTGTATTTTGTCACCAGATCTGTTTTCACTTTACAGCGAAAACATCATGAGAAACCTAGAGGAAGACCCTGGATTAAATGTTGGAGGAAAAATGATAAACAACATTCGATACGCAGGTGACACTGTGCTAATTGCAGAAAATGAAAGGGACCTACAAAACCTTGTGAATATACTAGAAATAGAAAGCAAAGGTAAGGAGGGCTTGGAACTAAACAGCAGGAAGACTGAAGTCATGGTGATCAGTAAAAAACATGAAATCCCCTCATGCAAAATAACAGCAAATGGCACAACCTTGACACAGGTTAATAAGTTTAAATACCTGGGAACGATCATTTCATCAGACAGCAGATGCACATCGGAAGTAGCCAGCGGAGTCAGCCGGGCCAAAACAGCATTCAGGGGGATGAGAGGCCTTCCTGCCAACAGATGCCTGTCAATTGACATCGGGAGGAGAGTTCTTGAATGTTATATAGAACCAATACTGTTACACGGTTGTTAGGCGTGAATGGCCAGCAAGCAGAGCCAGAACAAGATTGAGGCAGCCGAGATGTGGTTTCTAAGAAGAATGTTGAGAGTTCCATGGACAGCAAAGAAAACAAACAAGACAGTCTTGATGGAGGCAGACACAGGGGGATCATTCAAAGGGAAGATTGGGGAGGGACAGGCAACATTTTAGGCCATTTTGTGGGGAAAGGGGAATTGGAGCACCTGGTCGCGGCGGAGGCTGGAGGGGGGGGGGGGGGGGGAGAGCACCAGGTAGACCCAGGGAGAAGATACTGGACGGACTTGCAGAGTGGCTGAGGACAGGGAGGGTGGAAGAGGTGCTTGAGGCAACAAGAGACAGAAACAGATGAAAGGCGATGATTGCCAACGCCATGTGGCAAGGCACCTGATGATGATGATCAAGACAGTTTTGAGAAAGGTCAGATTCCTCAGGACTGGGAACAGCTTCCTAAAAGTCTTACCTAAACTGGGTAAAGATCGTGAAGACTAAATGGATTTCGCATCCTGACTGTACAAAACATAATTGGGAAACTGATGGGTAACAGTAACAAAGAAATTAGCAAGAGACCTAAAAGACAGGAAAATATTCCCACCTTATCAAGGAGGCTTTAGAACGAGAAAAAGTACATGGGAAACACAGCTGCCTTCGCTCATGAAGACTACCAAGGTTTTCAGAACAAAGAAGAAACCCTAGCTGTAGCTATTGACCTAGAAGATGCATACAATAAAGTACGATTCACATTATTCATGGAACTACTCCAGTCACTATCAGCATAACAGTCACAAGATGGATTGCTGCTACACTCGTCATCATCATTATTATGTGCCCTGCCACATGGCATTGGTGATTATGGCCCTCCACACGAATCTATCGCCAGTTGCTGCAAGTTCATCTCCCACCCTCACTGTCCTCAGCCAACCTGCAAGTCCGTCCAATATTTTCTCCCTGGGTCTACCTGGTGTTCTCTTTCCCTCCTGCTTTCCTGTTTTGACCAGGTGCTCTGATTCCCTTTTCTTCATAAGATGTCCTATACATGTTGCTTGTCTTTTCCTAATCTTCTTTATTAATGATATTGTGTCTGCCTTCTTCAAGACTGTCTCGCTTGTTTTCTTTGCTGACCATGGAATTCTCAGCATTCTTCTTAGAAACCACATTTCAGTTGCCTCAATTTTGTTCTGACTTTGCATGTTGACTGTCCACGCTTCACAACCGTACAACAATATCGGTTCTACGTAACATTCAAGAACTCTCTTCCTGATGTTAATTGATAGGCATTTGTTGGTAGAACACTTTTCATCTTCTTGAATGCTGTTTTGGCTTGGCTGATTCTGCTGGCTATTTCTGATGTGCGTCTGCCATCTGGTGAGATGATCGTTCCCAGATATTTAAACTTATCAACCTGTCTCTGAGTTATGCCATTTGCTATTATTTTGCTTGAGGGGATTTCTTGTTGTTTTTGCTGATTACCTTGACTTCAGTCTTCTTCCTATTTAGCTCCAGCCCTTTATTTTTGCTTTCTATTTCTATTCTGTTCGCAAGGTTTTGCAGGTCTTATTCATTTTCTGCAGTTAGCATGGTATCATCAGCATAACAAATGTTTATCATTCTTCGTCCAACCGTTATCTTAGTGCATTCTTCAAGATTTCTAGCGATGGTTTCGCTGTAAAGTGAAAACAGACATGGTGACAGAACACAACCCTGCCTGAACCCTCTTTTGATATTTTGGAAAGAGCTCATATGATTTCTATTCTTATTGCCGCTGTTTTTTCCCAATAAATGTTTCTGATTATTCTTAGATCTTTTCCATCAACATTGAGCCTTTCTATTTGGTTGATCAATTCTTCATGTCTTACCTGATCAAAATGTGGTATAATCAAGAAAGCATAAAAATAAATCCTTATTCAACCCTACTGACCTCTCTTTGATAGTTCTTAGGCTGTATATGGCATTAATAGTTCCTCTCCCTTTCACAAATCCACACTGTTCTTCTGTTATTTCTCTCTTGATTCAGTTCCTTGTCCTGATCATGATTATTCTTAATAGAATTTGTTGATTTTGACATATCTTTGGGGGATTTTTCCATTGTCATAAATTTCATTTAGAAGGAGTGTTATTTTTTCAATACCGAAATCTTCCAGGGCCTCAATCATTTCTGTAGTACTATATTTCTTGGTTTCATCTTTTTCAATACTGCTCTAACTTCATCTTTCATTATGGGTGGTCTTTCAATGTTCTTTCCTATGTGCTCTTCGTTTCTGTCATCGTTAAAAAGGTCTTTAATGTACTCTCCCCATTTTTCTAATATTTTGTCTTTTTCCATGAAGCGCACCAATTTTCGATTTTAAGCAACCAGCTGATGTGCGTGTCTTTTTCCTGTGAGCAATTTCTTCAGTGTTTCAGTACATACATGTACATTTGAGGATCTGTTTTGTGTTCGTCTTCTATTTCTTTGCATTTTGTTTCCAGCCAAGCTACCTTAGCTTCTTGCACCTATTCCTGATTTCCCTGTTTATCCTCATGTGTTCTTCCTCTTTTCCATTTGCCTTTGTCCATTCTTCCATGAAGCCTGTAATTTCTTTTGTTAATCCACTTCTTTTTTGCTTTTCTTTCAACTCTCAGGATTTCATCACAAGATTCATTTATCGAGTTTCTCAACTGTGTCCATTGTACCTCTCTGTCACCAACATCCTCCAGAACACTGAATTTGTTTTGAACATGTACGTTAAAATTTTCAAAGGTCACTTTGTCTGTCTTTAAGAGTCCAAGAATTTCTAAATCTTTTATTTATGAGGATGTAATCAATTTGATTTTTAGTATTATGTCCTGGACTCATCGCTGTCCATTTTCTTATGTTAGGCTGCTCAAACCAGGTGTTTTCTATTATAAACTCATTCATCTGTGCCCACTCCACAAGTTTCTCTCCCCTTTCATTTTGTGTGCCAAGGCCCAGAGTGTCCAACTATGTCCTCTTCCCTCTCCTGTCCCACGTTAACATTAAAGTCTCCCATTATTACCGTATCGTGATATCTTGTGATTTGCATTGATCCTGGACTGTCTCTAATACTTCTAAGTTGTCAATTTCTTCTTGAGTACTTGGGGATATTGGTTTGTATATTTGGACGATGCTGATATCAAATGGCTTGCCCTCTAACTTAACTAGTGAAACTCGGTCTGACACAGCCCAGTATCCCTTGATTGATTTTTACTTGTCCTTTTCTATCAAGATGCCTACTCCTCTTTCATGTGTGTTTCCATCAGAATATATTATTGTATACTTGCCTGTTGTTGTCACGCCTGCCCCTTCCATCTCACTTCTCCTAGTCCTAAAATATTGATGTTAAGCCTTTCCATCTCCATCTTGAGATTTCCTGATTTTCCCATTTGCAGCAATGTATTGACATACCATGTTGCAATTTTTGACGTTTTTTAATTTGATCGCAGTAGCTTGCTGATGGTTGGGTGTCACCTGCACAGCATGAGGATCCCTACTGGAGGAAGTGCTCCACAAGAGCCCCTATTTACGTCGTTATCATCCTTTTTAATTTTTTATGTTTTGGCTGGCCATGATAAACTTGGGAATATATAATAGTGGTTTCCTATTGCCTTCCATTGTTTTTTGTGTGGACTGTCCACTAGTCATTGTCATTCCTATGACAACCCATAAGGCAGTAGGGGTGACTTTCTGTCAGGGTTTACTCCCTTAGTCTTATTCTCTCCTGAGATAACCACAAGGCAGTGGTGTTTATTTTCTGTCAGGGTTTACTCCCTTATGCTGCTACACTACAAGAATGAATAGTAGTCCTACAACTTGGAAACTGGTGTTCAGCACCACAGCAACTCTCCATGGGTCTCCCTCAAGGACCACCACTTTCTCCTGTTCTCTCTACAGCATATATACAAAACGACTTGCTGGCCTAAATAACAACAGACCAGCCCATATACACACTTTTGCTGATGATGGATTCATCTACAAGACAGGCAAAAATGTATCAGAAAGAAACAAAGCAGTCCAAGAACAGTTAAACAACACAGATTGGTGGTGTCAAGAAACCGGATCAGCAGTCAACCCTACCAAAGCAAAGGTACTGTTCTGCACCCTTGACAACAAAGCAGCGAGTGAATACTTTCCGTTAATTACAGACAACATGACATCAGTTTTGATAGAACACTAACCTTCAGAAAACATGGAAATCAATACACACAAATGTTAAAAAGGACTTTCAACCCTGAAAACAGTGGCGGGTAAGGCATTGAACAACATCATCTCTTTCAACTATACCAGTCTGTAATACTGAGTGTCATTGATTATGGTCTGGGCCTCACTATGTTGTCACAGACAAACCAGCTAAGGCCAGAAGAATACAAAACGAAGCAATAAGAGTGATCTTCGGAACCGCAAAAGACAAACCCATGGAGACAATATCATACCTGCTTGACCTTCCATCAATACAGTCAAGTCACAAAATAGAACAAATGAAAGCATATTTCAGGGCACTGGAAAACCCGGAAAACCTACTCCATGAGATGGTCAGAACAGCTGAAGGCAGCAGACTCCAACATGGAAAATCATGCATGGGACAGGCAGAAGACTGTATTCAGCATGTGTCAACTGACAGAACTCGAAGGGACAAAGGAATGGGAAAAACATCCAAACCATTTCAAAACTCTATACAAAACTGTCTTACCCAAAAATCTAGGGAGACACTGTCACGAATGGCAAGAAGGGAAAGCAAATGGAAAAATTCAACTACACATGGAGCAACTGTGTTGCAACCCCAAGGATGTAATCACATACACAGATGGTTCAGTCACCAATAACAAATCTGGATGGGGCTTCACTGTCAAACAGTATGGAAACACCATACATGAAGAAAACGCTACATATGATATCAGAACCTCCAGCCTAACAATGGAAATTGAGGCAGTCACACATGCACTTCAGTAGTTAATCTCACTGGATGATGACATGAAAGAAAGCCAAGCTTTCATCCTGACTGACTCTATGAATCTACTTCAAAAAGTGTGAAATGAAGTAGGGACCCCAGAATGACACAAAACAGTGAGCAGTATCGACCTCTAAAATCTCACAGGGATCTACTGGCCCAGACATGCTGGTGTTAAGGGAAATAAATATGCCAATAAACTTGCAGGCAATGCCACTACAACAAAAATTCTCCATCTGGGAAAGTCTGAGGTCTTTAGACACTTAAAATCATACCTTCACAAACAAAATGTGAGTCAGCATACCACCAAAATTCTTACCTAAAAAAGAATAGACAGAGGAAGTGGCCAAAAATATACTATGAAAGGAAAAGCACGAGCTATCATTAATCAGACTAACATTGGTATCATCTCAAAAGTAACACTGCACAGACTCTTAGACAACTGGACAACAGACGAATCTTTCAAACCAACTGTGTGAGAGTGGTTTGTTTGTTGATTGTTGTCTATATGTCTGTTAGTTTGTCATGATATATGTCTACAGAGCCTGGAATTCGTCGCGGAAACGAGGATTTCCGCGGAAATCAAAATCGAAAATCGCGCAAAAAAATATTTTTCGCGTTAAAAAAAAATCGACGACCATACTTAAAAAAAAGTTTTGATGAATATGTCTGTGTATGAACACACTAAAACGATCAGCTGTGTATGATGGATCCTGATCTTGTGCCCAATGTTTATTAAATACTCTTTTGACTGATATTCATTGTGATTTTCAGTGTGTTAGATGCCTTTAAATTTGTCTCCAGAATGCCTCAGAATGCACAGATTTTAGTCTTGATTTTAACAATTTTCCGGGGAGCTTGCCCCCGGACCCCCCTAGAAGTTTCCTCCTTTTTTTTTCCTTAGCAATTCCAGGCTCTGGTCTACCTTTTGGTCTGTTTTATCGTCTGCTGCATCGATTGGTTTGTGTATGTGAGCACTTGTATATGTGTGTGTTTCCTCATTGCTGTTGTTGTTGTTGTTGTTGTTGTTGTTGTTGTTGTTGTTGTTGTTGTTGTTGTTGTTGTTGTTGTTGTTGTTGTTGTTGTTGTTGTTGTTGTTGTTGTTGTTGTTGTTGTTGTGCTGCTGCTGCTGCTGCTGCTGCTGCTGCTGCTGCTGCTGCTGCGTGCTGCTGTTGCTGTTGCTGTTGTTGTCACTGGTGTTGTTGGCCATCATATTGTGTGGATATGAGTGTGTACATATGTGTGCAGGCATATGTATATATATGTATATATGTGTGTGTGTGTGTGTGTGTGTTATATAAATATATATATGTATATATGTGTGTAATATGTGTGTGTGTGTGTATTTACTGTTATTTGTTATTTCTCAGTTCTTACTTGTATGTGTGTACGTCTGTGTGTGGACATGTGTGTATATGCATGTATTTACAGTTATTTGTTATTTCTCATTTCTTACATGTTTATTTATTACATTACTTACTTATCTTATGTACCTTCCTATTTCCTCTTTTCTTTTCTCAGAACTGGACAACAGAATGGCAGGGCTATGATTAAGGAAGTATTGTCTTCACCTTGTTAATAGGCAGCTGAGGCTTTGTGCATTGACTGGGGGACTTTCTGTGATCTGTTCTTTTCTTTGAAGATAAGATGCACAGATACACACATGTCATTTACATGTAACCAAGATTGTTCCAATGATAGACTGGTACAATACTAGCATTAACAAAATATAGATGAGGTAAAACGTAGTCTAGGTAGGACCTCAAGACCTGGCCAGCTCATGGGTTTACATGCAGGCTTAAGGCTTGTGCCATGATCACCATACACATGGCACCTGTGATGTTAGTGCGTATGGAATTCATTCCGAGTGCACAGACATCATCTTGAGAAACTGAAACTGTGTGTGTGTGTGTGTGTGTGTGTGTGTGTGTGTGTGTGTGTGTGTGTGTTATGTTTAATTGATCCAAAAGCATTTTGTTGATAGTGTGTGAAGATTTTGTAATTGCTGGATGAATCATTCTTTGATAAGACTAAGGGAGAAAACGGTTTATTTTTTTGTTGTCATTTTATCTTGGATGGTTGAAGTAACGTAGAGACTGATCCGGGAACATTGTTGATATTATCTAAATGCCAGGGATGATTTGATAGATACTTTTAACTCATTGTATTTTATTGTGTAGAAAAAGCCACAATCTCTTTTGTCGTCCCCATTTGATTTACCCTATCCCTCTCACTCTTACTCTCTCATTCTCGCTCCACTTTTGTCTGTTTGCCTCTCTGCCTGTTTTGATATGCTCACAGTCTGTTCATTTTCTCATCTGTGTGTGTGTGTGGAGGGGGGGGAAGAGAGAGAGAGAGAGAAATGTGCTCACATAAATGCATAAAAGACAGAAATATAAAATTGATATGACAGAATTGGGAGAGTAATGGCCTCAATGCTGCACATTATTACTGAGTTACACACTTTCACAAATTGTAATATCTGTACATATAATAATCTCTTAACAGTGATGACAGTTTTGCTTCATGTTGATCATATTTGTATGTGTGTGTGTTTGTGTGCAGAACTGGAGACAAAACCCACAAGCTAAAGATGGCCATCACACCATGAGGATTACAACGCCCCCACCCTGATCATCAGCACACCATCTTCCCAGTCATCCTCCACCTCTTTCAGTCACTCACACCACACCGACTTTTTCTTTGGAACAACTACAGCCTTGCAGAGGATTCAGTAATCTAATTCCATTTTGCTGAGTGCTGAGTAATTTGTGTTGGTTTTGTGATGGTGCCATGTGCCAAGACGATTTCCACAGGACTGTTTGTGCCCTCTCCAGTGACATGTTAGAATTATATCAGCATTTTGAAGAAGCGTCGGTTAGGTGTCCTCATCATTGGCTGTTTTGAATGCCTCATACTCACCTTTTCATCACGTCTTTGTGGAAGATTTACCTCCTGGTTTGTGATTACTTGGAAACTCTGTCTTGAGTCGTCAGTTTGGAGAGTAAGACAAAACAGCAGTTTTTTTGTGGGTTTTTTTTTTTTTTTGCCACTGCTATAGTTGTTCTTGGCTTTCACAGGAGTGAAGAAAAGAAATATTTTGGATGCAGTTTTAATATGTAAAAAAAAACTTTGGATGTGAGGGGTTTTTTTTTTTGGTTTTGTTTTTTTTTGGGGGGGGAGGTTTTTGTTTTTGTGAGCTGTCTGAAATTTTGAACTGGCAGTCATCACTGAAGAACACGAAGTAACAGACAGAAGTGGTAGATGATGACATGTTATTTGTCCATGTCATAAGAATGATAATCACATGGAAGTCCTACTCTGAGGATATGAAGTATCCATAACACGTTTTTATACAGTCATTAAATCAGTTGGGGTTTGTTTTGTTTTTTTGTAATTGTTGCAAAGTTGTCATGCTGTTTTGCTGATAGCTATAGCAAAAGACAGCTTTATTCAAGGAACATCTGTCTCGCTGTACTAGTGTCATCACACAAACATCAAGAGAAGTGGACACATTTGTCAAGCAAAATTCAGGCCAGCAATCCCTGCAGTAATTCTCCATTCTTTCTGAACGAGATTGATGATGCATGGCACAGTCTCCACAGTAAGCCACCACCATGGAACAGTCCCAACATCCACAACTTGCCACAGATACCGTAGCTGATGATGACTTCAACACCAGTACCCAGCCAGCAGCAGATCAAGCAACACCCACCACGTCCCAGCATGCATCACCCACCATATCCCAACAGGTATCACCCAGAAGATCCCCAGATGACCATACGGTGGAGACGTCATCGACAGAAACCTCATCCAGCAACCTCACCTCACAAGCATCGAGCATGGTGTTCATGCCAGCTGGGGACCAACAGCTACCACATCCAGTGCTGGGGAAGGGGCAGGGGCTTCCCTGGTGATTCCCCAGCCCTATCTACACTATATCCAGCTGCAGTCACAGCTCCTGCAGCAACAGAATCTAGTCAACTCTCTGGATCTCTCATCCAAACTGGCTGCTGTTGCCGCAGTAGGTTCAGCTGACCAATCTGAAAACAGTGGAGACGGAGAGGGGGCTGGAGGAGGGGGTAAGTCATCAACCCCGTTGCCTCCTGGTAGCACTGATGGGAAGGGTGACCTGGGCTCAGACGATAGTCTGGACTTCAATGATGGAGCGTTCACAGATGAGGAGTATGAGGACGGCAAGGGAGGCAAGAACGATGGCAGGATTCGTCATTCTGGTAGTGCAGAATGATTCCGTTCTCTCGCTTATCTGTTTAAAGCCATGATTACATTTGTACTAAATGCAAGCAAAAACGTAATTCACAGACACATTTAATTGGTGTGTTCCCTTACATAATCACATTTGTACAGAATTCTTGTATGATAAGTATTTTTCAGGCACTCAGTGTGATAGAAATAACAGGAAAGAATGAACAGATGCTGCTATGTGCAAGCGTCCATAAATGCCCAAAATTGCTTCCTGGTGCAATTAAAATCAATGTTGAGATTGCAGCTAGGATTATGGATGGTATAGATTTGCATGTTTCCAGTCAAAATATTGCTCTTGCACACTCCACACATGCAGTGTGGTTCTTCTTTGTTTGTCTCTGAATTGCACATAAGTACCAAGTAATCATGGCTTCATGCTGCATGTATGATACCGTCTCTGTTACATCTTTCCCCACTGTTCCTTTTTTTTTTTTTTTTTTTTTTTATATCAGTGTTCCACTTCCTTACCATACATGTTTACGTCAGACCTTTTATGGCAGATTTCTGCTTTTAGAAAGACAGAAAATGATAAGCGGTCAACTTGAAAGTGATTCTGAATGGAAAAGTTTGTGATTTAAAAAAAAGCTCAAAACTCAAACAGAAAATGAAAAAGACATTGGGAAGAGCTTTTACTTGGCTAATAGTATACAAATAGGAGCTAATTGTGGCATCATGAATGCATTTTTTTTTTTAATCAAACGTTTAACTTGCCTCAGTCTTATTTTTAGGTACAGAATTGATAGTACTTATCCAACAGAACAAGTAGGGCTTATCATAAACCAGATGTTTGCCAGTTGGCCATCTGTATTATACTTCTATCTGTGTGCAGGTATACGCATCCCTCTGTCACTAAAAAATAATGTCCCATTTTTAGTAACTGTACTTCAAGACACCATTTCAGTAGGGTCTTGTTTGCAAAAACATGTCAGGTGACACATCCCGCAAGCAAGATCGTATATGTCATGACTCTGTAAAGTTGCTTAACAGTATATTTTGGTGTTATTTAAGTCATTGAACGGTATGTTTTAATAATTAATCCAAATGTCTAATTATTAACACAACAGTACCCAAAACATGCAGTACATCCCAGTGAATTTTAGAATTGACTTCAACATTTACACACATTTCCAAATCTACACAAGTATTTACTTTATGGGAAAGGTGCAATAGGAAATACTGCATTGTGTCATTGTGTCCACCATCATCAACTCCCACTCTATAAAACACCACTTCTATGCTGATGACACCCATCTTCAAGACAGTGACTCACCTGACAATATACAGCGCCTCTTGACTCGCACCACTGAGTGTTACTCGGACATTAAGAACTGGATGACATACAATAAACTTCAGCTTAATGACGACAAGACAGAAGCTATCCTCATTGGCACCCGTCAGAAACTTTCTCAGCTGCCTCCTCTTTCTCTCCCATTATGTAACACATCAGTCCCAATTTCTGATTCAGCTAAAAACCTTGGTGTCTGCATTGACTCAACCCTCTCCATGAACAACTTTGTTTCTCAAACTGCCAGATCTTGCTACTATCACCTCCATCGTATAAGCCTGATCAAGAAGTATCTGTCTGTCGAAACAACTGCAAAACTCGTTCTCTCCCTCATAATGTCTCGCATTGACTATTGCAATTCACTCCTGTCTGGTCTTCCTGCCTCCACCATTCACATCCTACAGCGCATTCAAAAGAATGCTGCACGCCTTGTACTCAAAAAGAAAAAAGCTGACCACATATCTCCTGTCCTGGCACAACTTCACTAGCTCCCTGTATCAAAGCGCATACAGTACAAACTAGACACCATGTGCTACAAAAGCCTCAATAACGCATCCCCCGATTACCTGTCAAGCCTACTTGAGATCCATGTTCCCTCACGTACCCTCCGCTCTGCCTCCGATCCTCTGACTTTTCGCTTTCCACGCACTAAGCTCAATACCTATGGTCCACGAGCCTTCTGTTTCTGGTCTACTCTCCTGGAACAATCTTCCTCTCTCAGTCCGTCAGCATCCTACTTTTGTCTCCTTCAAGTCCGCTCTCAAAACTCACCTTTTCTCCTCTGCATAAAATCCTGACCTCACTCAATCCCCTCTGCAGCCTGTCTCCACTCGGAGGGGAATCACATTGTAATATATAATTGTATATAATATGCTCTCTATAATTTTCCATTGCTTTTATTCTTTCTCCCCATTTATAGCCGTGTGCGTGTGTGTGTTCGTGCGTGCATGTGTGTGCGTGCGTGCGTGTGTGTGTGTTTCAGTGCTTAGATTTGATTTTATCAAGATTTTGCGCTATATAAATATTGTAATTATTATTATATTATTAAGTTTTTCATTTTTCTACTTGGGAAAATATGCAGTAAGACCAGTTTCCATTTTCAGTTTGGTTTGATAGATTGTACTTCAGAGAAGGGTCAGTACCGCCAGTTTCTATGTTAATGTTATTTCTTTGTACAAAATATGCTTTTTGTGCAAAATATTCTTTGAAGAAGGCACAGTAGGAGAGACTAATGCTCCATGTTTTACAACCATAGTAAATTATAAAAAGATTTATCGGTAATTGGTGTGCAGTCGGTCATTGTTTATGTTAATTTAGATCTTGAATGGTATGAGTGGTTCATACGTGGGTCATCTGATTAGGTCTGAGTTTAAATCTCTGTAGTTCCTGCCTGATTTTTGCAGTCTCTCATGTTAACGCAAGTGCAGACATGCTAATCTTGAACCTTATTGTGTGTATAGGCACATGGAATATCAGGTACACGCATCAAAGATCCTGCATAAACAATGTCTGGTGGCTTACCAAAAGACAAAAGTACCCAGCATGCACATTTTATTCTCCTTTTGCTGACTCCCAAGCTGCATTTGCTTCAGCCTTTCCCTTATCCCCACTTTTGTCACAGAAAGGGTGAGTGTATTACTTGAGCCACAGCAGGTTTTTCCTGAACACTTAAAGTTGGATTGTGCCCTGAGTCTCCCCAGCGGTACAAACTCCATTGTTCTTCAAGATTGAAGAAGACCAGTCAATCTGTCAGTCATCTGTCAGTCATCTAGCATCTCAAAATTCTTTTTTTTTTATCTTTTCTTTTGTTTTTCCTGTCCCTTTCCTATGCCACATATAAATCATAGAGGAGTTCATAGAGTTTAACCAGAGTACTTTTGTGCGTTGTCGTTTGAGAAAAGGCCACACCAAAAATGAATCATTTTTGAATTAACACTGAAAATGGGTGTAGCTTTGTTTCACCTATAGCATAAACCATCTCAGTCATAGTGCTTCTTGGTAATTCTAACAAATGCTTCAAAAATTTAAGCTGTAGTGTCTCAAGCAAATTCACTTTTCACCACCACCACTCCCCACCTCCTCGTAATTCACATCCACAGAGTAGGTACAACAGTAGTAAGTGCAACATTAACAGGCAGATTGTGATTTCTGGCTGATTACAAGAAACAAAACATAAGCTGTCTGAGTTTGATCATGACTTGTGCAGTTTTTTCATTACCCTTATAAAATTTACCAGTTCAACAAAAATTCCATCCCTAATTTTTTCAACATACTTGTAATTTCAATGTTTTTCAGCTCACTATGAAACATGTGCATGGTTCCACTTAGGAGGCACAGGAACTGTCATTCAGAAATGAACCCATATGTCCAGACATCACCAGGTTTATGTTTATTGTAATATATATGTTCCCATTACATTTCTTTTGTGGTGTGTTTGGTGTATGTTATATGCTATGACACCAATCGACTCAAAAGTTATTTTAAATCAGTAGTATTATGGGTTGGTTAACATTTTTGTTTCTGTATTTTTTATTTGTTTGTTTTGTTATTGTTGTTGTTTTGTATGTACTAATTACGATGCATCAGAACATCATTAATTTTATTTTTTGTCTGGTCCATACAACTAGAATGAGCTTCGCTTGTCTGTTCAACAATCACATACTGTCTTCCTTCAAATCTAACATAAAGTCATACTTTTTCATCCAGCAATGATGTCTCCTTTATGTGTCCACCCTGTTGTCCTACTTCCCTCCTGTCCTTCCCCTCCTGGTGGACGTGTTTTTTGTACCCCACAGTTTTGGTCATTGTGAATGAATCATTGAATGCTTTGGTAAATGATGAGAGTGCACACTTTGATTTTATTTATATGTCAAGATTTGATGCCGTATAAATGTCCTTTCTCTTCTTCTTCTTCTTCTTCTTCTTCTTCTTCTTCTTCCTTCTTCCTTCTTCCTTCTTCTCTTCTTCTTCTTCTTCCTTTCTTCTTCTTCTCCTTCTTCTCCTTTTCCTTCTTCTTCTCTCCTTTTCCTTTTCCTTCTTCTCTTCTTTTCCTTCTTCTTCCTTCTTCTTCTTCTTCTTTTCCTTCTTCCTTCTTCTTCTTCTTCTTCTTCTTCTTCTTCTTCTTTCTTCTTTCTTCTTCTTCCTTCTTCTTCTTCTTCTTCTTCTTCTTTCTTCTTCTTCTCATTATCATTATTATTGTTGTTGTTGTTATAATTGCACCCAGTGCCTGAGCTCTCAGAACTGCTTTTCATGCTAGTGCCTAGCCAGTGCTCAGACACCATATTTCATCTTTTATAGGCCTACCAGCAAGGTTTACTATAAACACTAGAAAACAAGTTTAAATGACATGAAACAAGAGGCACTGGCTTAATTTCACACACACACACGCACACGCACATGCACGTAAATTTGCCATAGATTTTTGATCTTTGAAAAACTAAATCTGAAACAAGTGTGACTGCCCGCGTTCAAGCAAACGGGAACCAGAAAAAACATGAAAGAAGAACACAAACGCGTATTTAATACAAGACAAGACAGGCGCAAATTTTCGGCCAACTGGCCTTTGTCAAGCGTAAGATTACAAACAAACAAACACCAGATACAAAAATTTTGAGAAAAAGACTGAAACTTCCCTGCTGCTGTGTCCAATGTGAGACAAGGAATAAAATGAAAAACTGTTTCGCTTACCTATTGAAATCAACCACCAACAGGGAAAATCCGTGATGTCACAAGTGATGCAGCATTATATGCTCTTCTCTTTGACATTTGGAGTTAAATCACAGATACTTATAACGTAAAACTGACAAAATTTTGACAGAAAAATCAAACAGGAAGGTAGAGTAATGTTACTAGTCTTGATTAAATATGAAGATACTGTTATCTTGATAAGCTGGCAACAGTCAACACTGTGTGTGTGTGTGTGTGTGTGTGTGTGTGTGTGTGTGTGTGTGTGTGTGTGTGTGTGTGTGTGTGTGTGCATGAATAGTTCGATGAAAAATTTGAAAAAGCTCACTACCCAATAATAATAGCATTTGGTTCCATAGGATTACAGTGACTCCTTGCCATTCCACATGCATAAAAGCATACAAATATAAAGCAAAGTGCATTATTAACGAAGAGTAAGAATAGAGAAATCAGAAAATTTAAGAAATGATAAAATTTCGAAAAACAACCTGTGCTAGTGACATTTAGATTAACATTTGTTCTCTTCATTAGATTGGTGCTTCTTTTTTATCTTTAGAAGGAATACCTAAGATAAATACTACTAATGTATTATAGTGAGTGGTAAATCTGAGATACTGTGAATAACTGTGTATGTGCTAGTGATAATTAGACTATGCCCGTCTCACCACCACTACCCCAAGTGTATTAGCGTGTGTGTGTATATTGATGCATGGTAGTTTGATTTTGTTATGTTTTATGGTGTTGAATCAGTCAGTATATATGACAGTTGTAAATGTATCACACTTCAGGTTCAGTTTTCTAAAGGCAGTGTCTCTGTCAATCTGTGCATGAAATATTTTCATATATGCACAAGAATGGTGACACTGCAAATGTTATGTGATGTAAAGGGATTCAAAATATTCTTGGCATGTACCATAAGGTAACACATAAACCCTAAGGTTTTGAGGTTCTGCCTAACTTATGGTTTCTGTATTTACTATTATCTATCCTTGTATTATTCTGTCATTGAAAAAAAACCTCATCTGTTGGCATAAATATTACAAACATGAACCAGAATCTAGTGTGCTGAGAGAAACAGACAGAAAGAGGAAATTTTAATCAAATTTATGTGTATATCACTACTTGAACAGATCCACGTATATTTATGTAGAAGCAAGAGATATTGATGTTATATAATATATGTAATCATCATCATCATCAGTTGCCCTGCGGCATGGCATTGGCGATCATGGACTTCCATCTGTCTCTATCTCGTGTTGCCTCAAGCATCTCCTCCACCCTCCTTGTCTTCAGCCACTCTGCAAGTCGGTCTAGTATTTTCTCCCTGGGTCTACCTGGTGCTCTCTTTCCCTCCAGCTTTTACTTTTATGACCAGGTGCTCCAAGTCTCCTTTCCTCATAAAATGGGCTATAAATGTTGCCTGTCTTTTCCTAGTCTTCCTTATGAATGATCCACCTGTGTCTGCCTCCATCAAGACTGTCTTGTTTGTTTTCTTTACTCTCAACATTCTTCTTAGGAACCACATCTCGGCTACCTCAATCTTGTTCTGGCTTGGCTTGTTGACTGTCCACACCTCACAACCGTACAACAGTATTGGTTCTATATAACATTCAAGAACTCTCTTCCTGATGTTAATTGATAGGCATTTGTTGGTAAGAATGCTTGTCATCTTCTTGAATGCTGTTTTGGCTTGGCCGATTCTGCTGGCTATTTCTGATGTGCATCTGCCGTCTGATGAAATGATCGTTCCCAGGTATTCAAATTTATCAACCTGTCTCAAGGTCGTGCCGTTTGGTGTTAACTGTTATTTTGCATGAGGGGATTTCATGTTTTTTACTGATCACCATGACTTCAGTCTTCCTGCTGTTTAGTTCCAACCCCTTACCTTTGCTTTCTATTTCTAGTATATTCACAAGGTTTTGTAGGTCCCTTTCATTTTCTGCAATTAGCACAGTGTCACCTGCGTATCGAATGTTGTTTATCATTTTTCCTCCAACCTTTAATCCAGGGTCTTCCTCTAGGTTTCTCATGATGTTTTCGCTGTAAAGTGAAAACTGATCTGGTGACAAAACACAACCCTGTCTGACTCCTCTTTTGATGTTTTGGAAAGAGCTTATATCGTTTTCTATTCTCATTGCAGCTGTTTCCCAGTACATATTTCTGATTATTCGTAGATATATGTAATAAGCCTGTGAATACACACATGCATTCACACATACATATACATACATGCACACACACGCATATCAGTTGAAAAAGCAAGCATTTGCACATATGCACCAGTATCTGGAGGGTTTTGCAGACCTTTCCTGTATTTTACCCCCTTCGCATACCTCCACACACCTTCGCTCATATGTACACACACCAACACATTCACCAACCCAGATTAGTTTTGTTGTCCTTGTGTTTGCCATGATTTCCTCTTATGTCTCAGTCACATCGAGTTCAAATAGATATGGCTGAGTACTGAGATATAATAATTACAATATTTATTTATATAGCACAAAATCTTTTTGGATTAATGTTCAAACATTCATTTCTCTCTCTGTCTTTCTCTCTCTTTCTCCCCCCCCCCCCCCTCTCTCTCTCTCTCTCTCTCTCTCTCTCTCTCTCTCTCTCTCTCTCTCTCTCTCTCTCTCTCTCTCTTTCCTTCTTAGTTATTATGACTGATTTGTTAATTGAGTCAAATTATGAACAGAGATAATTGGATTGTAACAGGAGGACGTAACATCAACCAGTATGGTCGAGAGTTCACCAATGGACGTCCGCTGCCTGACCATCTGCGTATACAGATCTTACAGTTGGCCCTACAGGGCATCCGACCCTGTGAGGTCAGTCGACAGCTGCAGGTGTCTCATGGCTGTGTCAGCAAAATCTTGAACAGGTGAATGTGCTTAGTATACAAATCGCTGAAAGATGAATGGATACACTATATACGCATAAGAAAAAGCAGGATTGTTGTTCTTTTGTGTAATATTGAATATATGTAATGTAGCCAGTTGTGTGTGTGGTTGCTGAGGAGTGAAAAGACAGAAAAGTTAGAATGTTAATGTGCATGGGTTTTTGTTTGTGACACAGCATTTAGGTCACTGTTTGTGTACATCATTTTCTCCAGGTCTTAACCATGTACAGTTTAGTTGTTAGCATCCATGGGGATGCCGGGTGACCTTTCAGCATAAATAGTATCCCAACCTTCTGGAAATTCTGTGCTAGAAATTTCCTCTTTTCTGTCACTGTCTTTGTTTCTGCCTTGTTCCTTTGCGTTTATTGATTAACTTTTCATGGTAGCAGAGCATGGTTATGGCGCAAAACTTTAAAATACCAGAGTCTAGAACCAGACACTGTATATGAAACATGGAAAAATGAACTTGAAGTCTGGAAGCTAGTGACAGACGTGAAGCCTGAAAAGTTAACTATAAACGTTCCTAGAACATTGCCTCCTCGGCTCGTACACAGATTCCTTGATATTCTTATCACTTCTTCTTCTCCCGTTGCCAAGTTATTTTCTTAGTTTCTGGTTTCATCACTTCTGGTAAGTTCAATAATAATGTTTTCCAAGCATGCACTGTTCCAATATCGTCTATCGTTATCATACTCATCTCTGTCTTTTATAAAAATAATAAAAATAAAAATAATAAAAAATTCAAAAGTCTATGCAGTGATTGTTCCTTCTTCTAGTGTTCTCAGTAGCAGTGTGGGTGAAGCTCCTCTCTTGGTAAGACAGTCCGCTAACTGTTGATGTGTGTCATACCATTTCACCTCTTTTCACAATGCCTTTCTCCATTAAGTCTTTGATCCCACTGATTTCTAGCCTCAACCGTTTTTCTGTCACTTGCTATGCAATGTGGATTTCAAGGCATCATGTAGTGACTTACAGTCAGTCAGGCAGACAAGAGGTAGAATGTCAGTGGAAGCTTTTCCTGTGGTGATTTCAGTGAACAATGTTGCCAAAAATATTGCTATATCAAGTCCTTCAGCCATAGCCAGTGTCTCACAAGCTAGTGTACTTCTCACTACTCTGTGAATTTTCTTGGAGTTCCAGCAAATAGGAATAACCTCTCCTTTCTCATTGGCTAGGAAGGTGATATAGCCACATTGAGTTCCTCCAACCTTCAGGTTGCCAAAAGAAGCATCTGTGTAGACCATCAGTTTCAGTGTTTCAGATTCCAAGTGTTGAAATTTCAACGTAATATGTTCTGATTTGATCTTTTTGATGACTTTGTTTGCTTCCAATAGATGTTCCACTTTCCCATCTTTGACATTAGAAGAAAGCTGACAAGCATCAAATGCTACATCAGGACGACTCTGACGAGATATCCACAAAATCTTACCAAATTTGGACCTGTACATCTGTTTCTCCTCAGCTGTCATGTTGTCCTGTTTCTGTTTTGTTCTTCTTTTGTCAATGGGAATGGGTTCCAGAGTGTCTCCATATTTGTTTTGTTGTAGACACACTGTGTGTCCATCTCCATGCCAATGTACTGAAAAGCCTTGTTTTCTTCCTTTCCAACCTTGAACATTTTTCTGATTTCTTCAATCACATTCTGTTCAGCGCTTAGATTTGATTTTATCAAGATTTTGCGCTATATAAATAAAATATATTATTATTATTATTATGTTCAAAGGCCTTTGTGCCTCCCCAGATGAAGTCATCCACATGGCATGCTAAGATGCCTATCACCTCATCTCCAGTCATCCAATAGAATACTGCTGGGTCAACTTTTGACATCCTTCCTCCAAGTTTTTGCAGAACATCTTTAACTCGTTTGTACAACTGCAGAGAAGCATCATTCAGTCCATACACACATTTCTCTAAATGACACAACTTTCCTTTGCTGTGAGCTTCTTTCAGTGATTTCTTTTCCTTGCAGTAAGGCTGTCTTGATGTCCATAGAGCATGGGCTCCATTTTCTTTGAGCGAAAATAGAATCACTTTCAGTGATTCACTTGCACAAGTGGGGGAATCCTTTTGAATGTCATCATTTCCAATTTCTTCAAATCCCCTCGCCACTAGTCTAACTTTTGGATCATCCCTTGTTTAGTTTGCTTCATTGTACATATCCATCTATTTGAAACACATCTTTGTCCATTATCTTCCACTTCACTGTATATATGGTTTCTTTGCCAGCTCTCCAGTTCTTCTTGTTTGGCTTTCTCAAAGCAAACTCCTTCTATCATCATGACAGTGTCTTCTGAGCACAATGCCGAGTTACACTCTGCAGATGATATAACAAGTTTGTTGACCTTGGTTAAGTCCATTGACATTCTTTCTCCTTCATATTCTTTTGGTTCTGTGCACTCAATGTTATACCAGTTTTTGTTTCTCCCAGTTGATAATCCAGCTTTGTTTGTTATCTTTGCAGATACGTGCCTTCCATTGTATTTGTGTTCATATGAAACCATCTGGCCTGATTTGAGTTTCTTGAAATTAATGTTGTGTTTCTTTCATTTGTTTCATTCATTTCATCTGATTCTGTCTCAATGTAAGTAGGTGACTGGCAGTGTCTTGCAGTTTATGCAGGTTTGTGAAGATCTCGCAGTCGATTGTTCTTCTCAGAGACAAGATACACCAGTCCAGGTTAAACGAAAATGATCCTTTATTTGAAGAACGAATGAAACACAACAGGAACTGGGTAAAAACTTCACACATCCAATGCACCACTCCTGGTTTGCAGAATTATTTTTCTTCAGCCCTCAAATCTACACGCAGCAACTCCACAAATCTACAGCAACTTTTCTATCTCTGACAGCAGGCTTACACATCAACTCTTCCAATCGCTCTCTCTCTCTGCCCACAGTCACGCTTTATTTATAATATCATGGAAAGTTCCCGAATATTCTCGGCTTTTCCCTAGATTTTCAGCCAATCATAGTCACATTCTCGAACCTTCCCTTCTAGAATATTCTGAAGTTCTAGCCAGTCACTGTGCAGATTAAACTTGTTTACAATTTCCGGAACCTTCTCGAAAGATCTAAGGTATTCTACATTTTTCTTGTCATTTCTACACATTTCCATACAACGAAATCAAACTTAAACATATATTGTCAGTATTAGCATAAACCAAAACAAATATTCTCAATTCATTATCCAGTGAATCACAAAACAGTCTTCAAGAATGAACATGGGACAGTAGCTGAATCGACAGACACATTTTGACGTCACACTTCTCTTATCGCATTGGCACTTTTACATTGAGTTTCTCTTTTTTTTTTAAATGTAACAGATTCAGTGTCTGATTCTGTATCAAAGTCTGGTAATGTTTCTGTACAGCTGTTCTTTGTGTCGTCTTCCTCTTCACAAGCAGATTTGTTGTACTGTGAGCTTTTGTTCTCCTCATAACTGTTGCTTGTGAAAGACTGAGTTATACTCAGTTTCTTGGTTTGTTTTGTCTTGTTCTTCTTCCACTTTTCTTAACCTAGTTTGATGTACTCTGACTAGAGTTCCACCATGACGCACAAAGATCACACTTCCATCTTGTCCTATCACATTTCCTGGTCCCTTCCATTCTTCATCTTTTGGGCACTTATAGTAGACCTTGTCTCCCATCTGATATACATCATATGAGGATCGTGTCTGTGTTCTCAAAGCTTTTCTCAGTCTCTCTGAACTTTCAGCTTTTGTGAATGCCTTTCTTGCCGCATGCAGACCAGTGATGTATTCTCCAACCGTCTTGCTTCTGGTGGTGCCTTCCAAAGCAGGCAATTTGTCATTGACTACAGACGGAAAGTTTGGATTTCTCCCATATACCAGCTGATTGGGACTGAAGCCATGGGTATTGACCATGCTGTTCTTGGCTGCCAGCGCCCAGCACAGTGCTGTTTCCCAATCCAGATCTTTCTTGTCGGACATAATTTTCAGCAGAATGTTGGAAAGGGTTTGGTTGTGACGTTCCATCAGACCCATTACTCCACGGGCTGTAGGCTTCTGTAGTTTTCACTTCAATGTTGAAGTTTTCGCACATGTCATGGAATTTGTCATTGTTGAATTCTCTGCCATTGTTACTTACCAGTTCTTTTGGTGGACCATGCACTGCAATCCAGTACTTCATGAAGTTGTGCACTATGACTGATGACTGTTTGCTTCTGATTATTGCAGCAGCACTGAATCTAGTAAACTGGTCAATCATGTGAAGGTACCAGACATTTTTGCCAAGCTCATGTAGATCAACAGCCACTGTTTGATTGTAGTCATCTGCCAAAGGCATTCCTGATGATGGTTTTGGCGGCGTTTTTCTGTGTTGAGCACATACATCACACTCTTCTACTAACTCTGTCATTTTCTTGAACAAATCTATGTCTTTGATTCGAGCATTCTGCATTAACTTCTTCAGATTCCCTGCTGAAGCATGCCCAAATTGTTTGTGAAGTTTTAGAAGTGATTTTGTTTGTTCGTTCTTTTTCATCTAGATTTTCCAAGGTCAGCAGGATTTCACCATCGTTTTGCATCACTTGTTTGTTTCTGACAATGTCAATGCAATAATGTCCAGTCCACAGGTTGTTGAAACATCGTGGCTTTGTCATTGGACATATCCAGAACAGTTCCTGCTTTCTTCAAAGAAGCCTTGCTCTGCAAGAGTTCTGTATCCACAACTTCTGTTTCAGTATTACACTTTGTCTTGCCAATCTGAGCTGGGATTGTTGCATTCATGTATGAGCGCACTTGAGCACCATCTCCAAACCTGAAAATCTTTGTACTTGCCTTTTTCTTGATGACTTTCTTTTGATCTTCTTGTAGTCTGTTCACATATTAATCAAACCAGTTCTTACCACAGACAGTTTTAGTATCAATAACTGCACAGCCATAAGATTTTGTCATCAGTATCTCATTCTCTTTTCTGTGTTCTTTAGTGAATAATGTCAAGTTGCATTGTTCTTCACATTCTTCAAAATATTCAATGTCATTGTCTGTCATTCTCACTTCTTTGTGTGGGCAATGTTTGGCCCAGTGAAACACTGACTGGCAAACAGCACATTTTGTTCTCCTTCCATTTCTGTCCAGTGGGTTAGAGCCTCTTGGAACTTTATTCTTTGGCCATGTTCTTTGATCATTTGAACTAGGTGGATCTGGAAATCTACTTCCTCTGTATCTTGTACTGTTCTTTGTCACAAACGCTTCTTCTTGTTTTACTATGATTTCATCCTCAACTTTGGCTCCTGAATGACCTCCAAAAATTCTCTTCAACGCTGACTTCATAGAAGAAAACTTTCTATCAGATGCAGCTGTCAACACTAACTGTTTTTCTTTTTCTGTCAAACCTGCATTGTCTAGTAGTTTGAACGCCAATACTGCATCTGGATACTCCATCTTGTATTTCTTGCAGATCATGTATCTTCTTTCATACTCTACAATGTAATCAGCCATTGACATACTTTGCCCTTTTTTAAATGACTCAAAATCCGAATGCGAAGAATATGCAAGATCTACTTCATCTTGAAGAAAAAGAGCATCTAGAGCAGTAATTAGAACATTCGTACCATCTCTGGTGTTCAGTTCTGCAGCTTTGATCTCCAAAGCTCTCGCTCTAGCTTGTCCTGTTAGCGATAACGTAACCGCTAATGCTTGTTTTTCACGGTTCACATCTGTCACTAGCTTCCAGACTTCAAGTTCATTTTTCCATGTTTCATATACAGTGTCCGGTTCTAGACTCGGCGGTATTTTAAAGTTTTGTGCCATAACCACGGACTGCTACCACGAAAAGTTAATCAATAAACGTTCCTAGAACATTGCCGCCTCGGCTCGTACACAGATTCCTTGATATACTTATCACTTCTGCTTCTCCCGTTGCCAAGTTACTTTCTTTGTTACTGGTTTCATCACTTCCGGTAAGTTCAATAACAATGTTTTCCAAGCATGCACTGTTCCGATATCATCTATTGTTATCACTTTGCTTTCTGTTATTTCTTCCTATCATTTTCTGCTTTGCTAGTCCATTCACCTGTATGTGTTCAATAAAGTCTTTCGTACTTTCTCTCATTATTGATAATTGGGTACATGTATTAAGTGCATTTTTGGCTGTAGGGAAATGGGTTGAGTTATGCTGAAGTAATTTTAGATAATTTAGGCATGTTTTTGTGTCTTCAGTTATGTTTAAATTTGTATTCAGGTATGTTTTTTTTAAATCCCCTGTGTGATAAATTGGACAAAGTGGTCAACACCTGGGGCATTTTCTTAGATTGTGTGCTTAATTTTCTTTCCCTTTTTTCCCTGTTGAAGTATTGCATGTGTATTGAAATGGTTATAGCCCTGATATGGCTCTACACAGTCGGCTGGGCTTTAGACAAAAATAACAATAACAGTTGTAAGCATTCATATGCTGGAGGGCTCTTTATTTATTACGTGATGAATTAATGTTGTGATCATGCAGGGAGATAGGCTTGTATCTACACGGATAGATGGCCTTGTTAAAACCGTGCCTGTGTATTGAGCAAGAAGTCCTGGGTTCAGTTTGCAGATTAGATCAAAGCTTTTGCTCTTCCCTGCTCCTTATGTTTAGTTGTGTGTCTTCATGCCAGTCTTAAGAAGACGATGAAAGGAAGTCCAATGTGTGTGGGTGCATGAGTTTATGCTGAAAGCTGGAATTCCTGCTTTTTGATGGGTGTTTTGGCAGCAATGTGCGGGAAGAAAATAGAGGTCTGAAGCAAGAGTTCAGGAAGAGTAGCAATTGCCCATGCACCAGTGAATACCGTACTCTGAAGTGAGGTTGGATCCCTGCTTGCCAGAGCTGAAATAAAGCATCTATTAGCAACACAGCTTGAGTTAATTCTCTTTCTAGTTCTGCACATGTGCTTAGTTCATTCTTGTTTTCCTGTTGTCAGGAGAAAGCGACACCGCTGATTTTTCATGTGGTAGAGACCAAACTAAGGATGAACTTTTTCAAGGAAGGTTGGGCATAGGCTAAAAAGTTAGAACAGGGAAGAAAAGACACCACAGCTAGACATGAGGTTGGCAGGGAAGAAAAGACACCACAGCTAGACATGAGGTTGGCAGGGAAGAAAAGACACCACAGCTAGACATGAGGTTGGCAGGGAAGAAAAGACACCACAGCCAGACATGAGGTTGGCAGGGAAGAAAAGACACCACAGCCAGACATGAGGTTGGCAGGGAAGAAAAGACACCACAGCTAGACATGAGGTTGGCAGGGAAGAAAAGACACCACAGCTAGACATGAGGTTGGCAAGGAAGAAAAGACACCACAGCTAGACATGAGGTTGGCAGGGAAGAAAAGACACCACAGCTAGACATGAGGTTGGCAGGGAAGAAAAGACACCACCACAGCTAGACATGAGGTTGGCAGGGAAGAAAAGACACCACAGCTAGACATGAGGTTGGCAGGGAAGAAAAGACACCACAGCTAGACATGAGGTTGGCAGGGAAGAAAAGACACCACCACAGCTAGACATGAGGTTGGCAGGGAAGAAAAGACACCACAGCTAGACATGAGGTTGGCAGGGAAGAAAAGACACCACAGCTAGACATGAGTTTTGGCAGGGAAGAAAAGACACCACCACAGCTAGACATGAGGTTGGCAGGGAAGAAAAGCATCACAGTAAATGGCTTTGCAGGGAAATACCTGGAGGTGAGATGCAGGGAAAGAGCAGGAAAGAAGGAAAAAAGGTGAATGAAAAAAATACAAAAGCTTCTCTCTTTCTCTTAAATTTATCCTAATCATATAGTGATATACCATAAACGGATCAGTGCCCAGGGTATTTGTCATGACCACATGTTTTTAAATAGTTTGCAGTATGTTCACACTCTCGGAAGGAGCTTGGTCAAGTAAATTTTGGAGTTCTGGTGTGCAGTTCTATTTGTCTTGAGGTGTTCTTAACTTTTTGCTGTTTCAGCTTTTACTTTCATTTGTATGCCTAGGATGAAAGGAAAGGGTTCCATATTAGTTAGGCCTATTTTTTGCTTTCAGATGGCAAAAATACCTGAGCTGTAGAGGGTATTGCCCCCTGACCCTCATCAGGGGCTCTCCCTTGACCCCTGTGTATAACTCTCTCTCTTCCTTTTCCCAGATTCCATACTGCTTTGGGAGTGGCTGATGGAGGTTAGCAGCCTGAAAAAGCTATGGAGTATGTGGCTGAAACTAAAGAGAGAAAAACAAACCAAAAGTAGCATCAAACTATATCTTAGATTCATAAAGACTCGTGCAAAATTTAGCATTTATGTTGAAAACAAATGCAGTGCTCTGGAGGAAGTTTGTGACAGTGAAGAACAATGGACAAATTTGAGAAACTCGATAAATGAACCTTGTGAAGAAATCCCTAGAACTGAACGAAAAGCAAAGAAGAACTGGATGTCAAAAGAACATTTAGGGTTGGTGGATGAATGGAGAAGGGTAAAGGAAAAAGAGGAAGAATACATAAGGACATCGAGAATAGGTGCAGTGAAGTTAAGGAAGCTTGGCTAAAAACAAAGTGCAATGAAATAGAGGACCGATACAAAACACACCCTAAGTTTATGAACAGAAACATTGAGGAAATTACCCACTTGCACATCAACTGGTTGCTCAAAATCTAAAGATGGTATGAATAATATGGAAAAAGAGGAAATGTTATACCTTTTTGATGATGACAAAAAGGAGGAACACGTCATCAAGAAAGAACATCAAAGGAGCACCTGTAAAGAAAGATGAAGTTAAAGCAGTGTTCAAAAAGATGAAACTGGAAAAAGGCCCAGAACGAGACAATATTACCATAGAAATGATTGAGGCTGTAAAAGAATTTGGTATCGAAAAAGTGACAGTCCTCCTGAATGAAACTTATGTCACCAAAAAAAGAACCCTAAAGATTTGTCAAAATCGATTTTTAGTGAGCTTATAAAAAGAGCTATAGAATGAGAACTCCATCATACAATCAGCTTGATAAGCCATGTGACAAAGATTCTGTTAAATATAATCGTTATGAGGACAAGGAACAAAATCAAATCAGAAGTAGCAGAAGAACAATGTGGATTTGTTGAAGGGAAAGGAACTATTAATGCCACATACAGCCTAAAAACTCTCATAGAATGATCAGTGAGTCGAATAAGGATTTATATTTATGTTTTGTTGATTATACCTAGGCTTTTGATCAGGTAAAGACACGAAGAATTGATCAGCCGACTAGAAAGACTCAGTATTGATGGAAAAGATCTAAGAACAATGAGGAATATGTATTGGGAACAAACAGCCTGAATGAGAGTAAAAAAAATAATATAAGCTCTTTTGAAAATAATCAAAATAAGGGTTATGAAGGGATGTATTCCATCACTAGATTTGTTTTCACTTGACAGTGAAACCATCGTAAGAAACCTGGAAGAATGCACTGGGATAAAGGTTGGAGAAAAAATGATAAACACTGTTTTCATTAAACAGACGACACTATTCTAACTGCAGAAAATGAAAATGACTACAAAATCTTGTGAATATAATAGAAATAGAATGCAGAAATAAAAGGCTAGAACTAAAGAGCAAGAAGACTGAAGTCATGGTAATCAGTTAAAAAAAAACAACAAGAAATCCCCTCATGTAAAACAACAGCAAATGGCACAACATTGAGGCAAGTTGATAAGTTTAAATATCTGGGAACAGTCGTCTCTCTAAACAGCAGATGCACATTAGAAATATCCAGCAAAAAAAGATTAGGAAAAGACAAGCAACATTTATAGGATATTTTGTGAGGCAAGAGAAGTTTGAGCACCTAATCACAATAGGAATGCTGGAGGGAAAAAGAGCACTAAGTAGACCCAGGAAGAAAATACTGGATGGATTTGCAGAGTGGATGAGGACAGAAAGGGTAGGAGATATACTTGTAGCGACAGAAGATAGATTCAATGCCATGCAGCAGGGCGCATGATGAGGATGATGATATTGGCGGAAGAAATCAAAACACTTGAAGTTATTAGTAGTATTCACATTGGTGTTATTCACTCGGAAAAAAGTCCAGGCAGGGCTCGTTGATCTCACATGCATCTGTAATTTTGTTGTATGCACTATGCAGTCATACAATTAGTAAACCTGTTATGCTGCTGAGGAACATCCTGCTTTGGAGGAGACTGAATTACTTATGGGTAATTATGCAGTTTTAGGAGACAGTATAATCAGTTCTAGTCCTGATCTTAAGACCTAGCCCTGAACTCTCATCCTGAAGATTAGTTTGCTCCCATTCAAGTGGCTTGCTGATCTAGAGAGTAGGGTAAGGGTTAGCTAGCCTTAGTGCTGATAGAAGTAATGAAATCCAGTCATGTATTTTGGCACCAGATTAATCTAAGCAAGGAAGAATACATTGCACCTTTAAAGCCAGTCACCTTGGTGAAGTGTTTAAGAAACGGACTACTGACTGGAAGGTCATAGGTTCAATCCTTATCGGTCCTAAACAATTATTGTGATTTTTGGCCCCTGCTAGTTCCTACCCAGGGTTGAGCATACAATGGGCTCATTAGGAAATTGGGACCACACAATCAAATCTCATTCATTTTACAGATGTTTCGGTGAGTGTTGCTCAAATTTACTGACCAGTACTGTAGGCGGCTGTATTTCTTGGGCCTGGTTGATGCCAAGATGTATTATGCAATGTCAATCCTAGATGAACTTGCAGCATCATGACCATCATTTTCATTGTCATGAAATCATAGATCATTATAGCGTTGTTAAAATTGTCCCATATTTTTTGGCCCTTCATGCCCAGATCATGTGGTGTCCTCGCCATACAACCATTTGATTCCCGCACCTTGCCCAGCAGCATACTGCATTGTCACCCATGCTAGCAATGCAAAAACTCAACCCTTTGATTTCCTGCAGGAAGCTGATGGATAGGGCGAGAGAGTCAAAAGATTTTGCAGGAAGCTGGTGGATAGGGTGAGGGAGTCAGTGGGTTAAGTTTTGCAGTTGGTGGATAGGGTGCGGGAGTCAAAGAGTTATCAAGTTCGGGTCTTTGGTATCAGCGATTCTTGGAGGCTGTCATTGGAGGGCGGAGGGGAGGGGTCTCTTACTCAGTTTTGTTCTACAACTTCTCTTGGCATCTGCCTTTCTTGAGCAGTTTCCCTTGCTTCATTTGTTTGAAAGCAGTACATCTCTGGTGCCACCAGCTAAGGGAAAACGTTAGAAATTGTAAGGTGATAAAGCAGCAACATTTGACATGCATTTTCAGATATCGCAAGACAGGCAGCATCAATCCAGGACAGATTGGAGGAAGCAAACCAAAAGTGACAACACCAGATGTTGTGACTATGGTCCGCCAGTACAAGGCAGACAACCCACAGATGTTTGCCTGGGAGATTCGTCAAAAGTAAGTTTTGTGTGGTTGATAAATCATTAAGCGTTTTTGCTGCTAACACATTTTGCTACTCTGCGTACTGATAAGATTTCAAGAAAAATTCAGAAATTGCCCTTCTGTCTTGGTCTGATTGTATCTTGAAAACTATTGAAAATAACATCACGAAAGTCCATATGAAATACAAAGGAAGTATAAACACAGATTTTGTCTGTAAAGGTGTTTGTATGTATGATGTGTGTCTACACAGCAGTGGCAGTCGAGTTTTTTTGTAACATATATAGAAGTTTTCTTGTAACATATAACATCCAACACTGGTTGGATCATGCATTATAAGCATGCATGAAATAATGTAAATGATTAACATTTGATGAATGTTTTGTTTATTATTTTCACTGTGTTCAGTGAAACCAATTATAAAAATGGTTAACAAATATTTGGTGCAAGATGATAAATCATCTGAAGAACAAAAAACAGAAAAAAAATCCTGAACACTTAATATTCTATACATTGTCACTTTTCTTTGTATGATGTAAATTGATTTGTTGGAATGATTTATGTTCTGGCTCAGTTTAATTTCCATTCGGTTATGTCAGGAATGTTCCTTGTTGCAGAGAGAAATGCTTTGTGTGTGAGTATGTACATCAAATTTGGACCAGACATCCTGCCTAACTGGTACTAAGAAGATGCCAGTTACCAGGAAGTCACAAATGCATGCAGTTAAATAAGCATCACCTATTTTGAGGGTTATTGTGACCCAAAATGTGAAGTATTTGGACAGGTCTTTATGGGCTATGTCTCAACTGATCTTTTAGAAAGTTTTACACATATTGAGCACATAATATTGAGCCATGATCTCGTGAGATTCTGAGATCTAGAATATTACTGTGGAAACTATGTTAGATAATATCTGTCAGTTACTTGGGCAGGATAGTTCTTTTGATAGAGCCATGGATTCAAGATGTTACCTCGAGTTAATCCCAGCCTGCAAAAAACAAAAGAAAAAAAACTGGCCTCTTCACTTTAACTCACTCGGTACGACGGAACGCTATAGCAGTCGTGATGAAAGCCACAGTTCCGTACGACGGAACGCGATAGCGGTTTCGATAATTAAAAATTTTTCGACGTTCCCTTTGTGATCTTGCACGCCTACCATAGCCACAATGTTCACTGCAAACGTGTCAAGGATCAAGGGGAAAGTTACTTCGTGAGATTCTGTAGCCATACACTCATCGGGAAATGATTGACTTCGGCACCCCACACGACTGGCTAATCTGCATTCTTGTCGAAAATGCCGTCGCAGGCGAGTACGAGTTTTCGAAAAAAGTAGATCGCGACAGCGGCGTTTTACTGCTGCTGAAGTGATTGAAGTGCTTCAGACTGAAGGATTGGACATCGAGGAGTATGATGAAGATAATGGTGAAAGTGTATCAAGTGATGGAAGCTGCTAGCAACAAGGTACTGACAGTGACCCAGTTTCAGACGACAGTAAAATGGGAGAGGGAGGTGGGCGTATACGTCATGAGAGGCAAACGGTCAGCGGGCCAAGCACAGTGAGTCGCATGTCTGATGGAGTTTTCATTCACTTTCCTATGCGTGACTGGCACGAAGATTTTAGTTTTTCTCCCGCTTTGCCTGTGTTTTCTGGCTCTTGTGGCCTGCATGTCCCAGTTGAGTGCCACGCCCCCTTTGATTTCTTGAATCAGTTTGTGACAGAAGACTTTCTAAATTCCATTGTCATAACAGAAGGCATAAGAGAACTGAGTGGCAAGCAGAATGAGCACTTCTCCTGCCCTCTGCCACCCATCCCCAGTGGTGGGAAGAACTATAGGAATTGCCATGTGTGTAATGCTGGCAGCAGGAGATACCCTGAGGTTCAACTGCGGCAAACCCCCAACTGGTGTAAAAAGTGTGGGGTTGCCCTCTGTGAGAGACTATGCTAGCCCAACAAGACCATCACCTGCTTCCAACTGTATCACACAGTGCAGAACTACACTGATTATTAGGAAAACAGCACATAGGGACTGAAGCATCCCGTGTGCTCCTTTTTTTCCAAATTCCCCTGTAACAATTTGTAACATTTATTCATATAATATCACTAATAATCTTTTTTTTTTACACTGAGCAAAAGTTTACTTTATTCAAGTTGTTTAGTGCATACAAAGACCTTCTCACCTTTGACTGTGTGTTCATGGAGCTGATCAGAGTGTGTGACTGTACGGTGATCCTGACCACAAAATTTGGGCATTTTCAACATGGCACATGAAGAAGAAATATTCAAGGAAGAACTTCAATATTTCGGCATGAACTAACCCAGCATGTAAATATTCAGATCTGAAAGTTTCATTTTGTTCCTTTTTGTTTTGTCTTTTTTGTGATTTTTTTCCTAACCCTTCAAAATGTGCCGTCCCTGGGGAAACGCAAGGGGAAAAACTCTCCGTCCCAAGTGAGTTAAAGTACCAGCCTGCAGCATTAAAAAAATCTCGCCAGTTCACTGCCCATCTTAACATTTCCATCATTCTGGTTGTGCCAACTAAATGTTTTGTAGTCCCCACCCTCCCCATTTCAGGACCTTGCCAGCACATACAGGTTTTTGCAGGCTCAGGGAATCTGCCAGATGATTGCTGGCAGATTTGTGGAGCTCATTTGGAATTGTCTGTGTGATGAATCCCTCTTGAGGAAACTCTGAACTCTTGGTAAGCTATCTAATTATGCCGTATGGTGTGGTGATTGTACATTCTTTTGGAAGAGAAAGATTATAGTTTTTCTTCAGGCAGGAACTATGCTAGCATATGTGTCCTATAGTGACCTTGTTTGTGTCTCAAATATCTAACCGTTCATTGTTAATCACTTAATGTGTCATAAACAACATGTGCATGTCTCTTTTATTAGGAGTTTGAAACAGTCTTCTGGATTCGTGCAACAACACTGTGTGACACTGTGAAGTACAAAAGAAATGTGAACAATATTTCTTCAGTATCAGGATGTGATAGTCAGAGCTGAAGAAGAGAGTGAATAGTTCAGAACTGATGTAGCATAAATGTAGTTTTCAAAGCACTAACGATAACATGTTTTTTGTTAACAACAGTCAGGGAACATGGCAGTGGTACTGGTTATACACTTTCCTAGGGCCATGTGAAAATCTTGGTCAGGGAGATTTATAACTCCAGCAGAAAAGTCTGAAGTATAAGAAATTATGTCTGTAGATGCTGTAAGTCTGTCCTTCAGCAGGGAGCTCCCAAACGTACATGACTCGTTAGCATAAGACCAGTACAAACATGCTGAAGTGGAAGAGAAGTTGATGCAAAAGATGGGTGGTGAGTGTCACTCTGGATGATTTTCAATTTTCAGCAGAAGTGCATCTCGTAGACATCAAACTTTTGTATAAATGTTGAACGTCAGCTTAAAAGTATCATTAAATTGTTCAAAATCAGGTGGTTTTTTTTTCAATCTACATGATCAAAATTCGGTCATGCTGTGTATTTTTGACTGATTAAACACTTGTTACACACAACTGGAAAGACCTTTTTCATGACTTTCCCATGCTCTGTGAGGTATGAAAAGTAACCTTACAGCTGAGTGGAATTGGGTTTGCTAAAGATATTGTGACATGCAAGTCTATGAAATCTTACAAGGCTGTTCTCTCCAGACCATCATCCAGGGAGCTTGTCAGTTCAGTCAGTCAGTTTCCTTGCACTCTCATGCATGCATGCACACACAACACACACCACCACACACACACACACACACACACACACACACACACACACACACACACACACACACACACACACACTTATGCATACACACATATACATGCAGACACACACACAACGGCACACAGACATCCATAGACACACACGCAGGCACGCACACAACAATACAACACAACACACACGCGTGCACACACACATTCACTAACACACACACACACACACACACACACACACACACACACACACACACAACACACACACACACACACACACACACACACACACACACACACATACACACACTCCCCATGACATTTGATTATGTATCAAATAATTAGAAAAGATTGTCGATTTAAATATTTTCTATCAAAAACATTAAAAAAATCAAAATAGCATGGATTTTGTGTTGATGGGTTATATAGATTGTTAAGCTAAATCATTCTTGTATGGAGACTAGCAAATCTCCAAGCTCAGTTTGACTCTCTGCACATTATGCATAACCAGACTTTTTATTGGAGCACAGATAAGTCAAGTTGTTAGGTAAGCTGACCACATTCCACTATGTTATGTTGTTGCACTGTCTGCATTTTTGGTCAGCTTGCATGCTGGGTGTTTTCATATTACCATAAGCAGCCACTGACATGACTTAAGGATCATTAGCATCAATATTTGATATTCTGCATGTGTATGCACACAAATAGGGTTTAGGCATTGGCAGATCTGCACACATATTTACCTGGATCATTGGAGAAACCTCCACCATTTGTCTGCCAGGTGGGTGTGTGGGTGGATCAAACCCAGGACCCTCCAGTTGGAATCCAGTGTTTGTCCCTTGACTACCGTGCCCATCAATAATGAGCAGTGCTTATATGACGACAGGGAACACAAGTTTGAGCAGCTGGACGCTGCCATAGCAGGGTGCGCAGTGCAACAGAGGCCCCAGAAGGTGGCTGAAAGTAAAGAAATGACAACAACATGATTGTTGCAAGTGAAAACGACTATGTAAACTGAAATCGTTTAAATTTGGGCGAATAGGAGTAAGACTTTTTGACTGATTATGCAGGTTACTACAAGACAACGTATGTACTGAGAAGAACATACCCAGTATATCATCCATCAACCGTATCATCAGGGACAAGGCCATGGCTCAACGACGTGGCTACGACCTGGGCTTATCTGAACAGGCTGATGTAAGTGTGTGTGCGTACAGGTGTGTGTGTGTGTGTGGGCGCGCATACGTGCTTCTGTACATTCATGTGTAAGAATGCGAATGTGAGTGTATATATTGTATTGAGTACACATTATTATATACACATTATTTAAAGTAAGTGTACTGTTTTCCGCACATGAAGAATTGGGGCAACAGATCTGTCTGTCCACTTTGACTTCTTGTAACTGTTCATCTCTAATTGCAAATAGACAGACAGATAGATTGTATTTTATTAAAATCTTAACTGTTTTGGTCTGTTCGTCTCAGATTGCAAGTGCATAGAGAGATTGTATAATTATTATTAAAATCTTGAGCTGTTTGAATATTTGCCTCAAGTGGGAGGCTTTGTTGGGCAAAAATAGAGCTCCCACCTTCCATTCTGACAGCACAGGTTTGAGTCTTCGTTGAGGAGGAAAAAAAATGTGCTTGTATGGCCTCAGGTTCACTCACGCCAACTGATGAGCAGATTCCTGACTATTTTTGAGTGTTTGAGTTGATAGAGCAATGAGGAGAAGGAGACACACCTTCCTCATAATGCTAGCTCCAAGAAAAATTGAGATCTCTGCCATTTCATTCCCCACATGATCTCAAGCTTAAAGGACAACCTTTACAAAATCCAAAACAAGTGCGACGTTATTATGAATGGATGGTTTTAGGCAGACATTAATCTCCATCGTTGCTGTCTTTCAGGATGATCTGCAGATTGACCGTGAAGCAGTCCAACGCTTTATTGCCCAGATCCCCCACATGGCTGATCCCAACAGTGGTTTTCCTGGTGACCCTGCCTTCGTGGAGGGAATCAAGTCAGGTACAAACTCCCCACACTCGCACAGCGGTGGCAGTTCTGTTGATGTTAAGCCAGCATTGGAATCTCTTCTGGCTGCTCAGAGCCCAAGCAGTGGTGGGGAAGGGGGTCCCAGAGGTGTTGAGGATTCTCCCATCTTCCTAGGTGTGGGTTTGGAGAGTCATGATAAAGCGGATGTTTCTCACAGTTCTGAAGTGAAAGATGCTGCTCCGCCTTCTCAGTCAAAAGACTCTCCCCCTTCTCAGTGTAAAGATGCTGTACCTTGCCCCAGTGATGCTGTTCCAATCTGTAAAGATACTGCTCCTTCTCATTCTAGTCAGAAGCGAAAGATTAAGGAAGAGGCAGAGAGTGAACAGCCCAATTTTCTTGGTGTAGAGCAACAACCCAAAGAAGTTGAGACTTCAGCGTTGTCTTTGTCTTCCCGGCCCCCTCCTGCCAAAGTGCCATCATTGCGGGGAAAGTCAGAAAGTTCGCGACCCAGTCTGCAAGATGTCATCACCCAGCTGGCTCATTCTGCTGTTGGTCAGTCCACCATCACAGCGACTAGTGCCCCAGGAAGCAGTCATTCAAGCACACCATCCGTTGTCACATCCCCATCTGTCTCTGTGGCACCGGTAAGTAGTTCTCCAAGTGCCATGTCCTTTGCGGTCTCCAAGGCTGTGAAATCAGTAAACCCTGAAAAATCCAGTGTCAAGTTGGAAGAGTCTGTCAGTGCAGGTGGACCTGGTTCTCGCAGCAGGGTAGAAAAGTCCCCACGAGTGTTCTCCCCACAGGATGCATCGGTGGTTGGTCAGCAGGCGTCCATCTCCCCGAAAACGTCCTCTCGCAGCAAAGGCAAGGAACGCAAGTCAAAAGGAGATGCATCCAACTCTACTGTAGCACATCAAAGTTCACTCCCTTTCAGCACCCCTGCCCCCCAAACGTTGAATGCAGCAGGACTGGCGGGTCTGTCTCCCCGCATGCCTCTCAATGGTGCCATCTTTCCCAGCCTGCCTCTGGGATATGAAGGGGCCTTCTCCTATGATTACACACTTCCCGACAGGGGTTTAGGCGGTGCCACTCTGGCAGGTGTGACCCCGAGGTTCCCTGCCCTGGCTCCAGGCCTGGTGAGCTACTTCCCTGGACTTGGAGTCCCTGTCTCTGCCTGGAACCTGACCAGCCCCTCCACCATTCCTGCTGTTACCATGGAAACGCCTGGGGCTGGAATCCCATTAGATCTGTCATCCTCCCACAAAGAGGACAAGTCAAAACCCCCACCCAGTTCTGCCTGTACATCCACTGCTACTGCTGCTGCCCCCACAACCAAACCTCCAACAGCCAAACAGAAAACAGTCCCACAAGCAGAGGAGAAAGTGAAAGAGAAAGGTCCTGTGGAGGAAGTCAAGGCTAAGTCAGATGCCCCAGTCAAGAAGCCAAAATATGAAAAACACATGCTGCTCTTTGGTGACAAGGAAGTAGAGATCATATGTGTGGAAAAGAATTGTTGGATTGTTCGCAATGAACAAGAACTATATGACATCATCCGCAGCACCTCGCCCCAAACTTTGACACCTCAGCAGAAGAAAACATCGCATGTCACTCCCTGTGATTCAGCCTCAGGGTCAGACTGTGACTGTCTGCGATCAGCCATACAGGATGGAGTCACCTGCCAAACTGGACGCCAAACAGAAATACTGAAAGATGACTGCACTTGTGTAACAAGTTCTATCAAACGAAGCAGTGCTGATCCTTCTAATGTCCCATCAAGTTCCACTCCAAAGGTTTTTTACCCAGAGAAGATGGCTGCCCTCACAGCAAGATTGACATGTTGAAGATGACCGCTACCTACTCTACAAGCAGCCAGGGGGATTCTGGGGAGGAGGAGAGTAACGAAACTCATGCCCTTTCCAGTCCCAAAATGATCAATGTGGGATCTTCCAATGACAGGAACAAGGTGAAGGTGAGGTATACTTTGGGCCAGGAAGATGGGAATGAAGGTTGTGAAGACTTGGAGAATGGGCATCAGAAGTGTCCAGTGCTGCAGCAGATGTTGAAAACTTCCCATTGAAATGTGGAGGTGTGAAGAATTCATGTTGTGGAATGAAATAGATAATATGATTTATGTAAGAGACACTGTTAAAGGACAAGACTGTTAGGGTAAGGACTATTCAGAGGCTGTCTTGGTTGTGATGGTATGAAGTCATCAGAAATGTTCAGCTTTTCAGCAGATATTGCTTACTAGAAATATTACATAAAAAATTAAAGAAAAATAATCAATTTTTCGAAGATGGACATTTTTCAGAAACAATCCAGGTTGTGATGGCTCAGTAATCATGAGATAGTTTTTTCAACAAATGTTTAAAACATTTAATTAAGTTGAGGTTTAAAATTCTAAGACAGTGTTTGTCAAAAACCTCAAACAATGGAATGTCCCATTAAAATCCAGAGAAGGAAAGCAACTGTTAGTTTATTAATGATATTGACTGTTCACCAGTTCAGAGACATCTTTTTACCAGAGATATTCATTTCTTCAACAAAAGTCATGATTTTATACTAAAGTAGTCATCAGAGGCCCCAGGTGACTGTTGTGATGAGAATCAAATGGAATCAAACGGAAATCGAAAAAAGGAAAGAGTGACTATCACACTGAAATCCACAAATTTAGGTCATTGAAAGAACATGATAGTGATTATAGATTTCTTTCCTCAGCCAATTATCGAAAATTTTCTTCAAATTTTACAGAACATAACTGAGGATCCAACACCATACTAGTAATAATTGCATTGAAAGTTTCATAAACCTTGAAGCAGTCTCATTTGATAAAACAGTGAAAAGCAGAAGTAGCATTTTGGTACAATATGGGCGTTACGGGTGGGATGTTTTTGTGGTGCCACAAAGGTGTCTTGGCACTAAATTCTGAGTGATATTGGGTATGTCTGGCCAAAAACAGAGCAAAACTGAGCCCTGTTGCTTAAGGTGGATATGGTAAATGTACTAGCTATTTAACAGAATTTACTTGTAAAGAAAATATTTTTGTTTTAAAGGAAATTCAAAAGTAGCACAATGTCTGTATAAGAGACTTTGTAGACACAGTAAATTTGAATTAAACTATTGAATTTGAATTTGATTTTCAGACTGAAAGGTTAAACCATCAGAAAATAGTAAGAAACTAGAGCATCAAGTTAAATCCAATGAAAACAAACATTGTGAAAATGAGAGCAAAACAGGAATTGCAACTGCACTTCAGATGCAGTGAAAAAAAAAGTTTTGAAATGAAAAGAGAAATGGAAATTGCACCATGAATAAAACACTGACTGATTTTTTTAAATTTTTTTTTAATACTTTTGAAGAGTAAATAAAGAGAGAAATATACTCGACTAAAGGTTGCAGTCATTAATTAGCATGCACTTCTTTTTATGTCTTTGGCCTTAGGTATACATTAATTTCAGGACCATCTGTAAACTTTGTAGGGCAGTTGCTGTAATGTGTATGGTCTTACCTGTGTGCTGAACACCAAAAAACACATTCATGGGAAAAGTTCCTGCCAGTCTGAGTTGTTGGAAAAAGATTGCTGTGGGAACAAGGTGACCAGGCATGTGTATCAGCCATAACACTTGGCATCACTGTTTGTTTCCATCAGGTTGTGTATTGGTTCATGCTTTTTACTTGATTGTTACACTGTGAGGATGAATTGATAAGTTAGGGGACTAGGAAAGCATGCACTCCACAGTTAGAGTCAACTGAGCTTTCTGCTGCATGAGATGATGTACCAGTATAGTTTGTAAAAAGACCAGTCAATGTATACTGAGAGACATTTTATTTAAAATGTGTTTGCTGTGTGCGAGAAACATTCTACTTCACCCAGAGTACAAAAACTTAATGAAAGTGCCATTGACTTTAAACTTTTGTAACAGATGTGGGTTTTGTTTTTTTTGTTTGTTTTTTTTTTTGTAGGCAGAAGACTTGTGGAGTTGATGCTGTTCTTTGTAGTTTGATACCCCCTCCCTCCCACCCTTTCACCCTCATGATGTTAGAATAGCCAGTTTATTCATAGACTTTGGTTTGACGGAATCTGTCATACATGGCCCTTCTAATGGCTTTTACCTGACGTAATTATGTTGGAAGTGTGTCGTCTGAGATCTGCTGATGGAAGTTTCCTCCTTTCCTCAATGCCACATCTTGCTTTATACAATCAGACTTGTAATAACCTTTGTTTTGCGAAATTTATTTGTTATGTAGTCTGATGTGAGGAATATTTATTCCTATTTTGTGTATCAAGTCCAGTTGTTCTTTATCTTTGCGAGTGAGCCAGGAACTTCGCAACAGCTGGAGAAAATTGCTGAAATGAGAAAGAAAAAACTGAATAAAAGAAGAGAAAAGACAGGGGCAAAAAGAAAAAGACCAGAAAAGAAGAAGACCAGAAATAAGAACCATAGATGAAAAATGAAAAGGACTGGAGTGTAAGGGAACAGGGTGGCAAGCCATGAAATTGTAATGATACAGTGTCCAAATCAAAGGCAACAGACAGCTTTTATTTGAAATCCTTGAACACAGACAGGGCCAAACTGAGACTAACAATTGGTACAAAAGCTTTAAACTTTGACACGGTGTTGACAGGTTTGGATGCTTCTGTGTACAGATGTGAACTAGAAAGGTTTTTGCATGCTTTGCTTTTTTTCTTCTTCTCAGCATTATTTACACATTATTACATAAACATTTATTTTTTAATCCATTTTAGAAAATAAGTATTCATGCAGAAACTAAGTGTGCTTGTCTTAAGTTTGTTTCCATTTCATAGTAAAAGAGTGTTTTGTAAATTGAAATCCATTGATAAAGATGTATATTGTGTGGCACATCTTATTCTAAGAATTTTTTTGGAAAATAATGGTTGAAATTAGACAAGACATGCTAACAAATTCATACATACATCACGTATACACTCACCACACATGACACACTAACAAACACACCTTTATGTATCACAGTCTGTATGTGCTGGACAGCATGTCTGTTCCTTTCTCTTTCTCCTTTCTAGTCTTTCCATTTTCCTGTGTTTCTCCTGCCCTTTCTTCCGGTCATCACTTGTTCTGTTCCATGTATCACTTCTTTTTTCCTTTGTCTTTCTTTTCTCCCTCTGTCCACCGTTATTTTCTCTGTCTCTCCTCCCCTCCCACCATTTTTCTTTGTTTTTCTCTTCATCCCCCCTTCTCTTTTCACCACACATTCTCCCCCCCCCCCCCCTTTTCTTTCCATGCTCTTTTTCTTTCTCCTCCTCTCTCTTTCCAACTGCCCTTTCTCTGTCCCCCTTCTCCACCTTCATGTTCTCTCTCTCTCCAGCCCTACCCCACTCTCTCTCTTCTAGACAAAATGCATAAATACTGTATTATGCATTATTGTTTTAAACTTCTCTTGCTTTGGAACAAAGTCCAACCGGTTGAATGTCGCTATTTCATTAGATTACATTGACGTGATATATATTATGATAGATATGAATATTATATTAAGAGAAACTGATTTTTATTGTGGTGGTCTATTTTTAAAACCTTTGATAAGAATGCTTTATGAAAAAGACATAAAGCAAAGAATTTCATTGTGTTTTCATGTGCTTAAACTGTATTTTATTCATGTAGGTTTTTTTTTTCTATTTTGAGTCAGGAGTTGCATCAAAGAAATCCATGTTTATTCTCAATGTACTTGTAATTAGTAAAAGCTTTTTAAAAATGCATGTATATATGGTATCAAAGCAGATGCGTGAAAAAACTATATATATATATATATATATATATATATATATATATATATATATATTTGTCTATGGCTTTTAATTTTATTATTGCATTTGTTTCTTGGTGCTTTCTGTTTGTTGTTTGTCTTAGCCATATCCAAAGACATGAATATAATGAACGTTCACTTGTATGTATATTATTGTTATAAACAGGATCTTGAATTCCGTGCTGGTAGAATGGTATTAGTTGTTACCAAAGATGTTACATCGTTACACATTTATAATACCCACTGTTTGTGAAAATTCTACTTCAGTAAAAGATTTAGAGAGAGGGAATAGTGTTTAAATGTGGATTCTCCTTTTTTTCTTTTTTGTACCTCACATTCTGAGAAAAAATTGACCGTAATCCGTGTAGAGAGAGTGTGTGCATGTTAGTGTGTGTATGTATGACTCAAGAGAGAGAGAGAGAGTCTGTAGATAAAAATCAGAGTAAAGAAAGATAGCTGCTCATAGACAGATCTTTACCCAGTCTGGACCCCAGTCACAATCCCAGTCATGGACATCCAGTGGGAACAGGGCATCAAACCACTTGGCTCCATTAGTTCTCAGATATGTCAGTGTTTATTTTCCATAACTTGACAATCATTATGGAGCAAGGTGGCACAGACCCTACTTTCTGCAGGCCACACCCATCTACTCCTTTACTGCTTTGACTTCTCCATCCCCCAAACAGGGCAGATACCCATTTACAGCCAGATGAAGTGTGACACTTTGTTCAAACTGGGGCAGGAATTAGTCACCTGTCTGGTTGGTAACCACACTCATTTATACTTAACTCAGCTTTTGAGCATTCATTGGTGCCAGGTTTGGGTTCCTTGGCTGTTCAAATGTGACTGAGGTTGATTTATTTTCTAGCGTGTAATCACATAAAACTTTATGAAAATGCAGGCAAAAACTGATGCATAGGTACCTTACCATCTTATATGCTTTTATTTTCATTTGGTTAATTTTCTTTATTTATGTGAAAGATAAGAAGTGGGGATGAGAAGAAGGATTGCCTAGTATATGTAGTTTTTCTGGAGATTTGTGAAATGGTTTGGGTTTTTTTTCATAAGAATTACTCATCACTATTTCATTGCATTGTTTCTTCTTTTCAAAATATTAATGGTTTTCTGTCACAAAGAAAGAGATACTATAAAGCCAATGCCAAAGAAATATAAGAATGTAACATTTGTTTGTTGGGTTGTTTTTTTTTTGTTTGTTTTTTTTGTTGAACTCTAGATTTATTATCTCTGTAACTTAAGATGTGTTTGTTAGCTTTGTGATTTACACTTGAAAGCTTTAATTGGTGGAAGTTTGTTTGGTGCGCACATACGAAATGTTTAGTGAATATATATACATATGCACTGAATGGGTGCATGTGGACCGAGTGGGTGTCCAAGAACTAAATGTACAGGGAAAATAAATGTATAGAAAAGTGTGCACTGAAAGTAGGTGCATCTGTACTTGTGAGTGGATACAGATTAAATGTGGAGTGTGTTCGTGTACTTTAAGTGTATTGTACTGTATTGTAAGGACAGTGTTTTATATGTTTGTGATTTTTATACCTGGGGTATTGAAAGAAAAGAACTTCTGTTGTAAAAAGTTTTCTGGGGATTTCCTTTCCTGACAATCTTCACCCACTTTCTCCACCATTTTATTATTGCCCTCCCTCCTGTTCTCGCTGTTCATCCCCTTGCTTACTCTAAATCTGATTCGATTCCCTCTTGATCATCTCAACTCTTTTCAACACTGCACATCTATATGTGCATGCACACACATACATACACACCACACATACATACATACATGCATGCACACACACCACACACACACACACACACACACACACACACACACACACACACACACACACACACACACACATCACACTCACACACCACCTGTTTGTCCACTCTCATTTGCCTTGTTGGTACCAAAGAAAAACATAATTTGTCAACTGTTGTTACCTTTCAGTATATTCATTCATGGGGTGGAATTTGGCCAATTGACCGATGCACAGTGTATAATCTTGACGTTTGGTAGACGTCTGGAACATGTGGCAGTGTGCAGAGTGTTGGGCAAGACATGTCCTAAAGTTTAAGGAAGAAGTGTAATGTTCCAGATTGAAGGAGTGAAAATATATGAAGACTTCCCAAAACCCGAGTGGTGGCTGATTCAGAAAGTGATTAGTTTTTGTTTCTTAGAACCATGCAGCATTTTGTGAATTTTATCAAAGGTCCTGTTATGCAAAATGGGTGGTTGTACATGGCAAAGTGCTCTTTGTAAATTTTCATCTGTGTCTTTTTTTGATTGTTTGAACTATAGATGAGATCAGGGAAGGGTCAGAAAGTCCGTGAACAAAACTCTACAGAGTTTGCACCGTATCAAGCTATTGCTCAGAGCTTGCCCAGATCATGGGTATACAATGTAGGTAAGCCAGTGCACTCTCACAGTCAGGTTTGATACTGACTTATTTTGTGCTTGGCACATGCCATCCAGCAATGGTTTCAGTGGTAATTGCAATATTGAAGTAAGTTGTCCTTTTTATGTATGCTCAATAAATAATCAAATGAAGTAGGGGATGGAAGACTGGTCAGTTTCCACCCTGGTTTCATGGATATGCAGGATGTTACCAAGAATTCTTATTTGAAGAAACCTTGTGCAAGGTTTTTCTCTTCTAATTCCCATTCACTCACCATCCAGATTTCTCCACTCGAAACAGAAAGAATAGTAACTTGTTCCCACATAAATTTTCTCTTCATTTTAGTTTGCTCAATGTTAATCTGACTTTGTCTCTCTCTGCATTTGTCTGTCTTCTTCAAACACAATGTCTTATTTTTGTTATTTTCTTAAAGTTGGAAGTGTTTAAAAGTGCCTGTTTTCAGACTATTTCATTATGTATGAATATTATAGAATTTGATGAACACTGATCACTGAAAAAAAAAAAAAAAACTACAGCAAAGATTGAACAATGTGGTGACTTAATTTAAGTTCATCTGTTACCTTACTAAAGTATTCGTGTTGAAAAATTTGATCCTCATTCACAGTTGTGTTGTTCATTATGAAAAAATGATTACAGTGTAGAATCTGTATCTGTCTTTCCTTCTTAAAAAACATTGCTGTCTTGCTCTCTCTCTCTCTCTCTCTCTCTCTCTCTCTCTCTCTCTCTCTCTCTCTCTCTCTCTCTCTCTCTCTCTCTTTCTCTCACTCTTCCACACACACACACACTCTCTCTCTGTCTCTCTCTCTCTCTCTTTCTCTCTACCTGTCTCTCTGCACAGGCATACATATTATAGGTTTATACTGCTGTGTGGGGCTTTTTGTATGTAAATGAAAAGGGTGGGAGATACACTTGCGGCAACAAAAGATAGATTCTTATGGAGGGCCATGGTCATCTACACAGGGTTGATAATGATAAAATTCAGTGCATTTAGTATGATTTACACACACACACACACACACACACACACACACACACACACATAAGTATACTGACTGTAAGGATATTTCATCTCTGGGATAGCATTTGATTTCATTAATTTCATGATACAACCATGACTTGACATAAATGAATAGACTTGAATAAAAGAGCACAAGAAAAGAAGGGTGGGACACAAATTCAGATAACCATTTTTCTTCTACAAGTGAACATCACTTCAGATTGATCATGATGTTGATGCTTTGTAGTACACAGTTTAATTGTTGACAGGGTTGGGATTGGAGGTCTGTTCCTTTCTGAAAGACCCACATCTATACAGTATTACTAGTTGAACTTTGTCACTGATATGTTGAGTTTGAAGATCATGCTTGAAAAATTTAGAACTTTGTGAATATTTTCATAGTTGATATTTCAGTGTAGAAAAACTGTAGGTTTCAGAACAAATGTTTGGGGGGGGGGGGAGGGGGGTTTCTTTTGTCATTCATAGGTTGAAAAGCTTTATGGATCAGAAACAAAACGAAGAAAGAGTTCACTGTTCTTGCTTCTATGGTCATATGAATGAGTACATTTACTTACTATTTTTGTGTCACATGTTTGAAATAAATCTGTTTTGTTTTCCAAGAACTGTGTACAGTAACTGATTTTGTTTAATTTTTTGATTCATGTTATTTTCCTTTAGTGAATGAAAATGATTCATGTCTGAATTTTCTCTATAGCCTGTTTAAATAATAATGAATAAATTTAAAAGTTTAATGATGATAATAACAATAGTGATGACAATAATGTGAAAAATAATAGTGATAATAAACAATGATGATTTACAAATGTAGTCCAGTAGCTAGTTTCATCGTATTTGTTTAACAAAGCTTTTGCCTCCCAGAATTCCATCAGGATTCTGGATCAAGTGAGAGAACACGAGAGTTTGTCATCACGCAAAGAGTTCCCGTCAGGGTCGGGCGTGTGGCGCTCGTCTGTCCTCTTCTCTCTTTACTCTAGCTTCACTAAATGTTTTGGAACGAATCAATTGTTGTTTGTAATAACTGTGACTTTCGAGTGTACATTTCAAACTTGAATTCTAAGGTATGCCAGACAATTTGATATTTATCATCTTAAACTGTTGGCTGGCAGGTGGATTAGTTCCATGTAAGCAAGCATGGTATTGACTCTACACAGCAACCTCTTTGTGTCTAACTTCCAATTGCTAGTACAAAGAAACAGACTTTTAGTCTTGTCGACCACTGTATGGTCCATACTGGCTACTTTGTAGTCTCATTTGGCATCTTGCAAAGTCCCATTGTACTTGTGTAGTCCCACTTGGCTGTCTACAGTCCCAAATTCAGCTTTGCAGTGCACGGTAGTTCTGTCATCATTTGGTTGTATGGTACCATTTCACTTGTCTCTGTCAAGGTCAAAATGGCAGATACCGAACCGGTCAAGACAGAAAGAAGACAAGTTAAAGAAAGACAAAATCAAATCCCACTTCGAAGTAGGACAACATAAAGGGAAAAAGAAAGATGATGAAGACTCACAGATGACCCTTGGCAAAATTCTAGATGCTATGTCCTCTCTTAACATCTAAAACGGGTGAATCTCGGTCAACTACAAATGAACTTAGCTCTTGCGTAATCATCATGGAAGACCTTAGAAAATGCAGCGACCAGGATGGGTGAGAAAGATGAATACGGAAACCTTCCGAGTCTGAGCAATCCCAGAAAGAGAAAAGCTTTTGACAGCTTTGACTTGACAACATCATTGATGATGATGATATACCAGACACTGACGACGATTCATATTTTGGTTTTGACTTGTATATTTGCATTGAATGAGAAGGGCCCAATGTGGATGACGCACTTGCATCAACATTTGATAGAGGACTCAAAAACGAGACAGAAAAAAGATCAAGGAGCTGCTGCAGTCTTGTACTAGACCAAAGAATATTCTATCCATGAGAGCACCAAAACTAAACCGTGAATTAGATTCTCTGGACACCTTTTCACAGAAACGTGACAACCATCTGGCCAGTGTATAGAATCTAATAATGGGAAGCCTGAGGCTAACATCCTCATGGACAACCTAAAACAGAAGCAGACAGAAAAGAACTAGCCCAGCCCAGAGAGATTTTTCATAGATTGGCAAATGTGTCACAATAGTACCTTGGTTGCTTACATTAAGAAAATGGGCAGCACAAAACCTGCATGCGACAAGATTACCACGGAAATTTGGTTATGGTGCCAACAGTCAAACAAGTTTGTATGAGCAGCCCGTTTACCAGAGTCTAAGCATATAGATGCTGATTTTGAGTGTAGGACCTAGAAACATGAACTGGAATGGAGTCTAGACTTTGATGTTTTTACGGACATTATACACCCAACTTGAATAATGCTCAGTCGACCTGTTCGCATCCAGATTAAATGCTAAAGTACAAAAATATGAACCTAGGAAACTATACCCAGAAGCATGGGTGGTGGATGTGCTTAGCCTAAATTGGGAACAGTTCTTCAGCATCTGCTTTCCTCCTTTCGACCTCATCCCAAAGATTCTACAACAACTGGAACTACGAAAGGCCGAGTGCATCCTTGTCACCCCAGTGTGGTCAACTCAGCCTTGTACACCAAGATCCTTCACATTCTGACAGATTACCTCGAAAACTAGATCTACATACCAACCCATCAGCTGGCGAACTTCATCAACTCCGGAACAAAATAAGGTTGATGGTGTGCAGATTGTCAGGCAAGCTTTGCAGGCACAGGGACTTCCTACAGAAACTGCAACAATCATCATGTCAGCTTGGAGACGAGGGACGAAGAAGGTTGCGACACTTACATCAAAAGATGGTTACTTTTCTGTTCTGAACGGGATGAAAATCTCTTCTCTCCCTCCCCACCAGAATTATTGATTTTCCTCACTGCTCTTTTCCTTCTTGGCAAAAGTTATACCTCCTTAAATGTTGCTAGGAGTGCTGTTTCTGTGTTCTCTTTGAATGACGACAGATCTGTAAGATCCTATCGTTTAATTGGCAAATTCTTAAGAAGAGTCTTTAATCAGAAGCCTACCTTACCCTGCACTGGGGTTGCATGGGATGTAGAGACAGTTCTTGACTTTCTCAGGAAATGGTCTCCAGCTAAATGCTTGTCCTTTCCCCAATTATCATCGAAGGTAGTATCCCCCATGGGGATGCCGGGAGCGCTTTCAGTATAAATAGTATCCCCACCTTCTGCAAATTTTGTGCCAGAAATCTCTTCTTTTCTGTCACTCGCTTTGTTTCTGCCTTGTTCCTTTGCTCTCTGTCGTTTCTCCCTATCATTTTCTGCCTTGCTGGTCCATTCGTCTGTTGGTGTTCGATAAAGTCTTATATGCTTTTGCTTAGGATTGATAATTGGGTACACATGTATTGAGTGCATTTTTGGCCCTAGGGTGGTGAGATGTGCTGAAGCAATTTAGGTCATTTTTGCGCTTTAATTTGTATTCAGATATGTTTTTTAAATCCCCTGTGCAATAAATTGGACGGAGTGGTCAACGATGGGGGCATGCACTTAGATTATGTGCACAAATGCATTGATCTGTGTACCTAATTTTTTCTTCTTTTTTTTTCCTGTTGAAGTTTTGTATGTTTTGAAGCAGTTAAAGCCCTGATAGGGCTCTACACAGTCGGCTGGATTTTAAGCAACAATAGCACTAACAATAACTGTGGAAGGTAGTGATGCTGTGTTTGTTGATATCGGGTCAACAGGGCCAGACTCTGGCTGATGGATACCTGTAACATGTCTTGGAATGAAAGAGAAGTTAGATGTAGGATTGGAGACTTGCTCAAAACCTCAGCACCTACATGACATCAGTTGGAACTATCCTTTACAGCCTATCCACCTGACAGATGAATTTGCCTAGTTACCTACCTATGATCAATACCTCAAGCACTCAGAAGTATTACAAGGCTCTGAAACCAAACGTTTTATCACCAGGAAAGACCCCCATAAATGCATCTCCTGAGACACGTTAAGACATTGGACAAAGATTTGCTTGTCTACCTACTCTGCGGCCACATCAGAAGTGGTAGGGAATGTTCTCTTAAAAACTGTCCTGAAAACGGCAGGCTGGAAACATAAAAGCACTTTCGCTGCATATTACCACAAACCTATGCACACACAGGGTCATTTTGGCAAAGCTGTCCTTCAAGGAAATGAAGACAAACAGACGCAGGTCTCTCAAATCTTGCTTGATCCAGAATCCTGACGGAATTCTGGGAGGCAAAACACCACAATCAAAGTCACCTTGTGACATTTGAGTGGAGTTTTACTGACCAGTATGAAGTCAGGATGGGATCAGGCGCCTGTCCCTTAATCTCTATGAATGCTTCCTGTTTTCAAACAAAATAGAATCTCTCAACTCTCTTAAGTCTCTATTTCCTCCCTTGCCTGATCGTGCCTGCATCATTTGCATGTTCAGTGTGATGAAGTCTCGCGTTCTCTCGCCTGATCCCATCCTGACTTCATACTGGTCTGCAAAACCCCAGTCAAACGTAGCAAGGTGAGTTTGTTTGATTGTGGAGTTACTCCCCTGAGACAGCAACAGTTTTCCCTGGGTTTTTATATTCAGTCTTCACATGAGACCTTGAACTTTTTATGACCACTGTGCAGCTGGCTCTGTTTCTGCTGGCTACTTTGGACTGGAGGTCAAGGTTTAAGGACTTGTCTGTAGACAGCATTCGTACATTGTAATTTAATGAACAGTAACACTTAGTGACTCGTTTGCATACAGCGGTCATACACAATAATTTAATGAACGGTAACAATGTTTGATTTAGGTTGGTGTGGTCCTCAGCTTTAAAACATAAAACCAAAGACAACCAAAAGAAAAGTGAATGAATCTTAATTCACCAGTTTGGAAAAATGAAAGTTACAAAATAATGAACATGATAATGGAGCCCAGCATGTGAAAGTTAACATCTGATATGCATTCACTTCTTCTGTACAAAACACTTGTAGCAACTTTATCTTTTAGAAGAAAAGCTGTTTCGTTTTTCTTTTTTCTTTATTTTTTTTGGGGGGGGGGGGGGGGGTAGATTTGTTACATTTAATCAAACACTTCTGTGATTCTGAGGCCAGGCTGTACAGATTTTTCTTGAGATTTTTCACCACTCGTGGTTGATATGTTCATTTACATGCAACTTGAATTACATTCATATATCTGTGAAAATCCCAGACCATATAACAACCCATTGGTTACCAATACCAGTTGTCATTTCTGAATATTTTCCCTCACTATTTTCAACCCTACCTCCCCCATCTCTAGAACTTTGTTGGTTTATGGCTGGCTTTAAGTATGTTACTGTTCACCAGTTGGTTGTATATTTTGACCAATTGGTGATGTGTTTCTCCATTTACGCAGAATACAGACCTGTAACATGAATGATCAAATGTGATTAATACAAAATTTTTGTTGACCTTCAAGGGGAAAAAGTCACCATTTTCACAACAAGGAGTACATTGGAATGCCAAATTTTGTAAAGGTTGCATTTTTAACTGAGCAAGTTTTTAAAATAATGTTTGTATTCATTTATTTGTTCTTTGAAAAGGAAGGATTCCCTCTGAATGGACCAAGCTGCCTCCAGACTGTGTTGACTAGAAGAGAGTACACTAGCCTGTGATCTGGGGCCGAGCATCACTTTTTGTGATATTTTATCTAACCTTATTTGTTATGGACCCTAGTATGAATCATTTGTACATGTCATTTAAACAGCAAGGTGATAAGACGAGAGACAAAGTATGTCCACATGACTATGACAATATGCCAGAACAGAAATGTCTTTTTTCCTCTTTTACTTAGGGTACTATTGTTTGTTTGTTTTTTCCTTTAATTAGAGCATTATTGGGTATTCTTTTTGTTTCAACAGGCTTTAAGAGCGTAGAATTCTCTGTAGATGTTTTAATCTATTTACATATCTGAGATGGCGTTTTCAATTGCCCAAGCTATAAACAGCACGGCAGAATGCCCCTATCCACAAATATCTCAGTTGCAATGTTGTAAGCGAAGAGGCAGAAACTAAGCTTTCTAACTTGCCTTGTCTTTCTTCTTTCATTCTCTCTTTCATCCATTCTTTTCCTTTGTTTCTTCTGTATTTCGTCCATTCTTTTCTTTCTGGCCTTCATTTATTCTCCGGCAGTCTGATATGCCTTGTCCTTTGTCCTCTTGACATGTTAGAATTTATTCAGTGATCAGTGTTCTCAGTTCGGTGATGTGATGCGATGTAGTGAAACATTCAGGTAAAAAAGGGAAAAACACACAGGGCAGACTATGATGTGACCGGGTAATGTCAGTGTGTTCACAGAGTATAGGGCTTGACTTCTTTATTGAACATATTGCATTTGGATTTTGAAGTTTTCCATTGATGGATTGATTTTTTCATTCCATATCTCATGAATATTTTATGTGATGGCAGGTTTGAACTAGTGGGTGGGAGATTGGTGTTAGTCTCAAGGACTAGCCGGTAAATGTTGTATGTATGTCAGCAGGGAAATGTCTTTTTCTTTTCTTTTCTTTTGTTGTGTTTTAACAGGCAAGCAGGAAATTGGGTGGGGAAGAAGCTGCTAACTGGGGGATGCTTGCTTCAGTGAGGATTGCGTTTGAGTTTGCTTATGAACATTTGTTTCATAGTGGCTTGTGAAGCCAATGTCTTTTTTATGAACAGTATATCGTCAATAAGCCTATTGTAATCTGGGTGCATTTATCATTTGACTGTTGTTACCTTTGTTCTGTTTTTTGGTTTGTTTTAGTGTTATGCCAATCATGCTTTGTCAAAGAGAAAGGTTGTGATCTTGTTTTTGTGAAATCATGATTATTGGAGAAGAAAAAAGAATGTCTCATTTTGTGACTTTCATGATGCGTATTGTGTCATGCTGACGTCTTGTTTACCGGACACCATGCTGTCTGATTGGGTGGGGTTTTTTATAAGACTATTTGGTGTAATTATAACATGTTTCTTATGAATCAGCATTGCATATTTTTTGTGGCTGTTAAAATTCTGGATGTAATGATTCCTGTTGTTGATGGGTCTTGTGTTGGTGTGGTGTTTGTGCAGTCTTGTGATCTTGTTTGGTGGCAGAGTGCTGCAAATATGATGTTATAATTGTTCCAGTTGCTTCACTCTTCAGCTTTGTTTAGACAGCTGGAGCTTATATGGGATTACATATTTTTATCGAGGGAATGGGGTGTGTCATGGAGAGAGGGTGCTCTGTAAATTGCCTATTCTTTTGAGGGGAGGAGCATATATTATTGCATCGCCATTTCTTGTTGAGTTGGGGGGGGGGGGGGGGGGTTTGTAGTGGTTCTTTACTCTGTTTTAAATTTGTTAAGAGGAGGTTATAGCCATAGGATTGCATACTTTAGTTAGAGGTGTTAGTTTGTATGGAATTGTGTACTATAGGATTGCACTCTTGTAAAATTGATAATGAAGGATGTGATTGAATGGAAGTGGGTATTACTTAATGCATGTTTTACTCTTTGCAGAATTATACTTTTTAATAACATGCTCAGATAATGAAAAGAAATTTTGTCAGGTCTTTAGTCATAGATGGGAAAGTGAGTATTGAATCATCATTTTCAGGATTCATAATATCTTTCAGGTGTCACATAATAAAAAATCAGTTGAATTTTAATGGGAGTAATATTGCAGATAACTTTGTAATTGAATTTGGAAATTTTTATTTCAGAGAAGAAATGTAGTGTTGGTATTTTGCCCATCACAGTGTCAAGATTTTGCTGTTTTGTTTTCGTTTTTGTAATGGGATTAGATGGTGTGTTTTTGATGCTGATCTGAAGAAATTTATTTTTGGATAATTATCAGATTGTGTTATGATTTTTTTTTTTTTTTAACTTTCTTTCTCCGAGATATTGTTAAAAGCAGTCCTTTGTGTTTTCTGTTATTTTCTTATATTTTTGAAATTATGAATATCAGGAATCTGTTTTATGTTACTTTTTGTTCTTATTTAGACGCATTTTGAAGGAAATATTTTCATCACTTAATGGAAAATGGATGATGAGAATGATGATGATGAAGACATCCCCATTGCAGTATTCCTTGTTGACTTGAAATCAAAGTTGTTGATTCCATGTTCAGACAATCGTCGTCTTTTACTTCGTCTTCCGTCAGTGATGTACATCTTCAGCATGCCAGTGAGCTCTGCTTCGTTCAGCTACAGGTTATGCCCTTTTATGCCCCAGTCTTCACACTTCTCCCCAGGAGGGATATGAGAGTTTTTTTGGTTTTGTTTCATGTGGAGTTTAACATTGTCAGAATTTCCTGGGCAAAGAAGTATTTGTATATACTCTGCAGAATTGATGTATCCCATATTTAATTTGTTGATCTGTGGTTTTATTAGATGGTGAACATTTCAGTTTCATTTCTATTTTTCTTTTCATATAGTTATTTAGTGGGATTTTTGGCATTGCTTACTTTTTATATTAAACGGAAGATAATGTCTTGTGTGTGTGTGTGGTTTTTTTTGTTTGTTTGTTTGTTTGTTGTTGTTTTTTAAACAGGTAAATTTGCAAAGTTATCAGATTTGCTTCTTTGTCATATTTACTACTGGTACTTTGATTGTGGAACTTTAGATGTCGGTTCTGTACCATGCTTGGTTTATTTTGACAGTAGTCATTGTTAACTGGTGCACATGACCATGGTGGGTTGTGTTTTAGTGATTTAAATGGGTGCAACAACTGTATCAGTAATGCTGTGTTTCATTAGAATTCCTGTAGACATGTGTAGTCAGACTCTTGGCTAGCTTCCTGGAGTAAGTTCAAATGATTATTTTCCTTGATTGATGACTGATTTTTGTTTGTTTTTCAGAGGCACTTTTACAGGTAAATGTGAAATGTGAGATTGGGATGGATGGTGCCACTCACTCTCCCTTGTCTAGCTTTTGTTATGTCTCCAGCTTCTTCGCTGCCATAAAGACATTGTCTCCTTGTAACTTTTCATCTTTATTTTGTGTTGTCATCAACAAAAACTGTGGAAACCTCACTGTAATAGGTTAGCGATATATGTACATAAATAATGAGACAATAGTGATAATAATAAAAGGGGGGGGGGGGGAGGTTGTACTGGTGACATACTTCTTGTACTGTTCTGTGGTGACACACTCCTCCAAGGAGAACACCCAAATTTTACACTGAAAGCAGTTGTTCACGGGTTAGATGATTAGTTGTATACCAGTGATGAAAAGGGCCATCTTCCCCAGCTCATGGTAACTGCCATGGAGCTTGGTTGTCATTGGAGTGTCTAGTTGCCTCACCTGTCCTTCATAAGGGTGGCATTTTTGGAGCACACGCTGTGCAATCTGATCTTCCTGTTTACAGGGACAGGTTGGTGAGGGCATCACTTTCAACTTCTGGTACATGTGATTATTCAGTCTGTTGTGCCCAGTTCGAAGTCTTGCCAGAACACTTTGCTGCTGTCTGAACAACAGGTGGTAATTGTCCCTGGTGTTGTGAATGCCCTGATGATATGACACATCTTGCTGTAGCTGATGCTGTTGTTTGGTTGTTCTCCTGCAGTGCCCTCTTTTGCCAGGTGATCAGCCTTTTTATTTCCAGGGACTGAGCATGAATCCACTGCAGCATCAGTCTTCAGAGATGGGAATTGTGTGCCTTAATACGGAATTCCATATTTTTGAGAGGCCCACTGGCCATTCTCATGAAATGTGCAAATCTGTTAGAAAACTTGAAGGCATGAATGTCAAAGCTCACTTTGCCGTTGATCACTGTCCAGTTCCAAAATGGTTCCTGTCTTCAAATGAAGTAACCTTTCTTGGTTGAATTTAGCTGAGTAAGCTTTTTTTTTCTGTTTGAAGATTTGTGTTCAGCTGACATTTTTTCTTAAACTAAGCGACCATATGGTGAAGTGGAAGACAGTGATGTTTAGGAAGCTTGCTAATGATGAAAAGGCACTTGCTCGTGATAATGAGAAAGATGGTAGGAATTTTATCTGGCTTTAAGGGAAAAGTTTAGATTCCATGTTTAGAAAATACATGATTGGAAATGTGTTTCACTTGTATATTAGACTAGAGTAGATGTGACATATTCATTAACACCAAGCATCCTGATATATGGGCTGTGTGGTTGACTGGGCGAAAAGGAAAAAGAAGACACACCAGGCTTTGAGTATGAGTTGAGAGATGACTCTAATGGCATAGGTAATATGAGAGATTTCCACGGAGTAATCCTTTCCATATGTATTAAGTTGAATACTACTTTCACATGCAAGGAGGGACCATGATTTCCCTTTTAAAAAGTGAAAAACAACTTGCTGAAGATCTTTGTCTGAAGCCTGAAGTAGGAAATGGCTTGCAAGAGGGCTTCTCCTTCAGCTCTGTAGTTCATGTAGTGTACCCCTGTGGCCAGGATGCCTGCACCTCCATCAGCTATGACATTGGTTGCTGACCCGTCAGTGAAAACATCAGTCCATGCTTCCTGAGAGTACTTTTTTGCAATCATGATGAGGTTGAGGGTCTGCTTCAACTTACCACCCTATTCATCTGGAGGAAAGAGATAGGGGACTGTAGTGCAGATCATGATGTCAGGCTGGCCTGCTGTCAGGGTTCTGGAGAGGCCGCTCATCTTTTGGCAGTTAGTCTTCATATTTTCAGGACAGATGTTTGCATTCATTGACGAAGCTGCTGCTTATCAGCCATTTTTTGCAAGACTACTCAGTTCATGGGGTTGTCTAGAAGGAGCCAAAACATTCCTGCCTGTACCGTGATCTTGGCTTGTTTCACATTGGTTTAGAGGTTGGATGCCTGTAAGTCTGATGTGGAGGACCTAATTCTTGCCTTATTTAAGGTCTGTTTTTGACCAGTCTGTGGAGCTGTACTCAAGGGTTGGCCTGCCTCTGCCTGGTGAACAGTTTTCAGCATCCTCTCGTTTACTTCCCTCCTTGGGAAGTGCCTGCTAACTTGGAAAGGATCGCCAGTGTGTGTCTGTCCTTTGTCTCTGCCTTTGTGATGTGTGGCTTCCTGGTTGCCTTTTTGTCAAAAATGACACAAAGGTAGGTGGCTTCATCCTCCTTCAGTGGGATTTCGCCAAGAGTGACAGTACCAGCCTTCTGATTTGGAGACAGGGTGAAAATGGTGTTGGAAGATTTGTCCTTGTTAACGGCAACACACAAGTCATCTTCTCAGCTGTTCAGCTTACCTACCGCCTGCTGCATTTGGTAGGTAGCAGTTGATGCATACTTTTCCTTGCACCACATCACCAGATTTGTGGATAAAGTGCTGCCTTAGAAAGCTGTTTTTAACACAAGTTACAGTACAATGCACTGGCCTATGAATGATTAAAATGCATTAGTCTGTGAACAGTAACAACACGTTGGCCTCTTACATAGGCGTATGAACAGTTACAATACATCAGTGAATGAAAAGTTATATACAGTACATTGGCTTATTGAACAGTTAAATACATTGGCCTGTGAAGAGTTCAGTACATTGACATGAACAGTTACAATACAGTACATTGATATGAACAGTTACAATACAGTACATTGACATATGAACAATTATAGTGCAGTACATTGACATGAACAATTACAATACAGTACATTGACATATGAACAATTACAATACTGTACATTGACATCAACAGTTACGATACAGTACCTTGACATGAACAATTACAATACAGTATGTTGATATATGAACAATTACAATACAATACATTGACATGAACAGTTGCAAAACAGTACATTGACATATGAACAATTACAATACAGTGCATTGACATATGAACAGTTACAGTTCAGTACATTGACATGAAAAGTTACAATACAGTACATTGACAGATGGAACAGTTACAGTACATTTACAGATGAACAGTTACAATACTGTGCATTGACATATGAACAGTTACTGTTCAGTACATTGATAGATGAACAGTTACAATACAGTACATTGACAGATGGAACAGTTACAGTACATTGACAGATGAACAGTTACAATACAGTACATTGACAGATGAACAGTTACAATACAGTACATTGACAGATGAACAGTTACAATACAGTACATGGACAGATGAACAGTTACAGTACAGTATATTGACAGATGAACAGTTACAGTACATTGACATATGAACAGTTACAATACAGTACATTGACAGGTGAACCGTTAAAATACAATACATTGACATGAACCATTACAATACAGTACAATGACATGTGAACAGTTACAATACAGTGCATTGACATATGAAATTACAGTTCACTACATTGACAGATGAACAGTTACAGTACATAGACAGATGAACAATTACAGTACATTGACAGATGAACCGTTAAAATACAATACATTGACATGAACCATTACAATACAGTACAATGACATGTGAACAGTTACAATACAGTGCATTGACATATGAAGTTACAATTCAGTACATTAACAGATGAACAGTTACAGTACATAGACAAATGAACAATTACAGTACATTGACAGATGAACAGTTGCAGTACAGTACATTGACAGGTGAATGGTTACAATTCAGTACATGGACGTATGAACAGTTAAATACAGTACATTGACAGATGAACAGTTACAGTACAGTACATTGACAGATGAACAGTTACAGTACAGTACATTGACAGATGAACAGTTACAATACAATACATTGACGTATGAACAGTTATAATGCAGTACATTGACAGATGAATGGTTACAATTCAGTACATTTGACATGTGAACAGTTACAATTCAGTACATTAACATATGAACAATTACATTACAGTACATTGACATATTAACAGTTACAATACAGTACATTGACATATGAACAGTTGCAATTCAGTACATTGACATATGAACAGTTACTGTACATTAACATATGAACAGTTACTATACATTAACATATGAACAATTACAATTCAGTACATTGACATATGAACAACTACAATACAGTACATTGACATATGAGTAATTACAATTCAGTACTTTGACATATGAATTATTAGAATTCAGTACATTGACTAATGAACAAAACAGTACATTGACATAGGAACAGTTACAATACAGTATATTGACATATGAATAATTACAATTCAGTACATTGAAATGTGAACAGTTACAATACAGTACATTGACATATGAATAGTTACAATACAGTACATTGACATATGAACAATTACAGTTCAGTACATTGTCATATAAACAGTTACAATGCATTGACATATGAACTGTACAACACAATACATTTATGTATGAACAATTACAATACAATACAGTGACATATGAACAGTTACAATACAGTACATCGACATGAACAGTACAAAACAGCACACTGACATATGGACAGTTACAATACAGTACATTGGCATATGGACAGTTACAATACAGTACATTGACAGATGAACAGTTACCATACAGTACATTGACATGAACAGTTACAATACAGTACATTGACATATGAACAGTACAATACAGTACATTGACAGATGAATGGTTACAATACAGTACACTGACATGGATAGTTACAATACAGTACACTGACATATGAACAGTTACCATACAGTACATTGACATATGAACAGTTACAATACAGTACATTGACATATGAACAGTTACCATACAGTACATTGACAGATGAACAGTTACAATACAGTACATTGACATATGAACAGTTACAATACAGTACACTGACATATGGATAGTTACAATATAGTACACTGACATATGAATAGTCACAATACAGTACATTGACATATGGATAGTTACAATACAGTACACTGACATATGAATAGTCACAATACAGTACACTGACATGTGGACAGTTACAATACAGTACATTGACATATGGACAGTTACAATACAGTACACTGACATATGAACAGTTACAATACAGTACACTGACATATGGATAGTTACAATACAGTACACTGACATATGAATAGTCACAATACAGTACACTGACATATGGACAGTTACAATACAGTACATTGACATATGGACAGTTACAATACAGTACATTGACATATGGACAGTTACAATACAGTACATGGACATATGGACAGTTACAAGACAATACACTGACATATGGACAGTTACAAGACAATACACTGACATATGGATAGTTACAATACAGTACATTGACATGTGGATAGTTACAATACAGTACACTGACATATGGATAGTTACAATACAGTACACTGACATATGGATAGTTACAATACAGTACACTGACATGTGGACAGTTACAAAACAGTACACTGACATATGGATAGTTACAGTACAGTACACTGACATGTGGACAGTTACAAAACAGTACATTGACATATGGATAGTTACAATACAGTACACTGACATGTGGACAGTTACAAAACAGTACATGGACATATGGATAGTTACAGTACAGTACACTGACATGTGGACAGTTACAAAACAGTACATTGACATATGGATAGTTACAATACAGTACATTGACATATGGATAGTTACAATACAGTACATTGACATATGGATAGTTACAATACAGTACACTGACATGTGGACAGTTACAAAACAGTACATGGACATATGGATAGTTACAGTACAGTACACTGACATGTGGACAGTTACAAAACAGTACATTGACATATGGATAGTTACAATACAGTACACTGACATGTGGACAGTTAAAAAAACAGTACATTGACATATGGATAGTTACAATACAGTACACTGACATATGGATAGTTACAATACAGTACACTGACATGAATGGACAGTTACAAAACAGTACATGGACATATGGATAGTTACAATACAGTACATTGCCATATGAATAGTTACAATACAGTACACTGACCTGTGGACAGTTACAAAACAGTACATGGACATATGGATAGTTACAATACAGTACATTGCCATATGGATAGTTACAATACAGTACACTGACATATGGACAGTTACAGAAAGTACACTGACATATGGATAGTTACAATACAGTACACTGACATATGGATAGTTACAATACAGTACACTGACATGTGGACAGTTACAAAACAGTACATGGACATATGGATAGTTACAGTACAGTACATGACATGTGGACAGTTACAAAACAGTACATTGACATATGGATAGTTACAATACAGTACACTGACATGTGGACAGTTACAAAACAGTACATGGACATATGGATAGTTACAATACAGTACACTGACATATGGATAGTTATAATACAGTACACTGACATATAGACAGTTACAAAACAGTACATGGACATATGGACAGTCACAATACAGTGCATTGCCATATGGACAGTTACAATACAGTACACTGACATGTGGACAGTTACAATACAGTACACTGACATGTGGACAGTTACAATACAGTACACTGACATATGGAAGTTATAATACAGTACACTGACATTATAGACAGTTACAAAACAGTACATGGACATATGGACAGTACAATACAGTACATTGACATATGGACAGTTACAATACAGTACACTGACATGTGGACAGTTACAATACAGTACACTGACATGTGGACAGTTACAATACAGTACACTGACATTGGACAGTTACAATACAGTACATTGAACATATGGACAGTTACAATACAGTACATTGACATATGGACAGTTACAATACAGTACACTGACATGTGGACAGTTACAATACAGTACATGACATGTGGACAGTTACAATACAGTACACTGACATATGGACAGTTACAATACAGTACACTGACATGTGGACAGTCACAATACAGTACACTGACATGTGGACAGTTTACAATACAGTACATGACATGTGGACAGTCACATACAGTACACTGACATGTGGACGTTACAGTACAGTACACTGACATTGTGGACGTTACATATACAGTACATGACTGTGGACAGTTACAATACGTACGAACTGAATGTGGACAGTTACAATACAGTACATTGACATGTGGACTGTTACAATACAGTACATTGACATATGGACAGTCACAATACAGTTACATGTACATGTGGACAGTTACAATACAGTACATTGACTGAACAGTTTCAACACAGTACATTGACATATGAACAATTACAGCATCTTGGGTTGACCTATGAACCGTTATTGTGCGCATCAGTTATGGTTTCTTAAGCAATGTTTGCATATTCAGGGCGTTTAGAAGCAAAGGAAGGCCTCCACACCTCCGTACCTGAACCACACTACCCTACACAATGTCTGAAAGCACAAACACTGCTGCATAAGAGATTAAATGACTTGATTCTTTGTCAAAGAGGCAAATGAAAACTACAATTTCTGTATAGATTTACATGGCCATCATGCCAATGATATATTGGCCATAAAGCATTATAGCAACATCTGAATATTTTGAGAATTTGGACTGGTTCCAGATTTTATCATAACCACTGAAAAAAGAGATAGTCAAAGAATTTGCTTCACGTTTCATCTGGTTAATTTTTGGTTTTCACCTGAAAGCTGAGGTTAAGCACCATTATGCACTGGCTTGATTGTAAGGATATCACACTAGTCCCTCCACTGTAAAGAACTAGCTGTCCCTTTTTAGGGACAGAGAAGGTAAAACATGAGGGAGAGGAAGATGGGTACTGTTGTCATTATGCTATTCCTGAGGGAAGTTGAGATCGCTAACACCTCATCCCTAAAATACTGCATCTGTTAATTGAAAAAATTTGATGCAGAGACAAAAGTTGACGTGAAGAAAACTGATCTCTACCTTTTGTTTAAAGGTACCTGCTATGTTGAGCATTTTGTATTGTCGTCTTGTTTTTCTTTCAAGTTGTTTGGATCCAAACTGTGGCATGGCAGAAATGGAGAGAGGAGTATAAATCAAATGCTTTGCAATGGAATGTGGGTATTGGTGCATGTGGAGTGTGGGTTCGGATGCAAGTGGTGTGTAGGTATCAAAATGAGTATGGGTACCAGTGTGTGTGGGCACCAATGTATGAGGAGTGTAGAACTGATGTACATGGAGTGTGGGTGTTGATTTGTATGAAGTGTGGGTTGTGATGTATGTGAAGTGACACTGATAGGTATGGATACCAATGTATGTGGAGTGTAAGTAACAGTGAATATGGGTACCAATGTGTGTGGAGTTTGGATACCAATGTATGTGTGTGGAGTTTGGGTACCAATGTATGTGTGTGTACCAATGTGTGTGGAGTTTGGGGACCGATGTATATGGAGTGTGAGTAACAATTAGTGTGGAATATGGGTAACAGTGAGTGTAAAGTGTGTTTACCGATGTGGGTGTTGATGTGTGTGTGGAGTGTGGTTAACAGTCAGTGCAGTACCAATTATGTGGAGTGTGCGTAACAGTGAGTGTGGTGTGGATACCAGTGTTTGTTAAGTGTGCGTACTGATGTGTGTAGATTGTGGGTACCAGTGTGTGTGGAGTGTGTGTGACAGTGAGTGTGGTGTGGATACCAGTGTTTGTTAAGTGTGCGTACTGATGTGTGTAGATTGTGGGTACCAGTGTGTGTGACAGTGAGTGTGGTGTGGATACCAGTGTTTGTTAAGTGTGCGTACTGATGTGTGTAGATTGTGGGTACCAGTGTGTGTAGATTGTGGGTACCAGTGTGTGTGAAGTGTGCGTAACAGTGAGTGTGGTGTGGATACCAGTGTTTGTTAAGTGTGCGTACTGATGTGTGTAGATTGTGGGTACCAGTGTGTGTGACAGTGAGTGTGGTGTGGATACCAGTTTGTGCTAAGTGTGGGTATTGACGTGTATGAAGTGTGGGTAACGATGTGTGTGGAGTGTGTGTATAGATGTGTGTGGAGTATGGGTATAGATGTGTGTGGGTAACGATGTGTGTGGAGTGTGGGTATTGATGTGTGTGGAGTGTGGGTATAGATGTGTGTGGAGTGTGGGTAACGATGTGTGTGGGCACTGATGTGTTTGGGGTGTGGGTACTGATGTGTCGGGTACTGATGTGTATGGGTACTTATAAGTGTGAGGTGTGGGTACCAATGTGTGTGGGATGTGGGCACTGATGTATGTGGGTACTGATGTGTGTAGAGTGTGGGTATCGATGTGTGGGTGCCATTGTGTATGGAGTGAGGGTACTGATGTGTGTGGGTATAGATGTGTGGGTACCAATGCATGTGGAGAGTGGGTATCAGTGTGTGGTACTGATGTGTGTGGTGTATGGGTACCTATGTATATGGAGTATGGGTATCAGTGTGTGTGGTGGAGCGTGGGTATCTGTGTGGGTACTGATGTGTGTGGTGTATGGGAACCAATGTGTATGGGGTGTGGGTACCAATGTGCGTGGAGTGTGGGTATCAGTGTGTGGGTACTGATGTGTGTGTTGTGTGGGTACTGCTAAGTGTGGGTATCTGTGTGTGTGGACTGTAGGTACTGATGTGTGCTATGACAGTGTATGGCCAGCTGGACCAGTGAATGAAGGTGCTATAAAGTATGTATGTTCTATTGTCACTTTTATTTTTCAAGTGATTCAGTTCTTAGATCTACGCAGAATTGAAATGGTGAGATTGCTTTTGTTTTTTCATTAAAAAATGTAGTGGGTAGTTTGTTTTATGATCCATTTTATTTGTTTTGTTATTCTGATTCAGAGCATATTTGGAGTGGTACCCATGCTGGAGATTTTATCTGTATTATTATTATTGTTGTTGTTATTGTTATTATTATTATCATTATTATTGTTGTTGTTGTTGCTACTGCTGTTGTTGTTTATCAATACTATGAAATAGAATTCTGTTTCTTTAATTTACCTCTGCATAAAACTTGCATGTATCTGTGTGTGTGTGTATGTGTTGTTGTTTTTTTTCTTCTTTTGTGTGTTAGGTTTTGTTATGTCTGTATATCTGATAAAAAGAAAAAATCCCTATGTTTTTTGATTTTGCATAGGTGTGGAATGGTGCCATTTGCTATTTAGTGATGTATTTATTATGCTTTTTTTTTTGTTTTGTTTTTGTTTTTACTGAACTGTTCATTTGTTTATTTATTTTCTCTCGCATATATATTTTCCCTACAGATTTGGGAGGGTGCTGGTCTGTATTGATTTCTTTGTCTCCCTCCCTCCCCCCAATTTGTTTCTTGGTGTTGGCCATGTGTTTATATTGCTTGATATTGGTGATTTTTTTCACCTAGATGTTTGTGGGACTTAGTTTTATTGCTTAATATATTTGTAAACTTTTTTTTTTTTTTTTTTTTGCCTTCTTAAATTATTTTTCAGTCTAGTTTTTTTTTTCAAATATATGAAATTCATTAGATGAAACTTACTTATGCATGTGTGCTTATTGCTTATCGTGTACATTGGTTACTATTTTTGTCATGATAATGACTTGAATTTTTTAATGGTATTTTTGTTTTAGTGCTCTTTATTAGTCACATCTTGTTCTTATTTGTTTTTTCATTCATAATTCTTGTTAGAGCAATAATTATTTAAAAAGAGCTGCCATTTTTTGTTGTTGTTGTTTTTCATTGTGGCTTGGTATGATGTATTTGATTTGTCTGTGAACGAAAAAGAAAAATATATATATATATATATATATATATATATATATATTATATATATATAATATACATACACATAACATACACATATACATAATACATACATATAATATATAATACATACATATATATTATATATATATATGTGTGTGTTGTGTGTGTGTGTATGTATATATACACACACACACATATATATATACACACACACACACACAATATTTAATATATATATATATATATATATTATGTGTGTGTGTGTGTGTGCGTGCGTGTATATATGTATATACATTTTTTTATATATATATATGTCTAGATCTGTATATATATATAGATAGATGTATAGGTATATGTGTGTGTATGTGTATATATATATATATATATATACATATGATATAGTGTGCATGATTTATATGTTGCATTTTTTTTATTAATTGATATTGTTCTTCCTAATGGAAACCTACAACCAAAGATTTTTTTAAACTTGCCAAGATCGTTTTGTCACTGGGTAAAGTCAAGCTGTAGAGTTTGTTTTTAAAGATAGAGATGATAGAATTATGGCATTTTACCATGAATATGTACTTGATGAGCAAGCACGCACACACTCACACACACACATATGCAGCAAACAATAGATATATAGATGTGCACAGACACATTCTCTCTCTCTCTTTCTCTCTCTCTCTCTCTCTCTCTCTCTCTCTCTCTCTCTCATATAGATGTACACAGACACATTCTCTCTCTCTCTTCTCTCTCTCTCTCTCTCTCTCTCTCACACACACACACACACACACACACACACACACACACACACACACAGAATATGTGATATGTGACTGAATGTTGTTTTTTTAACACTGAAATGTTATGGATGATTGTGGGTGGCTATGCACTCTTTTTTTAAATTTCATCGGCACCCCCCACTGGGATGTCAGGGACCCTTTCAGTATAAATAGTATCCCCACTTTCTGGCAGTTCTGTGCTAGAAATGCCCTCTTTTCTGTCACCTCTTTGTTTCTGCCGTATTCCTTTGTTTTTTGTCATTTTTTCCTATCATTTTCTGCCTTGCTGGTCCATTCACTTGTATGTGTTCGATAAAGTCTTATGTATTTCTCTCAGGATTGATAACTGGGTACAAATGTTAAGTGCATTTTTTGCTCTAGGGAAATGAGATATGTGGAAGCAGTTTTAGGTAATTTAGGCATGTTTTTAATGTATGTTTTAGTGTCTTTAGGTATGTTTAAAATTGTGTTCAGGTATTTTTTTTAAATCCCATGTGTGATAAATTGGATCGAATGGTCAGTGTCAAGGGCATCTCTTTAGATTATGTGCGTGAAGGGCTCTACACGGTCGGGTGGGCTTTAAGGAATGGGTGGGGAAGTTTGCGTATGAACATGGGTGTGGGTGAGGGATGAACGATAAGTTCTTATTTTGGTGGTGGAGAATTCAACTGTTGTGTATTTTTACATTTATTCGTTGATTTGATTAGTTATTCTCTTTTTGTTGTTTTGTTTTGTTTTATTAGAATTAGATGAGATGATCTACCCTCACACTTATCGTTAAATTCTTGCATGGGCCCTAACTCTGGTTTAAAAAATACATTCACGCCAGTACAACAGCAGACCATTCAACGTAAATAAGTCATTTACTTCTAGAGGATTCTTGACGGTATACCTGGTTATAAAGCGATCTTGCTTGATTTGCAAGTTTAAATTGTTTATTAATCAGCATTAATTAATTAATTTTATTTGTACACGTGGTGCGTCATGGTATCTCGTGTTGTGTTTGGTGGCGTCACTCATGACGCAATGTCTGTGTTCTAAAAGTGCTTTATTAGTGATGTCATTTTTTTCCTGTCATGACGGATCAGTGGTGTATATTATTATTACTATTAATGGTGTGTGTATGCGTGTCGCAAGGACATTTTTCCAGGTTCTGTGTATTGGATGTATCTTTTTGTGCTGACAATCAATTAAAATCATCCCCCGAATTGACTACCAGTGTGTGTATATGTGTGTGTGTGTGTGTGTGTGTGTGTATGTTTCGTTATTTCTTTTAACGTCTTTTCACATAAGTATGTGCTTTTAGACAAAAAAGGTAAGTAAATAATAATAATAATAATTACAATATTTATATAGCGCAAAATCTCGACAAAATCAAATCTAAGCGCTGAAACAGACAGACACACACGCACGCACACACACACACACACACACACACACACACACACACACACACACACACACACACAACACACATGGCTATAAATGGGGAGAAAGAATAAAAGCAATGGAAAATTATAGAGAGCATATCATATACAATTATATATTAAAACAAAGTGATTCCCCTCCGAGCGGAGACAGGCTGCAGAGGGGGGTTGAGTGAGGTTAGGATTTTATGCAGAGGAGAAAAGGTGAGTTTTGAGAGCGGACTTGAAGGAGACAAAAGTAGGTTGCTGACGGACTGAGAGAGGAAGTTTGTTCCAGGAGAGCGGACCAGAAACAGAGAAGGCTCGTGGACCATAGGTATTGAGCTTAGTGCGTGGAAAGCGAAAAGTCAGAGGATCGGAGGCAGAGCGGAGGTACGTGAGGGAACATAGATCTCAAGTAGGCTTGACAGGTAATCGGGGGCTGCGTTATTGAGGCTTTTGTAGCACATGGTGTCTAGTTTGTACTGTATGCGCTTTGATACAGGGAGCCAGTGAAGTTGTGCCAGGAGAGGAGATAAGTGGTCAGCTTTTTTCTTTTTGAGTACAAGGCATACAGCATTGTTTTGAATGCGCTGTAGGATGTGAATGGTGGAGGCAGGAAGACCAGACAGAAAGAAAGAAAGAAGACAAGATAAAGAGGTGTCCATGAGGTGGAAAAAATCTATGAAATCATCAAGGCATGGTGTCATATGAGATAACATCAAACAATTTAACGAACAAGAGAAAAGCAGTAAGAATATAAGAACGATCAGGCTTCATCAGTACTGCTCAGGGTTGTGTGTGTTTGCTCAGGGTTGTGTGTGTGTGCTACAAGCATGTAAGGTCCTGTGCTGGCGTATGACAAGCCATCAGTAATCAGAAACTTAACAAATAAACAGGGGTAGGTGGGAGTTAAAGCATAAAACAATCGGTCTTAAACAAGGAAAACGACCTACGGGACTGTGCAGTAAACTCCTAGCAATGTGTAAAATAACAGAGTGAAATCAGTATGTTTCTGTTTTAGTTTTGTAAATGATGCAGGAAATAAAGTCTCATTTGCTGACAACACAAAAGGTTATTGTTATGTAATCACTTCAGATATATTTGATGGTTTTACTGAGTTTAGTCCGAAGTGAATTGAGAGATAATCTGTAAGCTAAAAGTTATTTCCAGCCTTGTAAAACCTAACGATGAAGAGGCGAAGGTGACATTGCGCTTTCACTTTGTTTTCTAATAATAGCATTCATTTCATGTTCAGAGTTGTAAATCAAGCTTAGTACTACCAGCCCAATTCATTGCGGCATTTTTAGCGATTCTGTCGATTCAATCGTTAGGTATGATAATTGATACCACAGTGGGATGGGATCCAGCAAAAAGTAACTTGTGTATTATTTGTTATTAAACAATGAATTAGAAATTTTATCTCAATGTTAACATACTATTTACTTTATATTTGTAACTTTTCAAGGATTGTAATGCAGATTTCGAATCTACACATAATAAGATACTGAATAAAGCTATGGGTAGATCTACTATATATTTCAGTCCATTGACTTCCGGGAATAGTTCGGAGGACATTCGGGAAAGACCGAAGGACACTGGGAAAGACTAGATCTGCGGGCTTTGTGGGTTGGCTTCCCACCTTGCCTTTGATAACATGCCACGAGTTTTTCAAATGAAAGATGCTCCCAGGATTCACCGAAAGGGGGAGAGAATGATGAATCCATCGGCACTGACTCCATCACGACTGGAAACGCACAACGGACCATGATTAATGACCAGTTGGAATTTCCGTGTGCGTGTGGAAGGAGATTCACCACCAAACGCGGCATGAAGATCCACAGGACAAAAATGGGCTGTTTGAAGACACATACGAACCAGCAGCAGCGCACTGCGATAGCAGGTGAGACGTTGGATGACCAAGGCCAGGAATTAAACCATAGTGCCAAGGACATCCACGCTGACGGTTCTGATGCGGATTTTGCACAAGCTCTTAACGCCAAACGTGGAAAACTCAATTTGCCGCCTGCCGGTGCAAAAGAACAATGGGAGAAATTAGATGAGGAACTTGTCCTTAAGCTGAATGCGCTAATAGGGAACAGTACGCTGGAACACAAACTTGACACATACGGAGACATCATATACTCTATCTGCAGGGACACTTATGGAGTGAAGCAGCCAAAGACAAAAACGCCTCCCCAGAAATCCAGAAGACAGCAACAGATGGAGAGCATCCGGAGGGAGAAAAGGAAGCTTAAAAAGCGAATGAAAACTGCCTCAGAATTCGAGAAGCAAGGGCTCCTGGAACTCTGGAAAGATCTGAAGGCCAAACACAATGCTCTCAGCAAAGTGGAATCAGCAAGGCGAAGAAAGAGCAAAAAGAAGAAGACTCAAGATCGTTTCTTCAAAGATCCCTTTGACTTTTCAAGAAAGCTGTTTGAACAACCCAAATCAGGGACTCTCACAGTGGGCAAGGAAACCCTAGAGCAGCATCTCAGGGAAACATATTCCGATTCTCAGCGCGAGGCACCACTTGAAATCCAGAATCTGGTTTGGCCTGCAGCGCCAGAAGGAAAATTCAATAACAAACCACCAACACTGGATGAAGTGAAGAACGTAGTAAAGAAAGCCAGAGCCAAGTCAGCACCTGGACCAAACGGAATACCATACCTGCTCTACAAGAAATGCCCAAAAGTGCTCGAGTGGCTCCACAAGATGATTCGATCAGCAGGGAGGAACCAGAAGATCAGCGACCAATGGATGAGAGCTGAAGGAGTGTACATTCCGAAGGAGCAGAACTCCAGCAGCATCAATCAGTTCAGGCCAATATCACTTCTGAACGTCGAGGGGAAAATCTTCTTCTCTGTTATGGCAGCAAGATTGACAAAATACCTGACTGAAAACAAGTATCTGGATATGTCAGTCCAAAAGGGAGGCATACCAGGAATGCCTGGATGCTTGGAACATGCCACGTTGATTTGGGATGCCATCCAAAAAGCAAGAACAGACAAGAGAGACATTGACGTAGTTTGGCTTGATCTGGCGAATGCATATGGATCAGTTCCACACGATATGATCCAGCTGGCTCTTGAAATGTATCACATCCCAGAAAACATCCGAACAATGCTGAGGAAGTATTTCCAAGGGTTCTCAATGCGGTTCTCTACCAAAGAATACACCACGGACTGGATAGACCTAGAGGTGGGCATTGCAATGGGCTGTGCAATCTCTCCCATACTGTTCGTGTTGGCAATGGAAGTCATCTTGAAAGCTGCAATGAAGAGTTCAGGTCCAGTGAATCTGGGAGATGGATACCAGATGCCTCCTCTGAAAGCTTTCATGGATGACACAACAGTCTTGTCCACGGATGAGGAAGAGACACACCAAATCTTAAAGCAGCTGGATGAGCTGGTGGCCTCTTCAAGAATGAGGTTCAAACCTAAGAAATCCCGAAGTCTCTCACTGCGAAAAGGAAAAGTGGCAGATTCAGTCAAATTCATGGTAGCCAACCAAGCCATCCCCACTGTCACAGAAGAGCCAGTAAAAAGTCTCGGAAGATGGTATGATGACTCCCTGAAAGACACACAAAGGGATGTGAAACCAAGCAAACAGCAGAAGAAGGCCTGAAGAAAATAGATAACTGCGGACTGCCAGGCAAATACAAAGTCTGGTGTCTACAGTTCATGCTGATACCAAAGCTGCTGTGGCCACTGCTAATCTATGACATTTGCACCAGCACAGTGGAAGCAATGGAAGCCAAAATCAACAAATACACAAGAAAATGGCTCGGTGTCCCACCTGGTCTCACTGATGTTGCATTCTACTGTCGTCAAGCAATGCTGAAGCTACCTCTCAAATCCATAGTGGAGGAATACAAAGTTGGAAAAGCAAGACTGTTGAGCATGCTGGAGGAATCGGAAGACAATATCGTGAGATCAGTTCATCCAAAGCTGAGAACTGGCAGAAAGTGGAAAGTCCAAGAGGCTGTAAACAATGCCAAGAGAAACCTCAGCATCAAAGAAATAATTGGACACACGCAAACCAACAGACAGGGACTGGGAGCAACAAAAATGCAGTGGTGGTCCAAAGCCAAAGGGAAGGAAAAAAGAGACATGATCATACAGGAGTTGAAGGAAGAAGAAGATGTCAAAAGAGTGCAGAAGGCAGTCCAGCAAGGTCAACAGGGGCAATGGACAACATGGGACAGTGCACTCCAAAGAAGTCTCAGCTGGAACGATATGTGGCACATGGCTCCTCTAAGGATAAGCTTCCTCCTCAGATCTGTATATGACCTGCTCCCCTCGAATGCAAACTTAGTGAATTGGGGGAAAGCAGACGACCCAGCATGTCCGCTCTGTCAGAAGAAACAAACAGTGGAACATGTCCTAAGCTCTTGCAAAGTAGCGCTAGCCCAAGGAAGGTATACATGGAGGCACAACCAAGTTCTGAAAGTGATCACAGATGTGGTTAGCGAAAAAACCATGACCCCAAACGCACCAATTGCTATGACAACGTTCTACAAAGCAGGAGGGAAACAGGTCTGGCCCGAAAGTGCTATGACAACCAGCACATTGCCAAAGGGTCTTCTGGATGGAGCAGTCGACTGGGAGTGTACAGCAGACCTCCCAGAGTGGAGAAATTACCCAGATGTCATCAGCAAGACAGGCATGAGACCAGACATCGCTCTCCACTCTGACTCCTCGAAACAAGTGATTCTGATAGAACTCACTGTGCCATACGAAAGCAGAATGGAAGAAGCACATATCTACAAGACCGAAAAATACGCCGGTCTTGCCAGCACCCTGAAGAAAGCAGGTCTGCGGGTCAAAATCTTCGCCATAGAGGTCGGGGCAAGAGGGTTTGTGGGCACCTCCGCTTATGATCTCATGAAACAACTCGCCATTTCTGGGAAGAAGAGGACTAGAGCCCTTAAAGCGATGGCAGAGGCAGCAGAAAGGAGCTCAAGCTGGATCTGGGCAAGGAGGAACGAAAAAAGTGAACTTCATAAGGATTAAATTCCCTACAGATGATGTGTGCCCCGTTAGCACATTGGTAAAACCGCGTACCGCAGTTCTGAAGCGCAGAATCGCCCAGGTTCGATCCCCGGCGTGGGAAAAAAAAAAAAAAATAGACAACAGCAGAAGGGCATCCAGGAGTCATGACCTGGATGTGGCCCGGCCCCCCGAGAGTGTAAGGAATTCAGGGCCGAAACACTTGTCTAAAGGGGGTTACTTCTCTGAAGACCTTCTGTTGTCTAGCTCTCCCTAGAGTTTCTTTCTACCAGAGCCATTAGGATGGCAACTAAAATCTACATATAAAGATACTAAATAAAGCTATGGGTAGATCTAATATATATTTCAGAGCCATTAGGATGGCAACTAAAATCTACACATAATAAGGTACTAAATAAAGCTATGGGTAGATCTACTATATATTTCAGTGCCATTAGGATGGCAACTAATTCAGGTGTGAAGATTGAATGTTCCTGTCCTAAATAGTAAGCCTTTTTCCACTTAAAATTTAAAAAACGTAATTTAAAAAAAAAAAAAACCTGCGTCTGCTTCACCATCATCTAGAACAGAGCCATCAGCAAATATTTTCAAATGATGTAAATATTTTTGTGTAGGTGTGACTGAACGTCAATTGCTAACAAGTGTATATTATCTTTTCTCAAGTCAATTTCAGTGTAGTTGATAACAAAAGCGTCATTGGACAATTCGCAGGGGGATAGAGGACAACATATCAGTTTATGTGAAATTTGTTTATGTACTAGGCCTACACTGGAAATTTCGAAGAGCTCATTTGTGTTGGTGATATTGTTTCTTGTGCCTTTATTGTTCTTGCTCTCTTAGTGAAATGGATGTCAGACCAAATTTTAAGTTCCATATCGGCATAACTAGCTACTGCAATTGCTCTAACTACATATTTAGCTGCTGATAACTTCCTCCAATCTTCCAAAAGAAGGATGCCAGCTGTTTTATATACTTCTTGTGTTTTTGTATATATTGATACTCCAAAAGCATTTTTAACAGCTTTACTAAGCTTTGAAGTTTTCTCAAATAACAATGTGGAGCCGAAAAATATAGGCCTACCTCTTGGCCATAAGCCAACTTTGATCTGACTAAAGGTGTTACAAGATGTAACGTTTCAGTGTCCTCCCCCATGACTGTTTACTAAGTATTTTTTATTAAATTATATCTTTTCATAGCTTTGTATAACAATGCATTATTAATATGTTCTTTCCATTGTAAACTAGAAGTCAAGTGAACTCCGAGAAATTTCACCTGAGTAGTATATTTCAGTTCCTCTTTATCAATTTTGAACAGTGGTAACTCTTTAGGACTAAGACCATTATTAAAAAGCATCATGTGTGTCTTTTCATTGGATATTTCCAGACCGTAAGAGGAAATATGATCGGGATGATGTCTTTGAGCCCCCGTCTCATTGGGCCCCCGTCTCATTGGGCCCCCGTCTCTTTGGGTCCCCGTGTCTTTGAGCCCCCGTCTCGTTGGGTCCCCGTCTCTTTGGGTCCCCGTGTCTTTGAGCCCCCGTCTCTTTGGGCCCCCGTCTCATTGGGTCCCCGTCTCATTGTGCCCCCAAGTCTATATATGACCTTTCAGGGTCAACGTAATTTAAAGGGTAATTTAAAGGTCAAAGCACGTTGGTGAGCATTACCAGTCCGTCGACAGCTGACGAATTCTGTCTGGGAAATAATCTAAAGTAATGAGCTGCGTCTACATCCCATTACTGGATTTGTCACTGTTTGTGTTTCAGTTACCATGTAGAAACGTTGTTTCTCAAGCGCTGTGTAAGAAACTTTTGTGAACCTGGCAGGTATGAAATGTGCAAGCTCCAGAAGGATGAATTTTGAGTGCATGATCCATTATTAATGCAAAACAGAAGTTACAGAAAGTGAGTGAGATCGGAGTCATAAGGTTGCCATCCAGGGGCGTCGCGCTGGTCAAAAAACTGGTAATGCCATTATTATGCCGCAGTTCAGCGTCTCATTAAACACTGTTTCAAAGTGCACTGTTATACAGTATTGTTACCTTTAACAAACGCAGTAGACACTTGTTGACGCCAAGTCAGGAAATGTCTGTGTTCATGAGAAGTTGGAGGAAGTTTAGTCGTGTTTAACACTTTAAACTATCTGTTACCTCTTCTTGGTCTTGGTAGAGGAGGAAAAAAACTTGGTGAACCATGGCCTCCCCGTCCCTCGCGTGGGCGACTCCCCTGTAATAAATCCCAATAGACACATTTATACATTTTGGGTCGATGCGACATTTTGGGCCTCTACTAAACATAATAAGTTTTAATAAAATTGCCTAGCAGTTTTCTCTGGGTGCTATTCCACACATTTTTAATCAATCAAACACACACACACACACACACACACACACACACACACACACACACACACATTTGCAGCAGCAGGGAACATAATTATCTTGTTTATTATGCTGGGGGCCCAAAGAGACGGGGGCCCAATGACACGTTTTCTTTATTACTACAGAAAAGTGTGGGGCCCAATGAGACGGGGACCCAATGATACGGGGGCTCAAAGAGATGGGGGCTCAAAGGGACGGGGGCCCAAAGAGACGGGGGCCCAATGACACGTTTTCTTATTACTACAGAAAAGTGGGGGGGCCCAATGAGACGGGGGCCCAAAGGGCAAACCCCATATGATCAATTTCGCGTTAATAGATTTTTAATGTAGTTTATTTCTCTTAAGAGGTCTTCCTTTTCAATCAAACATTCATCCAGATTGCTATACCATCTGCATACTGAGCTTAGTTTACATTGTTTGAGGCTTGTGTTGGCAAGCAAACCAAAAAGGACGCGTATTCAATACAACAAGACAAGACAAGCGCAAATTTTCGGCCAACCGGCCTTTGTCAAGCGCGAATGCACGATCACGAACAGACACCAACCAACGGATAATAAGAAAAGGACTAAAAACTTCCCTGCAGCCTCGTCCAGTGGATAAAATTGATTTCATTTAGTCCCTTTTTATCCACTGGACGAGGCTGCAGGGAAGTTTTTAGTCCTTTTCTTATTATCCGTTGGTTAGTGTCTGCTCGTGATCGTGCATTCGCGCTTGACAAAGGCCGGTTGGCCGAAAATTTGCGCTTGTCTTGTCTTGTATTGAATACGCGTCTTTTTTGGTTTGCTTGTTCTTCTGGTTCCTGTTTGCTTGGACGCTGGCAGTCGCACTTGTTTTGGATCTTGTGTTGGCAAGTCATAGATCAAAATATTAAATAATAGAGGCGATATTTACAGAACCCTGTGGAATTTCCATGTTTACATATCGTTTTTCAGAGTATTTACCTATTTTAGCGACTATACTTTGGTCACTTACAAATGCTTTGGTAAAATAATAAAGATTACCTTTGAGACCAGTATATTTTAATTTCAACAGGAGTCTGGCATGCATACTTGGTCGTACGCTTTTTTTAAGATAAAAAAAGGTTTCTTTTAGCAAACTGAGTTTTCATTTGAGTTGTTGATTTGACTGAATGGTTTGTCATCGACCTACCTTTTCGAAATCCAGATTGGTTAATAGGTATTAAATTATTTTTCTCACAAAAATGAGTCAGTCGATTCAATGTACTTGTTCCATTAGTTTCGAAACATGGGATGTAAGCGAGATAGGTCTGTAACTACCTGGATCAGAGCGGGGTTTATTAGATTTGATATAGGTAACACAATTGAAGTCTTCCAAATGTCAGATATATGACCACTTTCCCAGCATTTTGGTATGATATTGCGTAAGTATTCAATGCGTTTCTCTGGTGAATGATTTGAAAGGGTAAACGAAATGCCATCCAGTCCTACAGCCGATTTTTTGTTGTTCAAGGAGAGAAGAACTATTTTTCAATTCTTGTAACGTAATTTTTGAATTCATGTACATCTGAGTATTCTGATTTTTCCGTCTTTTCTCCCGTATTGGCGTAGACAAGCTACTGGAATCACTTGCTCTCGAAAAGAACTGTACAAATTGTTCAGATGACGAAGGAAATTCTTTGACTTTAATCTTAATAGGAAACTGTGGTAAATGAAAACCATTTTTCATTTGTTTGACCTTATTCCAAAACTCAGGAAGATTTTTAGGCCTGGAAATTTGTTGAGAGCAAAAATCTTACCAATAACGCTTTTTGGCTTGGGCTATAACCTTGTCCAAACGAATTTTTGCCGCTTTCATATTGTGATGGTCTTCTGGAGATTTAATTTTTAAGTTGGTTTTGTACTTTCTTTTTTTCATTCTTCGCTTCTTCACATAATTGATTCCATCAACTATTTCGAACATAAATACCTTTGTTTATTTTTTTGTTGTTGTTTTTGTTGAATTACTGCCTCACGTAATGCGTTTGTGAAGTGTAAAAAATTCATATCATTAACATTAAAATCTTACCTAGTTCGCACGGTCGTACAGATATCTAGGTATAACGTCATCCTGTTCTGGTGCGTTATCAAATGGTTCATTGATAACTGTGACAGTTAACAGGTGATCACTTCCAAGGGAGTCTGATGTAACATCCCACATGCAATTAATGACGAGGTCAAGTGATAATAAAGTTAAGTCAAGAGCAGAAGCCTTAATGTGTTTAGGATTATCTGGAATTCTAATCATTCGACCATCATTTAACAATACTAAATCAGAGTCAACGATAGTTTCAACAAAATGATTGTTAGATACATGTTGGCAGTCCTTGTCCCAGAATGGAGAATCATCATCATCAGGTGCCCTGCCGAATGGCGTTGGCGACCATGGACTTCCAACCATCTCTATCTCTCGTTGCCCCCAGCATCTCCCCCACCCTCCTCATCCCCAGCCACTCTGCAAGTCCGTCCAGCATTCTCTCCCTGGGTGTACCTGGTGCTCTCTTTCCCTCCAGCTTTCCCGTTGTGACCAGGTGCTCCAAATCCCCCTTCCTCATAAAATGGCCTATAAATGTTGCTTGTCTTTTCCTAATCTTCCTTATGAGTGATCTACTTGTATCTGCCTCCATCAAGACTGTCTCGTTTGTTTTCTTTGCTGTCCATGGAACTCTCAACATTCTTCTGAGAAACCACATCTCGGCTGACTCAATCTTGCTCTGGCTTTGTTGCTGACTGTCCATGCCTCGCATCCCTACAACAGTATTGGTTCTATATAACATCAACGACTCTCTTTCTGATGTTAATTGATAGGCATTTGTTGGTAAGAATGCTTGTCATCTTCTTGAATGCTGTTTTGGCTTGGCCGATTCTGCCAGCTATTTCCAATGTGCATCTGCCATCTGATGAAATGACCGTTCCCAGGTATTTGAACTTATTAACCTGTGTCAAGGTTTTGCCATTTGCTGTTATTTTGCATGAGGGGATTTCATGTTTTTTACTGATCACCATGACTTCAGTCTTCCTGCTGTTTAGTTCCAACCCATTACCTTTGCTTTCTATTTCTAGTATATTCACAAGGTTTTGTAGGTCCCTTTCATTTTCTTCAATTAGCATGATGTCATCTGCGTACCGAATGTTGTTTATCATTTTCCCTCCAACCCTTTAATCCAGGGTCTTCTTCTAGGTTTCTCATGATGTTTTCGCTATATAGTGAAAACAGATCTGGTGACAAAACAACTCTGTCTGACTCCTCTTTTTAATGTTTTGGAAAGAACTTACATTGTTTTCTATTCTCATTGCAGCTGTTTGTTCCCAGTACATATTCCTGATTATTCGTAGATCTTTTCCAACAACATTGAGTCTCTCTAGTTGGTTGATCAATTCTTCATGTCGTACCCGATCGAAAGCCTTGGTATAGTCAACAAAGCATAAATACAAATCCTTATTCATCTCAGTTGACCTCTCTATGATAGTTCTTTGGATGTATATGGCATTAATAGTTCCTTTCCCTTCCACAAATCCACACTGTTGTTTTGCTATTTCTCTTTTGATTCTATTCCTTGTCCTCATCATGATTATTCTTAATAGGATTTTTGTTACATGACTCATCAAAGTGATTGTGCGATGGAGTTCGCATTCTATAGCCCTGTCTTCTTTGGAAGTGCAATGAAAATTGATTTTGACATATCTTTGGGGATTTTTCCAGTGTTGTAAATTTCATTTAGGAGGACTGTTATTTTTTCTATGCCAAATTCCTCCAGGGCTTCAATCATCTCTGTAGTAATGTTGTCTGGTCCTGGGGCTTTTCCTGGTTTCATCTTTTTCAGTGCTGCTCTAACTTCATCTTTCATTATGGGTGGTCCTTCAAAGATTTTTTTTATAATTTGTTCTTCGTTTCTGTCATCCTCAAAAAGGTCTTTAATGTACTCTCCCCATCTGTCCAGTATTTTGTCTTTTTCCATGATAAGCGTGCCATCTTTCGATTTTAAGCAACCAGTTGATGTGCATGTATTTTTCCTGTGGACATTTTCTTCAATTCGTCTGTACATACCCTGAGGATCCATTTTGTGTCGGTTTTCTATTTCTTTGCATTTTGTGTTCAGCCAAGCTTCCTTAGCTTCATTGCACCTATACCTGATTTCTTTGTTTATCTTCCTGTATATCTCCTCGTTTCTCTTTGCCCTCCTCCTTTCCTCCATCAAGCCCAAAATTTCATTAGTCATCCAGCTCTTTTTTGCTTTTCTATCTGCCTTAGGGATTTCTTCACAAGTTCATTATCGAATTTCTCAACTTTGTCCATTGTTCCTCATAGCTCACCGTCACCAACGTCTTCCAGAGCACTGAATCTGTTTTGAACATGTACATTAATTTTTTTTGACGTATCACTTCATCTGTATTTAAGAGTCCAAGGTATAGTTTGATGTTGCTTTTGGTCTGTTTCTTTTTCCTCAATTTCAGCCTAAACCTTCCCATTACAGGATTGTGGTCACTGTTGCAGTCTGCGCCTGGTAGTGTTTTTGCTGACAGTAAAGAATTTCTAAATGTAGTCAATCTGATTTTTGGTATTATCTCCTGGACTCATCCAAGTCCATTTTCTTCTATTAAGCTGCTCAAACCAGATGTTTCCTACTATGAACTCATTCATCTGTGCCCATTCTACAAGTTTCCCTCCCCTTTCATTTTGTGTACCAAGGCCATGAGGTCCAGCTATATCCTCCACCCTATCCTGTCCCACTTTAGCATTAAAATCTCCCATTATGACTGTAACTTCTTGTGATTTACATTGGACCTTGGCCATCTCTAATACTTCGTAGAAGTTGTCGATGTCTTCCTGAGTACTTGCGGATGTTGGTGCATACACCTGTATGATGTTGATATCAAATGGTTTGCCTCCCAATTTGACCAGCAAAACTCTGTCAGACACAGCCCAGTATCCCTTAACTGCTTTTGATTTGTCTTTGTCCATTATGATGCCTACTTTCATGTGAATTACCACCAGAGTATATCACTGTGTATTCTCCTGATGTTATCATGCCTGCCCCCTTCCATCTCACTTCCCCTAGTCCTAAAATACTGATGTTAAGCCTTTCCATCTCCATTTTGATGTTGTCTAATTTTCCCTTCTGCAACATTGTTCTGATGTTCCATGTTGCTATTTTGGTGTTTCTAAGTTTGACTTTAGGTTTAATTTTGGTCGCAGTAGCTGGCTGACGGTCTGGTGTCACCTGCGCCGCATGACAGTCCCTACTGGACAAAGGTGCTCCACAGGAGCACCTATTGACGTCGTTAACTTCATTCTTCATCTTTCTTTTGTCCATGATTGTCCTGGAGAAGACTGCGATGGTGGTTTCCCCTTACCTTCCATCTGGGTTTTTTTTTCAGGGTTCCACAAGGCAGTGGAGCTATTTACCCATAGCTTGGGGATCTGGTTCGTGGGCACCAGGGCATATCCACACGTCGGTGGGCCTACATGCCGCACGTCTGGGGGCCAGACCTACTCCGAGTCCCTCGAGATTTAGCCTGAGTCCGTGAGGTGCTCAGTTACCGCCTGTCGCCACGAGGAGGCACAACGTAGGGCTTGCTGATGGAGAGGCTATGTACTGACAGGAAGTCTTACGCCTTCTGCTCTTCTTTTCGCTTAGCTGCAAGCAGCAGTGTTAGCCAGCGGTGTAGGCTGTGAAAGTGAGAGGTGACAAGCGCGCAGTCACTAGTATAGTCACTAGCCGACACACTAGACGCATCACATCCACATTTGACAAGCCTCCTGCTATAAAGATATTAACCCCGCAAAGTGCTTAAGCTGTCACAGACCAGATGGTGGCCAAGTTGCTACTCTCTCTCTCTTCTCTCTCTCTCTCTCTCTCTCTCTCTCTCTCTCTCTCTTCTCTCTCCACTCTCTCACTCTCTGTCTCTGTCTCTCTTTGTCTCTCTCTCTCTTTCTCTCTCTGTGAGTTGTCATCCACCCCTCTCTCTCTCTCTCCCTCTCTCTGTCTCTGTCTCTATTTGTCTCTCTTTGTCGCTCTCTCTCTCTGTCTCTCTCTCTCTCTCTCTCTCTCTCTCTCTCTCTCTCTCTTTCTCCCCTCCATCCCTCTCTCGACTCTCGTCTCTCATTCATTCTGCCAGTTTAAGTGCTTGATATTGTTTGATTTATTCATAACACGCGCGTACGTACCACATGTACGTGCACACACGCATACACACACGCAACTGACAAAGGCTGATGAAGTCATATTTACAGTCTCCCTTTTTACTCTCTATCATATTTTGTGCTATAGTTAGCTTCTCGATCAGTTCATTTCTATGACTTTTCAGCAATGACCATTCAATTTTGATTAAAACGAATTCATAAAAATGGCAAAGATACAAGCACTTTTTTCCATTCATGACATTGACAAAGATACAAATACGTTTTTCCATTCATGAAAATGACAAAGATACAAGTACTTTTTTCCATTCATGAAAATGGCAAAGACACCAGTTCTTTTGTCCATTCATGAAAATGGCAAAGATACAAGTACTTTTTTCCATTCATAAAAATGACAAAAGGTACAAGTACTTTTTTCCATTCATGAAAATGGCAAAGATACACAAGTACATTTTTTACGTTCTTAACCACGGTAGTAAAAATACAATGTGTGTTTATTTGGACCTATGCATATCTAATATTTTGTCTTTTTTCCATAATAATCGTACCATCTTTAGATTTTAAGCAACCAGTTGATGTACACGTCTTTTTCTTGTGGGCAATTTCTTCAATGTTTCTATACATAAACTGAAGATCTGTTTTGCGTCGGTCTTCTTTTTTTTTTTTTTTTTTTTTTTTTTTTTCGCTTTGTTTCCAGCCAAGCTTCCTTAGCTTCATTGCACCTATTCCTGATTTCCTTGTTTATCTTTTTTGTATTCTTCTTCCATTCCTTTTGCCTTCCTCTGTTCTTCCGTCAAGCATAAAATTTCTTTTGTCATCCAGTTCTTCTTTGCTTTTCTTTCAACTCTAGGGATTTCTTCACAAAATTCATCTATCAAATTTCTCAACTTTGTCCATTGTTCCTCACTGACACCAACGTCCTCAAGAGTAATGAAGTTGTTTTGAACATGTATGTTTATTTTTTCACAACTACATTCATCTGGTTTTAAGAGACCAAGATTTAGCTTGATGTTACTTTTAGTCTATTTTCTTATCTTTAGTGTCAGCCAGTCTTTCCATTAGAGGACTGTGGTGACTGTTGCACTCTGCGCCTGGTAATGTTTTTGCTATCAGTAAAGAATTTCTAAATCTTTTGTTTATGAGGATTTGTACTATCTACTGGATTCATCCATGTCCAGTTTCTTCTGTTAGGTGCTCAAACCAGATGTTTCCTATTACGAATTCATTTACTTGTGCCTACTGAACAAGTTTCTTTCCTCTTTCGTTTTGTGTGCCAAGGCCATGAGATCCAACTATGTCATCCATTTTCTTCTGTCCCACTTTAGCATTAAAATCTCCCATTATTACTGTAATATTCTGTGGTTTGCATTGAGCCTTGGCTGTCTCTAATATTTCATAGAAGTTGTGAATTTTTTCCTAAGTACTTGCATATACTTGGATGATGTTGCTATCAAATGGCTTGCATCTGATTTAACTAATGTAACTTGGTCTGACAAGCCCAATATCCTTTGATAGGCTTTGACTTGTCCCATTCCATTATGATGCCTACTCCTCTTTCATGTATGTCTCACCAGACTATACAATTTTATGCTTGCCTGATGTTATCATGACTGCCCCCTTCCATCTGACTTCCCCTAGTCCTAAAATACTGATGTTAAGCCTGTCCATCTCCGTCTTGACATTTCTAATTTTCCTTTCTGCAGCAATGTTCTTACATTCCAGGTTGCAATTTTGATGTTTTTTTGTTTGAACGCAGTCGTTTGCTGATGGCCAGGTATCACCTGCGCAGCATAACGGTCCCTACCGGATAAAGGTGCTCCATGGGAACGCCTATTCGCGTCGTTTACCTCCGTTCTCTTTTGGATGGCCACGTTTATCTTGGAAATAAAGGATGGTGGTTTCCTATTGCCTTCCATCGGTTTTTGTATAGACTCATTCCCACGACTACCCACAAGGCAGTGGGGTTGATTTTCTGTCAAGGTTTACTCCCTTAGCCTTGGCCTCTCTGAGATAACCACAAGGCAGTGGTGCTATGTACCCATAGCTGGGGGTCTGGTTCGTGGGCACCTGAGCATGTCCACACACCGGTGGGCCTGCGTGCCGCACGTTTGGAAGCCAGACCTCTTCCGAGTCCCTCGAGTTTAGCCTGAGTCCATGAGGAGGCACAACATAGGGCTTGCTGATGGAAAGGCTATGTACTGACAGAGAGAGACTTACGCATTCTGCTCTCCTTTTCGCATGGCTGCAAGTGGCAGTGCTAGCCGGCGGTGCAGCTGAAAGCAAGAGGTGACAAGCACGCAGTCACTGGCCAACACGCTAGATGCGTCACATTAGCCATAATGACACATATGTGTGTGTGTGTGTGTGTGTGTTATGTATGTATGTATGTATGTATGTATGTATGTATGTATGTATGTACAGTATGTGAGACCTGCGGCCTGTGAGACATGGACCGTGTACGAGCGCCATGCCAAGAAACTCAACCGATTCCACATCAACTGTCTCAGACAGCTCCTGAAGATCACCTGGAAGGATAGAATACCTGACACAGATGTCCTCGATCAGGCCGGAATGACTAGCATTCATACCCTGCTCAGAAGAGCCCAACTCAGATGGGCCGGACACATCGTGCGTATGCAAGACACGCGTCTCCCGAAGAGACTGCTCTATGGTGAGCTAGCAGACGGCATACGCTTGCGAGGAAGGCCAAAGCTGCTCTTCAAGGACACGCTTAAAGTGTCCCTGAAAAACTTCGGCATCGTCACCAAGACATGGGAGGTCCTTACACAAGACCGCTCATCATGGAGAAGCTGCGTTGGCGAAGGTGCCGCCTCCTACGAACAAAGCAGGATCAGTGGAGCACAAAAGAAACGAGAGCTACGTAAATCCCGAGCCAACTCCCAAGTCCAGAATCCAGCAGAACACATGTGTCTCATCTGCGGCCGAGTCTTCCGCGCACGAATCGGCCTCATCAGTCACAGCCAGACACATGAAACGTGATGATCCTTGGTCATCGTCGATCACGACGGACGAACACAAAAAACAAAAACAAAAAAAATGTATGCATGTATGTATACCGTATAATTATGTGTTTGTTTATCTTTTTGGTTTTTTTTTTTTTTTCAGCATGTTAGTCTCCCATTGGTGCATCCACTTTTATTTCGATCCATACAAGACTTTAAAAACTATATTACCCTAATACCATGGTCTCTGTTGTTAAAAACTATATTACCCTTATATCATTGTCTCTGTTATTAAAAATTATATTACCCTTATATCACTGTCTCTGTTGTTAAAAACTATATTACCCTTATATCACTGTCTCTGTTATTAAAAATTATATTACCCTTATATCACTGTCTCTGTTGTTAAAAACTATATCACCCTTATACTATTGTCTCTGTTGTTAAAAATTATATTACCCTTATATCACTGTCTCTGTTGTTAAAAACTATATTACCCTTATACTATTGTCTCTGTTGTTAAAAATTATATTACCCTTATATCACTGTCTCTGTTGTTAAAAACTATATTACCCTTATATCATTGTCTCTGTTGTTAAAAACTATATTACCCTTATACCATTGTCTCTGTTGTTAAAAACTATTACCCTTATATCATTGTCTCTGTTGTTAAAAACTATATTACCCTTATATCACTGTCTCTGTTGTTAAAAACTATATTACCCTTATATCACTGTCTCTGTTGTTAAAAACTATATTACCCTTATATCACTGTCTCTGTTGTTAAAAACTATATTACCCTTATATCACTGTCTCTGTTGTTAAAAACTATATTACCCTTATATCACTGTCTCTGTTGTTAAAAACTATATTACCCTTATACTATTGTCTCTGTTGTTAAAAATTATATTACCCTTATATCACTGTCTCTGTTGTTAAAAACTATATTACCCTTATATCATTGTCTCTGTTTGTTAAAAACTATATTACCCTTATACCATTGTCTCTGTTGTTAAAAACTATTACCCTTATATCATTGTCTCTGTTGTTAAAAACTATATTACCCTTATATCACTGTCTCTGTTGTTAAAAACTATATTACCCTTATATCACTGTCTCTGTTGTTAAAAACTATATTACCCTTATATCACTGTCTCTGTTGTTAAAAACTATATTACCCTTATATCACTGTCTCTGTTGTTAAAAACTATATTACCCTTATATCACTGTCTCTGTTGTTAAAAACTATATTACCCTTATACCATTGTCTCTGTTGTTAAAAACTATATTACCCTTATATTACTGTCTCTGTTGTTAAAAACTATATTACCCTTATACCATTGTCTCTGTTGTTAAAAACTATATTACCCTTATATCATTGTCTCTGTTGTTAAAAACTATATTACTCTTATACCATTGTCTCTGTTGTTAAAAACTATATTACCCTTATACTATTGTCTCTGTTGTTAAAAACTATATTACCCTTATACTATTGTCTCTGTTGTTAAAAACTATATTACCCTTATACTATTGTCTCTGTTGTTAAAAACTATATTACCCTTATACCATTGTCTCTGTTGTTAAAAACTATATTACCCTTATACTATTGTCTCTGTTGTTAAAAACTATATTACCCTTATATCATTGTCTCTGTTGTTAAAAACTATATTACCCTTATATCACTGTCTCTGTTGTTAAAAACTATATTACCCTTATATCACTGTCTCTGTTGTTAAAAACTATATTACCCTTATATCACTGTCTCTGTTGTTAAAAACTATATTACCCTTATATCACTGTCTCTGTTGTTAAAAAACTATATTACCCTTATATCACTGTCTCTGTTGTTAAAAACTATATTACCCTTATACCATGTCTCTGTTGTTAAAAACTATATTACCCTTATATTCATGTCTCTGTTGTTAAAAACTATATTACCCTTATATACATTCTCTGTTGTTAAAAACTATATTACCCTTATACATTGTCTCTGTTGTTAAAAACTATATTACTCTTATATCATTGTCTCTGTTGTTAAAAACTATATTACCTTATACATTGTCTCTGTTGTTAAAAACTATATTACCCTTATACTATTGTCTCTGTTGTTAAAAACTATATTACCCTTATACTATTGTCTCTGTTGTTAAAAACTATATTACCCTTATACATATTGTCTCTGTTGTTAAAAACTATATTACCCTTATACTATTGTCTCTGTTGTTAAAAACTATATTACCTTTATATCATGTCTCTGTTGTTAAAAACTATATTACCTTATATCACTGTCTCTGTTGTTAAAAACTATATTACCCTTATATCACTGTCTCTGTTGTTAAAAACTATATTACCCTTATACTATTGTCTCTGTTGTTAAAAACTATATTACCCTTATACCATTGTCTCTGTTGTTAAAAACTATATTACCCTTATACATTGTCTCTGTTGTTAAAAACTATATTACCCTTATACTATGTCTCTGTTGTTAAAAACTATATTACCCTTATATCACTGTCTCTGTTGTTAAAAACTATATTACCTTATATCACTGTCTCTGTTGTTAAAAACTATATTACCCTTATATCACTGTCTCTGTTGTTAAAAACTATATTACCCTTATACCATTGTCTCTGTTGTTAAAAACTATATTACCCTTATACCATTGTCTCTGTTGTTAAAAACTATATTACCCTTATACATTGTCTCTGTTGTTAAAAACTATATTACTCTTATACTATTGTCTCTGTTGTTAAAAACTATATTACTCTTATATCACTGTCTCTGTTGTTAAAAACTATATTACCCTTATATCCACTGTCTCTGTTGTTAAAAACTATATTACCCTTATACCATTGTCTCTGTTGTTAAAAACTATATTACCCTTATACCATTGTCTCTGTTGTTAAAAACTATATTACCCTTATACCTTTGTCTCTGTTGTTAAAAACTATATTACCTTATATCACTGTCTCTGTTGTTAAAAACTATATTACCCTTATACCATTGTCTCTGTTGTTAAAAACTATATTACCCTATATACATGTCTCTGTTGTTAAAAACTATATTACTCTTATATCACTGTCTCTGTTGTTAAAAACTATATTCCCTCTTATATCACTGTCTCTGTTGTTAAAAACTATATTACCCTTATATCACTGTCTTGTTGTTAAAACTATATTACTCTTATATCACTTTCTCTGTTGTTAAAAACTATATTACCCTTATACTATTGTCTCTGTTGTTAAAAACTATATTACCCTTATATCACTGTCTCTGTTGTTAAAAACTATATCACCCTTATACCATTGTCTCTGTTGTTAAAAACTATATTACCCTTATATCACTGTCTCTGTTGTTAAAAACTATATTACTCTTATATCACTGTCTCTGTTGTTAAAAACTATATTACCCTTATATCACTGTCTCTGTTGTTAAAAACTATATTACCCTTATATCACTTTCTCTGTTGTTAAAAACTATATTACCCTTATACCATTGTCTCTGTTGTTAAAAACTATATTACCCTTATATCACTGTCTCTGTTGTTAAAAACTATATTACCCTTATACTATTGTCTCTGTTGTTAAAAACTATATTTACTCTTATATCACTGTCTCTGTTGTTAAAAACTATTACCCTTATATCACTGTCTCTGTTGTTAAAAACTATATTACCCTTATATCACTGTCTCTGTTGTTAAAAACTATATTACTCTTATATCACTGTCTCTGTTGTTAAAAACTATATTACCCTTATACCATTGTCTCTGTTGTTAAAAACTATATTACCCTTATACCATTGTCTCTGTTGTTAAAAACTATATTACCCTTATACCATTGTCTCTGTTGTTAAAAACTATATTACTCTTATATCACTGTCTCTGTTGTTAAAAACTATATTACCCTTAAATCACTGTCTCTGTTGTTAAAAACTATATTACCCTTATATCACTGTCTCTGTTGTTAAAAACTATATTACCCTTATATCACTGTCTCTGTTGTTAAAAACTATATTACCCTTATATCACTGTCTCTGTTGTTAAAAACTATATTACCCTTATACTATTGTCTCTGTTGTTAAAAACTATATTACCCTTATATCACTGTCTCTGTTGTTAAAAACTATATTACCCTTATACTATTGTCTCTGTTGTTAAAAACTATATTACCCTTATACTATTGTCTCTGTTGTTAAAAACTATATTACCCTTATATCACTGTATCTGTTGTTAAAAACTATATTACCCTTATATCACTGTCTCTGTTGTTAAAAACTATATTACCCTTATATCATTGTCTCTGTTGTTAAGAACTATATTACCCTTATATCACTGTCTCTGTTGTTAAAAACTATATTACCCTTATATCACTGTCTCTGTTGTTAAAAACTATATTACCCTTATACTATTGTCTCTGTTGTTAAAAACTATATTACCCTTATACCATTGTCTCTGTTGTTAAAAACTATATTACCCTTATATCATTGTCTCTGTTGTTAAAAACTATTACCCTTATATCATTGTCTCTGTTGTTAAAAACTATATTACCCTTATATCACTGTCTCTGTTGTGAAAAACTATATTACCCTTATACCATTGTCTCTGTTGTTAAAAACTATATTACCCTTATATCACTGTCTCTGTTGTTAAAAACTATATTACCCTTATACCATTGTCTCTGTTGTTAAAAACTATATTACCCTTATACCATTGTCTCTGTTGTTAAAAACTATTACCCTTATATCATTGTCTCTGTTGTTAAAAACTATATTACCCTTATATCACTGTCTCTGTTGTTAAAAACTATATTACCCTTATATCACTGTCTCTGTTGTTAAAAACTATATTACCCTTATATCACTGTCTCTGTTGTTAAAAACTATATTACCCTTATATCACTGTCTCTGTTGTTAAAAACTATATTACCCTTATACTCATGTCTCTGTTGTTAAAAACTATATTACCCTTATACATTGTCTCTGTTGTTAAAAACTATATTACCCTTATACCATTGTCTCTGTTGTTAAAAACTATATTACCCTTATACCATTGTCTCTGTTTGAGTACGTGACCAAGTCGCCTTCAACTGCGTGGCTTTGCAGAGAAAACCGCATGTACTTTTAGTGTGAAGAAATGTGAAAGTTACAGGAAATTCCGACTATAAACTGTTTTTGAGGGGTGTCTCAAAAGTCCTGGCCTCACCAAGAAGTTTAATCACAAGAATGAAATTTGGCATACATATAGCATGCGCATGTGGGAAGGTTGCATACAAAATATCAGCATTGACGTAATGTTTGACATGACGTCATAAAACTTCAAAACATCATACTCCCCCCCCCCCCTCTCCCAGATTTTGATAAAATGGGTAACTATATTACCCTTTTATCACTGTCTCTGTTGGGTGGCATCATTTTATTTTACTAGAAAAGAAGACAGGCTATTAGAGAAATCTTCGACGAATTGCTGATAGTGTAAGGGGAGTGTGCGCAATCCTATTCAACAGTTAAGAAATGATATAATTAAAAAGTCGTTTAGGACTGAGTGGCTTTTACCATGAGAAAGGCAGTGGGAGAACAACAAAAAACAGCTAATATCGGAGTAAATATTGACAGAAGTCTAGATATAGACTTTCATGCCTATTAGACCATCCATGATATTGCTAACACCATAGGCATCACCATAGAATTCTGACTAGTGAACTGTAAATGGCAAAGGTCTCAGCGAAAACTTCTGACAGAGGAGAAGAAACGCACACTACTGATCCTGTCACTCTAAACATTTTGAAGCTGAGCCACCAGACTTTACTGGCCACTTTGTTACTGGGGATGAAACTTGGGTCCACCACGTTACATAGCGAATGAAGAGCAATCAAGACAATGGAAACATCTTGATTCTACTCCTCCAATGAAGGCATGGGTCACGACTTGTGTTTGCAAGGTGTTGGCCACTGTTTTCGGGGATGCTAAAGGAATTCTGTCCATGGACTATCTTGACAAGGGTCTAACAATCAACGGAAAACTAATTCTTCCTTGTCACGTCAACTTCCATCAGCTATCATCACAAAACGCAGAGGAAGGGTAACACAAAATGTGTTGTTTCATCAAGACAACACACCTGCACAAAAGTCATCTGTTGTCATGGCAACTAGTCGTGAATGTGGTTTTGAAGCCATTGACCACCTATCCTATCCGCCAGACCTTGCCCTCTCGGATTACCACTTGTTTCCATGTTTGAAAAAACGAAACAAAACAACACACACACACACACACACACACACACACACACATACACACACACACACACACACACACACACACACACACACACACACACATACACACACACATACACACACATACACACATACACACCACACACACACACACACACACACACACACACAACACACACACACACACACACACACACGAAGGCCAGTCAGAGATATAATTGCGACAATGACGTCATGAAAGCCTTGATGTTCCCAAAGGAATTCTGTCGGAGTGTACTGAGGCACTGCAGCGGCGCTGGAGAAGATGTATTCAGGTGAGAGGGGACTGTGTTAAAAACAACAGATGAAAAAAAATCAAACGTCTTTTAGATCAAGGCCGAAAGCTTTTGGGATATCCATCGTACAGTGCTGAAGACAATACATAACGACGGGCTCTCATGCATATATATGTACACGCGTATAGGTACATGCTATTTTTACTATAACTAAGTAGTGGCGAGATACACTTCTCAAAAATATACTTTGTTATTGCTCTTAATACTCTTTTTATTTTTCTCTTTACTCCGGATCACGTTCTCTCTTCTCTAGTCACAGAACGCTGTCCATAATTGCACAATATGCACACATCCGTACAATAAACACTCAGAAATTATAGGATTTTTTTTTATTCTTGAAGGGGAAGGGATAAACATGCATACATGCGATCAACTTCACTTGGCCAAACGTTTTTGGACGCGACAGTATCAGAAAGTGCAACTTCAGTGGACTGATGTTGCTGTCACTGTGTACTCAGCATGAGCTCACCATCACCAACGCCCTCTTCAAGCAAAAGAACAAGTTCAAGAATACGTGCGTGCCACCAACGCTCCAAGCGGTGGTGCATACTGGATTATGTTATGTCATCGCGCGACATACAGAAGAGATGAACATACCACACACTGCATCAGAGGAGTTGTCTGCTCCCGTGTGATCATCGACAACTATGCAGCAAGGTGAATACCCGGATAAGTCAGATGTATAAAAAAATTATAAAACACACACCACACACACACACACACACACACACACACACACACAACAACAACACCACTCAAGGATAATACAGCGTAAGATTCCCACTAGGCCTGTACTTGTAAGCAAGTCCATTAGTGCGTGTGTGCTCGTATTGCCTCCAGGTGTGCACGTCTGTGTGTTACTCCTTCATTACACCGAATGCGAGAGTCTCCCTCTGGCTACTCAAAGTGTGTTTGTTCATGGGTCTCTCAGTGTTTACACACGAGCGCACTCACCAAGCGACGATGATATGCATGTGTACAACTACCAGTGAGGATATTGAGAAAGTACATTATGGTGTCACCGGCATCCAACGCACTCATGCTATGGGTTTGTGAGTTCGTTGCGCCATTAATCGTTTACGCGAGTCTTTGTATACGTTGTTGTAAGGTGGGGGGGGGGGGATGTGTTGTGGTGGTGTGTGGTTGTGTTTATGTTTTTGTGTTGTTGTGTGTGTGTGTGTGTGTTGTGTTGTGTGTGTGTGTGTGTGTGTGTGTGTGTGCGCGCGCGCGCGTATAAATGCGCGCATGCACGTGCGCGTGGGTGTTTTGAGGGGATGGACGGGGAGTGACTAGGTGGGCTGGGCTGATAATGGATTGAACTTTGATGCTGAGATATAAATGATGATGATAATGATAATGACAAGGGCAATAACACCGCCACCTGCACTTAGGATAATCATGATAAAAAAGAACAGCAGCAAAAAACAAAGACGACGACCAGATAATTATATTTTCATTGTACTTTTCTTTCAAATTCCTTCACCTTCGGTGAGTGCTTTCTTGGTTATTTAGGTGGTATGTCTCAGTTTGTGGAGTTCTGCTACCGTACATTTGGATAGCACGCGCTGCATATGTGTGGATGCCTCTCTCCTCTTCTTATTCTATGCAGTAGGTCCAATGAGTTCTTCTGAGAATGCAATGCTTCACTTGCCATGGAAGCATAGGTTCTTCCCATTGAAAGACTTAAATACTGACATAGCGCTCTAGGAGTGTCTCTTAGTTTATTCCCCAACCCCAGTAGACTTTTTTCCTGTCCCTTTAAAATCAGTTTGTTTGTTTGTTTATTTGTTTTTGTCTTCCTCAAAGGTTTCTGGTTCGACCAGATACATTATTCTGTTAAATAAAAGGTCTATTTTGTCTGCTTTGTTTTTGTATTTCTGTTTGTACCACTGCAAGAGAGACAACCCTGCTTTCTCTCCCCTGGGGCTATATAACATTGATATATTCACGTTAACCTTATTTGGCAATGCCGTCCCTGGCATTCATTCTCTTGCTATAGGTATTTCATGTTAAACAAACAGTCGTTATTTCTGTTAAAAACAAACACTGGGAAGAGGGGGGCTGACACGCACAGAAACTATTTCTGAAGTTCAACTAAGTTTATTAGATCCTTTAAACCCAGTTGAAGAGTGCAGAATAACTGCAATTAAAGGAACATCCAGCCAGAATCTCTAATGACAATCCAACAGAAAGATGTACGCGTGAAATTGCCTCACATAAAATATTCAAATGCTTAGAATACATGTAGAATTAAACAACTTCAGAAAATGTCATAAATTTCGCTAAATCCAATTGATCTTTTTTCCTCCCAGACATGACGTTATGCAGTGAAAATAATGATTTACCAGATATATAGGCCTATTTAAATCACAGGCCACACCACACACACACACAAGAGAGAGAGAGAGAGAGAGAGAGAGAGAGAGAGAGAGAGAGAGAGAGAGAGAGAGGAAATTTTCCAGCGGTATACGGTGTACGTATCTTCAGTGATAGAACAAAATCGACTAGATACTGTAACAAACAGGCCAGTTTCTAAGTTGTGGGCTGGGACTGAACCTGAGATATCAAATCTTAGTCCAGAGGCAGCCAACTCACACAGATATAAGTAGCCTACATAAAAACACCAAACATGAAAAAAAAAAAAGGATCAAAACTTCCGACCTTCCAGGATACGAACCTGGAATCTTCTGATTAGCAGTTCTTAGCTAGTGTACGTTCAACCCCAGTCAACATGTGTTATCTTCTGTCTGGTCGTCTGCTTGTCTGTCTCATTGTCTCAAGTGCTTTTGTCCATTCCTTTCCATTGTTTTCTCTCTGTCAATCGGAATAAGAACCCATGATAGCCAACAAAAACTTAATCGTTTCACTTCCCACACCCTATCAACCAACATCCTGTAGGAGTCTGGTGGGTAGCGTGATAGAGTAAAAGAATTAAGATTTTGCATTTTGTGAGTAGGATCACGATAAGGGAGTGAAAGGGTAATCTCTCTCTCTCTCTCTCTCTCTCTCTCTCTCTCTCTCTCTCTCTCTCTCTCTCTCTCTCTCTCAGTATGCTAGTATTGTATCCATCTGTCTGTCTTTCAAGTTCTCTCTTCTCATTTTTATCTCGCGCGCGCTATCACGTTTGTCTCGTGCGTTACTCTTGACTTTTGGTCAGAGAACAACAGACATCTTAAAAAAAAAAAAGCCACCTTAGAGTGTGTGTCCCGTTATACCTCTTGCTTCCCCCTTCCCACCCAACCCACCTCTCTCTCTCTCTCTCTCATCACCTAGCCGCTGATCCTTCTGTCTCAAGTGAGTGTTTGCGTGTCTGCTTTTGTCACCTTCTTTGTGTGCAATGGCAAGACAAAACCAGCGAGACCTAACACAGCTGTCATCAAGTGATATTGAAGACCGTCTTTCAAGTGTTCCAAGATTTATTAAAACTCTCTCTCTCTTCTCTCTCTCTCTCTGTCTGTCACACACACACACACACACACACACACACACACACACACACACACACACCACACGCACGCACACGCACACACACACACACCACACACACACACACACACATACACACACACACACACACACACCCCACACACGGATATATACTCGTAGATTATATGAAAGTCTCGACGGAGTCGCGTATCTTTTCCGAGCGCCTTCCCTCTCCCTCTCTCTCACGCTTTCTCTCCCTCGATCCACGCCTCAAGTCCGTGCCAAGACACACAGGCACGAGGGTCCGAAGTCCACGCGACACGGATACACTGATACTGCGTCATACAACCTGACACACACACACACACACACGCGCGTGCGCGCGCGCGCATACACACACACACACTCGCACCACTCACAAGTGCGGCCTTCCGATTGTTTTAAATAGCGCTACAGCAGCGTCCACGTCTCATACCATCATTTTCTTGTAACTGACAGACATTGATTTCGACCGAACATTTACGACTTCACAAAATACCGCAAATTACTTTCCTTCTTCGCTGCAACAGACTTGGGCTGCTTTAGTTCAGCAATACCGGGCGTCAGTATCTGGCCACTTGTTTACTTGCCGCTGAACAGGTGCGTATATTCGAACATTTGTCCATTTCTCATTTTTCGGTTTCATTTTTCGATGTACAAAAAAATCGAAGTGTGTGTCAAGGCACGCCACAACACCTTGTTATGTGATGGAAATATAAATAACGGTACGGATAAGAAACGGGGTGGCGCTCCGCTATGGCAACGTGCTGTCGCCGCCGGGAAAGCTGTCCGAATTTTGCACAATAGAACTTGTGACAAGAAGGAATAATTTTTCCTCACTGAGTCTAAGTTTGGTTTGTCGCTTTGTAGGTTATTAACATTTTTCTATGGATAAAGGGTGGGATGCGAAAGCTTGGCTTATGATTTTGTTTTGAAGTGCATTGTGTTATGGTGAGACAAATTTCGCTATTCCACCTGTATGGAATCCAGGCGCTGTTTCAGTGTAGGGAGTATCCCTATCTTAGACATGGGCATGAACTGTCCTCCCTTATATCGCTGTCATTGCTTATGTGGGTTTTCCCCGCTTTTCTTTCTGTCGCTTCCTTTGTACATTTTCGATACATCACCAGTCCATTCACCTGTATTTGTTCCTTGGCAAGTTTTCACATTTTTTCCCTCTCGCTTTCCCACCCGCTGAAGACAGATCAAGTATGCACAGTGCGTACTGAAAGTAATAAAAAAAAAACAAGACAGACGCAAATTTACGGCCAACTGGCCTTTGTCGAGTATGTACAAAAGACAAGAAAGATACAAATCTTCTAGATATTGGTCACAAACAACAGATAGCTAGCTTTCCAGGAGAAGGTTATCAGTGCATTGGGTGGCACAGTGCGTGCCAAGTTTTGCCAGTCCTTCAGAGTAACGTGCATACACACATCTTAGCCAAGAAATTGGGAATCTGCCACAGACGGATCAAATCTTTAATTTAAACATGACCAAGCTGAAACACATAAAGACTCCATAGCTGCTTTGTCCCGCGCTTCAAAATCAGCCAAAAGCAAATCTACAAGTATGTCCGTTTCTAATTCGTAGTACATCGGGACGGATTATCCAGTCATGAATGTGTCTCCTTCACTGGGGGAGTGGGGTAAGGGGAGGCCGTAAGACTGTGGATGTTTGTACACCTTCTGCGAGATTATTTTGCTGCAGCAAAAGTAAATAGATAAATAAATAATAAAATCTATTTATGTTAACGATTGGACAGTGGTGTGTGTGTGTGTGTGTGTGTGAGAGAGAGAGAGAGAGAGAGAGAGAGAAAGAGATAGAGAGAGAGAGAAGGAGAGAGAGAAATGTACATTTTCAGCTCTTCATGGGTGGATCTTTATCAGATGTTGATCAAAACTGTGGACTGTTGATGAGTTGTGAAAGCATGAAGTTTAAAAGGCAAAATCTTGTAACTGAAGGTCACACGGACCAAATAAAAATAATTTTAAAAAGAGCCTAAAATCGGTAATTTTTGACGAACGGGTGTGAACAGTATTTTCTCGCAGAACTTCTGACAATATCTAAAATCAGTTTTCTGTTGTGACAGTTGTCCTCGATGCACGCCATATTTTATTTTAACCAAAGCTTCTTCGAGGTCACAGTGGCCTTGAAGAATACATCATCTGGATTTTCTGTAATACTTTTTATATAGAAATGGTGGATATCAGAATGGCTTGACTATCATGTTTTCCTTTCTTTCTATTTCCTTAGTCCTCTCATTTCTTTTTCATTCTTTTCTTGACTTTCCTCTTCTTCTTCTTTTCCCCTTGTCCTTTCTTTCGTTATTGGTTTCAAAAATCAGTTCAACGTTTTTTTCAAACTACATTTCTTTGTTTCATCGGTTGCTTTGGTCGTTCTTTTAACGGTTTCAGCAATACCTGGATGGCACAGCATAGGCGTACAAGAAGACCTGAAAACTATCCTAGACGAGAGTGCTTTTGAGTCTTAGTTTTTAGTTTGACTTTTTTCAACACTACGAAATTTTGCTTGCAAAAGTTGTACGTGCAGTCCAAATCTTGAGTAACCGCTATCAGTTGTTTACTGTCTGAAACTTGTCTACAGGATACTGACTTGTGTCTTATCAGACCTTGACCTGTGTTTGTGCACTAGCACTTTCTTCACCTGTACTCTCTCTTTACTTGAGAATGTGCACGTAACTTTCCAATCGATGCGTACGAGTGTGCACGCACGCACACACACGCACGCACGCAAACATAGTTTTATATGATGCACGCACACACACACAAACTCACGCGCAGCCACACACACAATGACAGAGATACAGCACACCACACACACACACACACACACACACACACACACACACACACAACACACACACACACACACACACACACACACACACACACACCACACACACACGTCCAGTGGAATGAATTCAGTCTCTGCTTCACCTACTGTTGCCCTTGAAAAAATCACATGGAAACACAGCGTGAGTCATAGTTTTATATGCGCACACACACACACACACACACACACACACACACACACACACACACACACACACACACATACACATACACATACACACACACACACACACACACACACACACACACACACACACACACACACACACACATACAACACACACACACATTAAAGTGTAAGAGTATCCTTTAAATGGGCTGTTCGCGCTATACAGTTGGAATTATTGCACGCACATGCACAAAATACAAAAACATACACACAAACATTCTCTTCTCTCTCTCTCTTCTCTCTCTCTCTCTCTCTTCTTCTTTCTTTCTCTCTCTCAATCACACACACGCGCGCGCGCACACACCCACACACGCGCACGCACGTACACTCACACACACGTACACACAGACACAAACACACACACATACATGCACACGAGAGAAAGAGACTTCGCCCACCCTTCTTCTCCTCCTCGCACAGACACGCACGTTCGCACTCACACACGCACATACTCTTGCGTACAAATTGTATTTGAATACTGTTGAGTGTAGTGTACTTTGCACTGATGACATTTGGTGACTGTTCTGAATTACTTTTCTATTACAAGGGCTTTACAGTGATAGGTATGTTTTCATGATTTTGAGTATGGCTCGACTATCCAGTTTTTATTATCAGCATGTCATGACCACGACAGTTTGTTGTTGCTTTTAAGTTTGACATTGGACTTGTTTGATTTTGTTTTTATTTCAAACAAACTGAATCTACAAAGATTTCTTAGCAGATTGACAATGCTTTTTTAAATCATATTTTTACAGTTTTGGTGTCGTAGGTCCCTTTCAATGAATAGTTCCCATTGAAAATGTATGGACCAGGCAGGGGATTTTGTGGTGGTGGTTACCAGTATTTTAAAATCTATGTTTGAAAACGGATTTTAATTGCATTAGCAGTGTAATGAGTCAGAGGTTGAGGTCACAAATACGTGAAACCTTTTATCTAATAATAATAATGACATTATAAGGTGCCAAATCTTAGTTCAAGAATCAAAGGCACGCATTCTCTTCATTGGCCATTCAATCATCATTTTACAAGTGTCAGCAGTGATTTCTCATTCGTTTCCCTAATGTTCTTAAAACCAGATGCACAGTCAGCAGCATGATATCAGTTCTTCGGGGTCGGAATAAGTATGATGGAATATTTGGACAACCATGAATTAAAGTAAAATAAAAATGAGATCTTGTATCTCAGTTATATTTCGCTCAGACGCACTGACTCTCCTATGGGGTCGCTCGGGGTTCTTGCAATATAAAGAAGTATCATGTCCCGATCATCTGGACATTTTATGCTAGAAGTTTCTTGTTTTCTGTTACTTTGTGTCTGCCTTGCTCTTTAACTTTCTGTCATTGCTTCACGTCATTTTGTGCCTTGCTGGTCCATTTACATGTATGTGTTCTATAAAGCCGTATATACTTTCTCTTAGGGTTGATAATTGGATACATGTATTAAGCGTAATTTTGACTCTAAGGAAATATGATGCGCAGAAGCAATTTTAGATAATTTAGGCCTGTTTTTAGATACGCTTTAGTGTCCTTCGTTATGTATAAATTTGTATTCAAGTTTGTTTCTTTAATCCCCCTGGTAATAAATTGTATGGAATGGTCAACGCCAGTGGCATATCCTTAGATTACATGCACAAATGCATTGGTATGTGTACTTAATTTTCTTTTCCATTTTTTCCCTGTGAGGTATTGTGTATGTTTTGAGATGGCTCTGTGCAGCTTTAAACAAAAATAACAAATGTCAAAGAGGCGCCGGTGTGCTGAAATCCATATGGAGATGCCAGGGGTTTTTTGTTCAGTAGAAATAGTATCCTCGCCCTTTAGAAATTGCTAGAAATTTCTTCTTTTCTGTTACTCTCTTTTTTCTGCCTTGTTCTTTTGCTTTCTGTCCTTCCTTGCCTTGCGCTGGTCAGTCCTTGTTACCATAGCATGTGTTCTATAAAGCCTTACACCCTTTGTCTTTGGATTGATGGTATTTTTGGCTCTAAGGAAATGTGATGTGCAGAAGCAATTTTGGGTAATTTAGTCAGTTTTTATATACGTTTTAGTGTTCTTAGTTGTGTTTACGTTTGTATTCATGTATACTTTTTAAACAACGTCAGGGATATATCTTTAGATTATGTGCGTGAATGCATTGGATGTGTACTTAATTTTCCTTTCCAGGCGTTTTTTGTTTGTTTTGACGAGGAATTGTGCTCGTTTTGAAATGGCTATATCCCTGATATGGCTTGGTACAGTCAGTTGGGCGTTAAACGATAGGAATAAAAAGAACGAGACAAGTTGAAAGGGAAACTGTTAGCATATGATTCCACAACTTTAGTGTTATGCTAATGTTTAGTACTATTCTTCAAAATTTGAACTCGCTTCCCATTACACATAATCAGACATTTTAGTGGAGTATTTAAGACTGAAGATGTTAGGCGAGCTAACCACATATCGTCATGTTGTTACTCAGTCTGTATCTTTAATGGGCGTGCATATTGGCTGTTTTCATGTTTCCTTAAGCCAGCCACTTACATGACTTCCATGATCTGTAAAGTGCTTATTTGATATTCTGCATGCATGTGCACACGATGGGGCTGTAGGCACTGGCAGGTGTGCACACATGTTTGTATTCAGGTATACTTTTTAAACAACGCCAGGGATATGTCTTAGATTATGTGCGTGAATGCATTGGATGTGTACTTTATTTTCCTTTCCAGGCGTTTTTTTGTTTGTTTGTTTTGACGAGGAATTGTGCTCGTTTTGGTGGGAGATGGAAAAATGCTCATCCCTTACCCACCGGGCGGTTGAACTACGACTTTCCGATTGGAAGTCCATCGTTTACCTGTTTGACCACAGTGCCCGTCATGTATCAGTTCTATGTTTTATGTACATGTGTATAAATATATGTATCCTGTCGGTCTGTTTGTCTGTCTGTCTGTCTGTCTGTGCTGTCTCTCTCTCTCTCTCTCTCTCTCTCTCACACACACACACACCACACACACAATTTTATTTTGTTTATGACATAGGTACTTATTAGTTGTGTCATCCCAACTACCCTGCTAACGTCCCATACCCGAACATTGTGTTTGAACTGGACGCCTTCATAGTACACTAGAAAGTGTCAAGTGTGTGTGTGTGTGTGTGTGTGTGTGTGTGTGTGTGTGTGTGTGTGTGTGTGTGTGTGTATGTGAGTGTGTGTGTGTGTGTGTGTGTGTGTGTGTGTGTGTGTGTGTGTGTGTGTGTGTGTGTGTGTGTGGTACTGACAACATGCTTTCTTAAAGTTTTGTAATTAGAAGGTGAAGGCTTGTGAAGGTGACAGTAATTCTTAATCGCGACTTTATAGGTCATGGCTAACTGATAACATTATGTTGAATAATTTTATCTGGCATGCACGAGAGTAAAGTGTGGTGTGTGTGTGTGTGTGTGTGTGGTGTGTGTGTGTGGTGTGTGTGTGTGTGTGTGTGTGTGTGTGTGTGTGTTGTGAAATAAAGAGCGAGTCTGTTGTTTTTACAGTTTCAGGTAACTGTTTCGCGCGACACAATACCAAGCACACACACACACAAAAAGAAAAAAAATTAACAATCCAAGATCGACATGGGTCTGTTAGACATCCCACGGCAACTGATCCACAACTACCTTCGGCTGGTGGGGCTGCTGCTGCTGATAGTATGGGGACTGCTGCAGAGGGCTTGGGAGTCTCTCAAACCTGCCCTGTCCCCCATCACCTCCATCCATGATACCATCGACACTGAAAAAGTCACTGTGCTCTCTGTCCTGCACACATTTGTCAGGGTAAGGATAGTTAAGAAGCAACCACACGAATGAAATACACACATGCACGCACGCACACAACCACACACACACACACACACACACACACACACACACACACACACACACACACACACACACAACACACACACCACACACAAAATAAACAAGAATTAGTCCAGCTAAGAGAAACAAAAATACAGGCAGTTATTTGAAGATCGAGAGCAAAATGGGTCGTCAAAAGAGAGATTGATTGACATGGAACTGTAACTGATGAATCTCAAAAAAAAAAAAAAAAAAAAAAGCGTCGGAAGGGAACCCCCCCTCCAAAAAAAAAAAAAATCGTACACTAAAAAACTTTGAAATCGTATGAAATAAACGATTTGATAAACGAATGCCCAAAACTTTAGAAAATGAAACTCTTTAGAAGGTAAAATAGATTTGAAACAAGCAGATGTTACATTAAAAACATGAAAAATGAAAAAAATATCCAAGAATAGTTGGGTTTGGGGCAGATTTTTCTTTGTATAATCATCATCATCATGATCATCAGGTGCCCTGCCGAATGGCATTAGCGACCATAGACTTCCAACCATCTCTATCTCTCGTTTGCCCACAGCATCTCCCCCACCCTCTTCATCCCCAGCCACTCTGCAAGTCCGTCCAGCATTCTCTCCCTGGGTGCACCTGGTGCTCTCTTTCCCTCCAGCTTTCCCGTTGTGACCAGGTGCTCCAAATCCTCCTTCCTCATAAAATGGCCTATAAATGTTGCTTGTCTTTTCCTAATCTTCCGTATGAGTGATCTACTTGTGTCTGCCTCCATCAAGACTGTCTCGTTTGTTTTCTTTGCTGTCCATGGAACTCTCAACATTCTTCTGAGAAACCACATCTCGGCTGCCTCAATCTTGCTCTGGCTTTGCTTGCTGACTGTCCACGCCTCGCATCCCTACAACAGTCTTGGTTCATATAACATTCAACGACTCTCTTTCTGATGTTAATTGATAGGCATTTATTGGTAAGAATGCTTGTCATCTTCTTGAATGCTGTTTTGGCTTGGCCGATTCTGCCAGCTATTTCCAATGTGCATCTGCCGTCTGATGAAATGACCGTTCCCAGATGAAATGACCGTTCCCAGGTATTTGAACTTATTAACCTGTGTCAAGGTTTTGCCATTTGCTGTTATTTTGCATGAGGGGATTTCATGTTTTTTACTGATCACCATGACTTCAGTCTTCCTGCTGTTTAGTTCCAACCCCTTACCTTTGCTTTCTATTTCTAGTATATTCACAAGGTTTTGTAGGTCCCGTTCATTTTCTTCAATTAGCACGGTGTCATCTGCGTATCGAATGTTGTTTATCATTTTCCCTCCACCTTTAATCCAGGGTTTTCTTCTAGGTTTCTCATGATGTTTTCGCTATATAGTGAAAACAGATCTGGTGACAAAACACAACCCTGTCTGACTCCTCTTTTGATGTTTTGGAAGAGCTTATATTGTTTTCTATTCTCATTGCAGCTGTTTGTTCCCAGTACATATTCCTGATTATCCGTAGATCTTTTCTTCATGTCGTACCCGATCGAAAGCCTTGGTATAGTCAACAAAGCATAAATACAAATCCTTATTCATCTCAATTGATCTCTCTATGATAGTTCTTAGGATGTATATGGCATTGATAGTTCCTTTCCCTCCCACAAATCCACACTGTTCTTCTGCTATTTCTCTTTTGATTCTATTCTTTGTCCTCATCATGATTATTCTTAACAGGATTTTTGTTACATGACTCATCAAAGTGATTGTGCGATGGAGTTCGCATTCTATAGCCCCTGTCTTCTTTGGAAGTGCAATGAAAAATGATTTTGACATGTTTTTGGGAATTTTTCCAGTGTCATAAATTTCATTTAGGAGGACTGTTATTTTTTCTATACCAAATTCCTCCAGGGCTTCAATCATCTCTGTAGTAATGTTGTCTGGTCCTGGGGCTTTTCCTGGTTTCATCTTTTTCAGTGCTGCTCTAACTTCATCTTTCATTATGGGTGGTCCTTCAAAGTTCTTTTTTATAATGTGTTCTTCGTTTCTGTCATCCTCAAAAAGGTCTTTAATGTTCTCTCCCCATCTGTCCAGTATTTTGTCTTTTTCCATGACAAGCGTGCCGTCTTTCGATTTTAAGGAACCAGTTGATGTGCATGTATTTTTCCTGTGGACAATTTCTTCAATTCGTCTGTACATACCCTGAGGATCCATTTTGTGTCGTTCTTCTGTCTCTTTGCATTTTGTGTTCGGCCAAGCTTCCTTAGCTTCATTGTTTTGATCTTGCTTCCTCTCGTAAAGACAGTACCAGTTCACTGCCGCACAAGTTGTTTGACGCAGAATTTTGTCGGAAATTTCCGTCATCCCACAGAATACTCACTGACGGATCAAAGTCTGATGAAGGTGTTGCTGCTGCTGCCTTCCATTTCGCTGATCCCAAACATTCATTTTCAAAACAGATTCCGTCTGACAGTTCGTTTTATACTGCTGAACTGACTGATCTGGTTTTGGCACTGAAAATAAAGTCCCAATCTAAGCATAAAGATTTTCTCGTTTTTTTCTGACTCCCTTTCTGTTCTGCAGGCAATTGCTGGCCGAAACATTAGTCACCGAGAGTTTCTGAAGTTCTTTGAACTGTTTTCTACTCTTACAAGTGAAGGTTACCACTTGGTCTTTGCCTGGATTCCTGGCCATGTTGGTATTGGAGGCAGTGAAAAGGCTGACTGCCTGGCCTAGAATGCCACATGGGAAAAGATGTCTAAATCATTCATTCCTTACACAGATGTGAAATCCAAAGTACAAAGTTATGTGAGAAATCTCTGACAGGAGGATTGGAACATGCTCACAGATAACAAACTTTTCCAAATCCGCCCCAAACTGAAAGAAATTCTCCCATCTGCTTCAGGGAACCGCAGGAAAGAGACACAGGTCACACATCCTACGACTCATTGGTACCTTTTAAAAAATGAAGAAGCACTTTTGTGTATACCATGTGACGAGCCATTGAGCATCAGATACCTTCTTGAATGCTGGGACTTGTATGTTGTGAGACATAAACACTACACGGCGGACTCCTTCAAGAACCCCTTCAAAGACGTCCCTCCGTATTTTCCAGTTTTTACAAGAGATGAATAGACTTCATCTAGTATGATTTTACATACAAGTATTTTAGACGTATTATAGACATGCAAGGACTTTTAAACGTATTTTAGGCTTGAAAGGATAACGGTGAGCATGGTTTTTAGTAGACTTCATCTAATATGATTTTACATACAAGTATTTTAGACGTATTATAGACATGCAGGGACTTTTAAACGTATTTTAGGCTTGAAAGGATAACGGTGAGCATGGTTTTTAGTAGACTTCATCTAATATGATTTTACATACAAGTATTTTAGACGTATTATAGACATGCAGGGACTTTCTTAAACGTATTTTAGGCTTGAAAGGATAACGGTGAGCATGTTTTTAGTAGACTTCATCTAATATGATTTTACATACAAGTATTTTAGACGTATTATAGACATGCAGGACTTTTAAACGTATTTTAGGCTTGAAAGGATAACGGTGAGCATGGTTTTTAGTAGACTTCATCTAATATGATTTTACATACAAGTATTTTAGACGTATTATAGACATGCAGGGACTTTTAAACGTATTTTAGGCTTGAAAGGATAACGGTGAGCATCTTTTCATTTTGACCTGGTTGTCGTTTTTAGCATGGTGTTAGCCCTGATACGGCTCTTGTAGTCGGTAATATGAACCTGAACCTCTGTTCCCATTAGCTTCTTCGTTCATCTGTTAAGCCTGAAATTTTTGTGTGTGGTCCAGTTCTTCTAATCTAAACGAGTTTTTCAAATTTGTCCATTGTTCCTCACAGTCATCAACGTCTTCCGGAGCATTAAATTTGTTTTGAACATTTACACTAAATTTTTCACGAGTTGACTCATCTGTCTTATTTGAGTCCAAGATTTAGTTTGATATTATCTTTGGTTTGTTTTCTGGTTGTTGTTTTTTTCATTAGTTTCAGCCTAAATTTTCCCATGACATGATTATGGTCACTGTTGCAGTCTGCGCCTGGTCATATTTTTGCTATCAGTACAGAATTTCTAAATCTCTTACTTATCGGGATGTCATCAATTTGATTTCTTGTGCTGTCTCATCCATGTCCATTTTCCTCTGGTAGGTTGCTCAGTCACCCCCGAGGGGATGCCGGGGACTCTTTCAGTATAAATAGTATTCTCGCCTTCTGGAAATTGGTTGGAGTGGTCAACGCCGGGGCCATGCCCTTGGATTACGTGCGCGAATGCATTGATATGTGTATTTAATTTTCTTTTCCTTTTTTTTTCCTGTTGAAATTTTGTATGTTTCGAAACGGTTATAGCCCTGATATGGCTCTACGCAGTCGACTGGGCTTTAAACAAGAAGAACAAAACAAAACAACAAAAAATCAAAAAATAATCTGGAAATTCTGTACTCGAAATTTCTTCTTTTCTGTCACACTCTTTGTTTCTTTCTTCCTTTGTTTTCTGTCATTTCTTCCTATTATTTTCTGCCTTACTGGTCCATTCACCTGTATGTGTTCGATGAAGTCTTATGTACTTTCTCTTAGGATTGATAATTGGGTACATGTGTTAAGTGCATTTTTGGCTCTAGGAAATGAGATATGCGAAAGCAATTTTAGATAATTTAGGCCTGTTTTTATACATGTTTTGGTGTCCCTAGGTATGCTTGAATTTGTATTCAGGTGTTTTTTAAATCCCCTGTGCGATAAATTGGACGGGGAGAAGAGTGGCAGAATGGTTCAGACGTTCCCCTGCCAATAACTGAACTCGAGGTTCCAGGGTTCGCTCCCCGTAGAGGCCTTGACTTTTCTCCTCAGTTTGACCGGAAAATCGAACTGAACGTCTAGTCCTTCGAAAGGGAACGAAAAACGAGTCAGACCCATGTGCCTTCTGGCTGCACACGCTAAGCATACCACGGCAAATGAAAATCGTGAAGAACAGGGCATTGCCCGGCTAGCCTTGGTATAAAACATTGGAGAGATAGGTTGATTTCCCAGGTCCCACCCCTTGAAGACCAGTTAGCCTTCTTGCCTTTCAAAAGTCTTTGTAAAAAATGTGCATATGAATATGAATTTGAAGCGAGGGAGAAGGGATGGGTGCCGCCCTCGTGGTGCTGGCCCCGGGAAAAGTTGAGGTCTGCCACCTCATTCCCCTACGACCCAAGAGTTATGGAACTATATAGGTAGGACCTCAAGACCTGGCCAGCTCATGGGTTGATGTGCAGCGTAAGGCTTGTGCCGTGATCATTTTGGATCTTCTCCATCGCATGGCACTTGTGACGTTAGTGCATATGGAATTCGTTCCGTGCGGGGAGACGTTATCTTGAGAAATTGAAACTGAAACTGATAAATTGGACGGAGTGGTCAACGCCATGGACATCTCCTTAGATTTTGTGCGCAAATGGATTGATACGTGTACTTTATTTTCTTTTCTATTTTTTTTTTTTTTTACGGTTGAAGTATTCTGTGTGTTTTGAAACGGTTATAGCCCTGATATGACTCTACGCAGTCGGCTGGGCTTTAAAAAAAAACTAACAATAACAGTACTTAATTTTCTTTTCCTGTTGAAGTACGCTGTATGTTTTGAAACGGTTATAGCTCTGATATGGCTCTACGCAGTCGGCTGAGCTTTAAACAAAAATAAGAATAAAAGGTTGCTGAGTCCATATTATGATAAATACGTATGCCGATCTATGTTACTCTAAATACCTATGCCATGTTACTATGTCAGTCTTTGTAATTGTGAACACCTGTGTCAATCTGTTACTACAAAACTTGTGGTTTGACTACTCTCCCACTCCACCCAGCAGCATCCTGTCCGTGTTTTGGGATTGGGAAAATTGTGCTAGGGGAGGTGGACATCGCCTTCACAATGCTGCCCCAAAAATGAAGTTTCTGATACCTCCTTCGTCAGCAACTGGCAAATGATGGGATCGCATTTACCTGCGCAGATTTTAGATCTATCCATCATTTTCTCAATCTGATTACGATTACAGAAAAAAAAAATCTGCATGTGACTGACTGCATGGTCTAAGGATAATTATTAGGACTGGGGAAAAGAAACATAACACCTTACATCTAAACTAACAAACGCCGAAAATTGTAATGCTATGACGTCACAAGGCCTAGTCATTTGTGATGACGTAACTGTGCTTATTACGTCATCAGACCTTGCTGATGGTGGGAGTGTTGTACTGGAAAGTGCTGACGACCATCTGGGAGACTATGTCCAGTCCATTCCGTAGTCAGCTGGACAGCTTCCATAAGCTGATGGAGGAAGTGCGGAATGATCAGTGAGTACTGAAATTAAGGGAGATTATCAAAGAAAAGAAACGCCAAAGGAAAGGAATGGTCTGTGTGTGTGTGTGTGTGTGTGTGTGTGTGTGTGTGTGTGTGTGTGTGTGTGTGTGTGTGTGTGTGTGTGTGTGTGTGTGTGTGTAGCGTGTGCGCGCACTCGCCCGTGTGAACACCCATATGTGTGCGTATGTTTCAGTGTCTGGGCGTTCTATGAATCAACTTTTAATTCTTACTTTCTGCGCTTTGATTGTTTCTTGATTATCTGTTGACGTCTTAGGTTAATCAGACGAAAATGAGAGTGCTATTTTCTTTTTTTTCTGCATATGCTCTGTCTTTTCTTCTCGTGACTCCCCACCACCAGCACCCCCACTTCCGCTGTCTATCACATACAATTTGTGTGTATATGAATGTGTATGCATTTGTCTCTGTATAAGCGTCTGTGTTTGTGAGTGTATTGTGTCTTTGCTTTCGTCACATTTTTCTTAAACATTGTTCATGCCCATCCTGTGTTTATTAAAAATTTATTCAATTTGTCAATCTGTTTTTCTTTACACTTTAGTTTTTTTCTCGCCTCAGTATTTTCTTCCTTCTCTTTTTGCTTGTTTATTTATTTGTTGTTTATTTATTGTTAGTTCTGCCTAATTGATGATTTTTTTTACGTTATTTCCTTACACAGAAAGTCGTCTACCTTCACAGAAAGGAATATTAAAGGAAACACACTCCAAAACTGCAACTGATGGAAGGTCACGATCAAACAGACGGTCAATGTTAAGCAAGAAGCGAAAATCACAGAGCTGAAATGAACGAAGGACTACAACTACTAAAATAAAAGAATTGCCTGATTTGTTGTTCTTCGGCCGGTTTTAACAGACCAAACTATGTTTTGATTAACTGTTACTCGTATATGCACTAGATTTTGCTTTTTCCATTACTATCATTGTTGGTGGTGGTGACTTTGTCACCAATATTGTTGTTGTTATTGCTATTATTATTCAGAGAATCGTTGTTGTAAACATTGGCATGATTTCGATTTTCATTCCAATGATGATGACGACGATGATGATGATGTGGCAAGTTTTTTTTTCTGTTTAAGTTTGTTTGTATGTTAGTTTTTGTTTATTCTTCAGACTTCAGTGTGTGTCTACTGTCTTTAACGGTTTGGCCTCAGCGGCCAAAAAAAAAAAAAATCAAAATAGATTTTTAAAAAATGTAGTTTTCGGTGTCTTCCGCTTCCTAAAAAAATTGGATTTTAAGTTAATGATGTGATAGATACACATTGAAGGAAAAGGTATTTATTGATTTCATTATTCCATTTGCATTTCTGAAACATAAATGTTCATTTGTTTTCAATCATTATGGCTGTTGCTACCCAGCTTTGTGTGGATACCGAACCCTGTCGGTAAAGGTAAAGCAACGTGTGAGAGGAGTGGGACCCGCCTCAAAAAGCTGACAGGCGAGTAGTGAGGTCTCTACCACCTCACTCATTCCCCAGCGACCCAGCTTAGAGTATAGCACTACCTGTAGCTCGTTTACCTTTCCATCACACCACACACATACCCCTCCTCCTCCCGCACATAAGCACACGTCCCATTATTGTGTGTTTCTGAACCTGTGGAAAACAACATGATTTACGTGAAACGGTGGGCGTGAAACAATTTTGAAATGATTTTGTATGTACATTTATAATTACCAAAGAGTAAGTATCCTTTAGAAAAAAAAAGTGTAAATTAATTATGCACGTAGATTTTGTAAATAAAGAGTGACATGATAAAGAAATACTTGTTGACGTGTGTGCTCGTGCATGCATATGCGTGTGTAGATAGATATGTGTCTGTTGTATGTGTTTGTTGGCAGGGAGAGAGGGAAGGTACAGGGGCTACACATGGGCACCAGCAGCCGACTGCTTGAAAACATGTTTAGTGGTTTAATCTTTGATAACATAAGTCCAGAATTCGATGTTCAATGTTTGATAGATTCTTTAACTCCAACTTGGGCATGGAGGATAACAGCATGAATATATCATCGGAATCAGCGTATGACATTTAGCAGAAAGAACATAACATTCCAACAGAAAGAAAAGTGCATTTGAAATTGTCTTAGGTGATATAACTATGTATTTTGTTTTAGAAAATTTGATAAATTTCGGCAGTGATATAATTTATATGAAATATACACATTCACCTAAGAAGCTCGTTTTATTACACAGCAGTTCCCTATCTGACGCTGAATCTGAAAACCAGCAAGCGCGCGCACACACACACACACACACACACACAACACACACACAACCACACACACACACACACACACACACACAGTAGAATCAGGAGACGATAGCATGATACAGTGACTACAAAGGTCGGAATATAGACGGGAACACACTGATCTAATTGATCACAACATTTCCAATGAAAGCAGTACCAGATATTTATGTCTGTGATCCCAGTAGACTTCACAATACTGTGTGATTCCTGTGCCAGTCTCAGTACGTATTGCTTACCCCCAACGCTTAACAGGGTCAGATGTTCGTTTACAGCTGGGTGGACTGGAGGCCTTGCACGGTATTTTTCTCAAGCCAAATTCGCATCTGCGCAAGAAGTCGGAGGCTCTGTCTGTACATCACTCATGGCCTCATGTGATGATGGACTATCCCGTTCGTCTGACGGATGTATTCATACTAGTCCTTATCACCTGCTATGGGTCTTCATATGGGATACAAGACCGAATTTAACAGGCACATGTTCTTCCGCAAGCTCTGCATGGAAAAAGTCCTGCGGCCTTGGTTTCCGCTTCCGCAGATCTATATTTTGTTGAATGGCAGCTGTTCTGCGCTGTTCAAATGTGATTGTGCCCTGCATATGCACTGCTGTTACCAGCTTATTCTACTGCGGGAACTGTCTTCCCAGCTTGTGGTGTTGATGCCACTGTTGGTGAGGTTGACTTTCACAGGATCCCAGAGTCATTTTAGTGATCTTCCCTAATCATATTATCCTCGCGTCAGCTCTCCGTAGAAGGATCATCTCTGGAATGAAGCTGTCTTCCACATAGACAGTGTATCTTGTCCAAGTATGTTGGAACTTGACGAATAGACACTCTATATTTGGCACGTCACAGTTCTTCACAACTTCAAGATTGGACATTCGATTTTGTCATGTACTTTTGTAGATCTTGCTCAAACAACTTTGGTGGAACAGTTCCAGTTGATGAATGACCTGTGTGCCTGACCGACACAGGGATTTTTTGAAGACTGGAGGGGGCGTGCAATCCACTCTCCACTTTAATTGTGTGTGTGTGTGTGTGTGTGCGTGCGTGCGTGCGTGCGTGTGTGTGTGTGTGTGTGAGTGTGTGTGTGTGTGTGTGTGTGTGTAAGCACCTATCATGAAAACAAGCAAACAACACTGAACCGATTAGGTAGTGGCATAATAGAATTCAGGTAAAACAGATGGTCAGACCATTTTAATTATTCCTTTCTTATGATTGAAAGCTCTCCCATTCTGCTTGCATTCCTAGTTTGACGATGATGACCCAAAATTGAGCCGTGCCAATTGACACGGATGAAGTAAAAATCTGAAGTAAAGTTATGGCCTTCAACTCTAACTGCACAGGTTTGCACGGGTACAGATCTGGCCTGAGAAAAAGTTTGTGTGTGCAGTCTCCAGGGGAACCAGCTGTGGATGGTGACTCTGTTCGGAATCGGGGAGGGTAAAGCAGCGAGGAAGCGGAGATGAGTACCGTCATCATAATGTTATCCGTGAGAAAAGATGAAGCTTTTACCATTCATTCTACTACTGCCTCAGGCTTATGAGACCACTTTGAGTTTGCCTTTTTTTTTTTTTTTTTAAATCTTCCTCTTGTGTATGATGATCCCCCCGTGGGGATGCTGGGGGCTCTTTCAGTATAAATAGTATCGTATCCCCACCTTCTGGACATTCTGTGCTGGAAATTTCCTCTTTGCTGTCACTCTCTTTGTTTCTTTCTTCCTCCTTTGCTTTCTGTCGTTTCCTCCTATCGATTTCTGCCTTGCTGGTCCATTCACCAGTATGTGTTCAATAAAGTCTTATATACTTTCTCTTAAGATTGGGTACATGTATTCAGTGCATTTTTGGCTCTAGGGAAATGAGATATGCGGAAGCAATTTTAGGTACTTTTTGCCCGTTTTTATATAGTTTTAGTGTCCTTAGTTATGTTTAAATTTGTATTCATGTAGTTTGTTTTAGATCCCATGTGCGATAAATTGGATGGAGTGGTCAACGCCAGAGGCATCTCCGTGCTGATATGTGTACTTATTTTTTTTTTTTTTTTTTTTTTTTTTGCTTGTTGAAGTATTGTGTATGTTTTGAAATGCTTGTAATCCTGATGTGGCTCTACGCGGTCGCTTGGGCTTTAGACATAAATAACAATAGTAATGTGGAAATATTGTGTATGTTTTCAAATGGTTATAGCCCTGATATGGCTCTACGCAGTCGGCTAGATTTTAAGCAACAATCACAGGTAACAGGTGTGCGGTGACACCAGATTTGGTACAGATTAGCTCATTCGACCCCTGCATCCCTGCTGATTCAAAATAAAAATGGTCAAGTACATTGAAACTTGAAACATAGAAGCATTTTTGCCAATGGATTTGCTAAAACTTGAGAAGATTCATCCATAAAATACAGAGAAATCCTTATTGAAAATGTCTGGCACTCTTATGGTTTAGGTCAGTATGGTTCAAATAATGCGTTATAACCAATTTTAAGCAACAGAATTCTTATTATGAAACACTTATTCTCATATCACACACACACACACTTTCTCTCTCTTTCACACACACACACACACACACACACACACACACACACACACACACACACACACACACACACAACACACACACACACACACACACACACACACTCAATCACAGTTTCAGTTTCTCAAGACGACGTCTCCGCGCTCGGAACGAATTCCATGTGCACTAACGTCACAGGTGCCATGTGTATGGTGATCATGACACATGCCTTAAGCCTGCACATAAATCCATGAGCTGGTCAGGTCCTGAGGCTCTACCTAGCCTATGTTTTACCTAGTCTATATGTTATACTGGTATTGTATCAGCCTGTTAATGGAACAATTCTGGTTACATGTAAATGACATGTGTATTTGTGTATCTTATCTTCAGAAAAAGGAATCTAAAGTAAAGAAAGAAATAAAGATCTGAATCACAACACAACTGGCTATTCTGTACAAACTCAATTTACATAGCAGGAAGACCCCCCCCCCCCCTTACAGTCAATGCACAAAGCCTCAGCTGTCTATCAATTAGGTGTCTATCAACCACAGGCCTGCCAGTCTGTCGTTCACTTCCGATGAAAGAAAAGAGGAAATAGATAGGTAAGTAAGTAAGTAAGTAAATAAGTAAGTGAGTAAGTAAGTAAGCAAGCAGTAAGTATGTATATACGAAATTAGGCGAATAAATGAATACAAAATAAAGGAGTATGTAAGAGATGAAAATAACAAATAACAGTAAATACATGCATATATCAACATGCCCGCACATAGACAAAGACACAGACATTCATACATACACACCCATATCCACATGGCCGACAACAGTAGCAATAATAATAACAGCAGCAGCAACAACAACAACAACAACAGCAGAAGCAAAGAGGAAACACATATATACACATCATAACAAACTTACAGACAACAATCAACAAACAGCCCACACACCCACGCACAGATGGTTTGGCAAACTTGCTTGTTCTCCAGTTGTGTTTTCCTTTTCTTCACTTTTCCTTTATCTCTGTTTCAGGAAAAGCCCAAACACTTTCCATTCCACTCTGTAAGAGTCTAGTGTAGTGTTACTTTTGAAATGATACTAATGATAACATTACTACAGAGATGATTGAAGCCCTGGAGGAATTTGGCATAGAAAAAATAACAGTCCTCCTAAATGAAATTTATGACACTGGAAAAATACCCAAAGATATGTCAAAATCAATTTTCATTGCACTTCCAAAGAAGACAGGGGCTATAGAATGCGAACTCCATCGCACAATCAGTTTGATGAGTCATGTAACAAAAATCCTGTTAAGAATAATCATGATGAGGACAAGGAATAGAATCAAAAGAGAAATAGCAGAAGAACAGTGTGGATTTGTGGAAGGGAAAGGAACTATTAATGCCATATACATCCTACGAAACTATCATAGAGAGGTCAATTGAGATGAATAAGGATTTGTATTTATGCTTTGTTGATTATACCAAGGCTTTCGATCGGGTACGACATGAACAATTGATCAACCAACTGGAGAGACTCAGTGTTGATGGAAAAGATCTACGGATAATCAGGAATATGTACTGGGAACAAACAGCTGCAATGAGAATAGAAAACAATATAAGCTCTTTCCAAAACATCAAAAGAGGGGTCAGACAGGGTTGTGTTTTGTCACCAGATCTGTTTTCACTATACAGCGAAAACATCATGAGAAACCTAGAAGAAAACCCTGGATTAAAGGTTGGAGGGAAAATGATAAACAACATTCGATACGCAGATGACACCGTGCTAATTGCAGAAAATGAAAGCTTGTTAATATACTAGAAATAGAAAGCAAAGGTAAGGGGTTGGAACTAAACAGCAGGAAGACTGAAGTCATGGTGATCAGTAAAAAACATGAAATCCCCTCATGCAAAATAACAGCAAATGGCACAACTTTGACACAGGTTAATAAGTTCAAATACCTGGGAACGGTCATTTCATCAGACGGCAGATGCACATCAGAAATAGCTGGCAGAATCGGCCAAGCCAAAACAGCATTCAAAAAGATAACAAGCATTCTTACCAACAAATGCCTATCAATTAACATCAGAAAAAGAGTCCTTGAATGTTATATAGAACCAATACTGTTGTACGGATGCGAGGCGTGGACAGTCAGCAAGCAAAGCCAGATCAGGATCGAGGCAGCCGATATGTGGTTTCTCAGGAGAATGTTGAGAGTTCCATGGACAGCAAAGAAAACAAACGAGACAGTCTTGGAGGCAGACACAAGTAGATCACTTATAAGGAAGATTAGGAAAAGACAGGCAACATTTGACTGCTTTCTTTCTTGAAGCACCTGGTCACAACGGGAAAGCTGGAGGGAAAGAGAGCACCAGGTAGACCCAGGACTTGCAGAGTGGCTGGGGATGATAGTTGAAAGAGATGACATTGTTCAATGCCTTTTAGCTGCCACTGCTTTCAGGATTGAAAGACCTTTTTTTACATTTGAGTATAGTGGTTTCCACATGTTTTTTGAAGGTTAACATTCTATGACTGGTTCCTCTGAGCGTAACTGATGGACATTTTCACTCGCTGCTTTTGTTGTCAAGGGTGCAGAACAGTACCTGTGCTTCGGTGGGTTTGATTGCCGATCCGGTTTCTTGACACCACTTATCTACGTTGTTTAACTGTTATTTGACTGCTTTCTTTCTTTTTGATGCATTTTTACCTGTCTCGAAGATGAGTCCGTCGTCAGCAAAAGTGTGGATACAGATTAGTCCGTTGTTTTTTGTTTGTTTGGTTGGGTTTTTTTTTTTAGGTCAGCTAGCCCTTTTGTATATATATATATGTTGTAGAGAACAGGGGAAAGTGGTGATCCTTGAGGGAGATGCATGGAGAGTTTTTATGGTGCTGAGTGCCAGTTTCCAAGTCGTAAGACTACTATTCGTTCTTGGAGTGTAGCAGCAATCCATCTTGTGACTGTCATGCCGATGCCATATCGCTGAAGTAGTTCCACGAGAAATGTGAATTGTACATTATTGTACGCATCCTGTAGGTTAATGGCTACAGCTAGGGTTTCTTCTTTTTTTTTCTGAAAACCTTCGTAGACTTCGTAAGCAAAGGCAGCTGCGTTTTCTCGTGTCTTTTTTCCTGTTCCAAAGCCTCCTTGATTATATCACAGGGGCCCCTCAGACCGTATTGTTAGACGGGTACGTAAGGTTTGCGTAATGATCACGCCATCCATGATTGGACTGGTTACTCAACATTTTCCACCGACCTCTAGGGGGGAAGAATATTCAAGCCCTATCGTTACACGGGTACGTAAGGTTTGCGTAATGAAGAGCATGCCATCCATGATTTAACTGGTTACTCAACATTTTCCACCGACCTTTAGGGAAGACATGGGTACGTAAGGTTTGCGTAATGAAGATCATGCCATCCATGATTAAACTGGTTACTCAACATTTTCCACCGAACAGGATCTAACGCTCACATTGGTCTTATCCAACTATAGAGGGTAGGTTATCTAGTACACAAAAGGTTTCAACAAATACCAACGTCCAAGCGAAAAGTCCAGAAAGTTGAATAACAACCAGGGCCGCTAGGCCAAAGATTGCTTAGATATTCAAATTTCGATGTCCAATAAAAGACAGGTGGGAAGGTTTGTGACAGAAACAATAGAAACGCACTGTATAAAAGCCAGTAATTCAATCACTAGAGAGAGAGAACCTAGAGAGAAAGAACCTTGAGTCAGCCATTGAGTCAGTGAGCGAGAGACGTTTCAGCGTCCAAACTATCTTACAGGTATGTAACCCACGTCTCATTTTATACTTTCGTTAGAGTAGGGATAGGAATAGGCAGTATTTTATTTTCCATGAAGCAAAGAGAGAGGGAATGGAGTAGGACATAAGGAAGTGTTAAGCATTCTAGTGATATGCAAGTTCTGATGATTCGTAGTGCATCTTAGGATTTTAGGAATATTAGGACCCAGGTCAGTAGGAATGGTGAATCACGTTTATGCTGAAGTTGATTGATTAAATATATACGTTGTAGTTATTAATTTATGTGTGGACTGCTTATGAGAATCATGTCTAGTGTGGTTAGTGCATTTCTTCTCGTCACTTTCCTTCCTTGTTGTGTGTGTGACTTCTAAGTAGAGAAACAATTCTTCATATACATCCCCAATTCATCTTCCTGTTATAGATGACACAACCCAAATAATCCTTCTTGCGATAATTTCGTGGGAATATTTTCATGTCTTCTAGGTCTCTAGCTAATTTCCTTGCTATCATGTTTTCCATCAGTTTCCCAATTGCGTTTTGCATAATCAGGATGCGATATCCATTTAGTCTGTGATGATCTTTACCCGGTTTAAGTAAAACTTTTAGGAAGCTGTGTGTTCAGTCCTCAGAAGCCTGACCTTTCTTAAAACTGTCTTGATAGAGGGTGTGGAATTCGGTTTTGTCGTGTTCAGACAGCGTTTTGATGTCACAGTATCGAATCTTGTCTGGATCATGGACTGTGTCTTTTCTACGCCGCGCCGCACAAGTGCTTCAAGCATTTTTTGTTCAGTTGTTTCATTATCTAGTCCAGTCTGTAGCGGTTTTTTGTTTAGGTCCACAGTGATTTTCTTTTCTCTGCGAGATTTTTCTGATCACTCTGTTGTATAAATCGCTGTAGTAGGGCTTGTCCTTTCTCTTCGTTTGTTCTTAATATGGTTTCCATCTGTGTTGGTGATATCTTGTACCGTGGTGTTTGTGTTTTTCCCCTTCCATTTGTTGATAGATCTGCCAGAATTGTGACTGTGTTGTATCAGCTTAGTGCCTTTCACAGAATTGTGTCCATTTACTGTCTTTTGCTTCCTGGGTTATGGTTTTGAACCGCTCTGTATTGTCATTAATATTTCTTTTATAATCGTCCGTTTTTCTAGTGCTATCATGGTCTGAGCGATGTCTTCTTCTGTGTTCTTGCCAGGCATTTACAGCAGCCCGCTTTTCTTTCCAGACAGTTTCTGTGTCATGGTTCCACCAGGGAGGTTGTTTTCTGGATGTTTGGTTGTTTCCTGTTTTTCATTTTGATTTCATGGTTCTCAGTTTAGAAACAATATCAGATTGTATACTGTCATATTGAAATGGGTTTCTTGGTTGAGATACGGGATTCCTAGGTGATATATGTTTCATTACACAGAAAAGCACTGGAAGATGGTCGCTGCCATGTGTGTTCAGTGTCTCTGCACTCACTAGTGGTAATAGTTTAGGAGAGATGAGTGTTATATCAATGGTGCTGTCTGTGTCTCCTTGTCTTGCACCCATATGGGTTGGTGACGTTGTGAGTGGGCTGAACTGGATATCGCATTGCATCTCTTCCAGAGCATGTCCCTCACTCACACACACACTCCACACAACACAATACACACACACACTCCACACAACACAATACACACACACACACTCCACACAACACAATACACACACACACACTCCACACAACACAATACACACACACACACTCCACACAACACAATACACACACACACACTCCACACAACACAATACCACACACACACACACACACACACACACACACACACACACACACACACACACACACACACACACACACACACACACACACACACACATACACACACATCCCTCACACACGATACGTAAACACATCTCATACACAACACATAAACACACACACACACACACACACACACACACACACACACACACACACACACACACACACACACACACACACACACACAGACACACACACACACACACACACACACACACAAGAGGCATGTCAAAAAAGAAAAAAAATGATACTTTATTCATTTTTGACTAGACAGCACACTCGCCTCATACAAAACAATACACACGTCTTTTAAACAGTTGTTCACATACACGTACATTAATGCTACATGTTTTGGCAGTACATTTTGAACAAATCCAATGAACATGTCAAGTCAATGCACCTTGAATTTTCGGCTCTCATCGGCTGTCATCGGAAGCAGTTATAATTACAGCAGACGGGAACAGACGAATACTCGATATTTATCGAAGTTGTTTGAGAACAGCCAAGATGGCAAATGAGAAGAGAGTTGAGCACAGCTGGAGGGAGGTAGCCTGCATCAATCAATCAATTAATCAATCAATCAGTCAATCACCTAATCAATCAATCAATCAATTAATCAGTCATCAGTCAGTCAGTCAGTCAGTCAGTCAGTCCATCAACCATTCACGCGTAGACACAAACTGATCAATCATTCACGTGGAGATTTTGCTCTGAATCAACAATGATATGGAAAATTAGTAAACTACTAAGCACAGATTTGCATACATACCGTACATTGATAAGAAAACATGAAAATAGAAAGAAAATGCGTATACAATTAACTAAACCACAGATTCAAATTTTCGGCCAACTGGCCCTTGTCAAGAGAACACAAAAATCAACAAAGAAAAAAATCAGTAAGTTTAACATCTTTGAATTACTACATTGATCAGGTTATAACTGTACACAAAAATCAGATAAAGAATGAGACAATCAATCAGAGTGCTAATTAACGATTATGTGGAAAATCAATATCTATTTGCTTAGTTACAAAATTATCATTGTAATCAGCTAACATGGCCCATGACAATGTTTGAAAGGAACACACATGGGAAGGAACTGTATGAATTTTGTAACTATATGCTAGAGACATCATTACTGCATTTAAATGAGACCCTGCATGCAAAACAAACAAAAAAATGTTGCTGAATACTCCAGAAAAATCGAAAACTCTTTTCACACCGAGTTCCATTTGAATATGAGACACATATTTCATAGCATAATTTCACATTTGGAATGTTATGTGCATATTTCCAGCACGGGTGGCTTTTTCGACAAAATGAATTTAGGCAAGGGAGGTAAAATTACCACAGTAAGATAAGGGAAGCTACTCACAGAGCTGCTGTGACCGTCGCCATGTCCATCTCCGTGACCGTCTCCGTGACCTCCTTCATGTTCGTCCCCATGACCCTGTGTACGCCATACCATAGTGCACGTCATTGGCGACAAACTGACACGAGGTATAATAGGTGTAAAAACATGGTTAAGTCGACTTATTCTATACCCCAACACAACTAAAACAGATCACGACTATTACAAACACACAATGTTAAGACAAACATCTAGGTAGACAAATTACGCCCGTTGGCATAAAGAGAATTACGTTCCTTGCCTCCATATGCGGTTGTGAGCTCGAAAAATAGTCCATGTTATTCAAAAATGCACATTCTTCACATGGAATCATGCTTCATCTCAATACGACTGTGTGTGTGTGTGCCATATGTACTTGGTTTGATGACCATTAGATCAGTAAATAAACATTTAAGTGGTGTCCTGCTTTACAGATGATTGCAGCCCTTGCCACATGCCAGTCGTGACGGAGTTCCGTACCACTGGGAATCCAAGTGCTGGGTCAAGTGAGTGACTGTCGCTGTGCAACAGGAATAACACAATGATCTCTTGCATGCTTCTCTAGGCGGTTGCCTGATGTTTTCCTTGACAGGTCTTCACTGTTATCAAAGGTCGCCCACCATATTTTTGTAGAAGTATGATGACAGAGAAAAAGTTATATCAATGTTCATATAACAACAACAACAACAACAACAATAATAATAATAATAACAACAATAATTTCATATATGTTGTGCAAAAAATCCACGTTAAATAGCATGGCCGTTGCACTCTACAAGAATGGAACAAACAATACGCGTGCATACACACAGATGATGCTGAGCTAGTATACACTCAATCTGCTAGGCATGTGACCCTTGACCCTAATTGTTATCCTATATCTCTCTCTTTAATACACACGCATACACACACACACAGAGGATGCTGAACCAGAGTACACTCAGCCTGTTAAGCGTGTGACCCTTGACCCAAGTTTCATTCTCTGTATGTCTGTCTGTCTCACACACACGCACACACACACACACACACACACACACACACACACACACACACGCTGTTGAGCTAGGGGTATTGATTCTATGTGTGTTTAATTTGAGTACCGGTATTGGAAGTACAAATGTTTGCGTTTTCCATTGTACATACTCACATTTGTATTCATTTTTTGTCACAATGGATCTACCATGTGAAACTCGGTTTTCTTTTATTTTTATTATTTATTTAACCAATACTTGAGAACAGCAAGATGGCTAATTGTCCTTAAAGGGAAGAAATCTGGGAAATGAACCTATTTTTCCAATATTTCATACCATGGCAACTGGACGAATGCCGTGCTCTTCATGAGTTGGATTTTCCGGGCAAATCCACAAGAAAAGGCCTCAACGAGAAACGAACCCTAGAACCTCAAGTTTGGTTACTCGCAGGTGAACGTCTGAATCTATTCTGCCATTTTTCACTGTATTGGTCAACCATTGTCGTTGTCAGTACAACACTGATGAACTAAATTTACACACTCTTTACATGATAGTGTCTTGAAAATTTCTCGTTGTCTTTCAAATCTGAAAATTTTATACATATGATCCAAATTTGGTAGACGTCTACAGAAAAGAATCGTCAGATCGCTACTAAACATGTTTATATTTTCATGACTGTATCATATGCATTTGCACCTTTTTGCTGAGTCACAACTATTGGTTCTGCTTTTCTGTTTCATTTAAATGTTACATGCCTAATTATGATAGTTTTGTGTTTTCATGGCGGAAAAAATTGTGTATATGTGTGGAACAAGCGGATGCATGATTTCATTTCTGAAACGGGGCTTAATAAAAATTTGTTGTCTCGTATTGTGTTGTATTGTACTGTGCTGCGTTTCATTTTATTGTATTGTGTTGCTGTCATGAATGAGATTTACCTCCCTCGGTTTTCGTCTCTTTTGGATAAGATGAAGAAAGAGGGGGTGTTTTGCAAACAGTCATAGCAGACGTGAGGAACTGAGTAGAGCTTTGGCTGCTTTAACGGCAGTATCAGAAAGGAACTGTTATGAATTTTAAAACATCTATGCTGCTTTGAGGAAGACGACTGCAGAGGTGAATCTCTCAACCACTAAGATGACCTCCGGGACACCGCCCAGACGGCGTTTCTTTCTTCAGTCTGACAGTCTCAGGAAGCATCGATTGCCAGGGGTATACATGCGGTTCTCCGTCGCGGGCCGGTCACTGTTTCCAAGATTAACACAGACACTAACAACTACCCATTTTCTAGAGAAGTGTTTGGATTTTTTTGCTTGTTTTCTTTTGTATTAGAAGTTATCTTCATTTCACCCAAGAGTGAAAACTAAAAGTCAAGGTGATTATATTACTGATATTTTTTTTAAGTTACCCAAGAGTGAAAACCTGTGATTAAAATAATATTTTTTTTAAAAGTGCTACTGTTTTAGAACCCAAATGCTTATGAATATGAATATTGTTTTTGTATTGTCAAATGGCAGGGTGTGAAAATAATGAAATATACAAACACGTAACCTTCTGTCAAATTGATTTTTTTTGGTCATTGTGTTGTAGTTTTACATGCTTTGTACTTAAATGTAAAAATCACATCCTGACAATTGTGTTATGCTGTGTTAGTGAATTTTATCATGTACTTACATCTCCATGAGAATCTCCGTGTCCCCCTGTTGACAAAGGAACGATGGAATATCATTAACATAATCCTTCAATACTCTTGAATGATTGGTAGATATCCATTTTCTTAATATAATGTAATCAAACAACACCTAATTGAGTGTGTGTGCATATATTATTTTCACACAATTAACGATTTTTTTTTCAATAATCACATCAGACTAGTGAATTTGAAAATGATCTCATTATCATAAACTTGAACCAAATTCTATTGATATTCCTATCTACCTGGTGAAATCAATGCCACCAAGGACGGCCCCAATTCTCCCCCCCCCCCCCATGTGCCTGTAATTGTAGTTGATTATTCATTGTAGTTTTTCTTTATCAGTTTACTGTTGCCATGGGTAATATTGTTACATGTTCATCAAGTGTTGGCACACAAGATCGCGACTGATCGTCTCATCCGATTCACAAGCACTAAGACTACTACTCCAGGTCTAACAGGGAAAAGCATAACAAAAGAGTTGCTAGGATTGGGTCCCTGTACATTCTGAGGATCGAACCCAAGTCTCCAATGTCGACTCCAAGGTCGGTAGTGTAAACATTATGCCACCACATTTTGACAACCCGATTTCTCCGTATTCTCGTTCCACCCTCATCAGCAGTAGACGAATGGACAAAGCAGATGATGGTTGCTTTTGCCGTGACAAAAACATGTTTATCTGCTTTGGGGGGGGGGGGGGGGGGGACATAACGAAAAGAACGAAATATTGCAGTTTTCTCCTTACTTATAAGCATCTACAAGAATCAATAGCACTAATTCATACACATGATTGATAAGTGGACAAACTAATAGATACAATCAATATAACTCATTACACTCCTGTAATATTAACCGAACCTTCTGTATGTTAAGGTGCTACCTTGCCGCGACAGAAAAGTTCACTGTACCTCAGCACACTACTTTCATGACACCATCAGTGTTGTCAATGTGGGAATAACACATGTGTAAATGGTCATTCTTAATAAATTTTAAAACATGAAAAAAATGACTTAATTGTCAGTGTGTTTTTTTCCTCAACATGCATTATCTGATCAGCATTTGGACATGCTCTGAAGAAACTCCAGCTGGCACCTCTAATTTGTTTTTACTCGAAACTGGGCGACATTTTGGATAATTTTTACAGTAAAATAAATAGCAACTGGCAGAAGGTTTATTGTTCCTTTCGCCATGTAGAAACGTTGCACGCCGGTAACACCTTAAAATACAGAGCTTTGGGCACAAGTAAGCAACGGTCAGAACTGATTGCCAGGGCTGTGTATCTAAACAACCATGACCAATCTTTATTCTAAGAAATTCAACCCCATAAGAACAGCACAAAGCAATCTGATCTTTATTGGTCAATATTCAACAACACATGACCGCCATATATATGTTATTATTTTACCTTTAATATTTGCTTTCAACTCTGTAATTTTCTATTAACTGAATAATCTATCAATCATTTAAGTGGGGTTTGAAAGGGACTACATTTGTGTGTGTGTGTGTGTGTGTGTGTGTGTGTGTGTGTGTGTGTGTGTGTGTGTGTGTGTGTGTGTGTGTGTGTGTGTGTGTGTGTGTGTGTGTGTGTGTCTCTAAACAATGTTTTCTTTCTTTAAATTAAGTTGATGTCTAGAAGCAGCAAGTTTGAGGAGTTTTTAAAACAACGAAACACTTGTCGCTGACTTTAGTACCTATCTGGGATTTTCTTGCGAGGGAGTTCAACAATGATACATCATGTAAAGTATTGTGTGGAGTGCTATTAGGAACTTTTTCGCTATATTATACCCTCCCCCCCCCCCTCCTTTTCAATATGCTTGCAGGACCTGAATCTTTTCGGAAAATGTTCAGACTGATGGACCAAGGCAGACAGAACTGTTCCCATGGGGCTAACTTTCTTATTTTGAGACTGGTAGAAAGAAAATATTGAAATGGTCAGTACCGCCATGCCCTCCATGTCCATGGCCGCCTGGGGGAGGTCTGCAGTGTGGACTGTCGTTAAAACTGACATGACCGTGGCCCCCTACACACACACACAGCCCATGCTCATTGGTTCGTGTGCATATAGCAGGAATTGGACAGGTACATGAAAATAGACAGTTTGATTGGCTCGTGCTGATAGAAGGGAAAGCATGATACGTTCATATAAACAGAGAGAAAATTTCAATAGCCACGCTTATGTTACAGATAGATAGTTAATTTGACTGGTGTGTTTAGAAACTTAGATACAATGTCCAAAAGGGTGAAAGCCTGATTTGCATAACTGAAAATTAATGCGCGCTTTAATTATCTTGTCTAAAGAGATGATAAAACCTTATTGGTTTGCCCAGACCAAAAGTCATTTGGAGGAGACCAGATAGAGAGGTTTTCGCATGATCTTCTAAGCAGACGAAAGAGTTTGTATAAACACACTCGAGGGAGCTTCAAGCTAAAGATGTGACTATAACTGGGGTTTTTTACAAATAAATATTGTGTCGTTTAAAAATACGTGAGTGTGGTTACTAGTGTCTATATCATTTAAAATTGATTTCAAAATGGCTGGTTGGCATGAAGAAGCCAGATATTGAACAGGCATGCATTAATAAAGAACAGTAAATTTATACTTACCTAGGGGCTTTCTATATTTCATTTGTAATTCAACACACCCAAATTTTTCCTATTACTCTTCTTTGGTTATTTTTCAGTGTTGTCAAAGTGAAAACTGTATGCCAAGATTATACGCAATATCAATAGCGATCCACGAATGGACAGGTATGAGCGCGCACTTGTATATCTAAACAAGCGAGAGATGATACAAAAGTAACAGGTGGTAATTAATTTTGCTTATACAATCTGTATTACCAATTTCATTGGGAAAATCGGTAAAAAAAAAAATTAAAAAAAAAAAAAGAAGAAATGGAACGAGTCGAAGCCAAAAATGAAAGAGAAAACAGGAATGACACAAGATGGTCATCAAGCCATTCTATAATCTCCCTTTTAACACACACACACACACACACACACACACACACACACACACACACACACACACACACACACACACACACACACACACACACACATATATATATATATATGACAAAATACATACATACATATATACATACATACATACATACATACATACATACTACATACATACATACTCATACATACATACATACATACATACATACATACATACATACATACATACATACACATATATATTCTACGGGTTATAATAACATTCAATTGAGTTTAATAATACAGTCAAAAGATGAAATAGGACTAGATCTAGGCCTGTCTTAATTTGAAAAATATTTCCAGATACATAACTACAAGAGAAAACCAAACTGCCTTGATTAGTTGATGTGGGATCGTATTCTTAAAAGAAATTCGAGATCTTGCATTACTTTAAACTGTGCAATGTATCCTCAATACATCATCACTTTGTGAGTGGTCATCTCGCTTCGAAATGGAGAACTGGAGACCAAAGCCAGCAGCAGCCCTAGTTATACACGTAATCTTTATGTCACATATGTCTATGTCCCGTGATCAGGAATGGGGGATTCAGAGTGGAGAAAATGAAGGGGATTTTGTGTTTGGCTCTTCAGAGCATGAAATAGATTTATTACTAATCTGAGGAATTGCTTTTCGATCATCATGTAGAACAAAAGTTATTTGGGATCATAATACCTAACTTTCCCCTTCAGTTTGTATTTATCAAATTCTAAAGTTCAGCTTTTGTTGGAGAGAGAGACAGAGACAGACAATCGGAGAGTGAGAGAGAGAGAGGGAGAGAGTGACAGAGAGCGAGACAGTCAGAGAGAGAGAGAGAGAGAGAGGGAGAGAGAGAGAGCGAGACACACACACACACACACACACACACACACACACACACACACACACACACACACACACACACACACACACAGAATCGATTCCAAGATTTTTTGAAAATTTTGTTTCAGACAGAATACATGTAATCATTTAGACATAGAGCTGAAAAAATTGTGTCTACACATTTTTGTTACCAACAGACGGACAGACAA
>JAPXFY010000032.1:21271171-21478671 GCA_030674185.1 Monoplex corrugatus
TCAGCAATAATTTTCTTATAAACATCTTTCAACAAAATCCGTACTTACACTTTTAACATAAATCCTCAATAAGCTGTTTTAATAAGAAAACAGCAAGAGTGGATAATCAGGATACCAAATTAACACTCAAGCAATGAATTACGTGAGTGCATAGTAGCATACACAAGCACAGTTTGAGCCGAGTATCGTCGGCCCTCTCTATCTCTCCGTCTTTGTATTCGCTTCTCTGCCTCTTTCCAAACTGAAGACGAAGTCAAGCATGTATTCATGCACGCAAAGAAGAGTTGACAAGGAGACGACACTAACGCCCAAGGCAAAGACAGTAACTTCACCAGCAAATAGCACGTCAAAAGCGTTGCTGTCTCTGACTGGACAATGTTGATATTGGTGAAATCATGAAACAATGAGAATAAAGACACGTGTGTATGCTGCGTATGTTCAACGTGTCAGGCAAAGGGCTTGACACAAGACAAAGATGGGTGGCTGGTTTTCAACGTGCGACAGAATGATGGATTGAAGACTCCATGCCTTTACGTGCCGCACAAACACATGCGCGCGCGCGCACACGGGCACGCACGCACGCACGCCCTGTCTCTCTCTTTCTCCCTAAACTGGGGCATTATATTCACTGACTTCCACGATGATTTCAGTCGCTTGAAGAAAACATGCTCTTGGAAGATGTTGATAAGGAGTTTGTTAATGATTTACAAAATACAGGAATGACGTAAAACATGTTAGATTCAATTTCAATTTCTCAATATGACGTCTTTGTGCTCGGAACGAATTCCGTATGCACTAACGTCACAGGTGCCATGTGTATGGTGATCATGGTACAAGCCTTCTGCCTGTACATAAACCCTTGAGCTGGCCAGGTCCTGAGGCCTTACCTAGACTATGTTTTACCTAGCCTGTATACTGGTAATTTATCAGCCTATCACTGGAATAATCTTGGTTACATGTAAATGACACATGTATCTGTGATTCTTTCCTTCAAAAAAAGAGGAACATATATGTAAAGTAAATAAACAAATAAGTAAAGGTCTGAATCACAACCCAACTGGCTATTCTGTACAAACTCGTCTCACATAATAGAAAAACACCCACCCGCCCCAGTCAATGCACAAATGATCAGCTATCTATCAACTAGGTGTAGACAATATTTTCTTAATCATAGATTGGTATGTAAGTGAGTAAGTAAGTAAGTAAAAAAGTAAGCATTAAGTAAGAAAAAAGTAAGTAAGTAAGCAAGTAAGTAAGTAAGTAGGTGAATAAACAAATAAATAAAGGAGCATGTAGATAAGTAAACAGGTAAGAGATGGAAATAACAAATAACAGTGAATTCATGCATATACCCACATGCCCGCACACAGACATACACACGTACATTCATACATACACACCCATATCCACACAGCATGGTGGCCGACAAAAATAGCTACAATAACAGCAACAACAACAGCAAAGAGGAAACACCCATATATACATATCATGACAAACTGAAGACATATCTGGATAACAATCAACAAATAGCTCACAAACACACACACAGACGATTTGGCAAACTTGCTTGTTCTCCATTTGTCTTTTCGTTTTCCTCGCGTTTCTTTTATCTGTTTCAGGGAAGGCCCAAACACTTTCCATTCCACGCTGTACGAGTCTGTGCGGTGTTACTTTTGAGATGATACTAATGTTGGTTTGATTAGTGATAGCTCTTGTTTTTCCTTTTATTGTGAATTTCTGGCCATTTCCTCTTTCTATTTGTTTTTGGGTAAGACATTCGATGGTATAGTGACACATTTTGTTCACGAAGCGTCTAAGGACCTCATACTGTCCCAGATGGAAAATTTATGCTGTAATGGCATTGCCTGCAAGTTTGTCGGCATGTTCATTTCCCTTGACACCAGCGTGTGTAGGGCAGTAGATCCACGTGTTTTTTTTAAGGCTGATACCGTTCATTGCTTTGTGCCATTCTGAGGTCCCTACTCCATTTTGCACTTTTTGAAGTAGATTCATCGAGTCAGTCAGGATGAAGGTTTGGCTCTCTTTCATGTCATCATACAGTGAGATTAACTACCGGAGTGCATGTGTGACTGCCTCAATTTCCATCGCTAAACTGGAGGTTGTGATATAAGTAGCGTTTTCTTCATGTTTGGTGTTTCCATTCTGTTTGACAGTGAAGCCCCATCCAGATTTCTTATTGGTGACTGAACCATCCGTGTATAGATTTACATCTTTGGGGTTGCAACACAGTTGCTCCACGAGAAGCTGAATTTCTGCATTTGTTTTCCCTTCTGGCCATTCGTGACAGTGTCTCCCTAGATTTTTGGGTATGATAGTTTTGTACAGATTGTTGAAATCGTTTGGATGTTTTTCCCATTCCTGTCTCCGTTTGAGTTCTGTCAGTTGACACACATGTTGAATAAAGTCTTCTGCCTGTCCCATACATGATTTTCCACGTTGGAGTCTGTTGCTTTGTGCTGTTCCGACTACCTGGTGGAGTTAATTTTCTGGGTTCTCCAATTGTCAAATTGTATCATGAAAATCACCGACCAGAATTAACGAAAGTTCTGAATGCAGAGAGCCTTCAATCACATTCTTTCTAGTCTTCAAGTAAGACTTTAAGGAAGCTGTTTGTCCAATCCTCAGGAATCTGACCTTTCTCAAAACTGTCTTGATAGAGAGTAAATAATTTAGTTTTGTCGTGTTCAGACAGCGTTTTGATGTCAAAGTATCGAATCTTGTCTGGACCAGGGGTTGTGTCATTTCTGCACCATGCAAGTGCTTCATGCATTTCTTGTTCAGTTATTTCATCATCTAGTCCAGTCTGTGCCAAATTTTTTGTTTAGGTCTGCAATGAATTTCCTGTTTTCTTCAAAATTTTTCTGGTCATTCTGTTGTATGAAACGCTGTGGTAGGGCTTGTCCTTTCTCTTCGTTTGTTTTTAATCTGGTTCCATCTGTGTTAGTGATATCTGGTATCATGGTGTTTGTGATTTTTCCTTGCATCTGCCAGAATTGTGACTGTGTGTACCAACCAGCATTGGGTCTTTCACAAAACTGTTTCCATTCATTGTCTTTTGCTTCCTGAGGTATGGTTTTGAACCGCTCTGTTTTTCATCCATATTTCTTTTATACTCGTCTGTTTTTCTAGTGCTATCATTGTCTGAGCGATGTCTTCTTCTGTGTTTCTGCTAGGCTTTCACAGCAGTTTCTGCGTCATGGTTTCACCAAAGAGGTTGTTTTCTAGAAGTTTGGTCGTTTCCAGTTTGCCATTTTGATTTCATAGTTCTCAGTTTAGAAACAATATCAGAGTGTGTCATATTTAATGGGCATCTTGGTTGAGTTACGGAGTTTCTATGTGATATGCGTTTCATCATACTGAAAACCACTGGCACATGGTCGCTACCATGTGTGTTAAATGTCTTTGCACTCATTAGCGGTGTTAGTTTGGGAGAGATGAGTGCTATGTCAATGTTGCTGCCTGTGTCTCCTTGTCTTAAACCGATACAGATTGGTGATGTTGTTGTGAGTGGGCTGAGCATCTCTTTCAGAGCATGTCCCTGGGCGTTAGTACTGTTCTGATCCCACATTACATATTTTGCATTGAGATCGCCACATACCACAGTAATGTCCCCTCATTCATCTTCAATTTCTTTTAGGAAGTTCTACCTTGTTTTTGAGGTACAGGATCCGGGATGCACCTAAACATTGATGAATACAAAGTTCTTCTGTGTTTCGTTTGGAGTTTGAAGGCGTATGCCTTGCAGTTCGCATGAATTAGTACACCATCGCTCTAGATCTAATATGGACACTTTGTCTTTTTGGTTCTTTTTGATGATTATAGCCATCCTGTTTCTGAATTACTGCGAAGTCTCCAAAGACTATTAGTTTTCCTTGGTGTGACCAAATTCCTAATAGACACAGCATATCAAAGTCGTATGCTAATTTGTCAATGGTTGATATCCTTTTTCTTGCACTGGCGCAGTTCAGGTATACATTCTGAAATATTTCTTGGAGAGCCGTCCAGATTTTGTCATCTTTCTGGTTACGTTTGCACTTTTCTTCATTCTTTTTCTTCTTCCTTGCTTCGTCCTTGCCCCATTAGCATATTTTTCACTCTCACTGTGGTGTCTGCCAGTAGGAAGCGTTGGTCCATTAGCATATTTGTCGCCCTCCCTCTCCCACTCCCCCCCCCCCCCCCCCCCGGAATCTATCAGTGGGTAGCACGGTCATTTTATCACCAGGCCATGACCGATCCGGTATGGTATTTCCTTTCAGTTTACTTTCATCATGCTTTTGGTTTTGGGCTTGCAGAACACTCGGTGGTGTCCACCTCCATTCCAAGTATGGTATACACAAGGACACATACTCACATGTATCTAACGTCAAATATATCTGCCAATGTTGATACATGTTGATATAAAAGACGTCACGTGGAGTACTTGTAGTCATATTGGCGATTTTGGTTGTAGCACCCATGACGTTTCTCCTCTCAAACACACACACACACTCTCTCTCTAACTTTCAAAGCAACAATATGTCTACACACATAAAAAGAAACACATACTTATACATCTGCTCTCTGCTCTCTGTTGTAATAGCTTGTAACTCTAATAGTGCTAAGCAGAAGAATGTTAAAAAAAAAGGCTTATATTTCATTGCTCTTGCCCTTCTTGCACATGTCAGTAATGTTGAAAAAAGGCTTATCTTTCATTGCTCTTGCCCTTCTTGCACATGTCAGTCAGTAGAGAACACCAAATGAAACAGACAAGCCTCAGCTCTTTTACCTTAAGATTGCGAATGAATAATAATTGGATTTGGTACCAATAGAACAGACTACATACAGTATTGAGTTACGATAGAACAAGAAGGAACAAGGAGGACATACAACACTGAACTACGAACGAACAAAACACATACAGTACTGCATTAGGATAGAAAAAAGTATACACAGTACTGAACAACGATAAAACAGAGAACATACAGTACTGAACTACGATAGAACAAAGTACATACAGTACTGAATTACTATAGAACAAAGTACATACAGTACTGAATTACTACAGAACAAAGTTTGTACAGTACTGAACTACCATGGAACAAAGTAAATACAGTACTGAACTATGATAAAACGTTGACACAAGTAATGTTTCATCTGTCTTTGGGGTGCAGCAACAAGCAGTTCAAGTATCCCGATTCGATTGGTTCATATTTGTTACCCACCTCTTCCTCTATCGGCATCGGCGACAGCCTTCGTCATGGGTGTGAGTGTTATTTGGTAAATAATACTCTATTTGTATGGCGATGGTTTGTTCTTATTGTAAATTATTAAACCAAGACGGGTTTCTTTCAGTTTGCTTTCGATTTCTATTTTAACCTTGACAGTTTTCTTATCGTGAACATGTGTGTTAATAATAATTTGTGCAAACTGATTGTCTACCATCTAATTTTTTTACAGACTTTTCATATTTACGTTAAAGCTGTTTGAATGCCACAGTAACATTGTCTAACTCTGTGTGCGGGCGAGACCAGAGATTAGATTATAAGGTAAAGCGAGGCGATCATATGACAAGCGAGGTACAGAGCTAGTTGCCTCTCCCTATCCATGTTTAAACCCTGCGCCATTAACCCTGCGGCAAAAGCCAGGAAATACAGAGGGCGCTGTCAGTCTCATCAAAAGAGGTAAGACAACAGACAGGAGAAACAGCGATTACCAGAAACGTAGGACGTCTGTCTCTTGATATAATGTGTTTGGGGATGTATTATGGATGTCGAGCTCTCTCTCTCTCTCTGTCTCTCTCTCTCTCTGTCTCTCTCTCTGTCTCTGTCTGTCTGTCTGTCTGTCTGTCTCTCTCTCTCTCTCTCTCTCTCTGTTAACATGACAGCTAAACGATACTCATTCGACGAGTCGAAGTGGTTATCGTAGAAGGCTGACGATTGAGATGTTGGAGCATCGAATCCTGGCAGTCTTGTCCAAACAGTTGTGAGCATTTTCGGCCTCAACCGGGTCCTATCCAAAGTTATGTGGGCTTTAGATTCATTGTTAAGACTGCGACCACACAATTCGAGTCTCAGCCACTTCACAGATGCATCATTCGGGGTGTTGGTAGTTTCTTGACTAATACCTAAGCTGTCTGTACATGGAGTCTCTGATACCAGGACATTTATGAAAATAGGCAGAATTACAACCCTGTCTCGCAGACTATGGAGTTCAGTTTAGCACTGGATCTGCGGGAAAAGCGCTGTACGCTACGCTTATTATGATAATATAGCCTGGCATTAAACAGGCCCAAGAGATACAGACACCTGCGGTGTTGGCCTGGAAATTATACAGAACTCTCAACGACGCATTCGGGAAGCAAATGAGGCTCGTCTGAATGGTTCCAGTCTTTTCAATGAGCCTATAGCACATTCAACTCTGGGTTGGAACCTGTTTGAGTCGGAAAATGCCACAATGATTTTTGACATGACTGACAGAATTCGACCCCACAACTTTCTGTTCGGTGGTTCATTGCACAAACCACTGCACCAAAACGATTTAAATATTTTCATGGTTCATTTGTTCTATAATAATCATCAGATTTTGGGCCATACTCGCTGGAACATGTACATTTAAGTCTCGAAGTCTCGAAATTTGAATAATTAAGCAATCTTTGGCACCTGTCTTTCATTGGACATCGAAATTTGAATATTTAAGCAATCTTTGGCCTAGCGGCCCTGGTTGTTATTCAGCTTTCTGGACTTTTCGTTGGACGTTGGTATTTGCTGAAACCTTTTGTGTACTAGATAACCTACCCTCTATAGCTGGATAAGACCAATGTGAGCGTTAGATCCTGTTCGGTGGAAAATGTTGAGTAACCAGTTTAATCATGGATGGCGTGATCTTCATTACGCAAACCTTACGTACCCGTGTAACGATACGGCTTGAACATTCTTCCCCCCTAGAGGTCGGTGGAAAATGTTGAGTAACCAGTTTAATCATGGATGGCGTGATCTTCATTACGCAAACCTTACGTACCCGTCTAACAATACGGTCTGAGGGGCCCCTGTGATAATATTATCATACGTTTTGTCCAGTCCTGCTGAAACATCTAGAAATGACAGAATGGACACCTAGCCATTATCGAAATCCTGTAGAAGATCATTTTTTTCCACAAAGCAGTTTTGAACTATGGCCTTTAAGATAGGCTGACAGAAAAGATTTAATTAAGAAGATACTGGCTTGAAGGTTGCTCCTCCAATGTACATGTAAGAAGATATGCTTTGGGATTTCGGACAACAACAACAAAAAAAGATAAAGTAAAAGAAAAGAAACAAAAACAAAAACAAAACAAAACAAAAACCAGGCCTACAGTTATTTTGAGATGGATATTGGTTGAGTATCTGAATGACTTGATGACTGGAATTTTTCTTTCCTGTCATCACGGAAAGATGGATATTGGTTGAGTATCTGAATGACTTGATGACTGGAATTTTTCTACCTGTCATCACGGAATTTGTCTTTTCTGTCATCACGGACAGAGCACCTACTTCATTAACAGTGTTCTACTGGCTGTTCCGACATCACTGAAGTGCGGAGGAAACGTCGCCATTAAACGGAGTTGGAGTGCTTGGCAAGTAGCTCACCACGAGAATGACGGAGCGCTGCAGACTATGAATAGGAAAACTCAGCACTGTCATTGCTAGACACGAGTTTCACTGTTGATAGATATGGAACACACTTCGCGCTGATTGTATCTGACGCTCGCTTTTAGAATATTGTGTGTTGGTTTTACGAACACGCAGGCATCGCTGGCGAAAAGGGGAGACAAAGATGTAATGGTCAACTGTTCGAATTCAAAATGGCCAGTTGACGGGCGCACAGGAAAGTCAGAAATACAAACATCTTGGTAGACAACGTGGTATACTAGTGCTACCATTGAGTACATCTTCTCAGGTAGCATAATTCAATCAAATATCTAATCTAAGTGCATATCTGAGGACCCATTTTTCAGTTAATCTCGGATTGGCACAGGTAGGCCTAATACATTCTGACTTTAACAATTCTTTCATTCATTCCCTATATCGTTTGGAAGATAAATATTTCTAAAATAAGAGCTCGTATATGATCAATGCCATCTTTTGTTTCCAAACTAAAGTTACAACAGAACCTGTCCATAAATCGCTTTTCTCTCAGCATTACATTTGTTCGAAGACATGGTCGCACAATGCGCATTTGTAGCCATTTTTTGATAAAACACTTTTTTCATGGTGCAATAGTTCTTATTTGTCTCTGACCATTTAGAACAAGAATCTGGTGTGTATTATCTATAGTTACCATTTCATAAACATAACTTAGTTCTTTTGGTGCAAAGTAAATTAATTTCAGTGCTGTAGGAACATCTGGCGTCCAATACTCATCTCATCTGCTTCTGTGAAAAAGCAGTGACATATCATAAACATTGAGAGTCAAACGTGGGTTGCGGTGTGAATCTAACAAAATCTAGGACAGCCTCTTACATACAGCCCAGACACACTTGCTGAGACGTGTTGCCAAGCTTTCAGGACACACACACATACACGCACGCACTCGCGCGCGCACACACTCACACACACACACACACACACACACACACACACACACACACACACACACACAGGTAGTTAGGATAAAAATCCAGGGACGGATGACTGGAGTACACACGCCATGAATGCTACAGAACATGGGAAGTACTGATAAATATTACTAGCGTATAATAATGAAGGAGATCTAGGACATCACACAGCATTTCTTCACATCAGGCCTTCCGGCTGGCTGCAAACCGTCGGCGTTTTCTTTCCGTGACACCCTTGACGACACAAGTGGACAGATAAAAGAAGAGAGAATAAGACTTGGGAGTAAAAGTAAAGTTACGGTTGTCCTTAACCTTTTGGGTCGTTGGGGAGTAACACCTCTGGTTAATTTGAGGATGATGCCAATCTCTTTTCCGTAGTCGCTTTACCTTTCCCAACAGGGTCACAGACACATTCACAACTGAGTGGACTAGAAACTGAACACACCAAGTTTTCATAGCCAGACTGGAACCTGCGCAGTAAGATGGGAAGGCGGTGAGTTCTATCTGTACTGGCCAATTTGAATGAAGTGACCTGGAATGACACAGTGAGCTCCTCATAGTGGGGCAGAGTGTTGACAGTTGTCCTACATAACCGGTGTTTATTACTAGCGTGTGTCATGAGTTATAAAACAAACCAAGCCCCTGACACTCGTTGACTTTTGTCATCTTTATACGTTGGTGTAGTACTTACAAAAAGAGAATGACTGCCAGGGACCGATTGCCAAGCAAAGTAAATGTCGATATATCGTTATAGCCGAAGAGAGGAGCAGAAGTGTTGTCTACCTTGCAAAGGTATTTTCATGAGAATTGTTATGATTCTTTTCCTTTTTTTAAATATCTTTTTATGTTGATGTATACACATTTTGAATATACATGACTAGACAAAGTCTCTTTAGAAACAGACCACACATTGGTATAAACGATGCACATAATCATCATCATCATCATCAGGTGCCCTGCCGCGTGGCGTTGGCGATCATGGACTTCCATCTGTCTCTATCTCTTATTGCCTCAAGCATCTCTTCCACCCTCCTTGTCTTCAGCCAGTCTGCAAGTCCGTCTAGTATTTTCTCCCTGGGTCTACCTGGTGCTCTCTTTCCCTCCAGCTTTCCCATTGTGACCAGGTGCTCCAAATCCCCTTTCCTCATAAAAAGGCCGATAAATGTTGCCTGTCTTTTCCTAATCTTCCTTATTAATGATCTACCTGTGTCTGCTTCCATCAAGACTGTCTCATTTGTTTTCTTTGCTGTCCATGGAACTCTTCTTAGAAACCACATCTCGGCTGCCTCAATCTTGTTCTGGCTTTGCTTGTTGACTGTCCACGCCTCACAACCGTACAACAGTATTGGTTTATATAAACATTCAAGAACTCTCTTCCTGATGTTAATTGATAGGCATTTGTTGGTAAGAATGCTTGTCATCTTCTTGAATGCTGTTTTGACTTGGCCGATTCTGCTGGTTATTTCTGATGTGCATCTGCCGTCTGATGAAATGAATGTTCCCAGGTATTTAAACTTATTTAAACTTATCAACCTGTCTCAAGGTCGTGCCGTTTGCTGTTATTTTGCATGAGGGGATTTCATGTTTTTTATTGATCACCATGACTTCAGTCTTCCTGCTGTTAGTACTTCCTGCACACAGTACTCTTTGTTTAATCATTGAATCTCTAAACGAGAACAATAAATGAACATCAAATTAATTATGAAACGTCAGCATTATACGCGTAATCTTAACTCTCTCTTTGCTATTATGCGACGAGATCGCACCCAATCCCTTGCGACGGTTGGTTACTCACATGCGATCTCGTCGCACCCAACCCAGTGCGACTGTTCCTTACTAATATGCGATCTCGTCGCTGGCAACTTAAAATATTCATAGTTCAAAGTTCGATGGTCATGCGTCAATCAAAGTGGGTCAGGATCAGCAACTGACCATACCTGCGTGCTTTCCTCTGGTTGGCTGGCTATTTTTGGCTTTAGTTTGTCTTTGTGGAAAGGCTGTTGAGAGGCACTGTGGATAAACAGTGCGTGGCAGATTTCGTCTGCTGCGGCAAAATGGCGACTCCGTTTTCATCGGCGAGTACTTCGTCTCAAAATGTGCGTACACGACGTTTCACGGCTCAAGAAGTAATTGAACAGCTGACAACAAATGAATCCGATGTTGAGGATTACGAAGATGATGCAGAAAGTGATGGGTGGCTACCAGATAGCGATCACGACGACGCAAGTGCGGGGCATAGCAGTGATACTGAAGCCAGTGATCATGATTCGGCAGACGAGCCCGTTGCAGTCGGACTGGGTCAAATAGCCGACGCAGATCCGACGGAGGATGAATTTCTGCAATTCCTACTGACAGATTGGAACGAAGATTTTTCTTTTTTTCCAACACTGCCTGCTTATGGGGATGAGAGAAGTGGCCTTCACATCGACCACATGGACAGCCACGCCCCTTGGATTTTTTCCCCGAGATGTTTGACAACAATAGTTTGGAGGCAATTGTTGAACAAACAAACAAGTACGCGAGGGAAAACATCGCTGCCAGGGGTGAGCTGAAAGAACACAGTCTGTTCAAACGCTGGCCAGAGCAGGGCATCACAGTTAATGACCTGTTAGGGTTTTTCACAATTTGTGTGCACATGTCTTGTGTACACAAGCCACACATCACTGACTACTGGTCAACCTGCCCCTTTCGCGATAGTTCTTTTTGCAGAAAAATCATGTCGAGGGACAGATTTCTCCTGTTACTTTCTGCCCTGCATGTCAGTGACAATGACAGCTACATCCCCAGGAACCAGCCCGGGCATGACCCTCTCCACAAGATAAGGCCAGTCTACGACCACCTTCGCCACAAGTACAGAACTTTGTACACCCCAAAAGAAAACATCTGTGTGGACGAAGCTATGTGTCCATGGAGGGGTAAACTTGGGTTCAGGGTTTACATGAGGGACAAACCTGTGAAGTGGGGTATAAAACTCTACGAGTTGTGCGAGTCAGACACAGCATATGTGTATGACTTTGAAGTCTTTGCTGGTATCCCACAGCTGAGCAATCGGCCTGTTGATGTGGTCTGCCGCCTAGCACAGCCTCTGCTGGGTAAAGGGCGGTCTGTGTACGTGGACAATTATTATTGTTGCCCCGAACTTGCAGACCGCCTTGTTGAGGAGGACACCCACACTGTGGGCACCATCCGTCCTAATCGAAAGGGCTTGCCGTCTCAGCTGAAAACCACAGCCAACCCTCCAAGAGGACAAGTCCAGGCCTATAGACAAGGTGAGATTTTTGGTGTAATAAAAAATCCATATATAGGCCTATATATATATATATATATATATATATATATATATATATATATATATACAATAAAAACTATATATTGTGCACAGTGATATAAATGTGTATGTGGTGGTGGGGAGCATGTTTGTGCATGCACGCATGCATGTGTGTGTGTATGTGAGTGTGTGTGTACATGTGTGTGTGACTGATTGTACATTGTACTTTACTATGTATGTGTTTTTATGTGTGTAACTGACTGTTTTTGAGTATGTGTATGAATTTGTGTGTACATGTGTGTGTACATGTGTGTGTAGTGTGTGTGTTGTGTGCACATGAGTTTGTGTGAGTATGTGTGTAAGGTGTGTGTGTGTGTGTGTGTGTGGTGTGTGTGTGTGTGTGTGTGTGTGTGTGTGTGTGTGTGTGTGTGTGTGTGTGTGTGTGTGTTGTGCGTGTGTGTGTTCTGAGTTATTTCAGTCCTTGAACATCACTTTTGATTGCAGGAGCTGTGTCAGTGCTGAGGTGGATGGACAAAAAGCCGGTCCATCTCCTGACCACCAAGATGGACCCAAGGCAGATGAAGAATGTGGTATCCCGCACCAACCCCAACAACCAGAAAATGAAGCCGGAAGCTGTGCAGGACTACATCAACAACATGGCAGGGGTTGACAAAAGCGATCAGCTCATGGCATACACACCATTTCATCGCAAGACCATGAAATGGTGGAAGAAAATGTTCTTCCATCTTTTCACCCTGACCATGATCCAGGCATCTATTCTTCACAACATCTACCACACAGGGCGTGGGGCAAGAAAGATGCCCCTGAAAGATTTTGTGGTGAAGCTTGGTCTTGCGATGAACGACAAGTACCAGGCTGGTGTTGCTGCTGCCGCTGAAGCTGCTGCCCGAGTTGCTGCCCAAGCTGCTGGCCGCCCTCCTGCTCCTGGTCCTGGTCCTGCTGCCCAAGCTCCTCCTCCCCAGCCCGGTCCTTCTGGTGTGGCCCAAGCAAGGCTCAGTGGAACCGGTCACTTTGCTGAGCAGATTGGCAAAGTTGCTTCAGGCTCTGGCAAAAACAAGTTCAGGGTCTGCCAGGTCTGCTACCACAGATCCAAACGACATGAGGGTGTGAGGGTGCGCAAGTCAAACAGCCAGTGCTCCAAGTGTGGTGTCGCATTGTGTCAGAAGCCCTTTCAAGGTGGTGGTGATACAAATATCACATGTTTTCAACTTTTCCACACCATCCAAAACTATGTTGATTATTGAGTGTGTGTGAGTGTGTGTGTGTGTGAGTGTGTGTGTGAGTGTGTGTGTGTGTGTGAGAGTTGGTGTGTGTGTGTGTATATGTGTGAGAGAGTGTGTGTGTGAGTGTGTGTGTGTGTATATGTGTGAGTGTGTGTGTGAGTGTGTGTGTGTGTGTGTGTGTGTGTGTGTGTGTGTGTGTGTGTGTGTGTGTGTGTGTGTGTGTGTGTGAGGGCTACACCCGGTCAGTGACAGTGAACTATCAGTGAATCTGAATGTGATTGCTTATCATTTCTACAATGTGGCTGTTTCCCATGGACATATGAAATCAACATTATGAAATACTGCAGTGTCAAGTGTGATTGTGTTTATTGGATAAATCACCTTCCACAAACAGCAAAGGAGCAAATTAGTGAGTCATTTTGCACTGATTTTGTCTTTTTAGATTTCTAACCACAGAATTACAAAGTCTCCAATCTGTGTCTTCTAACATCTTTTTTCTTTGTTATTATTACTAACCCTTATAGCAGGCAGTGTGCCTCATTCAAAAGTGTGAGCGAGTGTGAGAATGTGACTTTTCCTATGTCACACCTGACATATAAATGTAAGTGTACACTCTTGTCAGTCTGCATAAACATTTTTCAATGTTATTTCTTGCCATCAGTAATGTTTGTTTTGAGAAAAATCTCTTATCAAAATTTTTTTACTATTTGACCAAAATCTACCCCATTTTTGTGATTTTTGAAAAAAGTGCTTTTTTTTAAAAGCTATCAAAAATCAAATATATTAAATTCCATGCATTGAAACTTTGCCTGGCATTAGTTTGGTATGTTGTGCACATTATCTGAAAATTTTACAGTTCTATCTATTATAGTTTTTTTTAACTTGCCTCAGCATGCAATTTTCTAAGTGCTACGAAAATCAAGAATAAAAGAAATCTACACTCATATCCGCAGGATCAGAGGTCCCTGTCTGAAGAGGGATCCCAAGTAAAATCGCACGAAAACTCTCAACTGGCTGAAAGACTGACTTTTTCCAGACTGTCATTCAACAAGTCTGTAGATCTGTTTTTTCTATTGGGCACATGCGTGTGTGCAGAAAGACGATACTTTCGATGAAGCAATCAATTTAGTGATCTGCTAATTAATCAGGCGCGTTGTTGTGTGTGTACACTTGTACTGTTTACAGGAAGTGAGCTCCTGATTTCTTTGACAATATAGAGTCCAGAAACGTTCATTCATTCGACCAGTTGAGAGGATCAGTGTGAGTTTCACTTGGGTGCACTCTTCGGAGCAGGGACGTGTGGTCCCACAGATTTTGAATATGCATTCCTTATTTTCATATTCTTGGTTTGTGTACCATGTAGAAAATTATGTGACTTGGGCAAGTTAAAATGTGTATTCATAATGTTGAGGTCCGCCAGGTGTGTTGTGATATTACAACACACACACGCGCGCTCGCGCGCGCATACACACACACACACACACACACACACACACACACACACACACACACACACACACACACACACACACAACACACACAGACAAAAACAAGCAGACAAAATAGATTATTTTTACTCGAAAGCATAAATTGTCTGGTTTGAAATACAAAACCTAATTTAAACCTTTGAGGAAGACAACGAAAGAAAACGAAAAAACGAAAAGAAAAAAAAAAGGAAGAGACACCTTCCCAAAGCGCTCTGTCCTTCAATGGGAAAGTCATATGCTCCCAAAGCAGGCGATCCGTTTCATTATGTGTACAACTCATCAAACTTTGTGACTGGGACAGCAAGAACAGAACATCCACAAACATGCACAGTGAGCACCCAAACGTAAGGTAGCAGAAATCCACAAAGTGTAGAAGTGGAGCTCTTGCATTACAGTCTGACTACAGTATTTTCTCGGGTGCCAGTCTGTCCGAGAAAATATTTTGTGTGTGAGGCCTCCGCTCCATCCAGCCGTGAATGGGTACCTGATCCTGTTCAGGTGTTGGAAGGTTAAGCACACAGAAAGAGAGAGATGATGATGATGATGATGATGATTATGATGATGATGATGATGATGATGATGATGATGGTGATGGTGATGGTAACGATGATGATGATGCCAATCTCTCTTTTTTTCAACGTTAGAAGTTATTAGCTAAAAGCCTTTCTTTTTTAAAGTTGCTGTTGCTTGCATGTTGTCTGTTTTCCTGTTTCCATAAACCGGCCACTAACATCATCGTTAACTTGCATATTTGATGATCTGCACGAATATACACACGAGTGGGATTTGGGCACCGGCAAGTTTGCACAACTGTTGACCTGGAAGACTGGAAAAATCTCCACCCTTAACCATGTGGATGTGTCTAGGTGGATCGAACCCAGGACCTTCCCACTGGAATTCCGGTGTTTACCCACTTGACTTCCACGCCAATCAAGAGAGAGAGAGAGAGAGAGAAGAGAGAGACAGAGAGAGAAGAGAGAGAGAGAGAGAGAGAGAGAGAGAGAGAGAGAGAGAGAGTCATGAATCATTTTCCAAAAACAAAGACATGTGTAAATCCTGACACACAAATGCAACTATGCAATGGAGGGGACAAAAGAAGGGCATGTAACAATACGTATGTAAATCAGTCCACTATGTCGCCATGTGCTTGTGAATCACGTGCAGGGATGCCATAAAAGGACATATGAACATCTGGTGTGCTGCCGTATTGGACTTAACAGTTACACCGAGTAAGCATACTGTCACAATGGATATGTATTTGATCCGGCATGTGGGTGTGGAGTATGTGAGTGTTCTTTTTTTTTCTAAATCCTGCATGTGCGTGTGCGTGTGCGTGTGCACAGGCGCACGCGCGCGCGCGTGTGTGTGTGTGTGTGTGTGTGTGTGTGCGTGCGTGCGTGTGTGCGTGTGTGCGCGTGCACGCGCAGTATGTATGTGTATGTGTGTGTGTGTGTGCATATGAAGACTTGTATTCATTTATGTCCAGCAGTGAACATTTTTTGAAGAATTACTGCAAAACGTTCACAGACAAGGCATCTACAGCAAGTTATGCTAGAAAAATGAAGATATTCACCAAAAAAGTTTGATTTTTTTTTCCTCCAGCAAGCTCATGGTAAGTGATTTATTATTTTTACCTAAATGTTTGTGTCTATGTATCACTGATTTATCGCCTTCACTGTCTCTGTCTGTCTGTCTGTCTCTCTTTTTATCTCTCTCTCTCTCTCCACTCATTCGCTGTCTTTCTTTCTCTCTCAGCCTGTCTGTCTGTCTGTCTCTCTCTCTCTCTCTCTCTCTCTCTCTCTCTCTCTCTCATCTCTCTCTCTCTTACTTCACCATGTTTTTCTTTTTTTTTTTTTTTTTGTCTTTGTGTGTGTATGTCCGTGAAGTTTATAAAATCAAGTTTGTCTAAAACACCGGTGAGATACGTAGATCAGATAAAGAAATCAAGCTGTCCGTCACACATGTGCTAACTCCACAAGCCTGAACCAAACATTTCTTCACGGGGTGCCGAAGTATTGGAAAGCGAAGAGAACTAGACCTCCATTGAAATATCAACCATCTAGCTAGAGCATCAAAATTATTGGCACATTAAAACGAACTGGATGGATCTCGAAACATTATCTACTGAAAACAGAAAAACATGATTAATATAACGAAACAAGACAGGCGTTTTTAGATATCACCCAAGGTAATGAATCCCAGACATACTAGTCAATGCTAACAATTAATGCTTCTGACAGCGAACTAATAGTATGCCCTCCCTACGTATACCCTCCCTACGGTTTATTGATCAGTACTTAAAATAATGACGGTTGGTTCGTGCCCTCTCTCTCTCTCTCATACACACACACACACACACACACACACACACACACACACAAAACACACACACACACACATGCATGCAAGAGCACACGAACCTCACTACCAAATTTCTTTTCTTAGGGCTGAGTAAATACAGGTACGTATCCTTAGCTTCAAGAGAGAAAGAAAAGTGATTATTGTTCTCCATGCAATAGTTAGAACAAATAAAACAGACAGACAGACAAGTCTCCACAAGCAAAATAAAAAAGAACGTTTACTTGCCAGATGCTGTGTTTCAGATCACACTGTTAAATGTGTTGAGTAAGAGGTCTGTTTTGTTTTGTTTGTCTTTTTGGCCTTGCTTATCTTCGTCCCTCTGCCCGTTTGTTTTTTCCCACTGTGTTATTTCAAATCAGCGATCCTAGCCAACAGATGGAAAGATGGACTACTCCGACCTCTACTCCACACAGACCCTCGATGCCATCAAGTGCATGCCGGTAATGGAAGAACTTGACGCAGAGCCAACTGTGGACGAACTCAGCAAGGCCACTGATAGCCTGGCATCAGGCAAGGCACCTGGCAACGACGGAATTCCCCCAGACCTCATCAAGCACTGCAAGACTTCTCTTCTGCACCAGTTGCACGCAGTCCTCTGTCAGTGTTGGAATGAAGGAGCTGTACCGCAGGACATGAGGGACGCCAAGATCGTCACCCTGTACAGAAACAAGGCCGAAAGGAGCGACTGCAACAACTGCAGAGGTATCTCGCTCCTCAGTATCGTTGGCAAAGTCTACGCTCGGGTCTTCCTAATCCGCCTGCAGAAACTGGCTGAACGCGTCTACCCTGAATCACAGTGTGGTTTTCGAGCAGAGAGATCCACGGTAGACATGGTCTTTTCCCTTCGCCAAATCCAGGAGAAGTGCAGAGAGCAGCGGATGCCCCTGTATGTGGCATTCATTGACCTCACCAAGGCCTTTGACCTAGTCAGCAGAGATGGCCTTTTCAGGGCTCTCTGAAAAATCGGCTGCCCCCCCCCCCCCTTCCCAAACTGCACAGCTTAATTGAGTCCTTCCACTCCAACATGAAAGGGACGGTGCAGTTCAACGGAAACCTCTCCAAGCCCTTCGACGTACGCAGCGGTGTGAAACAAGCCTCGTCCTGGCCCCAACCCTCTTTGGAATCTTCTTCGCTCTCCTCCTAAGGCATGCGTTCAGCACAGCGCAAGAAGGGATCCACCTGCGGACCAGATCAGATGGCAGGCTCTTCAACCTCGCCCACCTCAGAGCAAGGACAAAGGTCCGTGAAGCCCTCATCAGAGACATGCTATTTGCCGACGATGTCGCAATTGTGACCCATACTCAGCGGGACTTGCAGTCACTAATGGACCGCTTCTCCCAGGCCTGCAAAGATTTTGGTCTGACCATCAGTCTTAAGAAGACAAACGTCCTGGGCCAAGACACGCCATCTCCACCAGCCATCACCATTGATGACTACGAGCTTGAAGCCATCCATCAATTCACATATCTTGGGTCCACCATCACCGAAAACCTCTCCCTTGACACGGGAAGGCAGCCACAACACTAGCCCGCCTTACACAAAGGGTGTGGACAAATCCCAAGCTGACCACAAAGACAAAGATGGCTGTATACAACGCCTGTGTCCTCAGCACCTTGCTGTATGGCAGCGAGGCGTGGACCACGCATGCTCATCAGGAGAAAAGGCTCAATACCTTCCACCTGAGAAGCCTACGGCGCACACTCGGCATTTCCTGGCAAGACAAGGTGACCAACACCGAAGTCCTGACCCGCGCTGGCCTCCCAACCATGCATACCATGCTGAGACAGCGTCGGCTGCGCTGGTTGGGCCACATTCGCCGCATGGAAGATGGTCGCATCCCAAAAGACATCCTTTATGGTGAGCTTGCCACAGGGCAGAGAAATATTGCCCGCTCACAGCTGAGATACAAAGACGTTTGTAAACGTGACATGAAGGCGCTTGAGATCAACACTGAGTCCTGGGAGGACCTCGCAGACGACCGCAACAGCTGGAGAACCACTCTCAAGAAACAGCTGCGGATTGGTGAGGACAAGCTGTCAGCTGCTGCAGCAGAAAAGCGAGTTCGCAGAAAAGGGATGACAGCCATCTGACCAGCATCAGCATACACATGCGACCGCTGCGACAGACTTGCCTCTCTCGCATTGGTCTCTACAGTCACAGGCGACGCTGCTTGGACCAAGCAGACAGCCCATCTAGACATTAGAACGAATGTACTTTGTCCATGGTCAGCCATGACCGAGGGAGGTCTACTACTACTACTATTTCAAATAATTCTCTGCGTTATTCTGCTTATGATGTATTTCGTGGAGCTGTTTTCCTTTTATCACTTTTGTACTGCAAATTAATGCTAATACGACACCACACTTTTCTTTTTCGCTTTGACTCCTGAAAGTATATATGCTGGTACTGCAGAAAGAGACAAAAACAAAACCTTTGTTGCAAACTTTGAGGTGAACGTATTGTTTTCGATACTTATTTCTGGTTGTATATCAATTTTATAATCTGATTCCCGCGCGCGCGTGTGTATGTGTGTGTGTGTGTGTGTGTGTGTGTGTGTGTGTGTGTGTGTGTGTGTGTGTGTGTATCACTTTCTGTCTCTGAGTGTGCGTCTGTGTCCGTTTGGCTATGTGCACAAGTATGCTTATGAGTGTGTGTGCGCGAGTGTGTACGTTCATAGGTATGTAGTAGTACATGTAGTAGTAGTGTGTGTGTCTGTCTGCCTGTGCGTGCCTGTGTCCATTGATGCGCATGCTTGCGCGCGCGCGCGTGTGTGTGTATATTTGTGTGTTTTGGCACTTGCGCATGCATTCATATGTGTATGTGTGTGCTCGTACGCGCATTTGCAGATGCATTCATGCGTATATGTGTGCGTGTGTGTATTTATGTGTGTGTGTGTGTGTGTGTGTGTGTGTGTGCGTGTATGTGTGTGTGTGTGTGACTTTTCTGCAACAATAGGCCACGAGATGATTTTCCATTTACGATATCTTAAGAAAGGGTGTGTGTTGAGCCATGTCATGAATTTTGAAGTCTTTTTAGTTCGTGGTCGTGTCAAATTTAATCCATCATTTGATATAACATTCTTCTGTTAAACAGGCTTCATTGTTTTGTGTGTTTCCTTTGTCTGTCTGTCAGTCTGTCTGTCTGTCTGTCTGTCTTTTTTTCCGTCTGTCTTTCTCTCTGTGTCCGTCTTTTTTTCACTTCACATTCAGTTGATATTTTTTGTTTCTGTCTGTTTGGCCTGCTTTCTCTCTCTCTCTCTCTCTGTTAGAGAGAGAGGTGGGTGATCATGGATCTTTTCACTTAAATGTGTGTGTGTGTGTGTGTGTGTGTGTGTGTGTGTGTGTGTGTGTGTGTGTGTGTGTGTGTGTGTGAGCGAGAGAGAGAGAGAGAGAGAGTATATATATATACATATATATATATATATGTGTGTGTGTGTGTGTGTGTGTGTGTGTGTGTGTGTGTGTGTGTGTGTGCACGTGTGTGTCTGTCTGTACATTGGTGTATTTATGTGTTACATGAATAGCTCCTAAGTTGATTTTTCGTTCAGGATGTCTTCAGAAAGGGCGTGTCTTAGTATGCAGTCGTGCGAAATTAATTCGTCATTTGATATTACAGGGATTTTTTGTTGGCATTATGCTTTGTTCTCTTTTTCTAAGTGTGGATGTTTCTGCCTGCCAGTGTGTCTGTCTGCTTGTGCTTGTGTTTTTCGTGTTTATGTTTCCTTTTTTCAGGCTTCAGAACACTATTACTGAAGGATATTATCAGGTCAGGTCGGATAGATGTATCCGCTACTGGTAACCTGGAACCCAGTACTACCTGTCACAGGGTCGAATTGCTGGCGACTAAACCAGCACCCCACCATCTAGCTAAGGGAGTAAACCCTGACAGTAAATCCGGTGTGGGGCCCCTAAGGCAGTTGGATGGCAAACTTTGTCACTTTCCAGCGGCTCCTGCGGCCGCGTTGGCACCAAAACGTAACAGCCCTGCTGTTCCTTTGGATCTGTCAGCGAGGTGGAGAGGGGGGACAAGTTGCATGGGCAACAGCCTGTCTTCCATATTACACTGCCCAGGTTTACATCCGTCCAAACGGATGTACTTTGTCCATGGTCAGTCATGACCGAAGGAGGCCTACTATTATGAAGTCCCACTGGACCTGTCTTACAGCTAGTATATGCCACTCTACACAAAAAGCATAAAAAGAACATAAAACAAATTGTGAAACAAGTTATAACGTGAGTTGCAACAAAATTTGTGTTTAAGTTTCTGTCTGTCTGCATGCATGCCTTCTTGTGTGTCTGTCTGTCTTTTTGTTTTTCCCAATGTTTATGTCGCTGTGTGTATTTTTGACTTTCAGCGTGCCAGTGCATTCTTCCATTCATGTATCTGCCTGTCAGTTCATTTCTTCCATTGTTCTTCTTCTTCATTTCCATTTTGTCTCTCTCCTTGTCACTCTGTCTTTCGTTTCTTCCTTCGTTTGTTTGCTTCTTTCTTTGTCTGTTTTGTTTTCTTCTCTTATGTCTCTTCCTACTTTTGCATTTGTCTCCGTTTAAGACGTGTGATATGGACGTTGGTGTAAACTGTCTTCCATATCATGCTTACATTGATTTGTAGATTGATTGAATTCCGTGTCCAAGATTATTACATGTGTATGGAATCTTCTCAATGTAGTGATGTTTTCTTGGGCAGAAAAAAGGAGAGAGAGAAGAGAGAGAGAGAGAGAGAGAGAGAGAGAGAGAGAGAGAGAGAGAGAGATGGGGGAGGAATGGGAACTCGATGTGGCTTTATTGATGATTTATGTGCATGTTTCATAATCATCGTTGCCGTGTTTGTCTTTATCACCATCACCAGCATCATCATCGTTATCGTTGTCTTTACTACCGTCATCATTGTCGCCATCACATCACCACCATCACCACCACTACTACCACCACCACCACCACCATCAACATCATTATCAGACCACCGTCACCATCATCATCATCATCTCATCATCATCATTATCACCGTTATCATCATCATCACCACCACCACCATCTCAGTCATCACAGCCATCATTATCAGCATCAGCATAGTGTCGTCATCTTGGTAACTACCATCATTATTGCTGCCATCTCATCACTACCACCACTATCACTTTCATCATCATCATCATCATCATCATCCCCACCACCATCACCACCACCACCACTCTCATATTCACCACTGTCATCATCATCATCATCCTGTTCGTCATCACCATTATCATCATCATTGTCGTCCATCTTTCTCAATTGGAGCCTCTAGTCTAACGTACGGTTGTAACAATACATAAGTCATAGTGACATCACTAACAAAGAAGACAAGAAGAAAAATAACAAGAGCAGCAACAACAACAGCACCAAAAACAACATTAACAACAACATTAACAACAGCAACAATAGAGTTCAGGCAAGACACACGGCGTTCTGTCTTCCTCACATAATCCCGTGTTTCTCATGACATATGCTGCTTGTTTTTCATTTTATGTTTTTTATATTTTATTTATTTATTTATTTACCTTTTTTTGTATCTTCTACACCTCGTCTCACTCTTCTGCACTTACATATGCACTCGTACACCACACGCATACACGTGCACTAGTATTCCTTCATACATCTATACAACTTCACATACACCTATACTATTACACTGGCAGCTCACGTACAACTGCATTGATCAGCAACCTTTACATTTCACGTCACGTATCCAACACGGGCCAGATACGTAACGTACCGACTACGTATCTCATTTTCTCGCGCGATTTTATCGATACATACCGCTTCGATACGGGCGTAACTACATATGGAAGTCAGGTTATACGTTATCTCACCCATATGCGGTTTGGGACTGCATATCTCAAGTTTCAAGATAAGTAATACTTTGGTTGTATTTTGAAACCCTTTCTCTATCTTGTTGTGTATATCTTATGTCACTGAGATTTAAACAATTCATGTACGAGTCGACCAAACGCACCAAGTGTCAGCAAACAAAAGCCCGGCTGCTGGGAAGTATGCATCACCAGCTGACCTAATTAAAATTTCGAACGAGACTTCAGCTTGTATGCCCAGTTCAACCGCAATTTAGCTGTGAAAAGCTATTCTGTGGATGCAAAACATTAGAAATGTCATGGTGACGTAATGTCTTAGTGTTTTTGATCTGTTGTTGATAAATTTTCGAATGAAAAATGTATAATGGATGGGGCATTTGAAGAAATCTAATGCCAAGCGCTGACTTAGACCAAGTGGTACTAGCCTAGCAGTTCACTGGCTGGTATCAGATCAGGGAAGCTGGTGGGGAGAAAGAGTGGACTGTGTTTGCACAGGCGGCAGACACTGATAGTAATAATGATAATAATATAAATTATTTATTGATTTATTTATCTATCATTATTATTATTACTATTATCATTATCATAAATTATTATTGTTATTACCAGTATCATCATCATCGTTATCATTATGAATAAATATGTAAACAAATAAAAAATACAAATTAAATAAGTTTCTTCCTGTTTTTCATATCTAAGTGTCCCCCATGCCAAATCAAGAAATCACACAGCCCAGCTGCACAGTGGTCTACAACCATGGAGTACCAGCAAGATTACAAACAGAAAAAGAAAGCAAAAGACTGATTTTGACATTCAGAAAGATAAATGTGAAAAGACCAGATAAAGAAATCCAGAAGGCGGGGGATGCAGTCGCCTGAGGACTGAAGCACAGCAAAGAGAAAAGCAAGCAGGGCAGCTGATATGGAAAAGTTGGAAGAAAGAGAGAACAAAAAGAGAGAAAACAGTTGATGAAGTGACAGATTGAAGAGAGAAAACGTGAAGGGTTAGTGAAAACAAAATAATGGATGGCATGCTGCAGTACAATATAACATATAATATAATATAAATATAATATAATATAATATAATATAATATAATATAATATAATATAATATAATATAATATAATATAATATAATATAATATAATATAATATAATATAATAATATAATATAAATATAATATAAATATAATAATATAATAATAATAAATATAATATAATATAATATAATATAATATAATATAATATAATATAATATTAATTAATATAAATATAATTAATATAATATAATATAATATAATAGTAATATAATATATATAATGATATATGTAATTAATATAATTAATATATATATATATATATATAATGTATATGATATATATATATAATTATATATATATAATATTATATATATAATATTATATTATATTATAATTATATTATATTATATTATATATATATTATATTATATTATATTATATTATATTATATTATATTATATATATATATATATTATATTGATATTATATTATATGATATGATATGATATGATATGATATGATTGATATGATATGATATGATATGATATGATACATACAATAGAATATATAATATGATATGATATGATATATGATAGTATATGATATGATATGATATGATATGTATGATAATGATAATGATATGATATATAATATAATGATATGATATGAATATGATATGAATATATGATATGATTATCAATGTCATTCAGTCATACAAATCATATATAATGTCATAAATACTCCTCTATACATCCACATAGGAAATGTATATACATGGAACTTGCACCACACGTAAATTATTCTCAGATCTACTCAAAATTGCAATCAGAACTCAATGACAGAACATATACAAATAAACAAGCCTCAATAGTTCAAAGCAACCACAAAATAAAGCAGCCAATAATCTTGGCATATGCCATAACTCTGCTCATGATACGCTCCCAACCCCCAACCCCAACCCTGCCTCCCCCCCTTTCCCATTTTTATACACACACACACACACACACACACACACACACACACACACACACACACACACACACACACACACACACACACACACACGTACAGAGAAAACACACCATTATGAAGTTACAAAATAACAGTGTGGTTATCAAACAGGTAAATGTCAGACTTCTAATAAGAATGTCTGGGTTTGGTGGTCCTTTCTGGGTGTCCCCTGCATGGTGAAAATGGGTGAAGAATTTGTTAAGTTCTCTGGTCAGCAAATGTGCAGACCTGCCAGTGTCTGAAACCCCTTTGTGTGCATGCTCACGCAGAAAGTCAAATATGCACAATAAAGATCTTGTAAGTCATGTCTTGTGTGTTTGGTGGCTTATAGAAACATGAAAACTTGGCCCAGCAAGCATACCTACCAAATCAGAGTATGCAGACAGTGCACCAATATACTGCCTGCACAGTGTGGACAAAACTGTGCATATACACAGCGTGTGTGTTTGTGTGTGTTTTGTGTGTGTGTGTGTGTGTGTGTGTGTGTGTGTGTGTACACAAAGACTATGAGTATAGTGCACAGTGTACTTCATTAATTTAATTGCAATCTGAATTTATAAACAATTCCAATTCTTCCTTGCCAGCACTAAATAAAAGTACAGAGCCATGTCCATATAAAAGTACATGAAGTGACATGATACCGAATTCTGTTGAGGAAATCATTATGGTTTGTCATTGTCTGTGTATATGCACTTTTACCTTGATGTGTACGTGTGTGCGTGTGTATTCGCTAGAATGTATATGTATTAACTTTCTTGTCCCTCATGTATAATTTATGTTTATACTGCTTGGATGATTTTTATGCATACAATCATCTTCATTTAATGTGCCCTTGATTCCATGTATGTTTTACCTCGATGATGATTTACTTCGCAACTGGTGAAAAAAGGTGGAGGATTAAGTTCCATGGTCAGCATGTGTGCAGTCCTGCCAGTCTTGCCAGTGTCTGAAACCCCTTTGTGAGCATGCTCATGCAGAAAATCACATATGCACGATAAAGATCTTGTAAGTCATGTCTTGTGTTTGGTGGCTTATGGAAACATGATAATTTGGCGCACCAAGCATGCCTACCAAATCAGAGTATGCAGACTGTGCACCAGTATACTGCCTGCACAGTGTGGACAAAACTGTGCATACACACATCTGAGAAAATCTGAATGCTATAGAAAGGTCAGAAGGTTTTTATTTAAAATAAGACAAGCCGAGCAGATCTGTGCCACTAAAAAAAATAAGCAAAGATCAAGGAAAGGGAAAGTCCTCATGATTGTTTTGAACACGTTACATTTTTTTTTTTTTACTAATCAGTCATCTTCATTTTAATGATCTAAAACCAGAAACAAAAACAAAATCTACATTTCAGAACATCATGATCTTTCCTAATAGTACCCAGAATTCATTTTGTCCCAATAAAAGATTCTAATGCCCGTATAGTGAATATTTTCGTCACATGGAAAGTGTGTTACAAGTGCATGATTTGTGCGAACGTGCATGTGTGTACACAAAGACTATGATTTATAAAGTAAAGTGCAAATTTAATTATACACGTAATCTGAATTTATAAACAATTCCATTTCTTCCTTGCCAGCATGAAATAAAAGCACAGGAAGCAGGCCTATATATATCTATAACAAAAAAAATTGAGTCATTGTTTATTGACACAGATGAAGCATGGGGCATGGTGCGGACGCGCGCGCGCGCGCGCGCACGCACACACACACACACACACACACACACACACACACACACACACACACACACACACACACACACACACACACACACACACACACACACACACTCACACACAACATCAATATGTCATCGTATTGAAGCAACCAAGATTCTAGGAAAGATAATTCTGAGATTGTAGAGAGTGAGGTGGTAGAGACCTCAACTTTTCTCAGGACCAGCATTTTGTGAACGGCGGCCATTTCTTCTCGCTTGCTGCCTTACCTTCCTTAATTAACCCTAAGATAACCTAAGATAAAAAAGGAAAGATAAAAAAAAAGCTATTTTCCGTATCGTAACTTAGTTCGTCGTCAAATTGGATGAAAAACAAATAGCTACGTGTGACATCATATACAAATAGCTACGTATGTATATGATGTCACACGTCGTAAAGTACAGGAAAGGCTTTGGTTACATCCTTTGCCTGGGGGAGAGGGGCGTCGGGTGACGTAGCTCTGTTTCACGTGTAATCTAAACCCAAATTATTTTCACGTACGGGACACGTACGTATCGCGATACGTATACGTATTGGGAGCTATGTAACGTGAAATCTAAAGGTTTCTATTTACATTGCCAAGCTCACGTACATTTATACTTTTATACTGCCACGCTCACGTACAAATACTACTCGTATTATAATGTCACGCGTATCTATACATACATTATTACACCACTATGATAGGCACTTGCAGCCGAAATACTCCATCTTCTTTCATAACGGTACTTCCTTACCACTGGACCAAAGCTTATGAGGCCATCAGAGTGGGATTGTCTTCGTCAACCGGTGTTCCACTGTAAACAAAAGTTTCCGTACAGTGTGTCAGCTGGCAGAATGCTGCACTAATCGTCTTCCTCAAATTGAAAAGACCACCAACATGGCAAGCTCGTTTAGGGTTAATTAAGGAAGGTAAGGCAGCAAGCGAGAAGAAATGGCCGCCGTTCTCAAAATGCTGGTCCTGAGAAAAGTTGAGGTCTCTACCACCTCACTCTCTACAATCTCAGAATTATGTGACAACAAATGTCAGCGGACTGCGTGGCCTAGTGGTTACAGTACCAGCCGAAGACGCGCTTAAGTTCGAAATTCCATCGGATAAGGTGGTGATTAAGGTCTAGGTTTCTGGATGAAACAATAAACCGAGGTCCCGGGTGCAGCACACACGCAGCGACATTATAGATCCCAAAGAAATCTCTCCTAGCAAAATTCTGTTTTTCAAAAAGTCTACTTTCATGGGAAAAAACAAAAAAGACATGTGCAGAAAAGAAGATGAATAGTGAGTGGCACTGCACCGCGGCGACGTGCTCTATCCGGAGAGAGCAACCTGAATTCCGTATGGCAAACACGTCATTCATTTAGGAGGAGGAGGAAAATTTATGACACTGGAAAAATCCCCAAAGATATGTCAAAATCAATTTTCATTGCACTTCCAAAGAAGACAGAGATATAGAATGCGAACTCCATCGCACAATCAGTTTGATGAGTCATCTAACAAAACTCCTGTTAAGAATAATCATGATGAGGACAAGGAATAGAATTAAAAGAGAAATAGCAGAAGAACAGTGTGGATTTATGGAGGGGAAAGGAAGTATTAATGCCATATACCTCCTAAGAACTATTATAGAGAGGTCAATTGAGATGAATAAGGATTTGTATTTATGCTTTGTTGACTATACCAAGGCTTTCGGATCGGGTACGACATGATGAATTGATCAACCAACTGGAGAGACTCAATGTTGATGGAAAAGATCTGCGAATAATCAGGTATATATACTGGGAACAAACAGCTGCAATGAGAATAGAAAACAATATAAGCTCTTTTCAAAACATCAAACAGACAGGGTTGTTTTGTCACCAGATCTGTTTTCACTATATAGTGAAAACATCATAAGAAACCTAGAAGGAGACCCTGGATTAAAGGTTGGAGGGAAAATGATAAACAACATTCGGTACGCAGATGACACCGTGCTAATTGCAGAAAATGAAAGGGACCTACAAAACCTTGAGAATATACTAGAAACAGAAAGCAAAGGTAAGGGGTTGGAACTAAACAGCAGGAAGACTGAAGTCATGGTGATCAGTAAAAAAACATGCAAAAATAACAGCAAATGGCACAACCTTGACACAGGTTAATAAGTTCAAATACCTGGGAACGGTCATTTCATCAGACGGCAGATGCACATCAGAAATAGCTGGCAGAATCGTCCAAGCCAAAACAGCATTCAAGAAGATGACAAGCATTCTTGCCAACAAATGCCTATCAATTAACATCAGAAAGAGAGTCCTTGAATGTTATATAGAACCAATACTGTTGTACGGATGCGAGGCGTGGACAGTCAGCAAGCAAAGCCGGAGCAGGATCGAGGCAGCCGAGATGTGGTTTCTCAGAAGAATGTTGAAAGTTCCATGGACCGTAAAGAAAACAAACGAGACAGTCTTGATGGAGGCAGACACAAATAGATCACTCATAAGGAAGATTAGGAAAAGACAAGCAACATTTATAGGCCATTTTATGAGGAAGGGGGATTTGGAGCACCTGGTCACAACAGGAAAGCTGGAGGGAAAGAGAGCACCAGGTAGACCCAGGGAGAGAATGCTGGACGGACTTGCAGAGTGGCTGGGGATGAAGAGGGTGGGGGAGACGCTGGGGGCAACGAGAGATAGAGATGGTTGGAAGTCCATGGTCGCCAACGCCATGCGGCAGGGCACCTAATGATGATGATGATGATGAAACTCGTCATACAAAAAAGAAAAGGAAGAAAAAAAAGAACAACAACAAACCTATGTATATATATATAAATGTACATATAATATATATATACATACACACATACATATATGTATACATATATTGTATATATATATATGTATACACATACATATATATACATATATATATATATATATATATATATATAATTATATATATATATATATATATATATATACATACATATACATATACATATATATGAAAACATACATGGTCGACTATCGTGGTAGATAACGTCCAACCTAGCATTCTATTTGTGTACCCTCATGTGGGATTTCAATGTTTGTGAAGGGGGTTGGCGGTAGGTGCCATCCGCTTATGTAAGTTTCTGTTGTGTGCGCAGAGCCTCAGCAACTCTCTTTACCTGCTTCCACAAGCCCATGGCAAACTGAGGTAAGACAGCTGTTTTCATAGGAGACACAGACGGCTGAACAGAAGATGGCAAGTCGCAGCACATGGCCAAAACCACAAGCAGTGTTCTGTGGCAATGCCCTTTATGCAGTATGCGGCTGCGGGATTTTCTGTCTGGGTTTACTCCCATAGCCTTTCCCCACCCAAGGGGTAACCCACAAGGCAATGGATAGAGGCGCAGGTCGTACGAGAAAGTTCAGATTTTCGAGGTCCTTACCTAAACGGGGTAAAGATTTTCGCAGACAAAAGGGATATCGCATCCTGAAAATGCAAAACGTGATATGGAAAATGATGAAAAACATAATAGCAAAAACAGACAAACAAACACAAAAGCAAAAGCTAGAGACCTAAAAGACAGGAAAATCTTTCCACCTAATCAAGGAGGCTTCAGAACAGGAAAAAAGTAAATGGGAAAACGCAGCTGCCTTTGTTCACGAAGTCTACGAAGGTTTTCAGAACAAAGAAGAAGCCCTGGCTATAGCTAAGGACCTAGAAGATGCCTACAATAAAGTGTAATTCACATTACTCATGAAACTACTGCAGCGATATGGCATCAGCATGACAGTCACAAGATAGATTGCTTCTACACTCCAAGAACGAACAGTCGTCCTACGACTTGGATGCTGGTGTTCAGCACCACAAAATCTCTCCTTGGGCCTCCCTCAAGGATCGTCACTTTCTCCTGTATTCTACAACGTAAATACAAAAGGATTGCTGATCTAAATAATAACAGACGGACTCATCTACAAGACAGGTAACAATGCATCAGACAGAAACAAAGTAGTCTAAGAACAGTTAACGTAGGTTAGAGGTGCCAAGAAACCATATCAACCCCACCATAGTACAGATACTGTTCTGCACCCTTGATAACAGAGCAGCGAATAAAAACACTCCGCCATTAACGTTCAGAGGAACCAAAATCGAGCAAACAAACACCTTATGCTATTTTGACATCAGTTTTGATAGAATATTAACCTTCAGAAAACATGTTAAAACCACTACACTCAAATGTAAAAAGGACTTTTTAATCCCGAAAACAATGGCGGCTAAAGGCAATGAACAACGTCATCTCTTTCAGTTATACCAAACTGTAATACTGAGTGTCATCGATTATGGACAGACAAACCTGCTAAAACAAGACAGAATACAAAACAAAGCAATGAGAGTGATCCTTTTGGAACCACAAAAAGGCACACCCACGGAGACTATGCAATACTTGCTTGACCTTCCTTCAACACAGTCGAGACACAAAACAGAATAAGTGATGGCATATTTCAGGGCATTAGAAAACCCGGAAAACCCACTCCACGAGATATTCGAAACAGCAAAAGGCAACAGACTCAAACATGGAAAATCATGGATGGTACAGGCAGAAGAATCCATCCAGCGTGCGTACGTCACTTGAGAGAACTCAAAAGGACAATGGAATGGGGAAAAACATCGAAATCGTTTTAAAAAATCTATACAAAACAATCATTCCAAAAAGTATAGGGAGACACTGTCGCAAATAGCCAGAAGGGAAAGCAGATGTAGAAATTAGCTACTCATGGAGCAGCTAATCTGCAACCCCAAAGATATATAATAATATACAAGGTTGACTCAGTCACCAATAACAAATCTGGATCTTCACTGTCAAACAGAATGAAGACACCATACATGAATAAAACGCTTTATACGACGTCACATTCTCCAGTCTTAACAATGGAAATTGAGGCAACCACGTGTGCACTCCAATGGTTAACTTCACTGGATGATGAAATGAAAGAAAGTCAAGTCTTCATTCTGACTAACTCGATGAGTTTACTTCAAAAAGTGCAAAATGGAGTAGAATCCCCAGAATGGCACGAAGAAATAAGCAATATTGATCTATAGAATTTTTACGTGGATCTACTGCCCAGAACATGCCGACAAACTTGCACGCAATGCCACTACAACAAAAAATCTCCATCTTGGAAATTATGAGGTCCTTAGACCCTTAAAATCGTACCTCGCGAACAAAATGTGAGTTATACCATTGAACGTCTTACCCAGAAAGGAACAGATAGAGGAAGTGGCCGAAAATCTACTATGAAAGGAAAAGCAAGAGCTATCATTAATCAGACTAAGATTAATCAGACTAAGATTGGTAATACCTGTGCATGCTCGTACAGCATGGAGTGGAACGTGTTTGGGCTTTCTGAAACAGAGATAAAGGAAAAGAGAAGAAAGGGAAAAGACAAGTGGAGAAGGGGCAACTTTGTCACACCGTGTATGTATTTCTGGTATGTTTGTTGATTGTTGTCTATATGTGTGTAAGTTTGTGTCATGATATTCGTTTACCTTTTGTTTTGTTTCATCATCTTCTGCATCGATGTTGGTTGGTATACATGTGAGCACTTACATATGTGTGTGTTTCTGTGTGTGTGCGTGCACGCGCGTGTGTATTTACTATTTTTTTTTATTCCTTACTTGTTTACATATCTACATACTCCTTATTTATTTATTTATTTATTTATTCATTCATTTATGTATTTACTTATCAATTTCCTCTTTTCCTTCCTTGGAAGTGGACGACAAACTTGCGGGGCTATGATTAAGGAAATATTTTCATCTTGTTAGTAGGCAACGGAGGCTTTGTGCATTGACTAGGAGACTTTCTGTGACATCAGACAAGTTTATGCTGAGTGGCTAGTTGTATTTTGGTTCAGACCTTTAAATATTTATTTCTGTCGTCTCCTTTCATTACATTATATCGATATGTTCCTTCGGTGTACAGAACTGTATCTTCTGTGTTTATAAATCAAGATTTAGCAATGATGTGTTATTTCAGTATGTTCAAATGTTAACTTTTCGATAATTTGTACACTGTTATAGTTAAGTCTCCCTTTGAGCGCGGGCTGGGTATAAGAAAGCAGGCAAGTTATTCATTACCCACCTAACTAAAGGAAAGTTCTCCCTTCTGTCCCTCTCTCTTCGCTTCAGCAACACGAATCAAAGCCTGTAAGTGTCCCATTTGCTGACAAATCAAGACATATCAGTTATTGTGATGATGCAAACTCTTCGTGGCATTAAAGCACGTTCTCCATTTTCTGCGACATATGGCGGTTTCTTTCTCCGCGTTCCAGTCATGTTGTTTCAGATGCGTGTAGGCGTAGTAGGCTACTCTTATTGGCTTGGCTGGCATGACTCGGGCAACATGCTAGCGCTACCGCTCATTTTGCACACGCTGTTTTCAGTGAGTAAAGAATTGTACCGAATTATAACGACTACTACTGATGATGATGAAGATGATGATGATAATTAAAAAAAGATCAATGAAGAAGGGTATGTAGAGCACTAAAAAACAACAACAACAACAACAACAAAAAACAAACAAACAAACAAAACCACAAACAAACAAAAAACCAGAAAAGTGTGCTTCATTTATCTTCATTTTACTGAGGTCGAAATAAGTACTACAAATAATAAGAATAACACCACCAACAATAATTATAACATTTATACAGTGCCTCATCTCACAAAACCCCTCAGTGCTTCACAAAGTATTACTAACACACGCAAAGCAAGTATATGTCAACTCCCAAACGCGATTAGATGAAAACAGACAGCTATAAGACACACATTGTCAACAAAGGAACAAGAAATAAATACTTATGAAATATCTACAAAGTACAAACTTCAGAACGTCAAAACAATCTCAAAGCATTTCAACCAGCCAGACCACTCAATCAGTGACATCCCTGTGAAAGGTCTATGGCTTCTCTACAACAACAGTTTTTCAGACCAAAAAGACATAGAATCTCATCTCACAGAAAAATTTGGAAGACACAAGCCATGTGATTTCAATGATAAATTATAACAATGCCTCCCACAGAATGCAGTATAATCACTCTTTCCAGTTTTTCCCTGCATGTATCATCATACTTGCATTTCTTTAGACACGCATGACTGCTTCACGTGCATGCATATAATTATGTTTGCATATGTAATTGTACGGGCGTGTATGCATTTAATGTATATAGATAATGATCCCTGTGTCCATGCATATATTTTCAGGGTTTATGCAGCTTGTGTCCAAGTATGCTTCAAATTAATGCTGACAAGTGATATGCTTTCATTCCATCACTTTATACTTTATCCTACTGATATTGGCCATTTCATTTTTTTTAACTGACACCCTGCGAGTCAAGCAACTACGAGTAAACAATGCAATGTCCAACAAACACTACAAGCGAGTCAAGCAAACACTAGTCATGAGTCAGGCAAGCAGATGAGTCAAGATGAGTCAGAAAAAATACTACTGAGATAGGCAAGCACAAATAACAGTCAGGCAAATAATAGTAATAAGTCAGACACAAACACCAGTCAAGAAAATAATAGTAATAAATCAGGCACGCATTTGTAATAAATCAGGCAAATACCAGTAATGAGTCAGGCAAATGCTAGTAATAAGTCAGCAAACACTATTACGTACTCTTTGACGACGGGCTACTTCGATCGAAGTAACAGCTGAGCTCTCACTGAAGACGGGCTACTTCAATTAGCAATGAGTCAGGCACATATTAGTGACGAGGCAGGCACATATTAGTAATGAGTCAAGCACATATTAGTAATGAGTCAGGACACATATTAGTAATGAGTCAGGCACATATTAGTAATGAGTCAGGTACATATTAGTAATGAGTCAGGCACATATTAGTAATGAGTCAGGCACATATTAGCAATGAGTCAGGCATATATTAGTAATGAGTCAGGCACATATTAGTAATGAGTCAGGCACATATTAGCAATGAGTCAGGCACATATTAGTAATGAGTCAGGCACATATTAGTAATGAGTCAGGCACATATTAGCAATGAGTCAGGCACATATTAGCAATGAGTCAGGCACATAGTAGCAATGAGTCAGGCACATATTAGTAATGAGTCATGCACATATTAGCAATGAGCCAGGCACATATTAGTAATGAGTCAGACACATATTAGCAATGAGTCATGCACATATTAGCAATGAGTCAGGCACATATTAGTAATGAGTCAGACACATATTAGTAATGAGTCAGGCACATATTAGCAATGAGTCAGGCACATATTAGCAATGAGTCATGCACATATTAGCAATGAGTCAGGCACATACTAGAAATGAGTCAGACACATATTAGCAATGAGTCATGCACATATTAGTAATGAGTCAGGCACATATTATCAATGAGTCAGGCACATATTAGTAATGAGTCATGCACATACTAGAAATGAGTCAGGCACATATTAGTAATGAGTCATGCACATATTAGTAATGAGTCATGCACATATTAGTAATGAGTCAGGCACATACTAGAAATGAGTCAGGCACATATTAGTAATGAGTCAGGCACATATTAGCAATGAGTCAGGCACATTTTAGTAATGAGTCATGCACATATTAGAAATGAGTCAGACACATATTAGCAATGAGTCAGGCACATATTAGTAATGAGTCATGCACATATTAGCAATGAGTCAGACACATATTAGCAATGAGTCATGCACATATTAGCAATGAGTCAGGCACATATTAGCAATGAGTCAGGCACATATTAGTAATGAGTCATGCACATATTAGCAATGAGTCAGGCACATATTTAGTAATGAGTCATGCACATACTAGAAATGAGTCAGACACATATTAGCAATGAGTCAGGCACATACTAGAAATGAGTCATGCACATATTAGCAATGAGTCAGACACATACTAGAAATGAGTCAGACACATATTAGCAATGAGTCAGACACATACTAGAAATGAGTCAGACACATACTAGAAATGAGTCAGGCACATATTAGCAATGAGTCATGCACATATTAGCAATGAGTCAGGCACATACTAGAAATGAGTCAGACACATATTAGCAATGAGTCATGCACATACTAGAAATGAGTCAGACACATATTAGCAATGAGTCAGACACATATTAGTAATGAGTCAGGCACATATTAGCAATGAGTCAGGCACATATTAGTAATGAGTCAGGCACATACTAGAAATGAGTCAGGCACATATTAGCAATGAGTCATGCACATATTAGTAATGAGTCATGCACATATTAGTAATGCAATGAGTCAGGCACATATTAGAATGAGTCAGGCACATATAGAATGAGTCAGCACATATAGCAATGAGTCAGCACATATTACAATGAGTCATGCACATATTAGCAATGAGTCAACGAAGATCACACATATTAGCAATGAGTCATGCACATACTAGAATGAGTCAGGACACATATTACAATGAGTACATGACATATTAGAAATGAGTCAGCACATATTATAATGAGTCAGCACATATTAGTAATGAGTCATGCACATATAGAATGAGTCAGGCACATATAGAATGAGTCAGCACATATTAGTAATGAGTCAGCACATATTAGAATGATCAGCACATTTAGAATGAGTCATGCACATATTAGAATGAGTCAGACACATATTAGCAATGAGTCAGGCACATATTAGTAATGAGTCATGCACATATTAGCAATGAGTCAGACACATATTAGCAATGAGTCAGCACATATTAGAATGAGTCAGCACATATTAGCAATGAGTCAGGCACATATTAGTAATGAGTCATGCACATATTAGCAATGATCAGCACATATTAGAATGAGTCAGCACAATTAGTAATTAGATCAGGCACATATAGAATGAGTCAGGACATATTAGCAATGAGTCGACACATACTAGAAATGAGTCAGACACATATTAGCAATGAGTCAGGCACATACTAGAAATGAGTCAGGCACATATTAGCAATGAGTCAGGCACATATTAGTAATGAGTCAGACACATATTAGCAATGAGTCAGGCACATATACTAGAGAAATGAGTCGGCACATATAGAAATGAGTCATGCACATATTAGCAATGAGTCAGACACATACTAGAATGAGTCAGCACATATTAGCAATGAGTCAGACACATACTAGAAATGAGTCAGACACATACTAGAAATGAGTCATGCACATATCAATCAATTAGCAATGATCGCTTTATTATCAGCACATACTAGAAATGAGTCAGACACATATTAGCAATGAGTCAGGCACATACTAGAAATGAGTCAGACACATATAGCATGAGTCAGACACATACTAGAAATGAGTCAGACACATATTAGCAATGAGTCAGGCACATACTAGAAATGAGTCAGACACATATTAGCAATGAGTCAGACACATACTAGAAATGAGTCAGACACATATTAGCAATGAGTCAGGCACATATTAGTAATGAGTCATGCACACATTAGCAATGAGTCAGGCACATACTAGAAATGAGTCATGCACATATTAGCAATGAGTCAGACACATACTAGAAATGAGTCAGACACATATTAGCAATGAGTCAGACACATACTAGAAATGAGTCAGACACATACTAGAAATGAGTCAGGCAGTATTAGCAATGAGTCATGCACATATTAGCAATGAGTCAGGCACATACTAGAAATGAGTCAGACACATATTAGCAATGAGTCATGCACATACTAGAAATGAGTCAGGCACATATTAGCAATGAGTCAGGCACATATTAGTAATGAGTCAGGCACATATTAGCAATGAGTCAGGTACATATTAGTAATGAGTCATGCACATACTAGAAATGAGTCAGACACATATTAGCAATGAGTCAGGCACATACTAGAAATGAGTCAGTGCACATATTAGCAATGAGTCAGACACATACTAGAAAATGAGTCAGACACATATTAGCAATGAGTCAGGCACATACTAGAAATGAGTCCGGCACATATTAGCAATGAGTCAGGCACATATTAGTAATGAGTCAGACACATATTAGCAATGAGTCAGGCACATATTAGCAATGAGTCAGACACATACTAGCAATGAGTCAGGCACATACTAGAAATGAGTCAGGCACATATTAGCAATGAGTCAGGCACATACTAGAAATGAGTCAGACACATATTAGCAATGAGTCAGACACATACTAGAAATGAGTCAGACACATACTAGAAATGATGTCATGCACATATTAACAATGAGTCATGCACATATTAGCAATGAGTCAGGCACATATTAGTAATGAGTCATGCACATACTAGAAATGAGTCAGACACATATTAGCAATGAGTCAGGCACATACTAGAAATGAGTCAGACACATACTAGCAATGAGCCAGACACATACTAGAAATGAGTCAGACACATATTAGCAATGAGTCAGGCACATACTAGAATGAGTCAGACACATATTAGCAATGAGTCAGACACATACTAGAAATGAGTCAGACACATATTAGCAATGAGTCAGGCACATATTAGTAATGAGTCATGCACACATTAGCAATGAGTCAGGCACATACTAGAAATGAGTCATGCACATATTAGCAATGAGTCAGACACATACTAGAAATGAGTCAGACACATATTAGCAATGAGTCAGACACATACTAGAAATGAGTCAGACACATACTAGAAATGAGTCAGGCACATATTAGCAATGAGTCATGCACATATTAGCAATGAGTCAGGCACATACTAGAAATGAGTCAGACACATATTAGCAATGAGTCATGCACATACTAGAAATGAGTCAGACACATATTAGCAATGAGTCAGACACATATTAGTAATGAGTCAGGCACATATTAGCAATGAGTCAGGCACATATTAGTAATGAGTCAGGCACATACTAGAAATGAGTCAGGCACATATTAGCAATGAGTCATGCACATATTAGTAATGAGTCATGCACATATTAGTAATGAGTCAGGCACATATTAGCAATGAGTCAGGCACATATTAGTAATGAGTCATGCACATACTAGAAATGAGTCAGGCACATATTAGTAATGAGTCAGACACATATTAGCAATGAGTCAGGTACATATTAGCAATGAGTCATGCACATACTAGAAATGAGTCAGGCACATATTAGCAATGAGTCAGACACATATTAGTAATGAGTCATGCACATATTAGTAATGAGTCATGCACATACTAGAAATGAGTCAGGCACATATTAGCAATGAGTCAGACACATATTAGCAATGAGTCAGGCACATATTAGTAATGAGTCATGCACATACTAGAAATGAGTCAGGCACATATTAGTAATGAGTCAGACACATATTAGCAATGAGTCAGGCACATTACTAGAAATGAGTCAGACACATATTAGCAATGAGTCAGACACATATTAGCAATGAGTCAGGCACATATTAGTAATGAGTCAGGCACATATTAGCAATGAGTCAGGCACATATTAGTAATGAGTCATGCACATACTAGAAATGAGTCAGACACATATTAGTAATGAGTCAGACACATATTAGCAATGAGTCAGGCACATATTAGCAATGAGTCAGACACATACTAGAAATGAGTCAGGCACATATTAGCAATGAGTCATGCACATACTAGAAATGAGTCAGACACATATTAGTATTGAGTCAGGCACATATTAGCAATGAGTCATGCACATACTAGAAATGAGTCAGGCACATATTAGCAATGAGTCAGGCACATATTAGCAATGAGTCATGCACATACTAGAAATGAGCCAGACACATATTAGCAATGAGTCATGCACATACTAGAAATGAGTCAGACACATATTAGCAATGAGTCATGCACATACTAGAAATGAGTCAGACACATATTAGTATTGAGTCAGGCACATATCAGTAACAGACCGTCTAGGGTATATAACGCCCTCTACTTTGGTTATGCTAATGATTTAATAGTTGGCAGTTGCTTCCCTTGTGGAGGAAACTTCCATTGAACGCTTCAGCTACGTTTTACCGGTTTCTTTGTCTAAAATCGATGGATAAGTTCACTTGCACCCGGTTCTCAGTGATTTCACTGTGGCAGCCCTAGGCCAGCAGGAGAGCTCAGCTGTGACAAGTGCAGTCACAATAGAGTTAATGAGCCAGCAAATACTAGTAATATTTGTAATAAATCAGGCAAAAACTGACAAGTCAGGCTAGCACTAATAATAAACCATGCAAACATTAGTAATGAGTCAGGCAAATACTACTACTGAGCCTTGCAAACATTAGTAATGAGTCAGGCAAATACTACTACTGAGCCTTGCAAACATTAGTAATGAGTCAGGCAAATACTACTACTGAGCCTTGCAAACATTAGTAATGAGTCAGGCAAATACTACTACTGAACCTTGCAAACATTAGTAATGAGTCAGGCAAATACTACTACTGAACCTTGCAAACATTAGTAATGAGTCAGGCAAATACTACTACTGAACCTTGCAAACATTAGTAATGAGTCAGGCAAATACTACTACTGAGCCTTGCAAACATTAGTAATGAGTCAGGCAAATACTACTACTGAGCCTTGCAAACATTAGTAATGAGTCAGGCAAATACTACTACTGAACCTTGCAAACATTAGTAATGAGTCAGGCAAATACTACTACTGAGCCTTGCAAACATTAGTAATGAGTCAGGCAAATACTACTACTGAGCCTTGCAAACATTAGTAATGAGTCAGGCACATATTAGTAATGATTCAGGTACATATTAGCAATGAGTCAGGCACATATTAGTGACGAGGCAGGCACATATTAGTAATGAGTCAAGCACATATTAGTAATGAGTCAGGCACATATTAGTAATGAGTCAGGCACATATTAGTAATGAGTCAGGCACATATTAGTAATGAGTCAGGCACATATTAGCAATGAGTCAGGCACATATCAGTAATGAGTCAGGCACATATCAGTAATGCAGGCACATGTTAGTAATGAGTCAGGCACATGTTAGTAATGAGTCAGGCACATATTAGTAATTAGGTGGGCCTACATATTAGTAATGAATCAGGCACATATTAGTAATGAGTCAGGCACATATTAGTTATGAGTCAGGCACATTTAAGTAATGAATGTCAGGCAAACATAAGTGTAGAGAAGTAGGGTGTACTGGCTTTGTTCTCTCGCAGCTGCATCTCATTTGACGGTAACAGTGGTCCCCATCTGGCTCCTAAATTTCTCATGGATGGCTCCAAGTGTCATATCCCGGCACATCACCTTAGCTGGTGGACATTACGACGTGAGGAAGTGATATTAACACGGCATCACTGGGAGAACAAAAGTTCCTCAAAGAAGTCAACGGTCAGGCCAGAGGGAATCCTAAATGTTTTAAATGGCCTCATGTTCATGACCAGGACTAGTCATCTGATTGGAGAGGGGATGACAAGTTGGATGAAAAGTCATACGCCTAACTAGCTGAATATTCCCCAGGACAGCATTGTGTGTGTGTGTGTGTGTGTGTGTGTGTGTGTGTGTGTGTGTGTGTGTGTGTGTGTGTGTGTGTGTGTGTGTGTGTGTGTGTGTGTGTGTGTGTGTGTGTGTGTGTGTGTGTGTGAATGTGCGTGTGTTTGAGACAGAGAGATGATGATACCACAATTTGGGTCCAGGGTCACACGCCTACCAGGCATAGTGTACCCTTGTTCAGCATCCTCTGTGTGTGTGTGCGCGCGCTCGTGTGTGTATGTGCATGTGTGTGTATGCATGTTTGTGTGCCTGTGAACAGTTGTATTATTTGTGTGCCTGTGAACAGTTGTGTTTGATTACATTATATGGCTCTTCTTTTTGCCATGGTTTCTAAGTGCTTATGCTGCTGTGGTTCCTGGTGATTGTATTTATGTCATGTTCTGTCGGTGTCTGTTTTTGCTTGATTGAAAGGTTGATAAAACTCTGTCGCTATAGAGCGCAACGAGCATGTTTTTGACATGGGCCTTGTGCGCTGTGTAAGTGAAATTATTATTATCATCAATTGTTAATGAGTAATGAATATCAGAAGAACACTAGTAATAAACGTCAGATACACCATTAATGAGTCCAACATACAGTAGTAGTGATTCTAAGGCAAACAGCGGTACTACGTCAGACAACACCAGTCATGAGTCAGGAAACATCAGCATGACTTAGACAACACTAATCGTGAGTCAGGCAGACGCTAATAAAGAGTCAGGCAGACACAGTTAATGAGTAAGGCAACATTAGTCATAAGTCAGGCATACACAAGTAAAGAAGTCAGGCAAACAGTAATAATGAGTGAGGCAATTGCTCGTCATGTATATCAGACAAGATGAACTGAATGCTTTGTTGCATTTTTTCAATCGTCGTTTAATGATCAACTGACAGTTGAAAGTAAGAGAAAGGCAAACACTGCTAAAGACAAATGATAAATATCAGACAAACGCTAGCAACGAATGTCAGACAAACATTAGTCTTGAATGTTAGGCAAATACCATTGATAAGTCGAAACTAGTAATGTCAGGCAAATACAATATTGAATGTCACAGACGCACTAGTGATGGGTAGAGAAACATCTGTTATGAGTCAGAAAAAAACACGAAAGAAGAATATGAATACAACAAAACAAGACAGGCGCAAATTTTCGGCCAACTGGCCTTTGTCAAGCGTAAGATTACAAACAAACGAACACTAGATACAAAAACTTTGAGAAAAAGACTGAAACTTCCCTGCTGCTGTCTTCAATGAGAGAAAAGGAACAAACTGACTAAGATGACATCCGAATTTTTTTTACATTTTTCATCTTTAATTTTATGTTGTCTTGTGTTGATTGTGTGGTTTTTTTTGTTTTTTGTTGTTGTTTTTTTTGTCGTTGATTGAGATATGTGGATGTTCGAATACAATTACAACCCTGATATGGCTCTGCGCAGCTTGCTGGGCTCTAAACAGTACAATGACAATTTTTTCAACTTCTGCGGTACCCAATTTTTTTTTTCGTTGATTGTTGCGACTCCACGCTCTGGATCACCGCCTTCTACCGTTCCATTCCCGTGGTGTGTTCAAAATTATATAACTCATCTTGTTCTGCTAGGTTTTAGACATGGTCAAGTCGGCCCCTTCCCCCTTGTCCCACGGTGGTTTCACACTCTGCATGGCCCGTCCTCGCGCTTTTTTCCTCCTGTCCTCCCCCTCGCGATTTGCGTGTGCTGTTTGCACGACATTGGAGTCTTGGTCAATGTTGGCTTGCCACCTTGGTGACTGGTGGGTGTGCGTTTGGGTTTGATTCTTATGTTGGAATTTGACATTCTCCCCTTGTTGTTGGTATTATCATTTATTATTTACTAGGTATTATTTCATGATGGACAAAGACAAATCAAAAGCAGTTAAGGAATACTGGGCTGTGTCCGACAGAGTTTTGCTGGTCAAATTAGGAGGCAAACCAATTGATATCAACATCATACAGGTGTATGCACCAACATCCGCAAGTTCTCAGGAAGACATCGACAACTTCTACGAAGTATTAGAGATGGCCAAAGTCCAATGTAAATCACAAGAAGTTACTGTAATAATGGGAGATTTTAATGCTAAAGTGGGACAGGATAGGATGGAGGATATAGTTTGACCTCATGGCCTTGGTACGCAAAATGAAAGGGGTGAGAAACTTGTAGAATGGGCACAGATGAATGAGTTTATTGTAGGTAACACCTGGTTTGAGCAGCCTAATAGAAGAAAATGGACTTGGATGAATCCAGGAGATAATACCAAAAATCAGATTGACTACATCCTGATCAACAACAGATTTAGAAATTCTTTACTGTCAGCAAAAACACTACCAGTGACCACAATCTTGTAGTGGGAAGATTTAGACTGAAATTGAGGAAAAGGAAACAGACCAAAAACAACATCAAATTAAATCTTGGACTCTTAAAAACAGATGAAGTGATACGTAAAAAAATTTAATGTACATGTTCAAAACAAATTCAGTGCTCTGGAAGACGCTGGTGACAGTGAGGAATAATGGACAAAGTTGAGGAATTTGATAAATGAAGCTTGTGAAGAAATCCCTAAAGCAGATAGAAAAGCAAAAAAGAACTGGATGACTAATGAAACTTTGGGCTTGATGGAGGAAAGGAGGAAGGCAAAGAGAAATGAGGAGATCTACAGGAAGATAAACAAGGAGATCAGGAATAGGTGCAATGAAGCTAAGGAAGCTTGGCTGAAATCAAAGTGCAAAGAAATGGAAGACTGACACAAAACGGATCCTCAGGGTATGTACAGACGAATTGAAGAAAAAATACATGCACATCAACTGGTTGCTTGAAATCGAAAGACATGGAAAAAGAAAAAATATTAGACAGATGGGAAGAGTACATTAAAGACCTTTTTGAGGATGACAGAAACGAAGAACACATTATGAAAAAGAACTTTGAAGGACCACCCATAATGAAAGATGAAGTTAGAGCGGCACTGAAAAAGATGAAACCTGGAAAAACCCCAGGACCAGACAACATTACTACAGAGATGATTGAAGCCCTGGAGGAATTTGGCATAGAAAAATAACAGTCCTCCTAAATGAAATTTACGACACTGGAAAAATCCCCAAAGATATGTCAATATCAATTTTCATTGCACTATAACAAGAAGGATGTTGGTGTATCTCCACCATCTATGGCAGGAAGGGGTTGGTGTGTTGTCATCTATAACAGGAAGGTGTATTTGGGGATGTATATGAAGAATTGTCTCTCTACTTAGAAGCCACACACATAACAAGGAAGGAGAGTGACGAGAAGAAATGCACTAACCACACTAGACATGATTCTCATGAGCAGTCCACACATAAATCAATAACTACAACGTATTTATTTAATCATTCAACTTCAGCATAAACGTGATTCACCATTCCTACTGTCCTGGGTCCTAATATTCCTAAATTTCTAAGATGCGCTACAAATCATCAGAACTTGCATATCACTAGAATGCCGAACACTTTCTTATGTCCTACTCTACTCTTTGCTTTGTGGAAAATCAAACATACTACCTACTTCTATCCCTACCCTAACTAAGGTGTAAATTGAGACGTGGGATTACATACCTCTAAGATAGGTTGGAAGGTCTCTGGCTGGGTGGCAATCGAATGGGTGAATTGCTATAGTGATTGACTTTCTGGCTTTTATACAGTGCGTTTCTGTTGTTTCTGTCACAAAACCTTCCCATCTGTCTTTCATTGGACATCGAAATTTGAATAGCTAACCTGTCTTTCATTGGACATCGAAATTTGAATAACTAACCTGTCTTTCATTGGACATTGAAATTTGAATAACTAACCTGTCTTTCATTGGACATCGAAATTTGAATAACCAAGCAATCTTTGGCACCTGGCGGCCCTGGCTGTTATTCAACCCTCTGGACTTTTCGCTTGGACGTTGGTATTTGCTGAAACCTTTTGAGTACTAGATAACCTACCCTCTATAGTTGGATAAGACCAATGTGAGCGTTAGATCCTGCTCGGTGGAAAATGTTGAGTACCCAGTTAATTCATGGATGGCGTGCTCTTCATTACGCAAACCTTACGTACCCTGGTAAGATAGGGCTTGAATATTCTTCCCCCCCTCCTCCTTTGGAGGTCGGTGGAAAACATCGAGTAACCAGTTAAATCATGGATGGCTTGATCTTCATTACGTAAACCCACGTAACGATACGGTCTGAGGGGGACTAGGTCGGTGGAAAATGTTGAGTAACCAGTCCAATCATGGATGGCGTGATCTTCATTACGCAAACCTTACTTACCCGTCTAACAATGCGGTCTGAGGGGCACCCTGTGATAGCACTTCCAAAGAAGACAGGGGCTATAGAATGCGAACTCCATCGCACAATCAGTTTGATGAGCCATGTAACAAAAATCCTGTTAAGAATAGTCATGATGAGGACAAGGAATAAAAATCAAAAGAGAAATAGCAGAAGAACAGTGTGGATTTGTGGAAGGGAAAGGAACTATTAATGCCATATACATCCTAAGAACTATCATAGAGAGGTCAAATGAGATGAATAAGGATTTGTATTTATGCTTTGTTGACTACACCAAGGCTTCCGATCGGGTAAGACATGATGAATTGATCAACCAACTGGAGAGACTCAATGTTGATGGAAAAGATCTACGAATAATCAGGAATATGTACTGGGAACAAACAGCTGCAATGAGAATAGAAAACAACGTAAGCTCTTTCCAAAGTATCAAAAGAGGAGTCAGACAGGATTGTGTTTTGTCACCAGATCTGTTTTCATTTTACAGAGAAAACATCATGAGAAACCTAGAAGAAGACCCTGGATTAAAGGTTGAAGGGAAAATGATAAACAACATTCGATATGCAGATGACACCGTGCTAATTGCAGAAAGTGAAAGAGACCTACAAAACCTTGTGAATATACTAGAAATAGAAAGCAAAGGTAAGGGGGTTGGAACTAAACAGCAGGAAGACTGTAGTCATGGTGATCAGTAAAAAACATGAAATCCCCTCATGCAAAATAACAGCAAATGGCACAACCTTGACACAGGTTGATAAATTCAAATACCTGGGAACGATCATTTCATCAGACGGAAGATGCACATCAGAAATAGCCGGCAGAATCGGCCAAGCCAAAACAGCATTCAAGAAGATGACAAGCATTCTTACCAACAAATGCCTATCAATTAACATCAGGAAGAGAGTTCTTGAATGTTATATAGAACCAATACTGTTGTACGAATGCGAGGCGTGGACAGTCAACAAACAAAGCCAGAACAAGATTGAGGCAGCCGAGATGTGGTTTCTAAGAAGAATGTTGAGGGTTCCATGGATAGCAAAGAAAACAAACGAGACAGTCTTGATGGAGGCAGACACAAGTAGATCACTCATAAGGAAGATTAGGAAAAGACAGGCAACATTTATAGGCCATTTTATGAGGAAGGGGGATTTGGAGCACCTGGTCACAATGGGAAAGCTGGAGGGAAAGAGAGCACCGGGTAGACCCAGGGAGAAAATGCTGGACGGACTTGCAGAGTGGCTGGGGATGAAGAGGGCGGGGGAGATGCTAGGGGCAACGAGAGATAGAGGCAGATGAAAGTCCATGATCGCCAACGCCATGCTGCAGGGCACCTGATGATGATGAGGTATTATTATTACTATTATTATTATTGTTGGTGGTGGTGGTGATGGTGGTGTGGTGTTATTATCATAGGTGTTATCATCGTCGTCATTGTTGTGGTTAATACTATCATTTATATCATTAATAGTATCATTCTTTGTATTACCATCATTGTTATTGGACGGGCTTGTGGGGTGACTGGGGATATAGGGGGTGGGCGATGTGCTTGTGGTGACGGGAGACAGGGGATGGATTCGCGTAGGGTCTGGTCGCCAGCGCCATGTGGTGGGACACATAATGGCGATGATGAGGATGACGGCGATGATGGTGGCGATTACGATGATAGTGATGGAAATGTTGGTGATGGTGATGGCAGCGGTGATGGTGAGGATGATGGTGATGATGATTGCTGTCATTGTTATATTATTGTTGTTGTTTTTACTGTTGTTGTGGTTGTAGCTGTTGTCTTCGTCGTCTTCATCGTAATCAGTGCTGTATTTGTCGTTGTTGTCAATATGGTGATGATGAAGGTGATTAACATTATTGTTGTTCTCTTTGCTACAATTATTAGTGTCATTCATAAAGGCACATCTATGTTACCATTTAGGATAATAATGTGTAAGTTTGTTTACCTCGTAGCGGTTCGAATTTAAAGTAGCCTAGTGTGTGGTGTTGTGTGTGTGTGTGTGTGTGTGTGTGTGTGTGTGTGTGTGTGTGGTGTGTGTGTGTGTGTGTATGTGTGTGTGTGTGTGTGTGTGTGTACGTACGTGCGTGCGTGTATGCGGGTGTGCATATAAATGAGTGTGTTTGTTTTAATGTTGTATAAGCGTGCGTGCGCGTGCGTGCTGTTGTGTTCATATAAGTGGAGCACGCTGAGGTGGAGGGATGAAGATTTGGTATTCAACGTTAAGATTAGGGTGGAGGAGGGAAGAATGGACAAATATCTCGTGTTGTTGAAAAGAAAAAAGATTGTATTACTCTGTGAACAGTTTTCATTCAAAAATGTTTGATGTGTGTTCATTCCTGAATAAACAGTCCACTGAGGAAGGCCACTGGCCGAAGTACTGGTTCAACATTCTAGTTTGTTATATATATATATATATATATATATATATATATATATATAATATATATATATATATATATATATATATGTGTGTGTGTGTGTGTGTGTGTGTGTGTGCGTGCGTGCGTGCGTGAGTGTGTGTGAGTGTGAGTGTGTGTGTGTGTGTGTGTGTGTGTGTGTGTGTGTGTGTAAAGAGAGTTTGAGAGAAGCTCTATCAATATAAATAATATCCCCACCTTCTGGAAATTCTGTGCTAGAAATTTCCTCTTTCCTGTGACTCTCTATGTTTCTGGCTTGCTCCTTTGCTTTCTGTCATTTCTTCCTATCATTTTCTGCCTTGCTGGTCCATTCATCTGTACGTGTTCAATAAAGTCTTAGGACTGATAACTGGGTACATATACTACACGTCATTATTGAAGGGCCAGGAACGTTTTTGAGTCAATTTTTGAAAGGAGAAATAACCTATTTTCTCTTACTCTTTTCTCCAATTCGTTGCCGTAACTGAATGGATAAGAGCTCAGACAACATTGCAGTTTCCTTTTGGCACGTGTTTGGGGATTTGCCGATTTGCAATGGGCGGCCCAAGGAAGACAATTTCCACACGAAATTGTCGAATCTTCAGCAGGGTCTCTCTGACGACGCAGGCAAGGTAGCGACAAAATTCGCTTTGCACGTGCAAGGCAAGCCCTTTTTGAACACTACTCCAGCCAAAGTTGCCCGCAGACGAGGATAAAAAGGACCCGTTCTTGGTTCGTTTTAACCATGCTTGCAAGACGACGGATGACGGATGAGCAGCGGGGGAGAGCCCTCGCTCTGCTTGATGAAGGCCTAGCGCAGCGGGAAGTTGCTAGACGACTTGAAGTGTCGCATTCCACAATCCAGAGACTGCTGGAGCGCTTCAATGAGACTGGAGCAGTCCAGGAAAGGCGTCACACGGGTCGACCCAGAGTAACGACAAGACAGCAAGACCGCTACCTTGCCCTCTCCGTCCTGAGGGAAAGGGCATCCACTGCGGTGACCTTGAGGGGTCAGCTGAGGGACGCAACAGGTGCTAACATCAGCTGCAGCACGGTGAGAAGACGGCTACATGAGGCAAACTTGAGGTCACGGAGACGCCGTCGACGTGCTGTCACCGGTCAACAGAGTGCGCCGCATGACCTGGGCCAGGGAGCACGTGACCTGGACAAGGCAACAGTGGGCCCAGGTCTTGTTTTCGGATGAGTCCAGGTTCACCCTGACCTTTAACGATGGCCGGGCTCGGGTGTGGCGACGTGAAGGGGAGAGGTTCGCTGACGCCACTGTCCAAGAGCATAACCGGTACGGCGGCGGGTCGGTGATGGTGTGGGGTGGCATGAGCCGTGGTACCCGGACCCCCCTGCTCCCCATTGACGGCATCCTGAACGGGGTCCGGTACCGGGACGAGGTTCTGGCGGCCGTGGCACTGCCTGCGCTTGTGGACCTTGGTCAAGGCGCCATCTTCCAGGACGACAATGCACCTGCGCATCGAGCACGCCTTGTGACCGACTTCCTGGAGCAGCATGAAGTCGTCCGTATGGCCTGGCCAGCGTGCTCACCTGACCTGAACCCAATTGAACACCTCTGGGATGTGCTCGGGGGGCGCATCAGGGACAACCACCCCCCACCGGGCACCCTGGCCAGGCTGGTCGACATCCTGCAGATCGAGTGGGCGGCCATCCCTCAGGACACACTCCGTACCCTTGTGGGGTCGATGCATCGGCGCTGTGAAGCATGCATCCAGGCTCGGGGCGGACACACGCGATATTGAAAACAGATTGGCCAAATCTGACACTTTCTGTTTTTTGAAAAGGGGGGGATGTTCCTTTAAATGCATGTGCTGTTCACTAATGGGTCATTGTGCTAATTTCTTTTTCCAAAACAGGTGTGGAAATGATGAAATAAAACATAGAATCAATTCTAAACATTGTCAATTATTTCAACTTAAAATTAGAGAGGAAGGAAGAAGTGGCCCTTAAATTATGATTAGGAGTATATATTAAGTGCATTTTTGGCTCTAGGGAAATGAGATATGCAGAAGCAATTTTAAGTAGGCCTAATTTAGGCCCGTTTTTACATGTTTTAATGTCCTTAGTTACGTATAAATCTGTATTCAGGTATGTTTTTTAAATCCCCTGAGTGATAAATTGGACGGGATGGTGAACGCCAGGGGCATCTCCTTAGATTATGTATGCGAATGTATTGATATGTGTACTTAATTCTCTGTTCCTTTTTTTCACTGTGTGTGATTTAAAACAGTTGTACCCCTGATATGGTCTACGCAGTCGGCTGAGCTTTAAGCAACAATAAGAATATGAATAGATATCAGATAAATATAACCTGCAGGTAGAAAAAAAGAAAAATCGGAAAGAAAAACCTTGCTTTGGGTTATGTTTCTTTGTACTAAAATCAATGCGCCAAACAAATGAAAATGGCAGTGATGAAGAGCTCTAGCTGTCTGACGCACCTAGATTATAATCCAGCCGGTTTCCATTGCCGCTGCAAAGCATTTTCCGCACGCGCGCCCGATAGGATCTGTCGATCACGCTTTTCACGCGATATTCGTATGTCGCACTCGCGGACTGTCGTCTGCTTGCCGCAGATAGGAATAAGAGATCACGTTTTGTACACTCAGTCTTGTTTTTGGATACTTACTGTGTATCTGGAATCATATTTCACTTGTTCGTGTGTGAATCTTACCTTTTTGAAAATGAATACAGTGTTAAGTGTTAAATTTTGAAATATTTCTGTAAAATGAAAAACGAGTGCATAGTATTTCATTTTGTTGTTGCAGTCCTGGCCATGACATGTTTTGTAGGATACTTTTTCAAAAGAAGGTAAGATAATAATAATAAAAAAAAATAATGGACGTCTTTTTATGTATGTCATTTCTTACCTGTTTTGTTTAACCGTTGCAATAAACATTCTGTGTATTATAATTATTATTATCATTATCGTCATTGTTATTGTTGTTCTTTACGTTGTAGTTATTTTTGTTGATGATAGTCTGCACCAGGAGGCGTTGTGGTCATGACGTGCACTTTCTGCTGTGGCTGTGCAGGCCGATTCTTGAGTGGCAATCTCTGTCACATCTGCCACATACAAATTGAGTCGCTGTTGTCTGGTTTCTGGAACGTTGCTTGCAAAGAGCCCTTTTCTCATCTGCGCTTTCTGCTCTCCTCCTCTCCGCATTCACAACGCCTTGCTGAACGGCAGTCCTCCACGCTGCCCTGTCTTCCGCCAGTCTTCCAAGAGTCTGGGTCGATCCCTGAGCTTCTAAGGTCCCTTTTGCATGCGTCTACAAAGCGTAGCTGTGGGCGTCCTGGAGTTCGCTTCCGGTTTGCCAGTTCGCAGTTTGTTTGTTTGTTTGTCTGTTTGTTTACTTTTTCTATTTTGATTAGCAGACATTTCAAGCTGTGATATATATATATATATATATATATATATATATATATATATATATATATATATATATATATACGGCGAACTGGCAAACCGGAAGCGTCTCAGCAAGATCGGATTAGGAACATTTATAAATTATAAACTTTGATATCTACCCTTTTGTAGTTCTGTATAAAGGAGATATGTTTCGAGTTTTGTTTTGTTTGCCTGTTTGTTTACTTTTTCTATTTTGATTAGCAGACATTTCAAGCTGTGATATTGAAAAAGAGCCGAAATGAATGATGTGAAACAGAATTCATGCCGATGGGTACAAAATTACATCTCAAAAAGTATTTGAAGACCATGTATTTGTCACTGTGCATTAGCAACTCTGCAAGGAATAGTAGTATGTTTCTTGATGATATCCTGTCTATGGAAACTCATGTTAACATATTCAAAGTCCATCATCTCAAAGTATGCAGAATAAGCAACAATCTCCCATTTCTTTCTGTTGATGCCAATACAAGCTGTGTGTGGCTCTGGTTTTATCTAGACTAAATTTACTGTATCTCTACGCCTGTGCACAGGAGTTGTTGTTGTTTTTTTACCTCAGTCATTTTTATGTTTTTTTTAAACCATTTGATTTTGTTTTATAGTGAACAGGCATCAGTAAACAATGTAACAGACGATGGTATGGTTAAAAAAAAGATAATGCTGATACACAAACAACTGATACGTAAACATATAACAAAATATTTCATAAGTGAAAGTTTCAATGTGAACAACAGGAATTTAAGTACATGTTATGAAGATAAATCTACTACCTGTTGAGAAAACACTGGTGTATAGTTGTTCCAAAGCATTAGATATGGATGACTGAAAGTTTGTTTTGGCATTATACTGTTCAGTTTTAAATTTCACACTCAGTAATCTTGGGAAAGTAAGTTTAGTCGGAACACTTTTGATGTTCAGTAATCTTTGGAAAGCAAGTTCACTTGGAACATTCTTGACAATCTTGCATACAGAGATAATGATTTTGCAGGCTTTATAATAAGATCAAATAATTTGTTCATACATTTTGATCAACAGCGACCAATGCAATGTGTCGTGAGATTTTAACGTTCAAGGTATTTTTCCATTTTTCATTGATTAAATATTCTATTAAATTCCAAAAGTTATGAACACGGTAACAATTTTACATGTTGTGTTCGATAGTCTCTTGTAATAATACATCATGTACACTTTGTCGTATACCCATTACGTTTAAGATTATATTGGTAGCAATAAACTAATGAACTGTCCTTAATTGCAATCATTTTAGTTAAATCTCATTCAGTTCAAGAATTTTTCATGCTTTTTCCCACGAAACATTAACTTTCAGTGTTTCTCATCATTTTAGGCTACAGTTCGGTTTACTATCAACTAACTATTTTTTTTCATTGTAAAGTTTCGCTCCCTTTTGTACACTCATTATTACTCTCAGGGCACATTCAAATATTACTCATGTTGTTGTTCAGTTGAATTCTGGTTGTTTGATTGAAGATATCCATCCATTATATGTGACAAAATAGCGCTTACATTTGATTTTATCAAGATTTTGCGCTGTATAAATAAAATATTGTATTGTATTGTAAAATCAGTACGGCAGTTAGTTTTAAACTGATGATAGGTAGAAAAATAAACCCTCGCAATTTTCTTTAAGAAAATATTTTTGGGCAGTAATTCTTTTCTTTATCAGATTATTGTCTTCGATTATATGGCTACCCACCTTTATTTTTTTAGTTATTGAAAAGAGGTCCAGTTAACAGTCTACTTGAGTTCTTACGTGTTATGTATCACAAAATGGCGTAAAGGCCTCAGATTCTTCTTCATAAAATATACAGTGTTTTTAAGAAGTGGACGCATTTCCGCTGCAGCGCTTTTTCATTTATGGTTGGAAGTTTTAAATCTTCTTATCCATGGAAGTTTGAGAGCATATATATGTATACATTCTCGTATATCAAGTACGCTCAGTTCTTCTTGTTTTATGTTTTTAGTGGCAATTTTTCGGCTGATTTTATCCTGTTTTCCATTCCATACAAATTGAAAACATCACTTTTGTACACAATGAGCAGGTGAATCCGGCAGCAATATCCACAATTGTATAAGTTTAGATAGAACAAGGGACTTTAAACCCGACTTTACCAACTAGAATAATGGTTCTTTGTGGCCAAATTCTAAGCAGCATTTTTACTTCTGAGAATTTGTCGAAAATACAGTTAATGTTTTCACAGTTTTCTAGATCTTGAATGCACAAAATGCGTATTTCAAATTTAAGAGGCTAACAGAAAACACCTCGAGGGTGCGGATGGGACCCAGAGCACCAATGCCACGCCACTCTCGGGACACATCTCCCAAGCTCCCGACACCAATCGACAGTCATTTCTTCAAACAAAGGATGGGCTGTCCATGCGTTACATGACCCATTCGGACCCAGTCATCAGTTACCTTGTTTACAATTCGAATGGCAAGTGGGGAGATGACAAACCTCGGGACATAGCCACACAACACGCGCCAACCAGGTCCAGCCCAGCCTCTGGACCAAGTGAGAGTGGAAGACCCCTCTCTCGCCCCACTCTGGTCTTCATCTCTCTTTCGGACAGCCCGCCCTGCCACCAGCGCGCATAGCTGCCAGCACATTTCCCCTTACTATAGTCTCGACACTTAGCAGTCGGAAGCTCCAAATGTTGTCTTACTTCAACCAGAGGGGTTGTTTGAACGTCCGCGAAAGTGGCCAGGCATGATGCTCCTGACACAGTCCATTTTGCTGTTCAGCAAGATCTGACATGCCTCGAACGGGATACCAAGTTTGCCGTCTTTCCAAGCAGCCAGCAGGTCGTTCCCTGCGGTCATCATGCCAGATTCCCTGAAGTCAGTGGGCCAAGCCACAAACGAAGCTAACAAGAAACACCACGGGGTGTGCGGATGGGATACGAAGCACCAATACCACGCCTTTCTCTGGACACACATTTCCCAAGCTCCTGACACCAATTGGCAATCATTTCTTCAAGCAAAAGAGGGCTATCCATGCGTTACATGACCCATTCGGACCTAGTCATCATTTGCCTTGTTTACAAACCGGATGGCAAGGTGGGGAGATGTCAAACCCCGTAACATAGCCACACAACGAGCACCAACCAGATCCAGCTTAGTCTCTGGACCAAGAGAGAATGGAAGACCCCTCTCTCGCCCTAATCTGGTCTTCAACTTGTCGAAAATAATATGCTCTATAATTTTCCAATGCTTTTATTCTTTCTCCCCATTATAGCCGTGCGTGCGTGTGTGTGTGTGTGTGTGTGTGTGTGTGTGTGTGTGTGTGTGTGTGTGTGTGTGTGTGTGTGTGTGTGTGTGGGGTGCGTGCGTTCGTGCGTGCGTGCGTGTGTGTGCGTGCGTGCGTGTGTGTCTGTTTTAGCGCTTAGATTTGATTTTATCAAGATTTTGCGCTATATAAATAAAATATGGTATTGTATTGTTGTATTGAAAATAGGATTAATGATTTCACAGGTTTTTTTTTTTTATCTTGAATGATCAAAGTGCGAAGTATTTCAAATTTAAGAGTATTCTGTCATTTTAAGTGGTAACAGTACACTTTCTGCGATTTTCTTTCACTCTCTCGCCATATTACTTCCATTTTCCCTATTCATGAATAAGCATGAAACTGCTGTGTGTCAAGTTTACGCACAGATCTTTCAAAAGAGATGTTATCTCCCATGGTTACTAATTTGGTATCATTAACAAACTCGGAAAGTTTATGTCCTACACCATGAACATTGATTTGTCCTGCCATATCATTGCATAAAGAATAAAAGGATAGGGTAATACTTGATCTCCTTATCTGCACTCCTTTTCTACACTAAACCATTCTGTAAACGGACCGTTTATAACAATAGCTGATTGATATGTTTTTATGGAAAACTTAGTCCAGTGACAAACACTTATTCTAAACCCCAGTCAGGTCAAACACAAGTTTTTTTCAAAATTAGTACAGAGTAACATACATGGTATGCTATTTTGATTTAGATAGTTTGCCAAATCGTGTATCAGTTTTATATTGTCTCCTATATATACTTGTTATCATAAAACCCTCTGATCTTCATTGATAAGTACATGTATAGATAAAACCTTTCTGTATTCTGTTTGAAACACATGCTGTGCCTATTTCATGCAATACGTTAGGGAGAGAAATAGGACGCAGTTTTTTTCATATATTCTTTCAGTGTTTCCTTTGGGAATGCAAGTGATCAGCTCTTCTTTCCATCTTTGTATGCCTCATTCCACTAGTGATCTCATTACAAAAGTTTCCGACTTGTTTCCTGAAAAATTGAAAACAATTAGCGCTAAATCTGTCTGTACCTGTCTGCGTGCGCTAAATCTGTGTATTTACCCTTTTCCATGTTTTTCAAGTTACGCTTGTTCTTTTTATTTGATTACTTCATGAAGCATATCTGTTTGATTTTCTAAAGTAATACCCTGTTTGTTATTCAATTTTGTCATGTGTTCAATTATATATTTCCTTTTTCATCTTATTTGCTTTTATCCAGGCAGCTATGTTTCCAATACTGTCTTTGATTTCGCAAGCAAACCCTGAGGTGTCTCTCGGGGAAGCAAAATGGTGCAGTTGTGAGTTATCAGCAATGAATTAGTGGAGAACTGCTCATTGTTTGATATTGCAACTATGTAGTTGTCAGTATATATTGACGAGAACAGAGGTCCCAAAACAGACGCGAGGAAGATAGTGAAAAAAGTGAGGTATGTGAAATCTTTGTGATGAATATTTCAGATTGTGCATTTTGCAAAAGCTGGTGGTAGCTAGTGCATAATACGAGGGTGAGTAAAAAAGTAATGCCTTTTTCTTTAGTACAGGAACAATTACCGACACAAGAACATGTATCATACATCAAAATGAAGCTGGTCCTCTGGGGATCACATCCCTACTTCTCAACATAGTCACCGTTTCTCTGAATAGCAATGTTCCACCTTCGAATGAGGGCATGTATCCCTGTCTCGTAAAATTCTGTTGACTGTGCTTGGAGCCACGTCTTAAGTGCAGTTTTCACTTCCTCGTCACTGGCATGTTTGCCTCTCAAACCCTCTTTCATGGGGCCGAAGAGATGATAGTCTGAAGGCGCTAAGTCTGGTGAGTATGGAGGATGCGGTAAAGTTGTCTACCCGAATGAGGCGATTGTCTCCCTTGTCCTGATGCTTGTGTGTGGTCGAGCATTGTCATGCAGAAGGAGGACATTATCGATTTGCAAGTTGGGTCTCACTCGTCAGATTCTTGCTTTGAGCCTCGTCAGGGTCTTAATGTATGCCTCAGAGTTTATTGTTTCTCCTCTTGGCAAGAAATCAACCAGAATGACACCTTGTGCATCTCAAAAGAGAGTTGCCATGATTTTTCCAGCTGACTTTTCCGTCTTGAACTTTTTCGGTTTTGGTGACGTAGGGTGGCGCCATTCTATTGACTGCCTCTTTGATTCCGGTTCACAATGGTGAATCCATGTTTCATCACCGGTAACGAGCCTTCCAAAGAAGGTGTTGTTTCTTTGACTTTGTTCAAGAAGTTCAGTGCAGGCATTGACCCTGTCAGTCTTGCTTTCAGTAGTCAGCTCTCTCGGTACCCAACGGGCACACACTTTTGAAAACCCAAGTGATTCAATAATGTTATAAGCACTTCCATGGCTCACTTCAAGGTTTTCTGCCAACTCCTCAAGAGTTATGCGCCTATCTTCTCTAATCAGAGCATCTGCTTTTGCTTTATTGGCAGGATTCACAGAAGTGGACGGACGGCCAGAACGGGGTTTATCGGCTACACCCACAGTTCCCACCTTTCATCATTCAGACGACATACCCACCTGCGCACATTGCTATAATCTAAAGTTTTCTCCTTATACACATTCTGTAATTGTCTCTGACTGTTCACAGGGGTTTCCCCCTCAGCAACAAGGAATTGAATCACTGCTCTTTGTTTTTCACGCAGCTCTAAGGGGGCAGCCATTTTGAATTTTCCTCACGAGTCTATGAACCGGAAACATACCAAACAAAATATTTCAGTCTGTAACAGTTATAATCATTTGTAACTGGGCAACATTTCAGGTAATTTTATCAAAAACTTCGTCTGATATAAATAAAAAAGCATTACGTTTTGACTCACCCTCGTACCATTAAAAAAAAAGAAAAAAAGAAAGTATTATTTTTACAGCAATATCAGGCCATTGTACCAATCACTGTTTATGGTTTTGTGCTCTTCCAGTGCTGTCTATAAACTTTGACATTAACCCTTTGACTCCCGTGCCCTATCCACCAACTGCAAAAACAACACTCTGACTCCCTCACCTATCCACCAGCGTCCTGCAGGAAGCTGGCGGACAGGTGAGGGAGTCAAAAGGGTTAAACATCAACGGGGACCGACGGATTGCCTGCGAAAAAACGAAAATATGACTCAAATTCAATCGAATCGGTTCGCAAATAACCGGGATATCAATAGTTTAAAATACCATTTTGATCCATAGTAATCCACACATTCGCTTATGTTTCAGTAGAATACGCAGACGCCCGGACATGAGTACTTTATCTTCAAAGTTCATGTACATTTCGAACTACTTAGTTGAAATGTTGAATCATGTTCACCAAGTCAAGGTGTATCTGGATTCGTGCCCCACATTGCATAATTATGCCTCCGAAACTCGTCACTAAACATTTAAAACATCATTCCTTGTGTTTTCTAATATGTCGACTCTTCTCAATGAACTTGCAGATTTTAGTTGTAGTACAGCACCGCAAATTAGTTTATTTCACCAGCCGACATGTCTTCGGGTAATATTTTAATATTTTGGAGTACTTATCCATTACACATACACACACACACACACACACACACACACACACACACACACACACACACACACACACACACACACACACACACACACACTCTCTCTCTCTCTCTCTCTCTCTGTCTGTCTAACACACACACACACACACACACACACACACACACACACACACACACACACACACACACACACACATGGCAGAGCGCACAACATACCTGAGATCCAAGTGAAATACATTTAGTTTCTTATATGGAGATGTTCCCTAGAATACATGTATTCGAGGTTTAAAAAAGGAAGGAGCCAGACGTATTTCCTTTTGATTTCTGTCATATCGTGGGTATCTGCATGCTGTGTGGGCACGGGAAAGGAAGTTTAATTTAGAATGTTGAATTGGAAGTAGAATATACATGTAGACAGACGACTTAGAGACTGGCTAAAGACAGATAATCAGACAACAGACAAACAGAGAGACATGTATACAAAAACAAAACAAGCTGCAACTTCTCAAGTAAGTTCAAGTTCTCACAGCCCCATAATTCATACTATAAAGTACTATGGGTACAGCAGTACAGCAGAACTTAAGCACAGTATTTACGGACAAATCATTTCTGCTTGTCTGCAATAAGTAAAGATTTTTTTTTAGCTTGAGCATAGGCAGTATTTGTTCTTAAATAACATGTGAGCATTTCTATAAAATTCTATCCCTAAAAATTTGAAAGTGATAACAGATTCAATGCTTATTGTCCAGAATGAAACATATCGCCTGGACTGTTCCGTTCATTAACACTATCACCGAATATATCATCAGCATACCAGTAACTAAATGTAATAAATAAGATCTACACTTGGGACACTGAAGTTAATTATACGTGGTAACAAAATTGTTGTCAAACAAATGTTGGTTCAAGATCGTTTAAACAGAGAAAAGATTGAATAGGTGAAATATTTTCACTGTCTTACTCCTTTGCAGCTACCAAAGAGACTTTTTTTTTTTATTATTCACAAAAGCACGATTACAGTTGACTACATGTAGGCCTGCTCACAACAGCTCCTGACTAATGTATTTGCCATCGAGACCTTCCTTAAAGAGTTTGAACCATAAATGTTGCCTCTAAACAGAACCAAAGATTTGTGTGTACAATTCTGTTTACTTTGTTTACGAAAAACTATTGATCAAAGATCGCAAGATACATATGAGAACTTCGGAACCCTGCATGAAATTCAAACAGTAAGGGATTACGGCAAAGAAAAACTTTGGGGCTCTAATTCAAAATACTTGTGAATCAATAGAACGCAACAGAGTAGCATCTCTGTAGTTAATCAGATTACTGCCTTTACCTTTCTAAACAGATAGACTATAATCAGCAGCCTAATGTTCAAGTACAATTCCCAGCTTCAAAATTCTGTCAAATAGGGTACAACAGACATGATGCAAAAGAGGAAAGTTATCATTATTATTGTCATAATATGTTTGATCGTTTCCCACAACTTTCCGATCTTTAGAACTGTGACCTCTCATTTCATTTCTTGTCCTTTTTTTTTTGTTTTCATTTAAGATAGTAGTGCCAACTGTGCATCATCAGACGAACATGACTTTTTCGTTTAGTTGTTTAAAGGGCAATACAAATATTTTGGAATCAACAGAACGCCCTTGCTTCTGATTTTCTGCATCGTTGCAATTACGCTGTATTTTCTCTCCACTGTGTATAATATATGTATGAATATATATATATATATTGTGTATATAATATATATAAGCTACGCACAAAAAGTTAAGGATCACTTGCACAAAAATTCATAACTTTCAAAATAAGAAAGCCAATGCGTTGAAGTTTGGCAAACATTTAATTCCATGCTTTAGTGATAACGATACACAATTGCCTTCAATTTCGAGCAATCGTTTGGTGTGTACATTTGATCAAAGTGGGTACGTATCGAAATTTGATTTCCCAAAGTCATTGAAATCACAAGACAGGGCATTCTGATGCTCCCAAAAGTTCAGTAATGCGTGTAACCGCCATGGCTGTTCTGGCACTCGACGCAGCGAGTCCTCATCGAGTTGACCAGGTTGGTGAAGATCCTCTGTGGAAGCGCCTGCCACTCAGCCTGCAGCATCTGGTAGAGGTGTTGGGCATCCCTGGGAGGGGGGTGGTTGCTCCTCACTTTGCGATCCAGCTCATCCCAGAGGTTCTCAATCGGGTTGAGATCGGGACTGCATGCTGGCCACTCCATTCTGTTGACTCCAGACTGCTGCAGGAAGTCGTTGACCACCCTTGCCCTGTGGGGGCGAGCGTTGTCATCCTGGTAGACAGCCATGGGTCCCATCTGCTGCAGTGTAGGCACAGCCAGCGGTCGAAGGATCTCATCCCGGTATCGGAGGCCAGTCAGGTTACCCTGTACATGATACAAGGGTGTTCTGTGGTGAAGGCTGAAGGCCCCCCAGACCATTACAGAACCTCCACCAAAGGCCCCTTTTCTTGGACAGTGGTGTCAATAAAGCGTTGCCCTGGGCGCCTCCAGACCCTCAGTCGGCCGTCGTTGTGGTTCATGGTGAAGCGTGATTCATCACTGAACAGGACCTGGGACCATTGCTGACGTGTCCACCTCACGTGACGTCTGCAGAAGGCGCGGCGTGCTGCCCTATGGGCTGGAGTTAAGCGTGGCCGTACAGCTGGGCGACGAGAACGGAGGTTAAACCCATGAAGGCGGTTCCGTATGGTGTGCTGGTTGATGTTGATGTTAGTAGCCACCCTCAGCTGCCTTCGAATGATGCTGGAAGAGGCTGTTCTTGTCTGCAGGGCTTGTCGTTCAATGAGACGATCTTCACGTGGGTTTGTCTTCTTCGGTCGACCAGATCTGCGTCTTTCATGGACCCTCCCAGTGGCTGTGAAGCGTTGAATCAGTCTGACAATGACCGAGATGGACACCTGAAGTCGCCTGGCCACTTCTCGCTTGGGAACACCATCTTGGAACCATGCAACAGCTCGTCCCCTCTCAAACTCGCTCAATTTTCGTCGTGGAGGCATTGTCAGATCAGGCCTACTACTGGTGTAATGTCTTCTTATAAAGCCAAGCAAGAGACAGCATCTCACACATAAACAGCAGTGCTTGCACGTGCATAATGGTTTTTCCATCTGGCTTGTGCAATGTGTTCAGGCAGAACGGTCCAAAACAAGATCCTTTTTCGCAAGTTTCCGCTTTTCCGTTTGCGGCCAAGCTCAGTAGTAGAGAATCCCGTGCAATTTTCGCACTAACACAACATCGCCCACTTACAGCTGAACAAGAATTCATAACAATTTGGCTGGACTGAGAAATAAATAACAGTAGCGAACTGAGTTTATTACGCACCTGTTTTCTCATAGTGATCCTTAACTTTTTGTGCGTAGCTTATATATATATACATAGAGAGAGAGAGAGATAGACAGATAGATAGACAGACAGACAGACAGACAGATAGATAGATAGACAGATAATTATGGTTATAGATAGATAGATAGATAGATAGATAGATAGATAATTATGGTTATACATAAAAATGGAACTGCTTGTTACTTTCAAATTTTCTTGAGTAGATTTCTGTTTAGTTGAGGGATTTTCTACACACGCACACACACACACACACACACACACACACACACACACACACACACACACACACACACACACACACACACACACACACACACACAACACACACACACACTTGCAGATGTAATGCAATCCAGTTGTTGCCATTTGGTGAACAAAGGAAAGTCGCTTCTACTACATTTCTGTTAGAAAACACCATCGTAGAAAACATCGTCTTAACAGAACCAAATTAAGACCAGATACCGACTTTCCAAAAAGGGCTAAATCAATATCTTCACAGGTCACACTTGCAACATACACATCTGACGTCATGAAAAACTCTGGAATTGATCTAGAAGCAGATCCTGTATCTATAAGACCTTCCTTTTCACCAGTACCCAGTTGGGAACTCCAAAGAGCACGATTTGACATAGACCACACTGATTAAAAAAAAAAGAAGGTAGTATCAGCTTACTGTCCAGTCAAGTTAAATGTTTATAGAAAACTTTTATTCTGATCTCTTGAAATGTTGCACTGATGAATCAATAAGTGAAAGACAAGCAGGTTCAGCGTTTTCAATAACTGCTCTCAAAATTGAAAAAATCTTTGTATATAGAACTTGATAAATCTGTCTTTACAGCTGAACTCATTGCAATATTAATGGCTTTAAATTAAATGATAAGTCTTCCTAGGACAATTCTTCAGGTACTTTTTTGCATTGATTCAAAATCTGTACTTCAAGCTCTTGAATTATCGATTAAGAAACAAGATATGAAATGATACTGGAAATTAGTCATTTGATTCAGAGTTTATCCTTAAGAGGCATCAATATTACTTACTACTGGATACCGTTTCATACTTCTTTTCATTGTAATGATATGGTTGATAGGGCTGCTAAACGAGGGGGGAGGAGGAGGCAAAGAGCTCGCTTGATTCAAACAATATACAGCTTTCTCTCTCAATGCATGAGTGGACACCTACCTGTGGAAGCAGTTCCAAGATAAACAGAAAAAATATGAAAAATGTTACATGAGCTTTGAAATTAGCAAAACACCTAAGCAGTTTCCTGCTGGCAGAATTATACAACCCCGTATGTATTGGTTGAATTTTGATGCAGCCGCCTGTGTGAATCAGACTTTGGCCTGAGATCCCAAATGAGGATACAGCAACCAGCCTATTGAAGCAGCTCCACTGGCTCCCTGTGGAAGCAAGAGTAGAATATACACTAGCTATTCTGGCTTATCGGCATTTTGATGGTACCTTGCCTATCTACCTCTCTTCTGTGCTTAAAACATATAGGCCTGAACGCAGTCCCAGGTCAAGCAACTAGAAGCTTTTGGCAAAATCAAAATACAAAACCATAGGACACCGAGCCTTCCGTTGCCAGGCCCCACTTGTCTGGAACGATCTGCCTTTTTCTCTCCGCTGTTCATCATCTCTCTCTTCTTTCAAGGCGGGCCTCAAAACTCATCTTTTTGATAAATACTACCAGTAATGAAACATGATTTTTGATCTTTCTGATTCAGTAATGTATATATTAGTACTTGCTAGCAACAGATGTGCTGGGGGGGGGGGGGGGGGGCTAGGAGTGGGAGTTAGTATAATTGACCACTAGGCATAGGGCTGATTGGGAAAAATGAACTAATTAATGTAAAGCGCAGCGAGTCTTTACCTATGTGTAGGAGAATAGCTCAATATAAAAGTCATTTATATTATTATGATAATTACACAAATAAAATGCTAGGTTGGTATCGACCATGATAGTCAACCATGTATGTATGTATAGGTGGAAACTTGATGCATTCAAAACAAAATACGGTGTGTCTGTGTGGTACGAAGATAACACATAGTCATATTCCTACACTATATACGAAGGCAGTTTCTGACATATTTGCCTTACTATCGTTAACATATGAATTTTTTTTAGCCTGTCAAAAACATTTTTTGTTAGCCTGTCAAAAAAATCCTATAGCGCTATTTAACTTATTCTTTGTTATGGTTAGCCAATTTTGTTGTTTAAATCATGAATTATGGTAACGTCATTTGTTAGTTTTTTCTTTCCCTCCTCGACACAGTTGTTTTCCGGTTCTTTATTTTTTCTCAAGATTGACTATTTTCAAGTATCCTCTTCACTCATCATCTATCCCCACTTTCAGTTTTGTTTTGTTTAGTCTAAAATCACTTTGGTGAGTACATTACATTAAAGACCACACATACACACACGCGCGCGCGCGCACGCACACTCTCTCTTTCTCATGCACATACTTACACGAGCACACATACATATGCGCTTGTATGAGTATGCACATAGATATGCACTCCCATGAGTACGCACACCCGCACACACAGACACAAACAAGACAGAGAGACACGTGGACAGATAGATAGATCATTACCATCATCATGTGCCTTGCCGCACTGCGTTGGTGATCATGGCATTCCATACGAATCTATTTTTTTGTTGCTACAAGTATATCTCCTCATCCATTCCACAAGTCCATCCAGTATTTTCTCCCTAGATCTGTTTGGTGCTCTTTTTCCCGCCAGCTTTCCTGTTGTGACTAGGTGCTCAAATTTCTCTTCTCTCACAAAATGTCCTACAAACGTTGCTTGTGTATTCCTAATCTTCCTTATTGTTCCTTTTGTGTTTCCCTATTTCAAGAATATCTCCTTTGTTTTCTTTTCTGTCCATGGAACTCCTAACATTCTTCTTAGAAGCTACATTTTAGGTGCCTCTATCTTGTTCTGATTTTGCGTGTTGACTGTCCATGCTTCGCATCCGTAGAACTAGTACACATCATGATCATCATGTGCCCTGCCGCATGGTGCTGGAGATCATGGCCCTCCATACGAATCTATCCCTTGTCGCTGCAAGTACATCTCCCACCCTCTCTGTCCTCAGCCACCCTGAAAGTCCGTCCGATATTTTCTCGCTGAGTCTACCTGGTGTTCATTTTCCTCCAGCTTTCCTGTTGTGACCAGCTGCTCTGATTTCTTCTTCCTCATAAAATGTCCCACAAATGTTGCTTGTCTTTCCTGATCTTCCTTTATTAATGATCTTCTTGTGTCTCCCTCCCTAAAGACTGTCTCGCTTGTTTTCTTTGCTGTCCACGGAACTCTCAAGATTCTTCTTAGAAACCGCATTTCAGTTGCCCCAATTTTGTTCTGACTTTACGTGTTGGCTGTCCACGCCTCACAATCTTACAACAGTATCGGTTCTATATAACACACAAGAACTTTCTTCCTGATGTTGATTGATAGGCATTTGTTGGTAAGAACGCTTTTGATCTTCCTGTTGTTTTGGGTTGGCCGATTCTGCTGGCTATTTCTGATGTGCATCTGCCTGCTGGTGAGATGACTGTACCCAGATCTTTAAACTTATCAACCTGTCTCAAAGTTCTGTCATTTGCTGTTATTTTGCATGAGTGGATTTCTTGTTTTTTTAAACTGATTACCATGACTTCCGTCTTCTTGTTATTTAGCTCCAGCCCTTTATTTTTGCTTTACATTCCTATTATATTCACAGGATTTTGTAGGTCTTTAATTTTCTCCAGTTAGCACGGTTTTATCTGCGTAACGAATGCTGTTTATCATTTTTCCTTCAACCTTTATCCCAGGCCATCATTCTAGGTTCCTCATGATGGTTTCGCTCTAAAGTCAAAACAAATCTGGTGACAGAACACAACCCTGTCTGACCCCTCTTTTGATATTTTGAAAAAAGCTTATATCGTTTTCAATTCTCATTGCTGCTGTTTGTTCTCTATACATATTTCTGGTTATTTTGAGATCTTTTCCATCAATATTGAGCCTTTCTAGTTAGTTGATCAATTCTTCGTGTCTAACCCGATCGAAAGCCTTCGTATATTCAACAAATCATAAATACGAACCTTTATTCAACTCGACTGACCTCTCTATGATAGTTCTTAGGATGTATATGGCATTAATAGTTCTTTTCCTTTCGACAAATTCACACTGTTCTTCTGCTATTTCTATTCTGTTCCTTATCCTCATTATGATCATTCTTAACTGAATTTTAGCTACACGTCTAATCAAACTGATTGTATGATGGAGTTCACATTGTATATCCCCTGTTTCCTTTGGAAGTGGAATGAAAATTGATTATGACATAGCTTTGGAGATTTTTCAGGTGCCATAGATTTCATTTAGGAAGACCTGTTATTTTTTCAATACCAAATTCTTCTAGGGCCTCAATCATTTCTGTAGTAGTAATACTGTCTGGTCCTGAGGCTTTTCCCAGTTTCATCTTTTTCAGTACTGCTTTTACTTCATCTTTCATGAAGGGTGGTCCTTCAACGTTCTTTCTTACAATGTGCTCGTTTCTGTTATCGTTAAAAAGGTCTTTAATGTACTGTCCCCATCCATCTAATATTTTGTCTTTTACCATGATAAGCGTACCATTTGTCGATTTTAAGCAACCAGTTGATGTGCATGTCTTTTTCCCGTGGTCAGTTTCTTCGGTGTTTCTGTATATACGTTCTGGATCAGTTTTGTGTCGGGTCTTCTATTTCTTTGCACTTTGTTTCCAGCCAAGTTTCCTTAGCTTCATTGCACATTGCACCTATTCCTGATTTCTGGTTTACCTTTTTGTATTTTCCCTCTTTTCCCTTCCGTTCTTCCATCAGGCCTACGATTTCTTTTGTCATTCAGCTTTAGGGATTTCTTCACAAGCTTCGTTTATCGAGTTTGTCAACTTTGTCCATTGTTTCTCACTGTCACTAACGTCTTCCAGAGCACTGAATTTGTTTTGAACATGTACGTTAAATTTTTCACTCGTTTCGTCTGTCTTTAAGAGTCCAAGATTTACTTTGATGTTAGTTTTGGTCTGTTTTCTTTTGTTCGGTTTCAACCTAAATCTTCTGATTACAGGATTGTGGTTACTGTTGCAGTCTGCGCCTGGTAGTGTTTTTGCTATCAGTAAAGAATTTTTTAAAAACTTTTTGGAGGATGTAATCAATTTGATTTTTGTATTATCTCCTGGACTCATCCAAGTCCATTTTCTTCTGTCAGGCTGCTCAAACCACGTGTTTCGTACTATCAATTCACTCATCTGTGCCCATTCAACAAGTTTCTCTCCCTTTCAATTTTTGTGCCAAAGCCATCAGGTCCATCTCTGTCATCCACCCACTCCTGTCCCACGGTTAGCATTAAAATCACCCATTATTACTGTAATATCCTGTGATTTGCATTGAGCCTTGGCCATCTCAAATACTTTGTAGAAGTTGTCAATTTTGTTCTTGAGTACTTGCGGATGTTGTGCATATCTTGAATGATGTTGATATGAAACGGCTTGCCATCCAACTTAACTAGCAAACTAAGTCTGACACAGCCCAGTACTCCTTAACTGCTTTTGACTTGTCCCTGTCTATTATGATGCTTACTCCTCTGTCATGCGTGTTTCCACTAGAATAAATTATTGTATGCTTGCCTGATGTTATCATGCCTGCCCCCTTCCATCTCACTTTCCCTAGTCCTAAAATATTGATGTTAAGCCTTTCCATCTCCATCTTGACATTTTCCAGTTTTCCCCTGTGCAGCAATGAGCTTACAATCCACGTTGCAATTTTGGTATTTTTTCAATTTGATCTCAGTAGCTTGCTGACGGTCAGGAGTCACCTGCGCAGCATGACGGTCCCTACCGGACAAAGGTGCCCCACAAGAGCCCCTATTTACGTCGTTTTCCTTTTCGTATTTTGGCTGGCCATGAAAATCTTGGGAGTATACGATGGTGGTTTCCTGTTGCCTTCCATCGGTTTTTGTACAGACTCTCCACTAGCCTTTGTCGTTCCCACGACTACCCACAAGACAGTAGGGTTGAGTTTCTCTCAGGGTTTACTCCTTTAGCCTTATTTTCTCCTGAGGTAATCACAAGGCAGTGGTGTTTTTTTTCTGTCAGGGTTTACCCCTTTAGCCTCGGTTTCACCCGAGACACCCAAAGTCAGTGGTGCTATTATCCCATAGCTGGGGGGTCTGGTTCGTGGGCACCAGGGCATGTCCACTCACCTGTAGGCATGCATGCTGCACGTCTGGGGGCCAGACCTCCTCCAAGTCCCTCGAGTTTAGCCTGAGTCCGTGAGGTGCTCAGTTACTGCTTGTCGCCACGAGGAAGCACAACGTAGGGCTTGCTGATGGAGAGGCTATGTACTGACAGAGAGAGGCTTACGCACTCTGTTCTCATTTTCGCATAGCTGCAAGCAGCAGTGCTACAGATGGAGGATTCTGTTGTAAAGTGAAAAAAAAATCTGGTGACCAAACACGTCCCTGCCTAACCCCTCTTTTGATATTCTGGAAAGAGCTTATACCATTTTCTGCTCTCATTACTGCTGTTTGTTCTCAGTACGTATTTCTTATTATTCTTATGTCTTTTCCACCAATATTAAGCTTTTCCATTTGGTTGATGAATTCTTTGTGACCTACCCAATGAAAATAGATATAAATCCTGATTCAACTCAATTGATCTTTCTCTGAAAGTTCTTAGGATGTATATGGCAGTAGTTCCTTTACGTTTGTCATAATGGCTGATGTGACGCGTCTTGTGTGTTGTTGGCTAGTGACGGCGTGCTTGTCACCTCCCACTTTCAGCTCACACTGCTGGCTAGCATTGCTGCTTGTAGCTCTGCGAAAAGGAAAGCAGAGTGCATAAGTCTCTCTCTCTGTCAGTACACAGCCTCTCTATCAGCAATCCCTATGTTGTGCCTTCCCATGGCGACACATGGTAACTGAGCACCTCATGGACTCAGGCTAAGCTGTCTCGAGGGACTCGAGCTAAACTCTGTCGAGGGACTCAGGGTAGGTGTGGCCACCAGATATGCGGCACAAAGGCCCACCGGTGTGTGGACATGCCCTGGAGTCAACGAACCAGATCCCAGCTTTGGGTAAATAGCACCACTGTCTTGTGGGTGTCTCGAAAGAAAACAGGGCTAGGGGAATAAACACTGACAGAAAATCACCCCCACTGCCTTATGAGGGACGACAAAGGCTAGTGAAGAGTTCGTACAAAAACCAATGGAAGGGGGATGACAAAGGCTAGTGGGGATGACAAAGGCTAGTGAAGAGTTCGTACAAAAACCAATGGAAGGCAAACGGGAAACTACTACCGTATCCTCCCATGAAAATCATGGCAAGCCAGAAAAAAAAACCTAAACGATGCAGGTGGGGTTCCAAAGGAGCATATTCGTCCGGTAGGGAATGTGATGCTGCATGGGTGACACCAAATCGTCATCAAGCTACTGGGATCAAATTGAAAAAATAAAAACTGCAACTTGGAATATTAGAAAAAGAAAGCTAAGAAAATGTCAAGACAAAGATGGAAAGGCTTTACATCAATATTTTAGGACTAGGGGAGGTGGGATGGAAGGGAGCAGGCATGATAACGTCGGGCAAGCATGAGATTATAAGAATAATGTATTCTTATGGGGACACGCACGAAAGAGGGTGGACATCATAATGGACTGTCACAAGTCAAACTCAAAGGATACGGGGCCTAATCAGACCGAGTTCTATCAGATTGGAGAGCAAGCCATTTGATATCAACATCATCCAAGCATATGCACCAACATGCGCAAATACTGAGAAAAAAATTGACAACGTCTACGAAGAATCAGAGACAGCCAAGGCTCAGTATGCAGTGTAAATCACAGGACATTACAGTAATGATGAGAGATTTTGATGCTAAAGTGGGACAGGAAAACGTAGATGACATAGTCAGACCTCATAGCCTTGGCACACGAAATGAAAGGGGAGGAAAACGAGTGGATGAAAGTAAATGAATTCGGTTTGAGCAGCCTAACAGAAGAAAAGGGGACATGGATGAATCCAGGAGATAGCACAAGAAACCAAACTGATTGCATCCTGATATAAAAAAAAGATTAAGAAATTCTTTACTTATAGCAAAAACGTCAACAGGAGCAGATTGTGACTGAAATCTTTTTTTTTTTTTTTAGCAAAAACGTTAACAGGCGCAGACTGCAACAGTAACCGCAATCTTGTGATAGGAAGATTTAGGATGAAACTAAAGAGAAGAAAACGAACCAAAAATATTTCAACTAAATCTTGGACTCTTAATGACTGATGAACCGACTCGTGCAAAATTTAGTGTATATGTTCAAAACAAATTCAGTGTTCTGGAGGACACTGGTGACTATGTGGAACAGTGGACAAATTTGAGAAACTCGATGAATGAAGCGTGTGAAGAAATCACTGGAGCTGGGAAAAAAAAAAAAAGAATTTAATGTGGATAACAAAAGAAAATTTAGGCTTGATGGAACGATTATCATGGAAGAAGACAAAATACTAGATAGAACACATTAAAGATCTTTTTGATTATGACAAAAAGGAAGAACATATAAGAAAGAATGTTGGACGACCACCAATGACGAAAGATGAAATAAGAGCAGCGTTGAAAATAATGAAACGGGGAAAAGCCCCAGGATTAGACAATATTACTATAGAAATGATTGAGGTTCTAGATGAATTTGGTATTGAAAAAGTAACAGTCTTTAATGAATTTGTTCTACCATCCGAGTTAGTGAGATCTGTATCTCAGATATAAAAATTTGTATAAAGAATAATTACAAATTGAATTACCGCAAAACAGAAGCCCTCTTCATCAAGTCAAAGAGCACGTCTTCTGTGAAAGAGAACCTCTAACGTATTGGCAGCGCCAACATTGCATTCACACCTTCATCTAGAGACTTACGTTTTATATAATCTGTGATGATATATCACTTGAGCCTCTTGTCTCCAACAGTTGCTTAGCCTAACTGGAAATTCGCCCATACTTGAACAATCATGCTGTAAAAATATTGGTCTGTGGCTTTGTCCTGTCCAAGTTCGGCTATTACTCTTCTCTCCTTTCTGGCTGCCCACAATATATTCTTGGCAGACTACAAATGGTTCAAAATTCTGCAGCAAAACAAGTTTTGAAGACTCGCAAATATCGTCATGCTCAGCCTCTTTTACAACGATAACAGCAGCAGCAACAACACCAGCACCACCATGAAACAACAACAACAACAATAATGATAATAATAATAACAACAACAATAATAATAATAATAGTTACAATGATAACAACAATAATAATAATGATCGTTGCTGCAGTTTTCTTTTTATTTTGCATTTAGATAAAGTACGATTTGTAGAATGGCTTGACAGTCTCGTTTGTCAGTTTGACTGATTGATTGTATGTTGAAAGGGAGATAGTAACTGGCCAAGTTAACGTGGCTTCTTCGTGCTTGCTTTCCATTCTGATATTATTCACCAAGAAATGATTACAGATCAACGGTACCGACCTCGTGTGTGGGATGTGTTGTGTAGTGGTTAAAGTACCTGATCAGGACGCCAGAAAGCCAGAATGAAATCATGGATTGGACAGTGATTTTTCTCCTCCTTCACTAGATCTTAACCGGTGGTCTAGGTACTAGTCTTTTGGGTTAGACTATAAACTGAAGTCTTGTGTGTACCATGCACGTAGTTTACATTGAAGATCTCAATGCAATTAAAATTCTGACAAAAATATACTGTGATAGTAAAAGAAATAAGAGGGAAGCAGGGAGAATTTTAAAGATTAACCAAGGATTATAACTCTTGAGAGTCACGTAGGATTTATCTTCCATGTTGCAGAATTTCCCAAAATCCAACATAGCTTGCGCTACCCATTCAGCTAGCATAGAGGCAGCCACAAAGCACAAAACTGTAAGCTGAGAACATTCCCCAAAAAAGGAATGGCCAAGCCTACCCTTATACCCTGCAACTACACCTACACACAACCATGAACGAGGAGAGAAATTCACACAACATATTGGTCTCGTGTTCAAGATTGACATATGTTGTGTGAATTTCTCTCCTCCCTCGGTAGCTGTTGGTGTGATGAAAAACCTTGGCTTGATGAATTATTCTTATGAACAGAAGATACTCAGAATCAGTTGTAAATGCTCTTGGTTAGCATCGTTCCACGCCTTTATGGATTTTTTCATCATTCCATTAATAGACATAGTGATAGAGATTAGCAAATCAGATTCAGCAAATCAGCGTACGAATATGATGATCTCAGTATGGATTCCTACCTGTTCTGTTGGATTAATGGATTCTGCAGAATAACAGAATGAGTGGCTAAAGATTGTTGCTTGCGAAGTGATACTGTAGTTATATGGTGACAGTTTGTTCTTATTTGTACACCACTGACCAAAAATGTTTAAACTCACTGTTTGATATGTTCTGTTTTTCTTTTTTCTGACGACGGAAATTTGCACAAAAATAAATTTAGGCTGACCAATTCAAACTGTTTTGGTAAAACAGCGTTGGGAACTTGCTGACCTCTAAGTGTCGAGAGTATTGTCAGGGGAGTGGAGCTGGCGGCTTGGTGGGCCCGGAGTAGCGCATTGGAGGTTTCTTTCATTCTTTCTTGATCCAGTGCCTGATGTGCGTTGTGTGGTCATGTTCCGGAGTTTGTCATCTCCCCATTCGCCTTGCGAGCAAGGTAACTGATGGCTGGGTTTGAATGGCGAATGGGTTATGCAGCACATGGACAGCCACCCATCCCCTCTTTCGTTTGGCAAACGGGTTACCGTGTAGTGTCGGGAACTGGCAAGTGGTGAGGCATTATTGCTCTGGGTCCCATTCAATACCTTCAGGTTTTTCTTGATAATATAGACACAACAACCGAAAACATTACTTAGCTACATAAGTTCGCGAGACCCAAACACAAGTGAAGTGATCATATCACAGAGTGTGACAAAGCTACTCGCCTGTCTCCCTATCTGTCTATGATAGGACAGAATGCGACAAAGCTACTTACCTGTCTCCCTATCCATGTCTATGGTAGCACAGAATGCAACACATCTAGATGTCTGTCTCCTTATCGGTGTCTATGGTAGCATAGAATACAATAAAGCTAGTTGCCTGTCTCCCTGTCCATATTCATGGTAGCACAGAATGCGACAAATCTAGCTGCCTGTTTCCCCCTCTATATTTATAGTAGCTTGCAGCTGACTCACCTCGTATTGATCGCCTGTCACGTGGTGTGAGCACTTGTCACTGCATGGCAGGAAATTTGAATCAGATGGCTGTGTCGATGTATGTCTTCCTATATTGTTTTTGTTTTCAACCTTGAAATAAAACTGATCTGTTCTTAGTACATGTATTTTATTTTAATCCTCTGGTGATCGTCAGCTGAAGTAAAGAGACAAAGTAAACTGGGAAAAAAACAACAACCATGTACTGGTGCCTGCAAATTGTAATGTGAACAAGGTTCTCTTTCTTTGCTGTTGATAATACTGCTGTTATTGTTATGTTGTTGTTCTTGTTTTTCATTTTTGCTATTAATGGTGATATGCTCTGATTTCATTGTTTTCTTGCCGTTGTTCCTTTTACTACGGCTATAGAAACAAGCGGTACCCTGTAGCGCTCGATGTAAATTACTACACTGTATTCATTTTGAATATACTACCTTGTCTATCATTACTGCTTTTGTAAAATCATTTCTGTGTCACGGATTTTTTACAGATGAGTCATGACGACAATATAATGCAACAGAACAAGTCAGAAATATGCCGTCGTCCATGACTGACTGCAACAGTGAACAAAGCAACGACCACGACAAAAGCAGCAGCTGGTGCGGTTCAGTATCTAAGCTTAAGTGATGTGATATTCATAAATTTCGTTACATCTATTAACATTAACTAACAAAAAGAATAAAGGGGTGCAAAGAGCAACGTTTTATTTAGTTTGTTTGCTCTTAGTGGGTTTTTTTTCTTCATCCTTTTGTTTTCTTATTAAATTCAACTCTAGATTCAGGTCAGGATAATGTGGAAACTTCACGTGATCCAGAAGTTTCCAAACAAAAAATGTTGTCCATGAGCAATCATGCTTTATATTTTAAAAGTCCATACTTGAGATTATGTTTCACAGACTCGAATTATCATAGCGTTCATAAAACAATGTAATATCGTATTTTTCAAGCTTTTGATGCGTTTTCTTCAAAATGTCGAACAAAATCAGCCCCTGGGTTCCACAAGAAGACATCAGGGTTGGAAATTTAAACCCAAAAATCGTAGAAAAGAATGGCGTGAGAGAGATACAGGCTACAGAAGCCAAAAAGAAAACAGAAGTGGCGCTTTCAATCCATTTCAAATTTCGACCAGATGACGTGTGGATCCAGAATCGATATCGTGTCCACAGCATCTTCACGGTGTGTGTCCTGTCGTCTATTACCATCTTCAGCGTCCTTGTCTACGATTTCGTCATTGACGCCATCCACGTGGAGGAAATGACGTCAAACAGGAAATGCCTGCGCGCTGTTTTTCAAAACGTCAATGTTTATTTTAATATTTTGACATTGTTTAACGTAGTCGTGTTACAAAATGGAACAACTTGCAGCGCCAATAATGTCGACAGTTTTGAGACGTCTAACGTGACAGTGAACGACGTGAGGAGTATGTGTGACGTTTCGCCAACTGTTTTTCAACCACAATGTGGTTCTATTCTGTCGGACATAGATGTTGGCAGGAATCAGAATGTTCAAGCGGATGTACGATGGCAACTGCTGCACACTATTTCAAATAGAATCAGAGACCAGTTTTTTCATTGTCTTACAGAATCCAGCCACATTTCTTGGATCTACCCATCATTGTTTCAGACACTCTTGACGTTGCTAGAAGACATCCTCCTGCATACCATTAACTGCTGTTACAACGATCCATCATTATCATCATCACTTCACAATAAAACCCAAAGCGTTGATTTGGACGAGACAGTTTCTTATCTCATAACACTCTTTTCATTCAGCCATTTTCCAAATGTTGAGCCAGACTTGAAGAACATGTTGTCCATTTTGAACTCGACCACTGACTGTGACATGAGCACTTCTTCGATCAATACAGCCTTTAGGAATTATAAAAGTGTTGTGCTATTTATAGATCTGAGTTTTGGTGCAATGAAAAGTGCTCTGGAGGGAGATAATGCCAACACTATGAGTCGTCTAACAAGGAGAGTTGTATTTAACTGCTGTGCGGTGCTTGTTGGGATAGCGATGGCGATAGTGGTTTGTATGAGAGTGAAAAATATGGCTGACTGGATTGGAAGGTAAGTTGACAGCAGGGATTCTCTCATTCTTGGCACCATGTGCGTGCGTGCGCGCGCGCGCGCGCGCGCGCGCGTGTGTGTGTGTGTGTATGTGCGTGTGTGTGTGTGTGTGTGTGTGTGTATGATCCTAGTTTATGGACTATGAATAACTGAAAAATATCTTCCGGAGCAAATGTGACTAGCAGGTTGTTATTCAAGGATATATCTTTTAAGCGTTTTGTTTTAAATAATCAAGTAGCATTAGCTTTTTCAGATCATATTGCATACTCCACTTTTAAGAAAGGAAGTAACTTAAATTTTATTTTGGCAAAATGACTAAAGAAAACTAATCTATGTGTGAATTTGGAGAGAGAGAGAGGGGGGGGGGGGAGGAGAGAGAGAGACAGAGAATCACAATCACAATCAGAAATTTATTCAGTAAGGCCAAAGCCCCATTTGAAGAGGTGTGAACATATTGTAAGCATTATACAAACACAGAATATAATACATAATCGTTCTTGGATAATGCATGCTTCAAATATTTTGAAATGATTACAATATAGGACTCACAGCCAAACTTCAATAATACAATAGGAACAATATAAATAGATTTAACAGACACACATCACAAGAATTTGTGTGAACATATCATAAACATTACATAAACATAGAATATAATACATAATCGCTCTTGGATAATGCATACTTCAAATATTTCGAAATGATTACAATATAGGACTCACAGTCAAACTTCAATAATGCAATAGGAACATATCATCATCATCATCAGGTGCCCTGCCGCTTGGCGTTGGCGACCATAGACTTCCAACCATCTCTATCTCTCGTTGCCCCCAGCATCTCCCCCACTCTCCTCATCCCCAGCCACTCTGCAAGTCCGTCCAGCATTCTCTCCCTGGGTCTACCTGGTGCTCTCTATCCCTCCAGCTTTCCCGTTGTGACCAGGTGCTCCAAATCCCCCTTCCTCATAAAATGGCCTATAAATGTTGCTTGTCTTTTCCTAATCTTCCTTATGAGTGATCTACTTGGTCTGCCTCCATCAAGACTGTCTCGTTTGTTTTCTTTGCTGTCCATGGAACTCTCAACATTCTTCTGAGAAACCACATCTCGGCTGCCTCGATCCTGCTCCGGCTTTGCTTGCTGACTGTCCACGCCTCGCATCCGTACAACAGTATTGGTTCTATGTAACATTCAAGGACTCTCTTTCTTATGTTAATTGATAGGCATTTGTTGGTAAGAATGCTTGTCATTTCTTGAATGCTGTTTTGGCTTGGCTGATTCTGCCAGCTACTTCTATCTGCCGTCTGATGAAATGACCGTTGTGCCATTTGCTGTTATTTTGCAGGAGGGGATTTCATGTTTTTTACTGATCACCATGACTTCAGTCTTCCTGCTGTTTAGTTCCAACCCCTTACCTTTGCTTTCTGTTTCTAGTATATTCACAAGGTTTTGTAGGTCCCTTTCATTTTCTGCTATTAGCACGGTGTCATATGCATACCGAATGTTGTTTATCATTTTCCCTTCAACCTTTAATCCAGGGTCTTCTAGGTTTCTCATGATGTTTTCGCTATATAGTGAAAACAGATCTGGTGACAAAACACAACCCTGTCTGACTCCTCTTTTGATGTTTTGGAAAGAACTTATATTGTTTTCTATTCTCATTGCAGCTGTTTGTTCCCAGTACATATTCCTGATTATTCGTAGAGCTTTTCCATCGACATTGAGTCTCTCCAGTTGGTTGATCAATTCATCATGTCGTACCCGATCGAAAGCCTTGGTATAGTCAACAAAGCATAAATACAAATCCTTATTCATCTCAATTGACCTCTCTATGATAGTTCTTAGGATGTATACTTCCTTTCTCCTCCACAAATCCACACTGTTCTTCTGCTATTTCTCTTTTGATTCTATTCCTTGTCCTCATCATGATTATTCTTAACAGGAGTTTTGTTACATGACTCATCAAAGTGATTGTGCGATGGAGTTTGCATTCTATAGCCCCTGTCTTCTTTGGAAGTGCAATGAAAATTGATTTTGACATATCTTTGGGGATTTTTCCAGTGTCATAAATTTCATTTAGGAGTACTGTTATTTTTTCTATGCCAAATTCCTCCAGGGCTTCAATCATCTCTCTGTTAAACCTATAGGAACATATAAATAGGTTTAACAGATATACATCACAAAAATTTAACTTTGTGATAAAGCAAACTCTCTTCTTTTCAAAGCTTTATAAACGTATGTTTCCAAATGTCTAATTGTGCGCTAATTTTTTGAAGCCATGAGCATTGTTAACCAGAAATCATTTGGTTCATAGTAGTACTTGGGCTGAATTAACAGGCGTCTCAGATCTTGAAGGGCTGGACAACATAGAATAAAGTGAATTTCATTATCAGTAACACTATTACATAATGGGCATTTCGTTGCCTCTTTATCACGTTTTTTATAATTTAGTCTATGCACTAATAAGTCAGACAAACCAAACATAAATCTTGTGAACACATATCTAACAAATCTGTTAGAGTCCAACAACAAGTATGCTTCTACCTCATGTGAGTGTTTAAACTTTCTATATTGTGCAAAAACATCACTATTATTAATATGATCATCCCAATTTTGCCATCTACAATCAACTAATCTTTGTTTGAAAGTTTTTATAAAAGACTTTATACAACCCACACCCTGATTTTCCCAGACGTATGAAAAACCGTACGTATTTCATATATCACGGGCTTTTGAGGCCCAATTTATTTTTCCTCTGTTGGCTAAATTTAATGGCATTTTATATGCCTCAGACGGCAATCTCTCTTCACTCATTCTCGTTAGTTTTATCTAATATCGAATACAATAAACGCTTTAGTTTATAGTTAAGGGAAATCTTGCCAACTCACCATAAATGAAATCGTTTGGTGTTCTAATGTTGACCCCTAAGTATTTTTCAACATAAACAATTGAACACTTTCAGTCACTAAAGCCGCTTTCTCTAAACCCCATATTTCTGAACCATACAATAAAATTGGTTGAACTTGAGTATTAAACAATTTCAAAAATAATTTTAACGAATTACTATTTAGTTTATTTAGTTTACTTAGAATACTGAAGGCAGCTCGTTTTGCTCTACTTGCTAAATCTTGACATGCATAATTAAAACTGTCTTTTTAGAACAATATTCCTAAATACCGATATGAGTTTACAATAGCCATCCTTGTATTGTTATAGAACCATTTCTCAGTATTCGCTAAAAATCACCTTTCCTAAATACCATTACACTACTTTTATCCATGTTTACTTTAAGTTGTAACTTACAAGCTGCTCTGTAGAGGCTGTTTAGTTGTGTCTGTAAACCAACTGCAGTTTCTGATAATAAAACAATGTCATCAGCAAACAATAGGATAAATAATTCGATCAATTCATTACTCAGGTTTGCGCCGTGTCTACCATTATTAATTATTTCGAGAGCAAGTTCATTTATAAAAAAAGAAAAAAGAATGGGACTACACACATCACGTTGTTTAACTCCATTTGTACACGTAATGCAACTAGTCAACTGTGTACCACATCGCACTCTTGCTTTCACAGAGGCATACATACTTTTTGATACATCTATATATCTTACCTTTAATACCATTCTTTAACAGTATAGGCCACAGAAGTGTTCTTGAAATTGAATCAAACGCCTTTTTAAAGTCGATGAAAGCCACATACAGTTTTCTATTATAGGTGAATTGTTTCTGGATTATTGCCAGTAACGTGAACATGATCAATTTTTGAATAGTTCTTTTTAAAACCTGCCTGGTATTCGCCTGTGATATTGCTGTTGTCGAGCCATTCTTGAACCTTGAATTGATAACAGAGCTGTACACTTTGCTGCTGATGTTACTCAAAGAAATACCTATGTGGTTATTAGGATCACTGACGTTTCCCTTTTTAAATAAAGGAAGAATGATGGATTCTGTCCAGTTATCGGGATATTGACCATTGTTGAATAAAACATTGAAAACTTCGACTAGGAAATTCACCACCTCATCTCCTCCATTTTTCAAGAGCTTCCCAAGTATACAATCTGGTCCTGCTGCTTTTCCACATTTCAATTTTCTTAATGATAATTTAAACTTCTTCTTTTGAAATAAATTGTTGTGCTCCTTTCTTTTTCTGTGTAATAAATTTTTATACTCCCTTCTAATCTGACAAAACATGGATCTGTCTTCAGACTTTTAACAACTTTTTAAACACCCTCAGCTGTCTTCTGACTGTCCGCCTAAGAGTTTTACATTCATCATCATACCATACTTCCGACTTCTGATTGATAAAAATGTTCTTTTTCATACATTCAGCTTGCTGTCTTATACAACAATTGAATATTTCCAGCGCTTCATTGACATCAGCATTTATTAATTCAGTAGCATGGTGAAGTGTTTGCTCCGTTTCTCTAGAACGAATATTGTCATAATATTGTTGGGCATAATTAGAATATTTTTCGACATACATTTTCTTATTGTCATTGCCCATTTCTGTGTCGGACCTTATGTAGTTCTTGGTATCAAAACAAAATTCTATATGGTTGATGTTGAGAGTCTATCATTTGAGAAACTTTCAATCTACAGCATTTTTGAACTGCAGTAAATAGATTTTCAGAGGCTAAAAAATAATTGTTCACACTGTTGCTTGTGTCTGAAATGAATATGTAACGACCATGAAGGTCGCCATTACATACTACATTCAAAATAAACAAGCCAAAAGCAACACATAGATTCAACAGCATTTTGCCACACAAATTCAGCACTGACTCTTCTGACTGTATTGTCAGATTTACATTTTCATTTTCTTTACTAAAAATAGGCTTATCTTATCAAACTGACTACAACTGACAGGAAATATCTTTGATGTCCTGGCATTTAAGTCTCCACTTAGAAGAATATCAACATTATCAATTGACATCAGTTTTTCCGCTAATATATCCTCTAAACACACAATACCATTTTCAGCATCAAAAGTCGTATAATAATGAGAATTGATGGGAGGAATATACACACAGATAAAGTATACTTTTTTCAAAACCAAACAAAGTTTTGTCGAGCAAAAAACACAACATATCTTGGTCGCATTTAAGTTCTTTAACATATGGGACCAAATCAGTTTTAATTAAACTGACCACACACCCCTATTGCCTACCTTGTTTTGACAACTTCAAAGCTGGTTTACAAAACATTGTATATTTTGGAAATAAATGGCTTTCTAGGTATTCCACGAAAGTTTCCACAATACAAACAAAGCCAAAAGAGGTAATATAATTGATAATTTTTTTTATCGTTAAGTTTAGATAAGAGACTATCCACATTCCAGTGAAGAAAAGATAATGACTGAGTACAATTGTTACTTATTGTTCTTTGAACATTTGGTATATTTTCACTTTTTTTTTGCTTTGCTTTGCATTCCTACATTCTTCAAAATTATTTTGGAAATAAACCCTCCTATCACACTTAATCTTTACTTATTCACTTTCTTGGAAGGAGCGCGCGTAAGAGAGGGAGTAAATGAAAAGCGGAGGGACTTGTTATGACATGCACGACATGCCTGCACGGTATTTTGGCTTTTCAACACGTTACTGACCACTTCTGAATCTTCACTGAAATTTTTGAGAACCGGTGCTGAGGGGGAATTTGTTACCTCTTGATATTTGCTTAAGATATTTTGTTTTTGGCTTACAGTAAATACTTGTTTTACATTGGGCCGGCCAGACACCTATCTGATTTCTTTTAATTTATCATTGTCATCCAATCCAAACTTCTTACGCTCAATAAGGAGGTGATCATAGATCATAGTGGCCCTTTTGTTGTTATCTCTAGCTGTTTTCAAATGAGGACCCAGTCGAAACGTTTCCTAATGTAACTCTTTGTGTAAAGTTTTCCCCAATAAATATTTGGCTATTTTTCAGTTTTTTCTTTGCCTTAAGGATTTCTTCTTTGTCTTTATAAAATGTACATCTGGCAATGATCGGGGAGTTTGGTCTGTTATTCAAGCAATGCACACGATCAAAATGTATGACTTAGAAAGTTCTAATTTATCTGTCAGTACGTCCTGTACACGATCTTCACATTCTTTCTTTGTCTCACCGTCTCTTTTGTGGACTACGTAAAAACATGATATTTCTTTTCGACCGACCCTCAAGATCAGTTTTTCTTTCATTTGGTCAAGTCTGTCCTTTAGTACTGTATTCTCTGCTTTAAGAGTCATTTGTCTCTTGTCAGATTGTGAACAGAGTCCCTCATATCATGCATTTAATTTTTGTAATCACTGACAGTTTCATGCAGATTTTTCAGTTCAGTTTTCATATCATCGAATTTGTATGCATACACGAAATCGAAAGCATAATGTCCTTCAATGTTGGGTCACTGGATAGTCCCTCACCTGATGACGAGCGGTCGTGGTCCATGAGTGAAGGTCGGTCAGCACTGGCACGTCGTGTGGAACCATGACTGGTCAGTCGAGCCTGTTTCAACGCACTGCTTTGGCTGGACCTAGGCCTGGGATTCGGCTCCACGTCGCCACAACGCAGTAACAGATCGCTGTAGAAAAATGACGTAAGGACCAGCCCAACCATGACACCGGCTACACCGGTCCTAACTGTCAACACACGTAGAGTCATGGCTAACTGAAAATTAGCCATGAAATTTATGTAAATGGCGAGAAATCCACCACAACGTACCCTAAAGTCTACGCCTGCCAGAGGCATGATGACTTAACACCAGTTTTCAGACGTCAGATTTAGTGAGGTACTCCGTTAATTGGGTGCAGAGCTCTGAAAAACGTGTCTGCTAAATTCGCTGACGAGAGTTCACCCCCGAGAGAGAGAGAGAGAGAGAGAGAGAGAGAGAGATTCAGATTCAGGTATTCTGTCTGTGTAAGGCCGCAGCCCGATATGGAGAAGGGCCAAGTCAAAACATACAACAAACAACACTATCAAAGTATCATTACAAAGCAAACTTTGTTTTAAATATGATATCTCATACCTTACCTTATAGCTGTTTCTCTAAACTCAAATCTTGAAAGTGTTGTGTAAGTGTATTGCCCAAAATCTTTGAAGTGTTGTGCAAATGTTTACCCAAGTTAGGTTTCCCCCATCAGTTGGCGCCAGTTGTAAACATAATGGAAACAAACATGGCTGGCTTCGTTGGAATAAATCGTCTACGCAGATAACTCAATACTGACATTTTAATGTACTGTGAAGTTCGTCCTTTTTAGATTCATTATGGAGAAGGCATAATACGTCAGTGTCGTCTGCTTGTTTGTATCAGAAAATGTATACATCTATTTCAGAGAAACCAAACTTACACAATGGTAATAATAATTACAGTATTTATATGGCGCCCATCCTTGACAATTCAAATCAATGCGCACCCATGCACGAGACATACACATGCAATCAATGCAGACCACACGCCAAAAATCATAGTGATGAATCATGTGACAAAAATTCTCATCATCATCATCATGTGCCCTGCCATACAGCGTTGTGATTATGGCACTCCAAACGAATCTATCGTTTGTTGTTGCAAGTACATCTCCCACCCTTTCTGTCTTCGTTCACTCCGCAAGTCCGCACAGTATTTTCTCCCTGGGTCTGTCTGGTGCTCTTTTTCTGTCCAGCTTTCCTGTTGTGACTAGGTGCTCAAATTTTTTCTCTTGCCTCATAAAATGTCCTATGAATATTGCTTGTCTTTTCCTTTTCCAACAAAACATACAAATGAAGAACTCCCATCTGTATTCTCCAAGTATTTTCACCATCAAAATACAAACTCTTCGTGACAGGCTTGACAGGACACCCTGTCAACCATGCCCACCTGACCCTTCCTTCTCTGGCACACCTCTTACTACTTTTACCCCAGTCTCACAAGAAGAAATTTTCAACACAATCAGATCCATGTCGTTCAAAACCTGCGAACTGGATCCTCTTCCAGGTTCTCTCTACTCCGATTGTCTCCCTACTCTCCTCCCATTCATCACTGACATCATCAACACTTCTTTTCAAACTGGAACTGTCCCAGACTCTTTCAAGTCTGCTATTGTTCACCCTCTCCTCAAGAAACACAATTTAGACCCAAATGAACTGAAAAATTACCGGCCTATCTCTAATCTCTCTTTCTTGTCAAAACTCCTTGAAAAAGTCGTCCTCAACCAGCTGAACTCTCACCTGTCTGCCAACAATCTCCTCAATCCTTTCCAGTCAGCCTACCGCCAGTGCCATAGCACTGAAACTGCCCTCTCGAAACACATTCTCAACAATCTCCTCCTTGCAACTGATACTGGCAAAGTCTCTCTCCTCACACTCCTTGATCTGTCTGCAGCTTTTGATACCATTGACCATGGTATTCTCCTTTCTAGACTTAATAATACTTTTGGCATCTCTGACATTGTTTCTCTCCTGGTTCACTTCATACCTATCAAATAGAAAACAAACTGTTCTCATCAATGGCACTTACTCTCAACCTGCATACCTGACCTGTGGTGTTCCACAAGGATCTGTCCTTGGCCCTGTTCTTTTCACTCTTTACACCTCCCCCCTGTCCACCATCATCAACTCCCACTCTATAAAACACCACTTCTGTGCTGATGACACCCAACTTCAAGACAGTGACTCACCTGATAATATACAGCGCCTGTTGACTCGCACCACTGAGTGTTACTCGGACATCAAGAACTGGATGACGTTCAACAAACTTCAGCTTAATGACGACAAGACAGAAGCTATCCTCATTGGCACCCGTCAGAAACTTTCTCAGCTGCCTCCTCTTTCTCTCCCATTATGTAACACATCAGTCCCAATTTCTGATTCAGCTAAAAACCTTGGTGTCTGCATTGACTCTACCCTCTCCATGAACAACTTTGTTTCTCAAACTGCCAGATCTTGCTACTATCATCTCCATCGTATAAGCCTGATCAGGAAGTATCTCTGTCGAAACAACTGCAAAACTCGTTCTCTCCTTCATAATGTCTCGCATTGACTATTGCAATTCACTCCTGCCTGGTCTTCCTGCCTCCACCATTCACATCCTACAGCGCATTCAAAACAATGCTGTACGCCTTGTACTCAAAAAGAAAAAAGCTGACCACATATCTCCTCTCCTGGCACAACTTCACTGGCTCCCTGTATCAAAGCGCATACAGTACAAACTAGACACCATGTGCTACAAAAGCCTCAATAAAGCAGCCCCTGATTACCTGTCAAGCCTACTTGAGATCTATGTTCCCTCACGTACCCTCCGCTCTGCCTCCAATCCTCTGACTTTTCGCTTTCCACGCACTAAGCTCAATACCTATGGTCCTCGAGCCTTCTCTGTTACTGGTCCACTCTCCTGGAACAAACTTCCTCTCTCAGTCCGTCAGCAACCTACTTTTGTCTCCAAGTCCGCTCTCAAAACTCACCTTTTCTCCTTTGCATAAAATCCTAACCTCACTCAACCCCCCTCTGCAGCCTGTCTCCGCTCGGAGGGAAATCACTTTGTTATAATATATAATTGTATATGATATGTTCTCTATAATTTTCCATTGCTTTTATTCTTGCTTTTATTCTTTCTCCCCATTTATAGCCATGCGTGTGTGGTGTGTGTGTGTGTGTGTGTGTGTGTGTGTGTGTGTGTGTGTGTGTGTGTGTGTGTGTGTGTGTGTGCGTGTGTGTGTGTGCGTGCGTGCGTGCGTGTGTGTCTGTTTCAGCGCTTAGATTTGATTTTGTCGAGATTTTGCGCTATATAAATATTGTAATTATTATTATTATTATTATTATCTTCTTTATAAATGTTCTTTTTGTTTGCCTTTTTCAAGTCTGTCTCGTTTGTTTTCTTTTCTGTCCATGGAACTCTTAACATTTTTCTTAAAAACCACATTTCAGCTATCTCAATCATATTCTGACTTTGCTTATTGACTCTACACGCTTCACGTCTGTATCACAGAAGAACTCTATTCCTGATGTGCATTGATAGGCATTTGTTGGAAAGAAAGCTTTTCATTTTCTTGAATGCTGTTTTAGCCTAGCCAATTCTGCCGAATATTTCTAATGTGCATCTGACATCGGGTGAGATGACTGTTCCCAGACATTTAAACTTACGAACTCCTCTCACTGGTTTCCTTTTTGCTGTTATTTTACATTAGGGGACTTCTTGTGTGTTATTGATTATCATGACTTCAGTCTTTTTTTTTTTTTTTTTTACTCTATAGTTCTAGCCCTTTATTTCTGCTTTCTGTTTCTATTATATTCACAATATTTTGTAGGTCTTTTTCATTTTCTGCAGTTTAAATGGTGTCATCTCCATACCAAAGACTGTTTCTCATTTTTCCTCCAATTTTTATACCACGACAATTTTTTAATTTCTCATGATGCTTTCGTTGTAAAGTGAAAACAAATCTGATGAAAAACACATCCCTGCCTAACCCCTCTTTTTGATATGTTGGAAAGAGTCAACACGCGAAGGCAGAACAAGATAGAGGCAGCTGAAATGTGGTTTCTAACAAGAATGTCAAGAGTCCCAGGGAGAGAGAGAGAGAGAGAGAGAGAGTGTGTGTGTGTGTGTGTGTGTGTGGTGTCGTGCGTGTGTGTGTGGTGATAGAAGCAAATAACAACAATAACAACAACAACAACAACAAAAACACTAATGAAGATTAAGAAAAGACAAGCATCATTTATAGTCCATTTTATGAGGCGAGAAGTGTGAGCACCTAGTCACGACAGGAAAACTGTAGGGAAAAAGAGCACCAGGTAAACACAGGGAGAAAATGCTTGACGGATTTGCATATTGGATGAGGACAGAAAGGCAGGCGATATATTTGCAGTCACAAAAGACAAATTTGTATGGAGGGCCATGATTGCCATGTGGCAGATCACATCATGGATGATGATGATGATGATGATGATGATGATGACGACGACGATGATGATGAGCATCTTTGTCATATTAGCCCCTGCTTTCTTTGGAAGTGCAAAAACAATTGATTTTGACATATCTTTAGGAATCTGTCCGATGTCATAAATTTCATTTAGGAGGACTTCTATTGTTTCAGTACCAAATTCATCTAGAACTTTAATCATTTCTACAGAGATAGTGCCTGGTCCTAGGGCTTTTCTCCGTTTCATTTTTTCAGCGCTGCTCTAACTTCATCTTACATTTTTAATGGTCTTTCAGTGTTCTTTCTTATGATATATTTCTTCTTTCTGTTATCGTTAAAAAGATCTTTTATATACTAATATTTTCTTTTATCATAATAATTGTACCATCTTTAGATTTTAAGCAACCGGTTGATGTTCGTCTTTTTTCTGTGGGCTATTTCTTTAGTGTTGATGTACTTAAACTTAGGGTCTGTTTAGTGTTCGTCTTCTATTTCTTTCCACTTTGTTTCCAACCTAAGCTTCCTTAGCTTCATTGCACCTAATCCTGATTTCCTTACATGTCTTTTTGTAGTCTTCCTCTTTTCCCTTTGCCCTCTTCCGTTCATCCATCAAGCATAAAATATTTTTCGTCAATCAGTTCTTTGTTTTCTTTCAACTCTAGGGATTCCTTCACACAGTTCATTTATCGAGTTTATCAACTTTGTCCATTGTTCCGCACTGTCATCAACGTTCCCCAGAGCACTGAATTTATTTTAATTAAACATATACGCTAAGGTTTGTATGAGTTGACTGATCCGTCTTTAAGAGTAGAAGATTTAGTTTGATGTTACTTTTGGTTTGTTTTCTTGTCTTAGTAGTTTCAGCCTACATCTTCCCATTACAGGATTGTAGTCATTGTTGTAGTCTGCGCCTGGTAAAGAATTTCTAAATCTTTCATTCATTGGGATGTAATCAATTTTATTTCTTCTGCTGTCTCCTGGGTTCATCCATGTCCCTTTTCTTCCGTTAGGTTGCTCAAAACAAGTGTTTCCTATTATGAATTCATTTACTTTGTGCCCACTCAACAAGTTTCTCTCCCCTTTCATTTCATGTGCCTCGGCCATGAGGTCCAAGTATGTCATCTAATATTTCCTGTCCCACGTAAGCATTAAGTTTCCCATTATTATTGTAATGCCCTGTGATTTACACTGAGCCTTGGCTGTCTTTAATTGTTCATAGAAGTTTTCCATTTTTTCCTAAGTACTTACGGACATTGGTGTATATACTGGAATGATGTCGATATCAATCGGATTACCCTCCAATCTAACTACTAAAACTAGGTCTGATATAGCTCAATATCATCTGACAGACTGCCTTGTTACAGTCCATTATGATGCCTACTTTTTGCCGTGTCTGTCCCCACCAGAATATATAATTTTATGCTTGTCAGATGTTATCATGCCTTGGAGGCGTCGCTTTTTCCCCTGGCAGTACTGATCGCTTGTGCGATCTCTTAACTGATTGTGCCTCCACGTGTACTATCTTTGGGTTGGCACTACTTTGCATGAGGTTGGGACATATTTCACTGTCTGTTCGCCCTGGCAGAACAAACACACGAGGTCATCTGATTTCCCCCATTTTACCAGATTTTTCATTCGAGGGCGGGAAGTCATACGCATATCTGAGAATGAAACTGACCCTGAGAGGGGCCATATGCCATATGTCATTCCATCTGCGACTTCTTTGGAGTGCAATTTCCCATATTGTCCATGGCCACTGTTGACTTGCTGGACTGCCTTCTGGATTCTTTTGACATCCTGTTCCTTATTAATCTCCTGTATTACAATAAAAACAGACACATGGGTAAGAGTAAAATAGTGAACAGATTTTTTTCGATGTTCAGCAAAGATTGTTTAATACAGGCCAACTAACATGTGCGAGATAATTAACAAGGCACCATGGTGTAGCGCTTAGTGCCACGAGTTCAAAAAGTCACCATGGTGTAGCACTTAGTGCAATGGACTACTGAATGAAAGGTCGTGGATTCGAACCTCCATCAGTACAAAAATCATTTCAGAATTTTTCAGCCTAGAATGGCTTCTACCCAGATTTGAGTGTACTGTAGACTCGTCGGAAAGACTGGGCTCATCCGACGAGTCACGTTCACTTTACTGATGCGCCTTTCGCAGTGATGCTTAAATTTTCTTACCAACACTGCAGACATCTATATCAGCCAAGCTTGATCGTCGCCAGGATATTTTATGAAACTTAGCGTCGAGTACAGCCCTGTCACTTGATCTCAATCCAAAATGAAACTCCACAGCATTATGATTATCGTCCCCATTATCATGAAACCATTAATCGTCATATGATCGTGAAAATTTCTGATTCTATGGCATGTCCTGATTTCGTGGAAACATTAGTGTCAGTTTCCTCTTCTTTCTGCTTTCTTGTTTGAAGTAAATTCGTGTTGTGATTTTTGTATCGGTAGTTTATGGGGACTGTCGTTGAAAGCTATGCTTACTCAGTTTGGCTCAGCGACTGAGCGAAGAAAGGAATTTCTTTAGTAAGGGGAATACTGGGTAGTAAGCTGGATAAGAACAGGCCAATATTGTTGAACTCTACCAAAATGACCCAGTAGTAGTGTCAGGTCTCTTCTGGTGGGTGACCCTTCGGTAAATTGACATCGCTCGCTCCCATGGTCTTCGCAGCACTGTGACTTGAACAGAATGAACTTGGTGGTACTCGTATATAGAACAGCCGGAATAAGCGGCGTTGATCAATACCACTGAAGCGGCACAAAGGTTGTGACGTAACGGGCAAAAAAACCACACACACACACACACACACACACACACACAGAGTTGAAGTGCTGAATTACCTTTGAGAAATGTGACATAGTTTGTTCACGACAGATAAAAGAACGAGGAGACGAAGGGGAAACGAAGAAGAAGAAAAAGAAAAAAACTAACAAGAGGAAGAAGAAGAAAAGGAGGGAAAGAAGAATGAGAATGAAGAGTAGAAAAAGGAAATGGGAAATTCTTTGTTCAGTGTTATACATAACCGATATTGTTGATGGATGTGGACAGTCTGCACGCAAAGTCAGAACAAGATTGAGGCAGTTGAAATAAGGTTTTTAAGAAGAAAATTAAGAGTTCCATGGACAGAAAAGAAAACAAACGAGACAGTCTTAAATGAGGCAGACGTAAAGAACATTAATGCAGAATATTAGGAAAAGAAGCAACATTTATAGACATATTATGAGGCTAGAGAAATTAGAGCACCCAGTCACAACAGGAAAGCTGGAGGGAAAAAGAGCACCAGGAAGAAAATATTGGAAGGACTTGCGTAGCGGATAAAGACAGAGAAGGTGGGAGATGTACTTGCAGCAACAAAGGATTGATCCGTATGGAGGGCCATGATCGCCAACGCCACGCGGCAGAGCACATGATGATGACTTATCTATCTATCTGTCTGTCTGCCTGTTTGTCTATGTCACACACATCCGTTCACGACTCCACACAAGAAACAATACACGCACGTACCCATGCACACACACACACACACACGTACACAGAGGGGGGGGGGGGGGGAGGTGGCTCCATAACAATGCAATAGCCCTTGCTGTCGAGAAGGAAGCAGGCGGAATTCTGTCATCTGTGGATCAAACACTCTTGTAAAAAGTTTCCAGAAAGAATGTGAAGTACATCATTAGACGTGACGTCATTTCTTGTCAATAGAGTGAGAGAGAGAGAGAGGGGGGGGGGGGTAGTAAAGCATGTTGTTCGGGATGTGGAGCATCTCTAGTCAATACCGAGAGACATAAAGGGCAACATCTTTTGTCAACACAGACACAAAAGGGAGCACCTCTACGCGATACATACAGACATGAAATCTCTAGGCAAAATACACGATATGAACTGGAATCTCTTCAGTCAATACAGACATGAAGGGGAACATCTGCGGGCGATGCAAATTGACAAACATGTCGATATTTAACGAATAGGGATTAGTTTTTGGATGTGGAGCTTGAAACTGGTGTCATCTGAAAAAGAGGGAATTATAAAGAACAAGTCTTTTAATTATGCCTTTCTTCTTCTTTTTGTTGTTGTTCTTGTTGTTGCTGTTGTTCTACTTCTTCTTTAGCTCCCTGAAGAGTCATTGGGATGCTGTACTAAAAAAATTCAGTTTCAAAAAGATAGTTTAAGTGGTGTACTGCACGAGATGTGAAGTCATTTCTGATCCATAAAGAGTGGGAGTTTAAATACAGACAAACATATACGGGGACATCTCTTGTCAATACAGACAAACGTACGTGAGAATATTTCTTGTCAATACAAACTTATATGGGAATGTTTCTTGTCAGTACAAACGTACATGGGAACATCTCTTGTCAATACAGACAAACGTACATGGGAACATCTCTTGTCAATACAGAAAATCGTGCATGGCAACATTTCTTGTCAATACAGACAAACGTACTGGGAACATCTCTTGTCAATACAAACATACATTAGAACACATTGGAACATATCTTGTTAGTACAGACATTGGAGCATCAATTGCCAGTACAGACAAACATGCATTGGAACATCATTTTTTCAATACAAATATACATGGGAACATCTCTTGTTAGTACAAGCATATGTTGGAAAATCTATTGTCAATACAAACATACATTGGAACATCTCTTAGTCTATAAGAGATACGTGGAAAACTCAATTTGCCGCCTGCCGGTGCAAAAGAACAATGGGAGAAATTAGATGAGGAACTTGTCCTTAAGCTGAATGCGCTAATAGGGAACAGTACGCTGGAACACAAACTTGACACATACGGAGACATCATATACTCTATCTGCAGGGACACTTATGGAGTGAAGCAGCCAAAGACAAAAACGCCTCCCCAGAAATCCAGAAGACAGCAACAGATGGAGAGCATCCGGAGGGAGAAAAGGAAGCTTAAAAAGCGAATGAAAACTGCCTCAGAATTCGAGAAGCAAGGGCTCCTGGAACTCTGGAAAGATCTGAAGGCCAAACACAATGCTCTCAGCAAAGTGGAATCAGCAAGGCGAAGAAAGAGCAAAAAGAAGAAGACTCAAGATCGTTTCTTCAAAGATCCCTTTGACTTTTCAAGAAAGCTGTTTGAACAACCCAAATCAGGGACTCTCACAGTGGGCAAGGAAACCCTAGAGCAGCATCTCAGGGAAACATATTCCGATTCTCAGCGCGAGGCACCACTTGAAATCCAGAATCTGGTTTGGCCTGCAGCGCCAGAAGGAAAATTCAATAACAAACCACCAACACTGGATGAAGTGAAGAACGTAGTAAAGAAAGCCAGAGCCAAGTCAGCACCTGGACCAAACGGAATACCATACCTGCTCTACAAGAAATGCCCAAAAGTGCTCGAGTGGCTCCACAAGATGATTCGATCAGCATGGAGGAACCAGAAGATCAGCGACCAATGGATGAGAGCTGAAGGAGTGTACATTCCGAAGGAGCAGAACTCCAGCAGCATCAATCAGTTCAGGCCAATATCACTTCTGAACGTCGAGGGGAAAATCTTCTTCTCTGTTATGGCAGCAAGATTGACAAAATACCTGACTGAAAACAAGTATCTGGATATGTCAGTCCAAAAGGGAGGCATACCAGGAATGCCTGGATGCTTGGAACATGCCACGTTGATTTGGGATGCCATCCAAAAAGCAAGAACAGAGAAGAGAAACATTGACGTAGTTTGGCTTGATCTGGCGAATGCATATGGATCAGTTCCACACGATATGATCCAGCTGGCTCTTGAAATGTATCACATCCCAGAAAACATCCGAACAATGCTGAGGAAGTATTTCCAAGGGTTCTCAATGCGGTTCTCTACCAAAGAATACACCACGGACTGGATAGACCTAGAGGTGGGCATTGCAATGGGCTGTGCAATCTCTCCCATACTGTTCGTGTTGGCAATGGAAGTCATCTTGAAAGCTGCAATGAAGAGTTCAGGTCCAGTGAATCTGGGACATGGATACCAGATGCCTCCTCTGAAAGCTTTCATGGATGACACAACAGTCTTGTCCACGGATGAGGAAGAGACACACCAAATCTTAAAGCAGCTGGATGAGCTGGTGGCCTCTTCAAGAATGAGGTTCAAACCTAAGAAATCCCGAAGTCTCTCACTGCGAAAAGGAAAAGTGGCAGATTCAGTCAAATTCATGGTAGCCAACCAAGCCATCCCCACTGTCACAGAAGAGCCAGTAAAAAGTCTCGGAAGATGGTATGATGACTCCCTGAAAGACACACAAAGGGGATGTGAAACCAAGCAAACAGCAGAAGAAGGCCTGAAGAAAATAGATAACTGCGGACTGCCAGGCAAATACAAAGTCTGGTGTCTACAGTTCATGCTGATACCAAAGCTGCTGTGGCCACTGCTAATCTATGACATTTGCACCAGCACAGTCGAAGCAATGGAAGCCCAAATCAACAAATACACAAGAAAATGGCTCGGTGTCCCACCTGGTCTCACTGATGTTGCATTCTACTGTCGTCAAGCAATGCTGAAGCTACCTCTGAAATCCATAGTGGAGGAATACAAAGTTGGAAAAGCAAGACTGTTGAGCATGCTGGAGGAATCGGAAGACAATATCGTGAGATCAGTTCATCCAAAGCTGAGAACTGGCAGAAAGTGGAAAGTCCAAGAGGCTGTAAACAATGCCAAGAGAAACCTCAGCATCAAAGAAATAATTGGACACACGCAAACCAACAGACAGGGACTGGGAGCAACAAAAATGCAGTGGTGGTCCAAAGCCAAAGGGAAGGAAAAAAGAGACATGATCATACAGGAGTTGAAGGAAGAAGAAGATGTCAAAAGAGTGCAGAAGGCAGTCCAGCAAGGTCAACAGGGGCAATGGACAACATGGGACAGTGCACTCCAAAGAAGTCTCAGCTGGAACGATATGTGGCACATGGCTCCTCTAAGGATAAGCTTCCTCCTCAGATCTGTATATGACCTGCTCCCCTCGAATGCAAACTTAGTGAAATGGGGGAAAGCAGACGACCCAGCATGTCCGCTCTGTCAGAAGAAACAAACAGTGGAACATGTCCTAAGCTCTTGCAAAGTAGCGCTAGCCCAAGGAAGGTATACATGGAGGCACAACCAAGTTCTGAAAGTGATCACAGATGTGGTTAGCGGAAAAACCATGACCCCAAACGCACCAATTGCTATGACAACGTTCTACAAAGCAGGAGGGAAACAGGTCTGGCCCGAAAGTGCTATGACAACCAGCACATTGCCAAAGGGTCTTCTGGATGGAGCAGTCGACTGGGAGTGTACAGCAGACCTCCCAGAGTGGAGAAATTACCCAGATGTCATCAGCAAGACAGGCATGAGACCAGACATCGCTCTCCACTCTGACTCCTCGAAACAAGTGATTCTGATAGAACTCACTGTGCCATACGAAAGCAGAATGGAAGAAGCACATATCTACAAGACCGAAAAATACGCCGGTCTTGCCAGCACCCTGAAGAAAGCAGGTCTGCGGGTCAAAATCTTCGCCATAGAGGTCGGGGCAAGAGGGTTTGTGGGCACCTCCGCTTATGATCTCATGAAACAACACGCCATTTCTGGGAAGAAGAGGACTAGAGCCCTTAAAGCGATGGCAGAGGCAGCAGAAAGGAGCTCAAGCTGGATCTGGGCAAGGAGGAACGAAAAAAAGTGAACTTCATAAGGATTAAATTCCCTACAGCACATTGGTAAAACCGCGTACCGCAGTTCTGAAGCGCAGAATCGCCCAGGTTCGATCCCCGGCGTGGGAAAATTTTAAAAATAAAAAATAAGACAACAGCAGAAGGGCATCCAGGAGTCATGACCTGGATGTGGCCCGGCCCCCCGAGAGTGTAAGGAATTCAGGGCCGAAACACTTGTCTAAAGGGGGTTACTTCTCTGAAGACCTTCTGTTGTCTAGCTCTCCCTAGAGTTTCTTTCTACCTACATACAAACATACATTGAAACATCTATTGTCATTAGTACAGACAAACATGCATGGGAACATCATTTTTCAATACAAACAGATATGAGAACATCTCTTGTCAGTACAAACAAATATGGGAACATCTGTTATCAATACAGACATTGGAACATCTCTTGTAAATTATAGACATAACGGGGAACATCTCTTGTCAATACAGACAGACATAACGGGGAACATCTCTTGTCAATACAGACATAACGGGGAACATCTCTTGTCCATACAGACAGACATAACGGGGAACATCTCTTGTCAATACAGACAGACATAACGGGGAACATTTTTTTGTCAATACAGACATAACGGGGAACATTTTCTGTCAATACAGACAGACATAACGGGGAGCATTTCTTGTCAATACAGACATAACGGGGAACATCTCTTGCCAGTACAGACATACCGGGGAACATCTCTTGCCAATACAGACATAACGGGGAACATCTCTTGTCAATACAGACATAACGGAGAACATCTCTTGCCAATACAGACATAACGGGGAAAATCTCTTGTCAATTACAGACAGACATAACGGGGAACATCTCTTGTCAATTACAGACAGACATAACGCGGAACATCTCTTGTCAATACAGACAGACATAACGGCGAACATCTCTTGTTAATACAGACAAACGGGGAACATCTCTTGTCAATACAGACATAACAGGGAACATCTCTTGTCAATACAGAGAGACATAACAGGGAACATCTCTTGTCAATACAGAGAGACATAACAGGGAATATCTCTTGTCAGTACAGATATAACGGGGAACGTCTGTTGCCACTCGAGACAAGAAATAACGGGGAATATCTCTCATCAATACAAACATAACGGGGAAGATCTTTTGTCAATACAAACACAACGGAGAACATCTCTCGTCAATACAGACATGACTGAGAACGTCTCTTTCCAATACAGACAGACATGACGGGGAACATCTCTTGTCAATACAGACATAATGGGGAACATCTCTTGTCAATACAGACATAATGGGGAACATCTCTTGTCAATACAGATATCAGGCAATCCAAATGTCCGCAAATATCCGCGAAAGGGGAAAAAAATTCCTTGAAAGTATGGAGAACCGGGACTGGGATCACCGAAACTATTCAAAACAAGCCATAAGCGCATGTACGGTTTTACTTTTGCAACTGTCCGGGCGATTTGCACATCCTCTTTCACAAGCGTCACTCTCTGTGTTCCATCGATGCATTGAAATATGAGTATACGTTGGGACTTGGTTCCACTAAATATTTCCATCGCTGACATCGATGAAGGCCTCAAAAATTGCTGGAAATGGGACTGGCTGCAGGAAGTGTACAATGGCAATAAGTCTCGCTCGTTTCTTCGAGAAACTGAAGATCGCCGGTTAAGCATACTGCAAACTTTGCCGCTCGGAAATCATTTACAAGTCTGGCGGTAAATGAGCACTGGTTGATCACCTCAGGACATCAAACGAAAATTTTCGTTTGTCAGGTGCGGCAAAAGAGAGTGAGGAAAAGCTGCATGTTTTGTTCGTTGTTAACAGTGCTTGTGCCCTTTTTTTCTTAAAATACTTGATTCATCTTTCACCAGAGGGGGTTAAATTTCCATTTACTAGACTAAAATGCTTCAGACATAACGGGGAACATCTATTGTTAATAATGCTGCCATAAAGGCGGACATCTCCTGTCAATACAGACAGACATAATGGGGAATATCTTTTGTCAATACAGGCAGACGTAACAGGGAACATCTCTTGTCAATACAGACAGATATAATAGGGAATATCTTTTGCCAATACAAACATAAATGGGAATATCTCTTGTCAGTACAGACAAAACGGGGAATATCTCTTGTCAATACGGACATAACGACGAACATCTCTTGTCAATACAGACATAAAGGAGAATATTTCTTGTCAATACAGACAGACATAACGGGGATCATTCCTGTCAATACAAAAATAACGGGGAACATCTCTTGTCAAAACAGGAGACATAACGGTGAATATCCCTGTTCAATAGAGACAGACATAATGGGGAACATCTCTTGTAAATACAGACATAACAGGGAATATCTCTTGTCAATACAGACAATGGGGAACATCTCTTGTCAATACAGACATAACAGGGAACATCTCTTGTCAATACAGACAGAATAGGAACATCTTTGCTCAATAGAGACACACATGACAGCGAACATCAATACAGACATAACGGGGAACATCATTTGTCAATACAGACATATCAAGGAACATCTCTTGTCAATACAGACATAACGGAGAATGTCCCTTGCCAATACAGACAGACATAACGGGCAACATCTCTTGTCAGTACAAATAGACATAACAGGGAACATCTCTTGTCAATACAGACAGACACAACGGGGAACATCTCTTGTCAATACAGACATACCAGGGAACAACTCTTGTCAATACAGACAAGACATACCAGGGAACAACTCTTGTCAATACAGACAAGACATACCGTGGAACATCTCTTGTCAATACAGACAGACACAACGGGGAACATCTCTTGTCAATACAGACATACCAGGGAACAACTCTTGTCAATACAGACAAGACATACCGTGGAACATCTCTTGTCAATACAGACAGACATAATGGGGAACATCTCTTGTTAATACAGACATAACGGAGAACATCTCTTGTCAATACAGACAGACATAATGGGGAACATCTCTTGTCAATACAGACATAACGGAGAACATCTCTTGTCAATACAGACATAACGGGAAACATCTCTTGTCAATACAGATAAGACATAATGGGGATCACCTCTTGTCAATACAGACATAATGGGGAACATCTTTTGTCAGTACAGACATAACGAGACAGATCTTTTGTCAATACAGGCAGATATACGGGGAACATTTCTTGTCAATGCAGACATAACGGGGAACATCTCTTGTCAGTGCAGAGAATCATAAAGGAGAACATCTCTCGTCAATACAGACAGATATAACGGGGAACGTCTCTTGTTTATAGAGACATAACAGCGAACATCTCTTGTGATTCCAGACAAACATAACGGGGAATATCTTTTGCCAATACAGGCAGACATAACGGGAAACATCTCTTGTCAATACAGACATAACGGGGAACATCTCTTGTCAATACAGACAGACATAACGGTGAATATCTCTGTTCAATACAGACAGACATAATGGGGAACATCTCTTGTCAATCCAGACATAATGGGGAATATCACTTGCCAATATAGACAGACATAACGGGGAACAACTCTTGTCAATACAGACATACCACGAAACATATCTTGTCAATACTGACAGAATAGGAACATCTTTTCTCAATAGAGACACACATGACGGCGAACATCGCTTGTCAATACAGACATAACAGGGAACATCTCTTGTCATTACAGACATATCAGGGAACATCTCTTGTCAATACAGACATAACGGAGAACGTCTTTTGCCAATACAGACAGACGTAATGGGCAACATCTCTTGTCAATACAGATAGACATAACAGGGAACATCTCTTGTCAATACAGACATAACGGGAAACGCCCCTTGTCAATACAGATAGACATAACAGGGAACATCTCTTGTCAATACAGATAGACATAACAGGGAACATCTCTTGTCAATACAGACATAACGGAGAACGTCTTTTGCCAATACAGATAGACATAACAGGGAACATCTCTTGTCAATACAGATAGACATAACAGGGAACATCTCTTGTCAATACAGACATAACGGGAAACGCCCCTTGTCAATACAGAGACATATCAGGGAACATCTCTTGTCAATACAGACATAACGGGAAACGCCCCTTGTCAATACAGAGACATATCAGGGAACATCTCTTGTCAATACAGAGACATATCAGGGAACATCTCTTGTCAATACAGACATAACGGGAAACGCCCCTTGCCAATACAGACAGACATAACGGGGAACATCTCTTGTCAATACAGACATAACGGAGAACATCTTTTGTCAATACAGACAGACAAAACCGGGAACATCTCGTGTCGATACAGACAGACATAACGGGAAACATCTCTTGTCAATACAGACAAGACATAACGGGGATCATCTCTTGTCAATACAGACGGACATAACGGGGAACATCTTTTGCCAGTATAGACATAACGGGAAAAGATCTTTTGTCAATACAGGTAGAGATACAGGGAACATTTCTTGTCAATGCAGACATAACGGTGAACATCTCTTGTCAATGCAGACAGACATAACGGGGAACGTCTCATGTTAATAGAGACATAACGGCGAACACCTCTTGTCAATACAGACAGACATAACGGGGAACATCTCTTGTCAATACAGACAGACATAACGGGGAACATTTTTTTGTCAATACAGACATAACGGGGAACATTTTCTGTCAATACAGACAGACATAACGGGGAGCATTTCTTGTCAATACAGACATAACGGGGAACATCTCTTGTCAATATAGACAAGAAATAACGGGGAACATCTCTTGTCAATACAGACAAGACATAACGGGGAACATCTCTTGTCAGTACAGACATAATGGGGAACATCTCCCGTCAATGCAGGATAACAGGGAACATGTCTTATCAATGCAGGGAATCATAAAGGAAAACATCTCTCGTCAATCCAGACAGACATAACGGGGAACATCTCTATTCAATTCAGACAGACATAATGGGGAATATCTTTTGTCAATACAGGAAGACATAACAGGGAACATCTCTTGTCAATACAGACAGATATAACGGGAACATCTTTTGCCAATACAAACATAACGGAAAATATCTCTTGTCAATACAGACATAACGACGAACATCTCTTGTCAATACAGACATAAAGGAGAACATCTCTTGTCAATACAGACAGACATAACGGGGATCTCTTGTGAATACGGACATAACGGGGACATCTCTTGTCAATACAGACAGACATAATGGTGAATATCTCTGTTCAATAGAGACAGACATAATTGGGAACATCTCTTGTCAATACAGACATAACGGGAAATATCTCTCGTCAATACAGACAACGGGGAACATTTCTTGTCAATACGGACATAACAGGGAACATCTCTTGTCAATACAGACATAACGGAGAACATCTCTTTTCAGTACAGACAGACATCATCATCATCATCATGTCGAGCTTGCTCTGCTATCCATGACACCTTTCTTCCATCCTTCTATGTCAGACATTGCAGTAGGTAGTTCATCATACTGACAGCCTGTATCATCCATCAGTTGGTCGATGAAGGTCTTCTTTGGACGTCCTGGTCTTTGTTTGCCATGGCTGGGTCTCCATAGTAGAACATCCCCAACCAGTTCTTTGCTACGCCGCGAAGCGCAGTCTTTGTTGACGTATTGATTTACTGACTGGTGGGATCTTACCATATAACTCTTTGTTAGTTGGATGTTCTCTCCAGGATTTGTTCAGGGCTGCAAGCAGCATTCGTGTATATGCTCCATCAATCTTCTTCTCCAATGTCGTTGTTAGGGTCCAAGAGATTGAGCCATACGTGAGAATGGACTCTACTGCTGCTCGGAAGAAGTTCCTTTTCAGGTTGTCTGGTAGATTGGATTTCCAGATTTTGTCCAGTTGCTTTAGAGCGCCCCAGGCATTTCCGAGTCTGGTGTTGACGTCTTGTTCTGTGGAGTCAGTGTAGCTGCCCTGGTATTTAAAGTCTTGAACTTGTTTGATTGTATTTCCATTGAGATTTCTCATGCCTTCTGGTGAATCTTGGTTCAGACAGATCAACTCTGTTTTGTTCGCATTGAGGTGGAGCCCGATCTCCATTGCTGTTCTTTCGACATTGTGAAGGCTCTCCTGTTGCATCGTTTAGGAGGTCTGCGAAAACAGCCAGGTCATCAGCGTAATCCACATGTTATCTTTACCGCAGGGTAGCGTCTGCTCTTCATCTCTGGTCAATACAGACATAACGGGGAACATGTCTTGTCAATACAGACGTAATGGGGAACATCTCTTCTCAATACAGACATAACGGGGAGCATCTCTTGTCAATACAGACAAAACGGCGAACACTTCTGGGCAATACAGACATAACAGGGAACATCTCTTGTCAATACAGACAGACATAACGGCGAACATCTCTTGTCAATTCAGACATAACAGGGAATATCTCTTGTCAATACAAACATAACGGGGAACATCTTATCAATACAGACATAGTGGAGAACATATCTTGTCAATGCAAAGACAACGGGGAACATCTCTTGTCAATACAGACATAACGGGGAACATCTCTTGTCAATTCAGACATAACAGGGAATATCTCTTGTCAATACAGACATAACGGGGAACATCTCTTGTCAATACAGACATAACAGGGAATATCTCTTGTCAATACAGACATAATGGGAAACATCTCTTGGCAATACAGACATAACATGTTAACAGGAAACATCTCTTTCCAATTCAGACAGACATAACGAGGACATCTCTTGTCAATACAGACAGATATCACGGGGAACATCTCTTGTCAATACAGACATAACAGGGAATATCTCTTGTCAATACATACAGACATAACGGGGAACGTCTCATGTCAACACTGACAGATATACATGTAAAGGGGAACATATCTTGTTAATACAGATATAACCGGGAACATCTCTTGTCAATACAGACAGACATAACGGTGAACATCTCTTGTCAATACAGACATAATAGGAAACATCTCTTGTCAATACAGACATAACGGGGAATATCTGTTGTCAATACACACAGACACACCGGTGAATATCTCTTGTCAATAGAAACACAACGGAGAACACTTCTGGTCAATAAAGACATAATGGCGAACATCTCTTGTCAATACAGACAAACATAACGATGAGCATCTCTTATCATTACAAACACACCAGGGAACATCTCTTGTCAATACAGTCATAACAGGGAACATGTCTTGTCAATACAGACATAACGAGGACATCTCTTGTCAATACAGACAAGACATAACGTGGAACACCTCTTGTCAATACAAACACAACGGGAAACCCCTCTTCTCAATACAGACATCATCATCATCATCATCATCGTCATCAGGTGCCCTGCCGCATGGCGTTGGCGACCATGGACCTCCATCCATCTCTATCTTTCGTTGCCCCTAGCATCTCCCCCACCCTCCTCATCCCCAGCCACTCTGCAAGTCCGTCCAGCATTCTCTCCCTGGGTCCACCTGGTGCTCTCTTTCCTTCCAGCTTTCCCGTTGTGACCAGGTGCTCCAAATCCCCCTTCCTCATAAAATGGCCTATAAATGTTGCCTGTCTTTTCCTAATTTTCCCCATGAGTGATCTACTTGTGTCTGCCTCCATCAAGACTGTCTCGTTTGTTTTCTTTGCGGTCCATGGAACTCTCAACATTCTTCTTAGAAACCACATCTCGGCTGCCTCAATCTTGCTCTGGCTTTGCTTGCTGACTGTCCACGCCTCACATCCGTACAACAGTATTGGTTCTATATAACATTCAAGGACTCTCTTTCTGATGTTAATTGATAGGCATTTGTTGGTAAGAATGCTTGTCATCTTCTTGAATGCTGTTTTGGCTTGGGCGATTCTGTCAGCCATTTCCGGTGTGCATCTGCCGTCTGATGAAATGATCGTTCCCAGGTATTTGAACTTATTAACCTGTGTCAAGGTTGTGCCATTTGCTGTTATTTTGCATGAGGGGATTTCATGTTTTTCATTGATCACCATGACTTCAGTCTTCCTGCTGTTTAGTTCCAACCCTTTACCGTTGCTTTCTGTTTCTAGTATATTCACAAGGTTTTGTAGGTCCTTTTCATTTTCTTCAATTAGCACGGTGTCATCTGCCTACTGAATGTTGTTTATCATTTTCCCTCCAACCTTTAATCCAGGGTCTTCTTCTAGGTTTCTCATGATGTTTTCGCTATATAGTGAAAACAGATCTGGTGACACAACACAACCCTGTCTGACTCCTCTTTTGATGTTTTGGAAAGAGCTTATATTGTTTTCTATTCTCATTGCAGCTGTTTGTTCCCAGTACATATTCCTTATTCGTAGATCTTTTCCATCAACACTGAGTCTCGCCAGTTGGTTGATCAATTCTTCATGTCTTCCCCGATCGAAAGCCTTGGTATAGTCAACAAAGCATAAATACAAATCCTTATTCATCTCAATTGACCTCTCTATGATAGTTCTTAGGATGTATATGGCATTAATAGTTCCTTTCCCTTCCACAAATCCACACTGTTCTTCTGCTATTTCTCTTTTGATTCTATTCCTTGTCCTCATCATGATTATTCTTAACAGGATTTTTGTTACATGACTCATCAAAGTGATTGTGCGATGGAGTTCGCATTCTACAGCCCCTGTCTTCTTTGGAAGTGCAATAAAAATTGATTTTGACATATCTTTGGGGATTTTTCCAGTGTCATAAATTTCATTTAGGAGGACTGTTATTTTTTCTATGCCAAATTCCTCCAGGGTTTCAATCATCTCTGTAGTAATGTTGTCTGGTCCTGGGGCTTTTCCTGGTTTCATCTTTTTCAGTGCTGCTCTAACTTGATCTTTCATTATGGGTGGTCCTTCAAATTTCTTTTTTATAATGTGTTCTTCGTTTCTGTCATCCTCAGAAAAGGTCTTTAATGTACTCTCACCATCTGTCCAGTATTTTGTCTTTTTCCATGATAAGCATGCCATTTTTCGATTTTAAGCAACCAGTTGATGTGCATGTATTTTTCCTGTGGACAATTTCTTCAATTCGTCTGTACATACCCTGAGGATCCATTTTGTGTCGTTCTTCTATCTCTTTGCATTTTGTGTTCAGCCAAGCTTCCTTAGCTTCATTGCACCTATACCTGTCTGTATACAGACATAACGGGGAACATCTCTTCTCAATACAGACAGACATCTCTTGTCAATACAAACACAACGGCGAACATCTCTTGTCAATGCAGACATAACAGGGAACATCTCTTGTCTATACAGACATAACGAGGTCATCTCTTGTCAATACAGACAGACATAAAGGGGAACATCTCTAGTCAATACAGACATACACTGGAACATTTCTTGTTAATACAGACATAACAGGGAACATCTCTTGTCAAAAGAGACATAACAGGGAACATCTCTTTCCAATTCAGACAGACATAACCGGGACATCTCTTGTCAATACAGACAGATACAACGGGGAACATCTCTTGTCAATACAGATATAACAGGAAATATCTCTTGTCAATACATATAGACTTAACGGGGAAAGTCTCATGTCAACACTGACAGATATGAAGGGGAACATATTTTGTTAATACAGACATAACCGGGAACATCTCTTGTCAATACAGACATAACAGGGAACATCTCTTGTCAATACAGACATACCGGGGAACATCTCTTGTCAACAGAGACATAACAGAGAACATCTCTTGTCAATACAGACATTATGGGGAACATCTCTTGTCAATACAGACATAACGGGGAACATTTCTTGTCAATACAGGGATAACGGGAACCATCTCTTGACACTACAGACATTAATGGAAACATCTCTTGTCAAATAAAGACAGATATAACGGGGAACATCTCTTGTCATTAGAAACGAACGGAGAACATCTCTTGTCAATACAGACAGACTTAACGGGGAACATATCTTGTCAATAGAGGCATCACAGCGAACGCTTTGGTCAATGCAGACATAACAGGGAATATCTCCTGTCAATACAGACATAACGGGGAACATCTCTTGTCATTAGAAACACAACGGAGAACATCTCTTGTCAATATAGACAGACTTAACGGGGAACATGTCTTGTCAATACAGACATCACAGCGAACGCTTTGGTCAATACAGACATAACGGGGAACATCTTTTGTCAATACACACAGACACACCGATGAATATCTCTTGTCAATAGAAACACAACGAAGAACATCTCTTTTCAATACAGACAGACATAACGGGGAAGATCTCATGTCAATACAGACTAACATAACGGCGAACATCTCTTGTTAATACAGACAGACAAACAAGGAACATCTGTTGTCAGTACAGACATAACAGGGAACATCTCTTGTCAATACTGACAGACATAAGAAGGAATATCTCTTGTCAATACAAACACAATGGGGAACATCTTTTGTCAATACAGATATAATAGGGAACATCTCTTGACAATACAGACAGACATAACGGGGAACATCTCTTCTCAACACAGACTGACATAACGATGGACATCTCTTGTCAATGCAAACTCAACGGGGAACATCTCTTGTGAATACAGACATAACAGGGAACATCTCGTGTCAATACAGACATAATGAGGACGTCTCTTGTCAATACAGACATAAAGGGGAACATCTCTAGTCAATATAGACACACACTGGAACATCTCTTGTCGATACAGACATAACAGGGAACATCTCTTGTCAAAAGAGACATAACAGGGAACATCTCTTGCCAATACAGACAGACATAACTGGGACATCTCTTATCAATACAGACAGATATCACGGGGAACATCTCTTGTCAATACATACTGACATAACGGGGAACATCTCTTGTCAATACATACTGACATAACGGCGAACATCTCTTGTCAATACATACAGACATAACGGGGAACGTCTCATGTCAACACTGACAGATATAAAGGGGAACATCTCTTGTTAATACAGACATTACCGGGAACATCTCTTGTCAATACAGACAGACATAACGGTGAACATCTCTTGTCAATACAAACATAATGGGAGACATCTCTTGTCAATACAGACATAACGGGGAAGATCTGTTGTCAATGCAGGCAGACATTACAGCGAACATCTCTTGTCAATACAGACATAACGAGGAAGATCTGTTGTCAATGCAGGCAGACATTACAGCGAACATCTCTTGTCAATACAGATTTACCGGGAAACATCTCTTGTCAATACAGACAGACATAACAGGGAATATCCCTTGTCAATACAGATATAACGTGGAACATCTGTTGTCAATACAGGCAGACATAACAGCGAACATCTCTTGTGAATACAGACATAACAGGGAAATCTCTTGTCAATACAGACATAACAGGGCACATCTCTTCTCAATACAGACATAACAATGAACATCTCGGCAATACAAACACAATGGGGAACATCTCTTATCAATACAGACATAACAGGGAACATCTCTTGTCAATACAGACATAAAAGGGAATATCTCTAATCAATACAGAGATAACAGGGAATGTCTCTTGTCAATACATACACACATAACGGGGAACTTCTCGTGTCATCACTGACAGATATAAAGGGGAACATCTCTTGTTAATACAGACATAACGGGAACATCTCTTATCAATACAGACAGATATAACGGTGAACATCTCTTGTCAATACAGACAGATATAACGGTGAACATCTCTTGTCAATACAGACATAATGGGAAACATCTCTTGTCAATGCAGACATAATGGGAAACATCTCTTGTCAATACAGACATAATGGGAAACATCTCTTGTCAATACAGACATAATGGGAAACATCTCTTGTCAATACAAACATAACGGGGAAGATCTGTTTCCAATACAGCCAAAACATAACAGGGAACATCTCTTGTCAATACAAACATAACGGGGAAGATCTGTTTCCAATACAGCCAAACATAACAGGGAACATCTCTTGTCAATACAGACATACCGGGGAACATCTCTTGTCAACAGAGACATAGCAGAGAACATCTCTTGTCAATACAGACATTATGGGGAACATCTCTTGTCAATACAGACATAACGGGGAACATTTCTTGTCAATACAGGGATAACGGGAAACACTCTTGACACTACAGACATTAATGGAAACATCTCTTGTGAAATAAAGACAGACATAACGGGGAACATCTCTTGTCAATAGAAACACAACGGAGAACATCTCTTGTCAATACAGACAGACTTAACGGGGAACATATCTTGTCAATAGAGACATCACAGCGAACGCTTTGGTCAATGCAGACATAACAGGGAACATCTCCTGTCAATACAAACATAACGGGGAACATCTGTTGTCAATACACACAGACACACCAGTGAATATCTCTTGTCAATAAAAACACAACGAAGAACATCTCTTTTCAATACAGACAGACATAAGGGGAAGATCTCATGTCAATACAGACTGACATAACGGCGAACATCTCTTGTTAATACAGACAGACAAACAAGGAACATCTGTTGTCAATACAGACATAACAGGGAACATCTCTTGTCAATACTGACAGACATAAGAAGGAATATCTCTTGTCAATACAAACACAAATGGGGAACATCTTTTGTCAATACAGATATAATAGGGAACATCTCTTGACAATACAGACAGACATAACGGGGAACATCTCTTCTCAAACACAGACTGACATAAACGATGGACATCTCTTGTCAATGCAAACTCAACGGGGAACATCTCTTGTGAATACAGACATAACAGGGAACATCTCGTGTCAATTCAATACGACATAATGAGGAACTCTCTTGTCAATACAGACATAAAGGGGAACATCTCTAGTCAATATAGACACACACTGGAACATCTCTTGTCGATACAGACATAACAGGGAACATCTCTTGTCAAAAGAGACATAACAGGGAACATCTCTTGCCAATACAGACAGACATAACCGGGACATCTCTTGTCAATACAGACAGATATCACGGGGAACATCTCTTGTCAATACATACTGATATAACGGGGAACATCTCTTGTCAATACATACTGACATAACGGCGAACATCTCTTGTCAATACATACAGACATAACGGGGAACGTCTCATGTCAACACTGACAGATATAAAGGGGAACATCTCTTGTTAATACAGACATTACCGGGAACATCTCTTGTCAATACAGACAGACATAACGGTGAACATCTCTTGTCAATACAAACATAATGGGAGACATCTCTTGTCAATACAGACATAACGGGGAAGATCTGTTGACAATGCAGGCAGACATTACAGCGAACATCTCTTGTCAATACAGACATATCGAGGAAGATCTGTTGACAATGCAGGCAGACATTACAGCGAACATCTCTTGTCAATACAGATTTACCGGGAAACATCTCTTGTCAATACAGACAGACATAACAGGGAATATCCCTTGTCAATACAGATATAACGTGGAACATCTGTTGTCAATACAGGCAGACATAACAGCGAACATCTCTTGTGAATACAGACATAACAGGGAACATCTCTTGTCAATACAGACATAACAGGGAACATCTCTTGTCAATACAGACATAAAGGGGAACATCTCTAATCAATACAGAGATAACAGGGAATGTCTCTTGTCAATACATACACACATAACGGGGAACTTCTCGTGTCAACACTGACAGATATAAATGGGAATATCTCTTGTTAATACAGACATAACCGGGAACATCTCTTGTCAATACAGACAGATATAACGGTGAACATCTCTTGTCAATACAGACATAATGGGAAACATCTCTTGTCAATACAGACATAATGGGAAACATCTCTTGTCAATACAGACATAATGGGAAACATCTCTTGTCAATACAGACATAATGGGAAACATCTCTTGTCAATACAAACATAACGGGGAAGATCTGTTTCCAATACAGCCAAACATAACAGGGAACATCTCTTTTCAATACAGACATACCGGAGAACATCTCTTGTCAATACAGACAGACATAACGGGCAACATTTCTTGTCAGTACAGAGATAACGGGAAACTTCTCTTGACACTACAGACATAACGAGAAACATTCTTGTCAATTACAGACACTACAGACATAACGGGAAACATCTCTTGTCAATTACAGACAGACATAACGGGGAATATCTCTTGTCAATAGAAACACAACGGGGAACATCTCTTGTCAATACAGACAGACTTAATGGGGAACATGTCTTGTCAATACAGACATCACAGCGAAAGCTTTGGTCAATACAGACATAACAGGGAACATCTCTTGTCAATACAGACATAACAGGGAACATCTCTTGTCAATACAGACATAACAGGGAACATCTGTTGTCAATACACACAGACACACCGGTGAATATCTCTTGTCAATAGAAAAAACAACGGAGAACACTTCTGGTCAATAAAGACATAACGGCGAACATCTCTTTTCAATACAGACAGACATAACGGGGAAGATCTCATGTCAATACAGACAGATATAACGGCTAACACCTCTTGTCAATACAGACAGACATAACGGCTAACACCTCTTGTCAATATAGACATAACGGCGAACATCTCTTCTCAATATAGACAGCCATAACGTGGAACATGTCTTGTCAATACAGACAGACATAACGGGGAACATCTCTTGTTAATACAGACAAACAGAGAACATCTCTAGTCAATACAGACATAACAGGGAACATCTCTTGTCAATTACAGACAGACATAACAGGGAATTACTCTTGTCAATACAGACATAACTGGGAACGTTTGTCGCCAATCCAGAAAAGGCATAACGGGGAACATCTCTTGTCAGTACAAACACAATGGGGAATACCTTTTGTAAATACAGACAAGACATAACGGGGAACATCTCTTGTCATACAAACACAACGGGGAACATCTTTTGTTAATACAGACATAATGAGGACATCTCTTAGTCAATACAGACACACACTGGAACATCTCTTGTCAATAGAGACATAACAGGGAACATCTCTTGTCAATACAGACATAACAGGGAACATCTCTTTCCAATACAGACAGACATAACCGGGACATCTCTTGTCAATACAGACAGATATAACGGGGAACATCTCTTGTCAATACAGGCATACGCTGGAACATCTCCTGTCAATACAGACATGACAGGGAATATCTCTTGTCAATACATACACACATAACGGGGAACGTCTCATGTCGAAACTGACAGATATAAAGGGGAACATCTCTGGTAAATATAGACATAACCGGGAACATCTCTTGTCAATACAGACAGACATAACGGTGAACATCTGTTGTCAATACAGACATAATGGGAAACATCTGTTGTCAATACAGACATAACCAGGAAAATCTGTTGTCAATACAGCCAGACATAACAGGGAACATCTCTTGTCAATACAGACATACCGGGGAACATCTGTTGTCAATGCAGGCAGACATAACAGGGAACATCTCTTGTCAATACAGACATACCGGGGAACATCTGTTGTCAATGCAGGCAGACATAACAGGGAATATCTCTTGTCAATACAGATATAATGGGGAACGTCTGTTGCCAATCCAGACAAGATATAACGGTGAACATCTCTTGTCAACACAAACGCAATGGGGAACATCTCCTGTCAATACAGACATATTGGGGAACATCTCTTGTTAATACAAACACAATGTGAAACAGCTCTTGTCAATACAGACATAACGGGGAAGATCTGTTTCCAATACAGCCAAACATAACAGGGAACATCTCTTGTCAATACAGACATACCGAGGAACATCTCTTGTCAATACAGACAGACATAACGGGCAACATCTCTTGTCAGTACAGAGATAACGGGAAACTTCTCTTGACACTACAGACATTAATGGAAACATCTCTTGTCAATTACAGACAGACATAACGGGGAACATCTCTTGTCAAAAGAAACACAACGGGGAACATCTCTTGTCAATACATACAGACTTAACTGGGAACATGTCTTGTCAATACAGACATCACAGCGAAAGCTTTGGTCAATACAGACATAACAGGGAACATCTGTTGTCAATACACACAGACACACTGGTGAATATCTCTTGTCAATAGAAACACAACGGAGAACACTTCTGGTCAATAAAGACGTAACGGCGAACATCTCTCTTCAATACAGACAGACATAACGGGGAAGATCTCATGTCAATACAGACAGATATAACGGCGAACATCTCTTGTCAATACAGACAGACATAACGGCTAACATCTCTTGTCAATATAGACATAACGGCGAACATCTCTTCTCAATATAGGCAGCCATAACGTGGAACATCTGTTGTCAGTACAGACTGTTATAACGGGGAACATCTCTTGTTACTACAGACAAACAGAGAACATCTCTTGTCAATACAGACATCACAGGGAACATCTCTTGTCAATACAGACAGACATAACAGGGAATTACTCTTGTCAATACAGACATAACTGGAAACGTTTGTTGCCAATCCAGAAAAGGCATAACGGGGAACATCTCTTGTCAGTACAAACACAATGGGGAACATCTTTTGTCAATACAGACAAGACATAACGGGGAACATCTCTTGTCAATACAAACACAACGGGGAACATCTTTTGTTAATACAGACATAATGAGGACATCTCTTGTCAATACAGACATAAAGGGGAACATCTCTAGTCAATACAGACAAACATAACGGCTAACATCTCTTGTCAATATAGACAGCCATAACGTGGAACATGTCTTGTCAGTACAGACAGACATAACGGGGAACATCTCTTGTTAATACAAACAGAGAACATCTCTTGTCAATACAGACATAACATGGAACATCTCTTGTCAATACAGACAGACATAACAGGGAATTACTCTTGTCAATACAGACATAACTGGGAACGTTTAATGCCAATCCAGAAAAGGCATAACGGGGAACATCTCTTGTCAGTACAAACACAATGGGGAACATCTTTTGTCAATACAGACAAGACATAATGGGGAACATCTCTTGTCATTGCAGACAGACATAACAGGGAATTACTCTTGTCAATACAGACATAACTGGGAACGTTTAATGCCAATCCATAAAAGGCATAACGGGGAACATCTCTTGTCAGTACAAACACAATGGGGAACATCTTTTGTCAATACAGACAAGACATAATGGGGAACGTCTCATGTCAAACTGACAGTATAAACGGGAACATCTCTGGTTAGTATAGACATAACCGGGAACATCTCTTGTCAATACAGACAGACATAACGGTGAACATGTCTTGTCAATACAGACATAATGGGAAACATCTGTTGTCAATACAGACATAACCGGGAAAATCTGTTGTCAATACAGCCAGACATAACAGGGAATATCTCTTGTCAATACAGACATAACGGGGAACATCTGTTGTCAATGCAGACAGACATAACAGGGAATATCTCTTGTCAATACAGATATAACGGTGAACATCTCTTGTCAATACAAACACAATGGGGACCATCTCCTGTCAATACAGACATAACGGGGAACATCTCTTTTTAATACAAATACAATGGGAAACAGCTCTTGTCAATACAGACATAACGGGGAACATCTCTTCTCAATAGGTACAGACATAACGATGAATATCTCTGGTCAATACAATCACAACGGGGAACATCTCTTGTCAATGCAGACATAACAGGGAACATATCTTGTCAATATAGACATAACGAGGACATCTCTTGTCAATACAGACAAGAAATAACGGGGTACATCTCTTGTCAATACAGACAAGACATAACGGGGAACATCTCTTGTCAATACAAACACAACGGGAAACATCTCAACACAGACATAACTTGGAACATCCCTTGTCAAAACAGACAGACATAACAGGGAATATCTTTTGTCAATACAGATATAACGGGGAATGTCTGTTGCCAATCCAGACAAGGCATATCGGGGAACATTTCTTGTCAATGCAGACATAACGGGGAACATCTCTTGTCAATACAAACACAACAGAGAACATCTCTTGTCAATACAGACATAGTGAGGGCATCTCTTGTCAATACAGACATAAAGGGGAACATCTTTAGTCAATACAGACATACCTGGGAAACATCTCTTTTCAATAGAGACATAACAGGGAACATCTCTTGCCAATACAGACATAACCGGGACATCTCTTGTCAATACAGACAGATATATGGAACATTCTTGTCAATACAGACATAACGGGGAACGCCTCTTGCCAATACAGACAGACTAATGGGGAACATCTCTTGTCAATACAGACATAACGGAGAACATCTTTGGTCAATACAGACAGACAAAACCGCGAACATCTCGTGTCGATACAGACAGACATAACGGGAAACATCTCTTGTCAATACAGACAAGACATAACGGGGATCATATCTTGTCAATACAGACAGACATAACAGGGAACATCTTTTGTCAGTACAGACATAACGGGAAAGATTTTTGTCAATGCAGGCAGAGATGCAGGGAACATTTCTTGTCAATGCAGACATAACGGGGAACATCTCTTGTCAATGTTGAGAATCATGGAGAACATCTCTCGTCAATACCGACAGACATAACGGCGAACGTCTCTTGTTAATAGAGACATAACGGCGAACATCTCTTGTCAATCCAGACAGACATAACGGGGAATATATTTTGTCAATACAGACAGACGTAACAGGGAACATCTCTTGTCAATGTAGACAGACATGACGGGGAACATCTCTTGTCAATACAGACAAGAAATAACGGGGAACATCTCTTGTCAATACAGACAAGACATAACGGGGAAATCTCTTGTCAGTACAGACATAATGGGGAACATCTCTCGTCAATGCAGACATAACGAGAAACATGTCTTGTCAATGCAGGGAATCATAAAGGAAAACATATCTCGAAAATCCAGACAGACATAACGGGGAACATCTCTTGTCAATTCAGACAGACATAATGGGGAATATCTTTTGTCAATACAGGCAGACGTAACAGGGAACATCTCTTGTCAATACAGATAGATATAACGGGAACATCTTTTGCCAATACAAACATAACGGAGAATATCTCTTGTCAATACAGACAAAACGAGCAGATAACTGTGAAAATCGTTCAGTTCTGGAAAGAAGCACCAAAATTGGCACACATACTCCTTGGGGGTTGCTCTTTTGATAAAACCCGTTAGCCACCTAAAAATTCAAGATGGCGGCAATTTTTCAAGATGGCCGCCATTGAATATACAGTAATATAGCATTTCCCAATAAAATCGCAAAGAATTGTCCTATTTGAATGATCTTGGTGTCGAATCATACATTTTTCACTATGTAGAATCCGAATTTGGAACTATGTACCTATTTACTAGCTTCCTTGTACCATAATATCAGTCCCGGAATCATAATTAGGGTAAAAAGTGCCCATATCATAGGCACCATCAGTCCGATATATCATTGGATGTACATGTAGGCAGTACGCGTATACTTGTTTGCCACTTATTGTCTTGCTGCCTGGGTGAGTATACTACAACGCTTCTAAACCTCGTATCTGCAGCAACACAGTGCCGTGCAGGTCAGACCAAAGCAGTAGCATTTGCATCGACCGTAGCATTCCGACTTGCATCCACACTTAGTCAGCTGCTGGCAACTCTCTGCGATGGATGGGAGCTCTGTCCAAACGATCTGCCACAGATCTCCTTTCTTGGTCCAGCCCCAGTTGGCAGGAGTCTGCTTTTCTGGTTGACGTACTGTTGACTAACTCCAGATGCAGCCCGCCTGGTAGGCAGCACGCTTCACATGCTGCTTCAGCGCTGATCGGGTTGGAGGAATGGCTTCGTACGGCCTCTGCTTCCGAGCATGTTATGTCCAACCTCGCATCATCGACACCTTCAGCTGTGCTGGACCTGTCGTACATCATGACCACGAACTTCTCCGACGTCTCCAGGTCTTCATCATCCACTACCAGTGGGTACTGGCTGAGTTTGCTGAAGACACCGGAGCCTCATCACAAACATCCCAGGTTTGCCAAGCAGACTTCTTCCCTTTGCCACGGAATGCTGAAACGACATCGCAGCCAGTGAAGGCATGGAAGAAGAGCATCCCTTTGCTCTTTTCTGCAAGAGTGCAACACAAGTCATGTACAGAAACCCACCTCAGGTTCTGTCCTTGGCCAAAGACAACCCACAATTGCTGCAGACCTAGCTCTTGAAGTGCCTGCAGAACACTGACTGCGATGAAGACAACATCTGTGTCACTGGCTTTGACCATGATGACTTTGCTGCCTGCTTCTGTTGCGTGCCTGGCATGCACAAAAATCCGCATGTCAGCTTCTTCATGACTGCATGGTGCCACCTCAGCCAGATTGATAGTGCGGTTGCTGACAGCATCTTCTTCCTTGGTCACGATTACCACATTTGGTGTGGTCACACGTGCAGTCTTATCAGACAGAAAGTTGAACAGCTCGGCTTTGTTGTCATTTTCTCTCAGGAAGTTTCGCCATTTTAAGGGAATTTTGCCTTCCCTTGTCACCCTGTGTCTCACCCCGCATCCTCGCTTTGATCTAGTTTCAGCTTTCAGATTAGATGGCCGGTAGACATCAAACACAATGTCTGTTCTCTTGTACTTGGTAGAGTATGCTTGTATTGTAGGAAGGACATCGAGCATTGCGTACTCTTCGAACGTCTTTGAACTCCGTGGGGGCAGAATGATGATGGTGTCGGCGTCTGGCTCTACCTCAGGGGTTGTAACCTGGCTCTCAAGAAAGGTAGTGAGGTGGGATTTCTGACAGGTGTGGAGCTTTCCACTGAGGGCAGCAGGATGTGACTGGTTCTCATGATGAAAGAACTCCTTCAAGTCACACTCTCTGCTGTGGCATGATATGAACAGCTTGTAGAACAGTTGACAGTCTGCCTTCAGCACTTTTTGATTGAAGAGTCAACAGACGCTGGTACCTGTCGGGAAAAGTCAACCCTGTTCTTCTTGATTGGTTCATAGAAGGTGGATTCTTCTTCCCCTTCCAGTCCCTTCATGAACTGGAAACGGACCTTGCCATTCTCAAGGTGTATGCCAATCAGCTCGGCGGCAGTTTGGTGAGCAATATCCTTTGTATCAAACAAAACAGGTCCCGACTCTCCTCCTGGAAAGGATTGCCCATATCTTGCATGGCTTGTGAGAGCTTTTCTACTTTATCAAGGAACACTCTTTGTGCTCGTTCTGTCTTCTAATCAGGCTCATGGTGGCTGGTATGTTCAGTACCCTCTTTGCTGCCTCATATTGTGCAGCCAATTGGCCGACTTCAGGACCAGCTATCATCCATCTTCGCAGTGCTGATGGATCTTCAGTCACGCCGATCGCACCCCCGTCTGCCTTGATGACAGCGTTGGCCTGCTCGTGAGCTTGGTCAATAGCCACTGCTGAGAACTATCGGCTCAATTTGTGTACAACAAAGTTTCCACTCTGGAACTCCTGCGCCAGCTGAGGACTCTTCTGTTCCAGAGTCACCATGTCTCTGTAGTGGATCGGAAGCCACCGTGAATAGTTTACATTGTTGTTGGCAAAGAAGTATGGTATCAGCTGAGCCAGTGACTGACAGAACAGGAAGAAGTTGGCTTCCCTGAATAATTGGATCAACAAGAGGATCACCAGTTCCATTGACAGCACCATATACCAGAAATGAAACTGGTGACTTTGCAGTTTGCGATGCTCACACTTACTAGCTTCGAAGCTAGGCACCTCTTCGGGTTGTTCATCTGTCTCTTTCCAGTCGTCTGCATGGGCACATTCATTTTAGTCTGTTATTGAGGTTCATCGTCATAACTTGTATGAGTTCAGAGGATGGGGCTTCTTTGTCACATATGAAACACGTTTTGCCTTCAAGGATGGTTCTACGCACCTTGGTCTGGCATTCTACTGGCTGAGCACACTCTGCTCTTCTTTTTCTGGCTCTCTCCAGTTTTGTGTTGTTGACCATATGGCGACAACTTTGGTGATACTGCACATTGTTCCTCCTCAGAGTTTTTTCAATGCCACCACCATCATCAAGTCTTGCTGGATCCAGAACAATAGGCATGTCATTAAATACGTGAAAGAGGGGAATATTGGTCACAATCATAGTGTAGCCATCATGTTCTTGTGGTTGTTGTGCACGTGGTGACTTGAGCTCTTCACTCTTCTTCTTCTGGCAAAGACAACACTTGCTCCAGTCAGTCCGGAATCTAGACGGTCCTGGATCTGTATTTGCCATCTTGGTGAATGGTATTCAAGGTATCACAGTATGATAATTATCTGTATTCAGTGAACCAAGGCCGAGGATTTATCCTTTTACCACCTTGATCACAATCATGCACAATAAGGTATGGGATACGACTAGGGTTCGGGAATAAAAAATATATGACCTACACCTAACCCGATCGTTCATACAGTATCATTTAAGTCCAGTGCGATCTGTACACCATCCAGGTAACTACACGCAAAGCAATGTAAAGCTCCGTTACCCTTGGCTCGGCTCTCCCGCGCTGGCACACCCTGTCAATTCAGGCGCGGCTGTCTAACTAAACATCTATGTTAAACTGCATGTAATCTACGATAGCTAACTGACGCGGGGCTTATTAGACAGCATTTGGGACACTAAACTAATTATTTAGATACACTAAATAATCATTCAGCTGATACTGAACCCCATGCTGAGTTTTACAGCAGCGGTGCCACCAGTGTGCCATAGTTGTGCGTTGACATCCGCTCTTGGTACAAGGAAGCCAGTGAGTAAGTCCATGGTTCCACATTCGGATTCTACATAGTGAAAAATGTATGATTTGACACCAAGATCATTAAAATAGGACAAGTCTTTGCGATTTTATTGCGAAATGCAATATTTCTGTATACTCAATGGCGGCCATCTTGAAAAATGGCCGCCATCTTGAATTTTTAGGTGGCTAACGGGTTTTATCAAAAGAGCAGTCCCCAAGGAGTATGTGTGCCAATTTTGATGCTTCTTTCCGGAAGTGAACGATTCGCCTAAAAATTTGCTGTTATCTGCTCCGCTAATACAGACATAAAGGAGAACATCTCTTGTCAATACAGACAGACATAACGGGGATCTCTTGTGAATACGGACATAACTGGGACATCTCTTGTCAATACAGACAGACATAACGGGGAACATGTCCTGTCAATACAAACACAACGGGGAACATCTCTTGTCAATACAGACATAAGGTGAACATCTCTGTTCAATAGAGACAGACATAATGGGGAACATCTCTTCTCAATACAGACATAATGGGGGAATATCTCTTGTCAATACAGACAACAGGGAACATTTCTTGTCAATACGGACATAATAGGGAACATCTCTTGTCAATACAGACATAACGGGGAACATCTCTTGTCAATACAGACATAACAGGGAACATCTCTTGTCAATACAGACATAACGGGGAATATCTCTTGTCAATACAGACAACAGGGAACATTTCTAGATGCTTCTGGCTTGGTTCTGTGGCAGCTTTTTCTACCACTTCTTTCGTTCACGGTCTTGCAGGCAACAGCAGACTTTTTGTTGCTGACAGCATTTGTGATCTGGTCGATCTTGCTTTGTAGTAGTTCGTTTGCTCTGCTTCATAGGCCTCTATGAAAACAGCACGAGCATCATTGAAGTAAATGATGTTCTCAGGAGATGGTTGAGAGTCTTCTAGTTGTGCAGCTTCTTTTAGTTGCTTGCGTTTTTGACAGATTTCCTCATTCACCCATGGAGTTTGTTTTTTACTTTGGGTTTCAGCGGGATAGTGTCAGCAGCTGTTTCTTTACAAGCCATTTCAAAGTGGTTGTATGTCATGTCAGCAGTCTTTGCTGAGACTGTATCTTGTAGGGCAGCAAATCTATTTCTCACCCTTGTAATGAAGATGTTACGAATTTCAGGGTTGTCGTTTAGATTTGACCAGTCATATGGGGTAGTATTGCAAGATTTCTTTTTATTTGCTCGAAGGCTCAATCGAAGTCGAGCAGAAACGATGCGGTGGTCTGATACAACACTGACAAACGAGTTGAATGCTCAGTAATTTTTTGCACTATTTTTCCATTTCTTATTGATGATAATGTAGTCGAGTTGTGACAGACATAACAGTGAACATCCCTTGTCAATACAGACAGACATAACGGGGAACATCTCTTGTCAATACAGACGTACCACGAAACATCTCTTGTCAATACTGACAGAATGGAAACATCTTTTCTCAATAGTGACACACATGACGGCGAACATCTCTTGTCAATACACACATAACGGGGAACATCTCTTGTCAATACAGACAGACATATCAGGGAACATCTCTTGTTAATACAGACATAACGGGGAACGTCTCTTGCCAATACAGACAGACATAACGGGCAACATCTCTTGTCAATACAGATAGACATAACAGGGAACATCTCTTGTCAATAAAAACAGACATAACGGGGATCATCTCTTGTGAATACAGACATAACGGGGAACATCTCTTGTGAATACAGACATAACGGGCAACATATCTTGTCAATACAGACATAACAGGGAACATCTCTTGTCAATACAGACATAACGGGGAACATCTCTTCTTAATATGTACAGACTTAACGATGAACATCTCTTGTTAATACAAACACAACGGGGAACATCTCTTGTCAATACAGACATAACGAGGACATCTCTTGTCAATACAGACAGACATAAAGGGGAACATCTCTTCTCAATACAGATAGACAAAACGATGAACATCTCTTGTTAATACAAACACAACGGGGATCGGGAACATCTCTTGTCAATACAGACAGACATAAAGGGGAACATTTCTAGTCAATACAGAAATACACTTGAACATCTCTTGTCAATGCAGACATAACAGGGAACGTCTCTGGTCAATACAGACATAACAGGGAAGATCTGTTGTCAATACAACCAGACATAACAGGGAACATCTCTTGTCAATACAGACATACCGGGGAACATCTCTTGTAATTGTCAACAGAGACATAATAGAGAATATCTCTTGCCAATACAGACATGACAGGGAACATCTCTTCTCAATACAGACATAATGGGAAACATCTCTTGTCAATACAGACATACCGGGGAACATCTCTTGTCAACAGAGACATATTAAAGAATATCTCTTGCCAATACAGACATGACAGGGAAAATCTCTTCTCAATACAGACATAATGGGAAACATCTCTTGTCAATACAGACATAACGGGGAATATCTGTTGTCAATACAGCCAGACATAACAGGGAACATCTCTTGTCAATACAAAAACATACCGGGGAACATCTTGTCAACAGAGACATAACAGAGAATATCTCTTGTCAATACAGACAGACATAACGGGGAACATCTCTTGTCAGTACAGAGATAACGGGAAACATCTCTTGACACTTACAGACATAACAGGAAACATCTCTTGTCAATTACAGACACTACAGACATAACGGGAAGCATCTCTTGTCAATTACAGACAGACATAACGGGCAACATCTCTTGTCAATAGAAACACAACGGGGAACATCTCTTGTCAATACAGACAGACTTAACGGGGAACATGTCTTGTCAATACAGACATCACAGCGAACGCTTTGGTCAATACAGACATTACAGGGAACATGTCTTGTCAATACAGATATAACGGGGAACATCTGTTGTCATTAGAAACACAACGGAGAAACATCTCTTGTCAATACAGACAGACTTAACGGGGAACATGTCTTGTCAATACAGACATCACAGCGAACGCTTTGGTCAATACAGACATTACAGGGAACATCTTTGTCAATACAGACATAACGGGGAACATCTGTTGTCAATACACACAGACACACCGGTGAATATCTCTTGTCAATAGAAACACAACGGAGAACACTTCTGGTCAATAAAGACATACTGGCGAACATCTCTTGTCAATACAGGCAGACATAACGGCTAACATCTCTTGTCAATACAGACAGACATAACGGCTAACATCTCTTGTCAATATAGACATAACGGCGAACATCTCTTGTCAATATAGACAGACATAACGGCTAACATCTCTTGTCAATACAGACAGATATAACGGCTAACATCTCTTGTCAATATAGACAGACATAACGGCTAACATCTCTTGTCAATACAGACAGATATAACGGCTAACATCTCTTGTCAATATAGACATAACGGCGAACATCTCTTGTCAATACAGACAGACATAACGGCTAACATCTCTTGTCAATACAGACAGTCATAACGGCTAACATCTCTTGTCAATATAGACATAACGGCGAACATCTCTTGTCAATACAGACAGACATAACGGGGAACATCTCTTGTTAATGCAGACAGACAAACAGGGGAACATCTCTAGTCAATACAGAGATAACAGGAACATCTCTTGTCAATACAGACAGACATAACAGGGAATATCTTTTGTCAATACAAATATAACGGGAATGTCTGTTGCCAATCAGACAAGACATAACGGGGAACATCTCTTGCCAATACAGACATAACAGGGAACATCTTTTGTCAATAAGATATGACATACGGGGAACATCTCTTGTTAATACAAACACAACGGGAACATCTCTTGCAATACAGACATAACAGGGAACATCTTTTGTCAATACAGATTGACACAACGGGGAACATCTCTTGTTAATACAAACACAAGGGGAAATCTCTTGCCAATACACTACAGACATTAAACAGGGAACATCTCTTGTCAATACAGACAGACATAAAGGGGAACATGTTTTAGTCAATACAGAGATACACTGGAACATTCTTGTCAATACAGACATAGCTGGGAACAACTCTTGTCAATACAGAGACATAACAGGGAACTATCTATTGCCAATACAGACAGACATAACTGGACATCTCTTGTCAATACAGACTATGTGGAACATCTCATGTCAATACATAGACATAACGGGGAACGTCTCATGTCAACACACTGACATATAAAGGGGAACATCTTTTGTTAATACAGACATAACCGGGAACATCTCTTGTCAATACAGACAGACATAACGGTGAACATCTCTTGTCAATACAGTCATAACAGGGAAGATTTGTTGTCAATACAGGCAGACATAACAGGGAACATCTCTTGTCAGTAGAGACTTACGAGGAATATTCTTGTCAATATAGATATAACGTGGAACGTCTGTTGCCAATCAGACAAGATTCACGGTGAACATCTCTTGTCAATCCAAACACAATGGGGAACATCGCTTGTCAATAAGACAAGACATAACGGGGAATGCCTCTTGTTAATACAAAGAAACGGGAATCATCTCTTGTCAATACAGACATAACGGGGAACATCTCTTGTCGATACAGACATAACAGGGAACATCTCTTTCAATTCAGACAGACATAACCGGGACATTCCTGTGAATACAACAGATATAATGGGGAACATCTCTTGTCAATACTGACATAACAGGGAATATCTGGGTGTCAATTTATACAGACATAACGGGAACGTCTCTATGTCAACACATGACAGATATAAAGGGGAACATCTCTTGTTAATTACAGACATAACGGGAACATCTCTTGTCAATACAGACAGACATAACGGTGAACATGTCTTGTCAATACAGACATAATGGGAAACATCTCTTGTCAATACAGTCATAAGGGAAGATCTGTTGTCAATACAGTAAGACATAATAGGGAACATCTCTTGTCAATACAGACATACCGGGGAACATCTCTTGTCAACAGAGACATAACAGAGAACATCTCTTGTGAATACAGAATACCGGGAACATCTCTTGTCAATACAGACAGATTTAACGGGGAACATGTTTGTCAATACAGACATAACTGGAAATTCTTGTCAATACAAACATAACTGGAACATCTCTTGTCAATACAGACTGAAATAACAAGGAACATCTCTTGTCAATACAGACAGAACTAACGGGAAACATCTCTTCTCAATACAGACATAACGATGAACATCTTTGTCAATACAAACACAACGGGGAACATCTCTTGTCAATACAGACATAACAGGGAACATCTCTTGTCAATACAGACATAATGAGGACGTCTCTTGTCAATACAGACAGACATAAAGGGGAACATCTCTAGTCAATACAGACATATACTGGAACACTTCTTGTCAATAAAGACATAACAGGGAACATCTCTTGTCGATACAGACACACATGACGGCGAACATCTCTTGTTAATACAGACAGATATAACGGTAAAAATCTCTTGTCAATACAGACAGACAAACGGGGAACATCTCTTGTCAATACAGACAGACAAACGGCGTATATCTCTTGTCAATATAGACAGACATAACAGGGAATGTCATCATCTCAATACGTTTATAACGGGGAAGGTCTGTTGCCAATACAGACAATACATAACGGGGAACATCTATTGTCAATACAAACACAGCGGGGAACATCTCTTGTCAACACAGACAATACATAACGGGGAACATCTTTTGTCAATACAAACACAACGAGGAACATCTCTTGTCAACACAGACAAGACATAATGGGGAACATCTATTGTCAATACAAACACAACGAGGAACATTTGTCAATACAGACGTAACGGGGAACATGTCTTGTCAATACAGACATAACGGAGAACGTCTCTTGCCAATACAGACAGACATAACGGGGAACATCTCTTGCCAATACAAACATAACAGGGAACATCTCTTGTCGATACAGACAGAACGGGGTACATATTTTGTCAATACAGACAAACATAACGGGGAACATCTCTTGTCAATACAGACAGACATAACGGGGAACATCTCTTGTCAATACAGACATAACAGAGAACATATCTTGCCAATACAGACAGACATAACCTGGACATTCTTGTCAATACAGACAGATATAACGGGGAACATCTCTTGTCAATACAAACTTACGCTGGAACATCTCTTGTCAATACAGACATAACAGGGAATAACTCTTTTCAATACATACAGACATAACGGGGAACGTCTCATGTCAACACTGACAGATATGAAGGGGAACATCTCTTGTTAATACAGACATAACAGGGAACAGCTCTTGTCAATACAGACAGACATAACGGTGAACATCTCTTGTCAATACAGACATAATGGGAAACATCTCTTGTCAATACAGACATAACGGGGTACATCTCTTGTCAATACAGACAGACATAACGGTGAACATCTCTTGTCAATACAGACAGACATAACGGTGAAGATCTCTTGTCAATGCAGACAGACATAACGGTGAACATGTCTTATCAATACAGACATAATGGGAAACATCTCTTGTCAATACAGTCATAACGGGTAAGATCTGTTGTCAATACAGGCAGACATAACAGGGAGCATCTCTTGTGAATACAGACATACCGGGGAACATCTCTTGTCAATACAGACATAAAAGGGAATATCTCTTGTCAATACAGATATAACGTGGAACGTCTGTTGCCAATCCAGACAAGACATAACGGTGAACATCTCATGTGAATACAAACACAATGGGGAACATCTCTTGTCAATACAGACAAGACATAACAGGGAATATCTCTTGTCAATACAAACACAATGGGGAACATCTCTTGTCAATGCAGACAAGACATAACGGTGAACATCTCATGTGAATACAAACACAATGGGGAACATCTCTTGTCAATACAGACAAGACATAACAGGGAATATCTCTTGTCAATACAAACACAATGGGGAACATCTCTTGTCAATGCAGACAAGACATAACGGGGAACATCTCTTGTCAATACAAACACAACGGTAAACATCTCTTGTCAATACAGACATAACGGGGAACATCTCTTGTCAATACAGACAGACATAACGGGGAACATCTCTTCTCAATAGGTACAGACATAACGATGAACATCTTTTGTCAATACAAACACAACGGGGAGCATCTCTTGTCAATACAGACATAACAGGGAAATCACTTGTCAATGCAGACATAACAAGGACATCTCTTGTAAATACTGACAAGACATAACGGGGAACATCTCTTGTCAGTACAGACAGACTTAACGGGGAACATGTCTTGTCAATACAGACATCACAGCGAAAGCTTTAGTCAATATAGAAGACAAAACGTGGAACATCTCTTGTCAATACAGACAGACATAACAGGGAACATCTCTTGTCAATACAGACATAACGTGGAACATCTCTTGTCAATACAGACAGACATAACAGGGAACATTTCTTGTCAATACAGACATAACGTGGAACATCTGTTGTCAATACAGACAGACATAACGGCTAACATCTCTTGTCAATACAGACAGACATAACGGCTAACATCTCTTGTCAATATAGACATAACGGCGAACATCTCTTGTCAATATAGACAAGACATAACGTAGAACATCTCTTGTCAATACAGACAGACATAACGGGGAACATCTCTTGTTAATGCAGACAGATAAACAGGGAACATCTCTAGTCAATACAGAGATAACAGGGAACATCTCTTGTCAATACAGACAGACATAACAGGGAATATCTTTTGTCAATACAAATTAACGGGAATGTCTGTTGCCAATCCAGACAAGACATAACGGGGAGCATCTCTTGCCAATACAGACATAACAGGGAACATCTTTTGTCAATACAGACAAGACACAACGGGGAACATCTCTTGTTAATACAAACACAACGGGGAACATCTCTTGCCAATACAGACATAACAGGGAACATCTCTTGTTAATACAGACAGACATAAAGGGGAACATGTCTAGTCAATACAGATATACACTGGAACACTTCTTGTCAATACAGACATAACTGGGAACATCTCTTGTCAATACAGACATAACAGGAAACATCTCTTGTCAATACAGACATAACAGGGAACATCTCTTGTCAATAAAAACACAACGGGGAACATCTCTTGTCAATACAGACAAAACGGGGAACGACTCTTGCTAAAACAGACATAACGGGGAACATCTCTTGTCAATACAGACATAACGGGGAACATCTCTTGTCAATACATATAGACATAACAGGGAACATCTCTTGTCTATACAGACAGATATAATGGGGAACATCTCTTGTCAATACAGACATAACGGAGAACGACTCTTGCTAAAACAGACATAACGGGGAAACTCTTGTCAATACAGACATAACGGGGAACATCTCTTGTCAATACATGCAGACATAACAGGGAACATCTCTTGCCAATACAGACAGACATAACGGGAAACATCTCTTGTCAATGCAAACACAACAGGGAATATCTCTTCTCAATACAGACAGACGTAACAGGGAACATCTCTTCTCAATACAGACAGACATAACGGTGAACATCTCTTGTCAATACAGACATAACGGAGAAGATCTCTTGTCAATACAAAGACATCGACCAACATTTCTTGTCAATACAGACATAACGGAGAACATCTCTTGTCAATACAGACATAACAGGGACATCTCTTGTCAATACAGACATAACAGGGACATCTCTTGTCAATACAGACAGACATAACGGGGACATCTCTTGTCAATACAGACAGACATATTTTAGAACATCTCTTGTCAATACAGACATAACAGGGAACATCTCTTGTCAATACAGACGTAACAGGGAGCATCTCTTGTCAATTCAGGCAGACATAACAGGGACATCTCTTGTCAATACAGACAGACATAACAGGGACATCTCTTGTCAATACAGACAGACATAACAGGAAACATCTTTTGTCAATACAGACATAACAGGGAACATTCTTTGTCAATACAGAGCAAACAGGGAGCATCTCTTGTCAATACAGACAGATATAATAGGGATATCTCTTGTCAATACAGACAGACATAACAGGGACATCTCTTGTCAATACAGACAGACATATTTTAGAACATCTCTTGTCAATACAGACATAACAGGGAACATCTCTTGTCAATACAGACGTAACAGGGAGCATCTCTTGTCAATTCAGGCAGACATAACGGGGAACATCTCTTGTTAATAGAAACACAAAGGGGAACATCTCTTGTCAATACAGAGAGACTTAACGAGGGAACATGTCTTGTCAATACAGACATAACGGCAAACACTTCTGGTCAATACAGACGTAACAGGAAATATCTCTCGTCAATACAGACATAACGGCCAACATCTCTTCTCAATTCAGACTAAACGGGGAACATCTGTTGTCAATACACACAGACACACCGGCAAATATCTCTTGTCAATACAAACACTAGGGAAAACACTTCTGGTCAATAAAGACATAACAGGGAACATCTCTTGTCGATACAGAAACACATGACGGCGAACATCTCTTGTTAATACAGACAGACATAACGGTGAAAATCTCTTGTCAATACAGACAGACAAACGGGGAACATCTCTTGTCAATACAGACATAACGGTGAAAATCTCTTGTTAATACAGACAGACAAACGGCGTAAATCTCTTGTTAATACAGACAGACATAACGGCGTACATCTCTTGTCAATACAGACAGACAAACGGCGTACATCTCTTGTCAATACTGACAGACAAACGGCGTACATCTCTTGTCAATACTGACAGACAAACGGCGTACATCTCTTGTCAATACAGACAGACAAACGGCGTACATCTCTTGTCAATACTGACAGACAAACGGCGTACATCTCTTGTCAATACTGACAGACAAACGGCGTACATCTCTTGTCAATACTGACAGACAAACGGCGTACATCTCTTGTCAATACTGACAGACAAACGGCGTACATCTCTTGTCAATACAGACAGACAAACGGCGTACATCTCTTGTCAATACTGACAGACAAACGGCGTACATCTCTTGTCAATACTGACAGACAAACGGCGTACATCTCTTGTCAATACAGACAGACAAACGGCGTACATCTCTTGTCAATACTGACAGACAAACGGCGTACATCTCTTGTCAATACTGACAGACAAACGGCGTACATCTCTTGTCAATACTGAGAGACAAACGGCGTACATCTCTTGTCAATACAGACAGACAAACGGCGTACATCTCTTGTCAATACAGACAGACAAACGGCGTACATCTCTTGTCAATACTGACAGACAAACGGCGTACATCTCTTGTCAATACTGACAGACAAACGGCGTACATCTCTTGTCAATACAGACAGACAAACGGCGTACATCTCTTGTCAATACAGACAGACAAACGGCGTACATCTCTTGTCAATACTGACAGACAAACGGCGTACATCTCTTGTCAATACTGACAGACAAACGGCGTACATCTCTTGTCAATACTGACAGACAAACGGCGTACATCTCTTGTCAATACAGACAGACAAACGGCGTACATCTCTTGTCAATACTGACAGACAAACGGCGTACATCTCTTGTCAATACTGACAGACAAACGGCGTACATCTCTTGTCAATACTGACAGACAAACGGCGTACATCTCTTGTCAATACAGACAGACAAACGGCGTACATCTCTTGTCAATACAGACAGACAAACGGCGTACATCTCTTGTCAATACTGACAGACAAACGGCGTACATCTCTTGTCAATACTGACAGACAAACGGCGTACATCTCTTGTCAATACTGACAGACAAACGGCGTACATCTCTTGTCAATACTGACAGACAAACGGCGTACATCTCTTGTCAATACTGACAGACAAACGGCGTACATCTCTTGTCAATACTGACAGACAAACGGCGTACATCTCTTGTCAATACTGACAGACAAACGGCGTACATCTCTTGTCAATACTGACAGACAAACGGCGTACATCTCTTGTCAATACTGACAGACAAACGGCGTACATCTCTTGTCAATACAGACAGACAAACGGCGTACATCTCTTGTCAATACAGACAGACAAACGGCGTACATCTCTTGTCAATACTGACAGACAAACGGCGTACATCTCTTGTCAATACTGACAGACAAACGGCGTACATCTCTTGTCAATACAGACAGACAAACGGCGTACATCTCTTGTCAATACAGACAGACAAACGGCGTACATCTCTTGTCAATACTGACAGACAAACGGCGTACATCTCTTGTCAATACTGACAGACAAACGGCGTACATCTCTTGTCAATACTGACAGACAAACGGCGTACATCTCTTGTCAATAATAATAATAATAATGGCTTCTTATATAGCGCTTAATCAAAATAATTTCTCTAAGTGCTTTACAAAAATATACTGCATTCACCTCTCCTACACACACAACCACACACCTCACAAACAACTACGAATACCACCACTACAGAAACCAACAAATCCTACGAGCACAACACTCACTCATCTCAAGCATTGCTACAAAACCAAATCACACAACGTTCAATTATACAACAAACACATGCAATAGAAAACACATCCTGAAACAGTATGTCAAAACAAGGCTTAGACGGCTATGACATAGGTGGTACCCCTACGCAGCATTGACTAGTTGTGAGAAAATAGATGGGTTTTAAGTTTAGACTTGAAAGAAGAGAAATAATCTGAATGTCTGAGAGAGTCTGGCAGTCTGTTCCACATCGATGGAGCTTGAAAAGAGAAAGACCTTTCACCAGTAGTAGTTCTGAAGCGAGTCATTCGTAGAAGACGGTCGTCTGCAGAGGAGCGTAGTTGTCGAGAGGGAGTATAGATTTGAAGGAGATTCGAGAGATAAGAAGGTCCATTTTCAAAGAGAGAAGAGAAAGTGAGAGTTGAGATTTTGTACGAGATACGGTTTGAGACAGATAACCAGTGAAGAGAGTGAAGTAGTGGCGAAATGTGATCATATTTACCTGCTCGGGCTGCATGATTTTGGATTCGCTGTAATCTTTCTATCAGGTATTTCGGAAGGCCGGCCAAAAGTGAGTTGCAGTAATCTATTCTAGATAAAACAAAGGCACAAATGAGAGTTTTTGTAGCATCTGTAGTGAGAAGGTGACGTACGGAACTAATTCTTCTTAGTTCTAAATAAGCAATCTTGCAAATATTTGAAACTTGTTTCTCAAAGGAGAGGGATTGGTCAAGAATGACCCCTAGACTGCGGACAGAGGTGGACACAGAAACAGTACAGTCATTGATAGTGACAGTTGAAGGTAGAGAAGGATGGTTAGGTTGTTTTGTCACGAACATGAGTTCCGTCTTGTCGTCATTTAGTTGTAGTTTGTTGGTAGTCATCCAGTCCTTTAGGTCTGCAATGCAGCCCTGCGCCTGAGAAATCAGTGAGTCAATTTTAGCAATGGGAGCCGACTGATGAAGCTGTGTATCATCAGCAAAGCTCTCGTGCAACATGGCATGACCACCAATGACGTCAGACACAGGACCGGCATACAGCACAAAAAGGACTGGCCCCAGTACAGAACCCTGAGGCACACCGTACCTAAGAGGAGAACTGTCTGAGTATCTGTCTTGTACACACACTGTCTGAGTCCGTCCAGTCAAGTAAGAGATAATCCAGTCGAGGGCCGTGTCTTTGAAACCAAAGGAAGTTTGAAGCCGTGAGAACAAAATATTATGATCGATCGTGTCAAATGCTGCGGAAAGATCCAACAACGCTAACAAGGAAACGTTCCCATCATCAAGCCCACAGAGGAGGTCATTGACTACACGGAGGAGTGCTGTCTCACAGCTATGGCCTTGTCGATAAGCAGACTGATGAGGATTCAAGAGGTGATTCTTTTCGAGGTGTTCTAGAATTTGTTCCAGAACAATCTTTTCCAATAATTTTGATAGAAATGACAAATTTGACACAGGCCGATAATTCATTAGAACGTTTTTGTCTAGTGAAGGTTTCTTGATCAATGGACGTACCACTGCAGACTTGAAGATTTCAGGAACGTGACCAGAGGACAGAGAGGTATTGATAACATGAGTAATATGGGGTAGAACGTCATCGATACACTGGAAGAGCAAGTGAGTAGGAATGGCATCAAGTTCACATGATTTAGGGCTGCATCGCAAACAAAGTTTTTTGACATAGTCTTGGCTAACAGGGCTGAAAGAAGTCAAAGGAGGTCCACAGTAAACTTTGTCATTCAGGGAGTGTACAGGTGCAGTAGAATCTAGGTTTTCACGGATAGTATCAATTTTGCCATTGAAAAACTCTAAGAATTTCTGAGGGAGCTCTTGAGCTTGGAAGATGGTGGGGAGGGTGGAGCAGCTGACTTTACCTAACAGACTATTTGTGACATTGAACAACTGCTTGGCCGTATTACAAGCCAATATCTTTGAAGAATAGAACAAAGTTTTTGCTTGATGAACAATATCAGTAACATGATTTCTAGCGGTTTGATATATTTCCCGGTACACAGTCAGACCCGTGGCGCGCCATCGCCTCTCAGCCCTCCTCCTCTCCTGCTTGGCCTCCGACAACTCAGGACCCACTGTGCTGTGCCATTGACACAATGAGCGATCAGAGATCAAGCGCCTGCTCACTGGAGCATGCTTATCAAGCATGGCACGGAGGGCAGAGGTCAGCTGAAAAGCCGATGGCTCACTCGGTATGGTCGTGATCAGATCAGATTTGAAAGCCTCTATGTCGATAGCAGAAATTTTCCTAACTTCCTTGTACGTCTTTGGAACGGCGGGCCTAATGATGTCTAATTCACACTTCACAGCATAATGATCCGATGCTAAGTTAGTGTCAACAGTTGAAGACAGACATAACAGGGAATGTCAACATCTCTTGTCAATACAGTCATAACGGGTAAGATCTGTTGTCAATACAGGCAGACATAACAGGGAACATCTCTTGTGAATACAGACATACCAGGGAACATCTCTCGTCAATACAGACATAAAAGGGAATATCTCTTGTCAATACAGATATAACGTGGAACGTCTGTTGCCAATCCAGACAAGACATAACGGTGAACATCTCATGTGAATACAAACACAATGGGGAACATCTCTTGTCAATACAGACAAGACATAACGGGGAATATCTCTTGTCAATACAAACACAATGGGGAACATCTCTTGTCAATGCAGACAAGACATAACGGGGAACATCTCTTGTCAATACAAACACAACGGTAAACATCTCTTGTCAATACAGACATAACGGGGAACATCTCTTGTCAATACAAACACAACGGTAAACATCTCTTGTCAATACAGACATAACGGGGAACATCTCTTGTCAATACAGACAGACATAACGGGGAACATCTCTTCTCAATAGGTACAGACATAACGATGAACATCTTTTGTCAATACAAACACAACGGGGAACATCTCTTGTCAATACAGACATAACAGGGAAATCACTTGTCAATGCAGACATAACAAGGACATCTCTTGTAAATACAGACAAGACATAACGGGGAACATCTCTTGTCAGTACAGATAGACTTAACGGGGAACATGTCTTGTCAATACAAACATCACAGCGAACGCTTTAGTCAATATAGACATCTCTTGTAAATACAGACAAGACATAACGGGGAACATCTCTTGTCAATACAGACAGACATAACAGGGAACATCTCTTGTCAATACAGACATAACGTGGAACATCTCTTGTCAATACAGACAGACATAACAGGGAACATCTCTTGTCAATACAGACATAACGGGGAACATCTGTTGTCAATACAGACAGACATAACGGCTAACATCTCTTGTCAATACAGACAGACACAACGGCTAACATCTCTTGTCAATATAGACATAACGGCGAACATCTCTTGTCAATATAGACAAGACATAACGTAGAACATCTCTTGTCAATACAGACAGACATAACGGGGAACATCTCTTGTTAATGCAGACAGATAAACAGGGAACATCTCTAGTCAATACAGAGATAACAGGGAACATCTCTTGTCAATACAGACAGACATAACAGGGAATATCTTTTGTCAATACAAATATAACGGGAATGTCTGTTGCCAATCCAGACAAGACATAACGGGGAGCATCTCTTGCCAATACAGACATAACAGGGAACATCTTTTGTCAATACAGACAAGACACAACGAGGAACATCTCTTGTTAATACAAACACAACGGGGAACATCTCTTGCCAATACAGACATAACAGGGAACATCTCTTGTCAATACAGACAGACATAAAGGGGAACATGTCTATCAATACAGATATACACTGGAACACTTCTTGTCAATACAGACATAACTGGGAACATCTCTTGTCAATACAGACATTACGGGAAACATCTTGTCATCAACATAACGGCAATCCTTGTCAATAAAAACACAACGGGGAACATCTCTTGTCAATACAGACAAAACGGGGAACATCTCTTGTCAATACAGACATAACGGGGAACATCTCTTGTCAATACATACAGACATAACAGGGAACATCTCTTGTCTATACAGACAGATATAATGGGGAACATCTCTTGTCAATACAGACATAACGGAGAACGACTCTTGCTAAAACAGACATAACGGGGAACATCTCTTGTCAATACAGACATAACGGGGAACATCTCTTGTCAATACATACAGACATAACAGGGAACATCTCTTGCCAATACAGACAGACATAACGGGGAACATCTCTTGTCAATGCAAATACAACAGGGAATATCTCTTCTCAATACGGACAGACGTAACAGGGAACATCTCTTCTCAATACAGACAGACATAACGGTGAACATTTCTTGTCAATACAAACAAAATGGCGAACATTTCTTGTCAATACAGACATAACGGAGAAGATCTCTTGTCAATACAAAGACATCGACCAACATTTCTTGTCAATACAGACATAACGGAGAACATCTCTTGTCAATACAGACATAACAGGGACATCTCTTGTCAATACAGACATAACAGGGACATCTCTTATCAATACAGACAGACATAACGGGGACATCTCTTGTCAATACAGACAGACATATTTTAGAACATCTCTTGTCAATACAGACATAACAGGGAACATCTCTTGTCAATACAGACGTAACAGGGAGCATCTCTTGTCAATTCAGGCGGGACATTGACAGGGACATCTCTTGTCAATACAGACAGACATAAACAGGGACATCATCTTTGTCAATACAGACATAACAGGGAACATCTCTTGTCAATACAGACGTAACAGGGAACATCTCTTGTCAATACAGATAGACATAATAGGGACATCTCTTGTCAATACAGACAGACATAACAGGGAACATCTCTTGTCAATACAGACATAACAGGGAACATCTCTTGTCAATACAGACGTAACAGGGAGCATCTCTTGTCAATTCAGGCAGACATAACGGGGAACATCTCTTGTTAATAGAAACACAAAGGGGAACATCTCTTGTCGATACAGACAGAATGGGGTACATATTTTGTCAATACAGACAGACATAACGGGGAACATCTCTTGTCAATACAGACAGACATAACGGGGAACATCTCTTGTCAATACAGACAGACATAACGGGGAACATCTCTTGTCAATACAGACATAACAGAGAACGTCTCTTGTCAATACAGACATAACGGGAACATCTCTTGTCGATACAGACAGAACGGGGTACATATTTTGTCAATACAGATAGACATAACGGGGAACATCTCTTGTCAATACAGACAGACGTAACAGGGAACATCTCTTGTCAATACAGACAAGATATAACGGGGAACATCTCTTGTCAATACAGACATAACAGGAAACATCTTTTCTCAACACAGACATGACGGGAAACATCTCTTGTCAATACAGACATAACGGGGAACATCTCTCGTCGAATGCAGAGAATGAGAAAGGAAAACATCTTTCGTCAATACAGACAGACATAATGGGGAACATTTCTTGTTAATACTGACATAACGGAGAACATTTCTTGTCAGTACAGACAGACGTAATAGGGAACATCTCTTGTCAATAGAGACATAACAGGCAACATCTCTTGTCAATACAGACAGATATAACGGGAAACATCTTTTGCTGATACAAACCTAACGGGGAATATCTCTTGTCAATACAGACAAAACGGGGAATATCTCTTGTCAATAGAGACATAAAGGAGAACATCTCTGGTCAATACATACAGACGTAACGGGAAACATCTCTTGTCAATACAGACAAACGTAACGGGGAACACCTCCTGTCAATACAAACACAACAGGGAACATCTCTTCCCAATACAGACATAATGGAGAACATCTCTTGTCAATACAGACAGACATAACATGACAGCGAACATCTCTTGTCAATACAGACATGACTGAGAACATCTCTTGTCAATACAGAGACATATCAGGGAACATCTCTTGTCAACAGAGACATAACAGGGAACGTCTCTTTCCAATACTGACAGACGTAACGGGGAACATCTCTTGTCAATACAGACATAACGGGGAAAATCTCTTGTCAATACAGACATAACAGAGAACATCTTTAGTCAATACAGACAGACAATACCGGGAACATCTCTTGTCAATGCAGACAAATGTGCAGGGGAACATATTTTGTCAATATAGACAACGGGAAAGATCTTTTGTCAATACAGGCAGACATACAGGGAACATTTCTTGTCAATGCAGCATAACGGGGAACATCTCTTGTCAATGCAGAGAATCACAAAGGAGAACATCTCTCGTCAATACAGACAGACATAACGGGGAACATCTCTTGTTAATACAGACATAACAGCGAACATCTCTTGTCAATACAGGCAAACATTCCGGGGAATATCTTTTGCCAATACAGGCAGACATAACAGGAAACATCTTTTGTCAGTACAAACAGACATAACAGGGAACATCTCTTGTCAATACAGACAGACATAACGGGAAACATCTCTTGTCAATATAGACATAACAGGGAACATCTCTTGTCAATACGGACATAACGGGGAACATCTCTTGTCAATACAGACATAACGGCGTACATGTCTGGTCGATACAGACATAACAGGGAACATCTGTTGTCAATACAGACTAAACGGGAACATCTGTTGTCAATGCAGACAGACATAACGGCGAATATCTCTTGACTATACAGACAGACATAACGGCGAAGATCTCTTGTCAATTCAGACATAACAGGGAATACCTCTTGTCAATACAGACAGAACGGGGAAATCTGTAGTCAGTACTGACTAAACTGGAAACATCTGTTGTCAATACAAACAGACACAACGGCGAATATCTTTTGTCTATACAAACACAACGGGGAACGCTTTTGGTCAATACAGACATAACAGCGAGCATCTCTTGTCAGTACAGACAGATATAACGGGTATCATCTCTTGTCAGTACAGATAGACATAACGGCGAACATCTCTTGTCAATTCAGACATAACAAGGAACATATTTTGGCAATACAGACAAACATAACAGGAAACGTCTCTTGTCAATTCAGACAGACATAATGGGGAACATCTTTTGTCAATACAGACATAACAGGGAACATCTCTTGTCAATACACACATAAATGTTAAACCAATACAGATAACATAACAAGCATCTCTTGTCATTTCAGACAGACATAACGGGGAACATCTCTTGTCAGTGCAGACAGACATAACGGGCAACATCTTTTGACAATATAGACATAACGAGGAACATCTCTTGTCAATACAGACATAACGGTGAACATCTCTTGTCAATACAGACATAACGGAGAACATATCTTGTCAATGCAAACACAACGGAGAACATCTCTTGTGAATACAGACATAACGGGGACATCTCTTGTCAATACAGACAGATATAACGGGGAACATCTCCTGTCAATATAGACATACACTGAAACATCTCTTGTCAACATAGACATAACAGAGAACATATCTTGCCAATACAGACAGACATAACCGGGACATCTCTTGTCAATACAGACATAACAGTGAACATCACGTGTCAATACATACTGACATAACGGGGAACATCTCTTGTCAATACAGACAGATACAACAGGGAACATCTCTTGTTAATACACACGGACATAACAGAGAACATCTCTTGTCAATACATATTGACATCACGGGGAACATCTCTTGTCAATACAGACAGACATAACGGTGAACATCTCTTGTCAATACAGACATAATGGGGAATATCTCTTGTCAAAACAGACATAATGGGGAATATCTCTTGTCAATACAGATATAACAGGGAACATCATTTGTCAATACAGACATAACGGGGAACATCTCTTGTCAACACAGACAGACATAACGGGGAACATCTCTTGTCAACACAGACAGAACGGGAACATATCTTGTCAATAAATACATAACAGGAACATCTTTTGACAATACAGACATAACGGGGAACATGTCTTGTCAATACAGACAAATATAGTGGGGAACATCTTTTGTCAATACAGACAGACATAACGCGGAGCATTTCTTGTCAATACAGACATAACGGGAACATCTCTTGTCAATACAGACAACGAGGAACATGTCTTGTCAATACAGACAGACACAACGGTGAACATCTCTTGTCAATACAGACATAACGGGGAACGTCTCTTTCCAATACAGAGAGACATAACAGGCAACATCTCTTGTCAATACAGTCCGACATAACGGCGAACATCTCTTGTCAATACAGACAGACATAACGATGAACATATCTTGTCAACACAGACATACCAGTGGACATCTATTGTCAATACAGACAGAACGGGAACATATCTTGTCAATAAAAACATAACAGGAACATCTTTTGTCAATACGGACAGATATCACGGGGAACATTATTTGTCAATACAGAAATAACGCGGAGCATTTCTTGTCAATACAGACATAACAGATAACATCTCTTGTCAATACAGACATAACGGGAACAAGTCTTGTCAATACAGACATAACGGGAACATCTCTTCTCATAAGACACAGACATAACGGGGAACATCTCTTGTCAATACAGACAACCAGGAACATGTCTTGTCAATACAGAAAGACATAACGGTGAACATCTCTTGTCAATACAGACATAACGGGGAACGTCTCTTGCCAATACAGACATAACGGGGAACATCTCTTGTCAATACAGACATAACGGGGACATCTCTTGTCAATACAGACATAACAGGGAACATCTCTTGTCAATACAGACATAACAGGGAACATCTCTTGTCAATACAGACATAACGGGGAACATCTCTTGTCAATACAGACATAACAGGGAACATCTCTTGTCAATACAGACGTAACAGGAAACATCTCTTGTCAATACAGACAGAATGGGGAACATCTCTTGTCAATACAGACACACATAATGGCGAACACCTTTTGTCAATACAGACATAACGGGGAACATCTCTTGTCAATAGAAACATAATGGGGAACATCTCTTGTCAATACAGACATAACAGCGAACATTTCTGGTCAATACAGACATAACAAGGAACATCTCTTGTGAATACAGATATAACGGGGAACATCTTTTGTCAATACAGACTAAACGGGGAACATCTGTTCTCGAATACAGACAGACATACTGGCGAATATCTTTTCTCAATACAAACACAAAGGGGTACACTTCTGGTCAATAAAGACATAACGGCGAACATCTCTTGTCAATACAGACAGAGATAACGGGGAACATCAAGCAGGAGAGGAGGAGGGCTGAGAGGCGATGGCGCGCCACGGGTCTGACTGTGTACCGGGAAATATATCAAACCGCTAGAAATCATGTTACTGATATTGTTCATCAAGCAAAAACTTTGTTCTATTCTTCAAAGATATTGGCTTGTAATACGGCCAAGCAGTTGTTCAATGTCACAAATAGTCTGTTAGGTAAAGTCAGCTGCTCCACCCTCCCCACCATCTTCCAAGCTCAAGAGCTCCCTCAGAAATTCTTAGAGTTTTTCAATGGCAAAATTGATACTATCCGTGAAAACCTAGATTCTACTGCACCTGTACACTCCCTGAATGACAAAGTTTACTGTGGACCTCCTTTGACTTCTTTCAGCCCTGTTAGCCAAGACTATGTCAAAAAACTTTGTTTGCGATGCAGCCCTAAATCATGTGAACTTGATGCCATTCCTACTCACTTGCTCTTCCAGTGTATCGATGACGTTCTACCCCATATTACTCATGTTATCAATACCTCTCTGTCCTCTGGTCACGTTCCTGAAATCTTCAAGTCTGCAGTGGTACGTCCATTGATCAAGAAACCTTCACTAGACAAAAACGTTCTAAAGAATTATCGGCCTGTGTCAAATTTGTCATTTCTATCAAAATTATTGGAAAAGATTGTTCTGGAACAAATTCTAGAACACCTCGAAAAGAATCACCTCTTGAATCCTCATCAGTCTGCTTATCGACAAGGCCATAGCTGTGAGACAGCACTCCTCCGTGTAGTCAATGACCTCCTCTGTGGGCTTGATGATGGGAACGTTTCCTTGTTAGCGTTGTTGGATCTTTCCGCAGCATTTGACACGATCGATCATAATATTTTGTTCTCACGGCTTCAAACTTCCTTTGGTTTCAAAGACACAGCCCTCGACTGGATTATCTCTTACTTGACTGAACGTACTCAGACAGTGTGTGTACAAGACAGATACTCAGACAGTTCTCCTCTTAGGTACGGTGTGCCTCAGGGTTCTGTACTGGGGCCAGTCCTTTTTGTGCTGTATGCCGGTCCTGTGTCTGACGTCATTGGTGGTCATGCCATGTTGCACGAGAGCTTTGCTGATGATACACAGCTTCATCAGTCGGCTCCCATTGCTAAAATTGACTCACTGATTTCTCAGGCGCAGGGCTGCATTGCAGACCTAAAGGACTGGATGACTACCAACAAACTACAACTAAATGACGACAAGACGGAACTCATGTTCGTGACAAAACAACCTAACCATCCTTCTCTACCTTCAACTGTCACTATCAATGACTGTACTGTTTCTGTGTCCACCTCTGTCCGCAGTCTAGGGGTCATTCTTGACCAATCCCTCTCCTTTGAGAAACAAGTTTCAAATATTTGCAAGATTGCTTCTTTAGAACTAAGAAGAATTAGTTCCGTACGTCACCTTCTCTCTACAGATGCTACAAAAACTCTCATTTGTGCCTTTGTTTTATCTAGAATAGATTACTGCAACTCACTTTTGGCCGGCCTTCCGAAATACCTGATAGAAAGATTACAGCGAATCCAAAATCATGCAGCCCGGGTAGTCTGTAGAGCAGGTAAATATGATCACATTTCGCCACTACTTCACTCTCTTCACTGGTTATCTGTCTCAAACCGTATCTCGTACAAAATCTCATCTCTCACTTTCTCTTCTCTCTTTGAAAATGGACCTTCTTATCTCTCGGATCTCCTTCAAATCTATACTCCCTCTCGACAACTACGCTCGTCTGCAGATGACCGTCTTCTACGAATGACTCGCTTCAGAACTACTACTGGTGAAAGGTCTTTCTCTTTTCAAGCTCCATCGATGTGGAACAGACTGCCAGACTCTCTCAGACATTCAGATTATTTCTCTTCTTTGAAGTCTAAACTTAAAACCCATCTATTTTCTCACAACTAGTCAATGCTGCGTAGGGGTACCACCTATGTCATAGCCGTCTAAGCCTTGTTTTGACATACTGTTTCAGGGTGTGTTTTCTATTGCATGTGTTTGTTGTATAATTGAACGTTGTGTGATTTGGTTTTGTAGCAATGCTTGAGATGAGTGAGTGTTGTGCTCGTAGGATTTGTTGGTTTCTGTAGTGGTGGTATTCGTAGTTGTTTGTGAGGTGTGTGGTTGTGTGTGTAGGAGAGGTGAATGCAGTATATTTTTGTAAAGCACTTAGAGAAATTATTTTGATTAAGCGCTATATAAGAAGCCATTATTATTATTATTAACATCTCTTGTCAATACAGACAGACATAACGGGGAACATCTCCTGTTAGTACAGACAAACATAACGGGGAACATCTCTTGTCAATACAGACAGAATGGGGAACATCTCTTGTTAATACAGACAGACATAACGGCGAACATCTTCTGTCAGTACAGACATAACGGGGAACATCTCTTGTCAATGCAGACAGACATAACGGCGAACATCTTTTGTCAATACAGACATAACGGCGAACATCTTTTGTCAATATAGTCATAACGGGGAACATCTCTTGTCAAAACAGATACAACAGGAAAATCTCTTGTCAATACAGACATAAGGGGGAACATCTCTCGTCAATAGAGACATAACGGGGAACATCTTTTGTCAATACAGACATAACGGGGAACATCTCTTGTCAATACAGACAAAACGGGGAACATCTTTTGTCAATATAGACATAACGGCGAACGTCTCTTGTCAATACAGACATAACGGTAAACATCTTTTGTCAATACAGACATAACGGGGAACATCTCTTTTCAATATAGACATAACGGCGAACATCTCTTGTCAATACAGACATCACTGCGAACATCTCTTGTCAATAATACAGGACATTAACGGTAAACATCTTTGTCAATACAGACATAATGGGGAACATCCCTTGTCAATTCATACAGACATAAGGGGACCATCCTTGTCAATACATACAGACATAACGGGAACATCTTTGTCAATACAGACAGACATAACGGGGAACATCTCTTGTCAATACAGACATAACGGGAAACATCTCTTGTCAATACAGACATAACGCGAACATCGCTTGTCAATACAGACATAACGCGGAACATCTTTTTCAATATAGACATAATGGGGAACATCTCTTGTCAATACAGACACATAACGGGGAACATCTCTTGTCAATACAGACAGACATAACGGGAACATCTCTTGTCAATACAGACATAACGCGGAAACTCTCTTTCAATTACAGGTAGACATAACGGGAAACATCTCTTGTCAATGCAGATATAATGAGAACATCTATTGTCAGTACAGACAGACAAAGCAGGGAACATCTCTTGTCAATACAACAGACATAACAGCGAACATCATTTGTCAATACAGACATAACAGGGGACATCTCTTGTCAGTGCAGACAGACATAACGGGGAACATCTTTTGTCAATACAGACATAATGGGGAATACCTCTTGTCAGTACAGACATGACGGGAATATTCTCTTGTCAGTACAGACATAACAAAAACATCTCTTGTCAGTACAGTCAGACATGACGGGGAACATCTCTTGTCAATACAGACAGACATAACGGGAAACATGTCTTGTCAATACAGACATTACGGGGAACATCTCTTGTCAATAGAGGCATAACGGGGAACATCTCTTGTCGGTACAGACATAAGGGGGAACATCTTTTTTTCAATGTAGACATAAAGGACAACATCTTTAGTCAGTGCAGAGACAAAGGGGAGTATTTCTAGTCAATACAGATACATGTAAAGCGGAACAGCTCTCGTCATTATAGACACAAACGGGAACATCTCTAGTCAATATAAGGGCAAACATCTCTAGTCAGTACATACAATATCAAGGTAACATCTGTAGTCAATACAGATAGATATGACAACGAACAGCTCTGGTAATTACGGACATTAAAGGGAACATCTCTTGTGAACACAGGTATACATACAAAGGGGAAGATCTCTAATCACTACAGATACATATGAAGGGGAACATCTCTAATCACTACAGATACATATAAATGGGAACATCTCTAGTCAATGCAGATAGATATAAATGGGAACATCTCTAATCACTACAGATACATATAAAGGGGAACATCTCTAATCACTACAGACACATATAAAGGGGAACATCTCTAGTCAATGCAGACAGATATAAAGGGGAACATCTCTAATCACTACAGATACATATGAAGGGGAACATCTCTAATCACTACAGATACATATAAAGGGGAACATCTCTAATCACTACAGATAGATATAAAGGGGAACATCTCTAATCACTACAGATACATATAAAGGGGAACATCTCTAATCACTACAGATACATATAAAGGGGAACATCTCTAATCACTACAGATACATATAAAGGGGAACATCTCTAATCACTACAGATACATATAAAGGGGAACATCTCTAGTCAATGCAGATAGATATAAAGGGGGAGATCTCTAATCACTACAGATACATATAAAGGGGAACATCTCTAATCACTACAGATACATATAAATGGGAACATCTCTAATCACTACAGATACATATAAATGGGAATATCTCTAATCACTACAGATACATATAAAGGGGAACATCTCTAATCACTACAGATAGATATAAAGGGGAACATCTCTAGTCAATGCAGATAGATATAAAGGGGGAGATCTCTAATCACTACAGATACATATAAAGGGGAACATCTCTAATCACTACAGATAGATATAAAGGGGAACATCTCTAATCATTACAGATACATATAAAGGGGAACATATCTAATCAACAGGACACAAACTGAAACATCTCTAGTCAATACAGACATAAATGGGAACATATCTAGTCAATACAAACAAACAAAGGTGAACATCCCTTGTGAACACAAACGGACATAAATGGGAATATCTGTAGTCAATACAGATACAGAGGGAAACGTCTCTAATCAATACAGACAGATATAAAGAAAAATAAAGAGACTTTAGGACGTTTAACTTGAAAATGTTCTACTTATCTAAGTTAGGCATTTACTGAAAAGTAGAACAAAGTTATTCGCATGTGGAGAAATCAGTATGGCTAATATCTGTCTGAGCAATCCCTATTGAAAAAATGTCTGAAGAGCACTCAAATGTGTCGTAAGAGCAAAATTAGAGAAAAATATTTTAATATCAATAATTGCAGAAGGAAAAGTTTTAGAAGAACGCGAAATAAACAATAATGGGTTCAGTGTTGGCCGCTGCACTCTTTGACACTACCACCTCCCTCCAGGCCGCTCTGTCTTGACTTTTGCGGACAATTTCTTAAATATTTAGGCCAGGGATGTAGGTTATGTTCTCGATGTATAAGATTGGAGGACTGCCTTTCTTTCTTTTTGCTTCTGTTTTTCCTTGAAAAATGGTTGCCATGAGGTCCGTGTTCTTGTTGCGTGACACCGGGCCAGTCTATTTTAGTCTTCTCTTGCTAATGTCTGCTAGTAGTTTTCTGGTGGTATCAAGTTCTTCCAGGACCTTTCATTAGTTCTTGTGTCTGTCCATTTGACACGTAGTAGTTTCCGATAAAACCACATCTCTGCTGCCTCGGTTCTTCTGCAATCAGCTTTTCTGAGAGTCCAGGCGTCGCAGCCACTGATCATGACTGGCCAGATCAGACATTTTAAGAGTCTAACTTTCAGGCCATTTGAATGCCTCTGTCTTTCCAGATGTTGTTGAGTTGGACTATTTTTTGCTTTGCCATTCCAGTTCTTATTTTGATGTCTTTGGAGCAGGTTCCACCATCAATTTTTACAGAGCCAGGACATTTGAAATCCTTAACATTTTTCTAAAAGAAGTGCTAATTAAGATGTCATGATTGTTTTCAGTGTCCTTGCCTTTGGTATGTAGCACTTTTATTTTCTTGGCATTGAAGTTTAGGAACCAGAAAAAAACACGAAAAAGCACTAAGAACGCGTATTTAATACAACCAGACAAGACATTTGAAATCCTTAACATTTTCTAAAAGAACTTTGTTAATTAAGATGTCATGATTGTTTTCAGTGTCTTTGCCTTTGATATTGTCTGGTTGTATTAAATACGCGTTCTTAGTCTTTTTCCGTGGATTTTTTTTCTGGTTCCTGTTTGCTTGAACGTGGGCAGTCACGCTTGTTTGGAATTCAAGTTTAGGCCAACCTTTGTGCCCACTTCATCCATCCTGTATACAATTCTTTTCATGGCAGTAATGTTGTCTACTAATAGCACAGTATCATCAGCGTAGCGCAAGTTTGTAGTTATTTTCCTCCCATTTTTATGCCCATGCCTTCTATATCAGCATCTCTCATCAGCTGTTCCGTGTATATGGTAAAGAGGTACGGTGAGAGGATACAACCTTGTCTAACTCCCTTGTGGATATTGAAAAATTCATATTTCTGCTGTTCCATCTAACATGGAATGTTAAAAATTATTATATGGAGAGAAAGACTCCTTAGAAGGAGCAATAACATTGGAAGAAGCAAGATTTGCATAAAACAACATGAAAATGGAAAAAGACCTGGAACAGATGGATTTTGAGCAGAATTTTATAGATTCTTCTGGAAAAAGCTTGATCCATTTGTTGTGCCGAGCTTTAAATGAATCGTTTAGAGAACGTTCAGCAACTCAACAAGGGCTTATGACCTGTATATCAAAACCAAATAAACAACATATAAGACTGGATGTGCAGGTATTGCTAACAGAATAAAGACAATACTTCCAAACTTAATTTGTAAAGATCAGACAGGCTTTGTTGCAAACAAGTGTCTTGGAGACAACATAAGGTTCATCTATGACTTGCTCAGTTATTTGGATGTAAAACATCTACCAGGACTTTTACTTTGCCTAAACTTTGAGAAGGCTTTTGATTCGTTAGACTGGCAACTTTCTGTTTAAAATTTTAAAAGCATATGGGTGTGGAGAAATTTTGTGTAAAAGGATTGAAACGTTCTACAACAATATTAACTAGTATCGTTTACGGTCAAATATTTGAACTGATTTCATATGGAAAAGAGCTGTAGACAGGGTGACCCATTTTTCCTCATTTTGAATTAAGTGTCGAAATACTAGCGATTGTGATTAGAGAAGATAAAGGCATTGAGATTAACAGCAAGGAACACAAAATATCTCAATTTGCAAATGATACTCAGCTCATGAATACCAGAGATAGGATGTCATTCGAAAAATATATTTATCTCGTTCAGACATTTAGAAATTTTTCAGTGTTCTTCTTAGATGCTGAGAAAACAAGCAGTCTGGTTAGAAAAAAACAAAAACAAAAACAAAACAACAAAAAACAAACAAACAAACAAAAAACATTCGTTAACAAAATATATGCATCATCTAAATATAAACTGGGACCCTCAAAGATTCAAAATATTAGGAATGTGGTATCACAGATGTAAAGGGACGTGAAGAAATAAACTATACTGAAAAATAATAAGAACTTCATTTAAAATTTGGATAAAGCGAAATATAACTCCTCTGGGAAGAATCGCTGTTCTCAAATCACCGATACTATCTAAAACAATCCGTCTCTGGATTCTGCTGCCAGATACCCCTTTTGACTTTCTAATTAATCTTCACAAAATGTTTCTCGTTTGTTTGGAATGGTAAACGCGACTGTATGTACAGAAAATCCACGCGAAAGGCATAACAAATGAAGGTTTGAACACGCCAGATTTACAAAGGTACACTGAAGCTTTAAAACTTTCCTGGTTCAGAAAGTCTAAAAACACAAAACAAAATGAAAAAAAAACATTTCTAGTGAGCTATGCCCCATTTGAACAAACTTCGAAAAAATATGGCCCCAGCTATGGTCTGCATCAAGTCAATGTTAAGTTATTCTGGAAACACATCTTTAAGACACATTATCAAGTTTGCAGTTGCATAGAACCAACAACGACATATGATATACTTTTAGAACCGATATGATATAATGAGAAAATCACTATTGGGAATGATATTATACATTACAGCAGATGGATTCTAAACCGAGCCTACTGTATTGCACACTTTTTGGGTAACAATGGATAATTTTTAACGCATTGCATCGTGTATTCAACAGAAAGTACGAAATGAATTTTTATTTCTTAACGATGTATGCAGTCTATTAAGGCATATATGCACAGAAAACTAAGCTGAACATCATGATCATGATCATCATCATGTGCCCTTTGGCATGGCGTTGGCGATCATGCCCCTCCATACGAATCTATCCCTTGTCGCTGCAAGTACATCTCCCACTAGCTATGCCCTCGGCCACATTGCAGTCTGTTCAACATTTTCTCCCTGAGTCTCTACCTGGTGCTTTCAATTTCTATGATATTCACAAGATTTTGTAGGTCTACTTCATTTTCTGCAATTAGAACGGTGTCATCCACATAGCAAAGATTGCTTATCATTTTCCTCCAACCTTTATCACAGGGCATTCTTCTGGGTTTCTCATGATGGTTTCGCTGTAAAGTCAAAACAAATCTGGTGACGGAACACATTCCTGCCTAACCCTTCTTTTGATATTTTGGAAGGCATTCATTTCGTTTTTTATTCTCATTGCTGCTGTCTGTTCCCAGTACGTATTTCTGATTATTTTCAGATCTTTTCCATCAGCATTGAGCCTTTCTAGATCAATTCTTCGTGTCATACCGAATCAAAAGCCTTGGTATAATCAACAAAGCATAAATATAAATCTGTGTTCAACTCGATTGACCCTTTCTATGAGTTTTTAGGATGTATATGGCATTAAGAGTCCCTTTCCCTTCGACAAATCCACACTGTTCTCCTGCTAGTTCTGTTTTGATTCTGTTCCTTGTTCTCATCATGATTGTTCTTATAGAATTTTTGTTACGTGACTCACCGAGCTGATTGTATGATGGAGTTCGCATTCTATAGCCCCTGCTTTCTTTGTAAGCGTAATGAAAATTGATTTTTACAGATCTTTAGGGATTTATCCGGTGTCATAAATTTAATTTAAGAGGACTGATCTAGAGGCCTCAATTATTTCTGTAGTACTATTGTCTGGTCCTGGCACTTTTCTCTGTTTCATCTTTTTCAACGCTGCTCTAACTTCATCTGACATTCGTAGTGGTTCTTCAACGTTCTTCTTATGAAGGTCTATTTAACGTTTCGTCTTTTTCGACAATAATTGTACCATCTTTAGATTTTAAGCAATTAGTTGAGGTGCACGTTCTGTGTCAGTCTTCTATTTCTTTGCTCTTTGTTTCCAGCCCAAGCTTCCTTAACTTCATCGCACCAATTCCTAATTTCTGTGGGTTTTTTGGGTTTTTTTTGTAGTCTTTCTCCTTTCTTTTGCCTTCCTCCATTCTTCAATCAAACCTAAAATTTCTTTTGTCATCCAATTATTCTTTGCTTTCTTTCAGCTCTAGGGATTTCTTCACAAGCTTCATTCATCGAGTTTGTCAACTTTGTCCATTGTTCCTCACTGTCACCAACGTCTGCAAGAGCACTAAATGTGTTTTGAACATGAATGTTGAATATTTCACGGGTTGCTTCAACAGTCTTTAAGAGACCAAGATTTAGTTTGATGTTAATTTTGGTCTGTTTCTTTTCTTTAGTTTCAGCCAAAATCTTCCCATTACAGGATTGTAGTCACTGTTGCAGCCTGGTAATGTTTTGCTATCAGACAATTTCTAAATCTTTTATTTGAGAGCGTGTAATCAATTTTATTTCTTGTACAGTCTCCTGGATTCATCTGTATCCGTTTTCTTCTGCTAGGTTGCTTAAATCGAGTGTTTCCTGTTATGAATTCATTTATTTGTGCCCACTCAACAAGTTTCTCTCCCCTTGCATTTTGTGTGCCGAGGCCATGAGGTCCAACTATGTCATCCATTCTCTCCTGTCCCACTTAAACATTAAAATCTCCCATTATTCTTGCAGGTGTCCTGTGATTTACGCTCAGCCTTGGCTGTCTCTATTTCTTCATAGACGTTGTCGATTTCTTCCTCACTATTTGCGGATGTTGGTGCATATACTTGGATGATGTTGATATCGAATGGCTTGCCATCCGATATGAGTAATAGAACTCGGTCTGATATAGTCCAATATCATTTGATAGACGTTGACTTGTCACTGTCCATTATGATGGCTACTCCTCTTTCATGTGTGTCTCCATCAGAATATGATTTTATACTTGCCTGATTATTATCATGCCTGTCCCCTTCCATCTCAATTCCGCTAATCCTAATGTTACATTTAAAAAAAAAAAGAGAAACTCAATGTGAAAGTGCCAATGCGATAAGAGAAGTGTGACGTCAAAGTGCGACTGTCCGCTGTTCGTTCTTGAAGATTGTTTTGTGATTCACTGGATAATGAATCGAGAATATTTGTTTTGGTTTATGCTAACACTGAAAATATATGTTTAAGTTCGATTTCGTTGTATGGAAATATGTAGAATCCTTTGGAACAATCTAGAAATGACAAGAAAAACGTAGATCTTTCTGGAATGTTCTGGAAATTGTAAACAAATTTAATCTGTACAATGATTGGCTAGAAGTTTAATCTGTATGATGATTGGCTAGAACTACAGAATATTCCAGAAAGGGAAGGTTCGAGAATGTGGCTATGATTGGCTGAAAATCTAGGGAAAAGCCGAGAATATTGTGGAACCTTCCATGATGTTATAAATAAAGCGTGACTGAGAGAGAGAAAAAACGATCGAAAGAGTTGAAGTGTAAGCCTGCTGTCAGAGATAGAGAAGTTGCTATAGATTCGTGGAGTTGCTGTGTGTAGATTCGAGGACTGAAGAAGAAGAATTCTGCAGACTAGGAGTGGTGCATTGGATGTGTAAAGTTTTTACCCAGTTCCTGTTGTGTTTCATTCCTTCTTCAAATAAAGGATCATTTTCGTTTAATCTGGACTGGTGTATCTTGTCTCTGAGAAGAACGATCGATTGCTATATCTTCACGAACCTGCATAAACTGCCAGTCACCTACCTACATCTTTACATTGTGACAATTGGGGCCGAGCCGGGATCTACGCATCGTTTGATCTATCCAGAGACTCCATACTACGGCATGTGTCAACGATTTTGATCGCGCAGTTTAGATCTGCATTGTGTTGACGTCTATGGTGACGTCACTTGACTAGGCACAGATAAGCGGAACTTCAGAAAGCGAATTTAAGCAGTGTTTTGATTCAGTCCAGGGAAGATTAGTTGGAGAAAACTAGATCTATCGCCTGGGATTGAAAGAAGAGGCCACTGAGACAGCTACTTGGGACAGTAGATCTAGTGGTAGTTTGAAGTGATTTTTGGAGTCTACAGTTCCATAGACTGATCGCTGTTGTTAATCTGAGCTGTGTTACCATGGAATTCATCGAACTAGGCAGAGAACTGGGTCTAACGGGTGAAGCCCTCCAAAGTTTCGTTCTACAGCAAGAGGAAAAAAGAAGACAGCAAGAAATAGAAGAAAAAAGAAGACAGCAAGAAATAGAAGAAAAAAAAGAAGACAGCAAGAAATAGAAGAAAAAAAAGAAGACAGCAAGAAATAGAAGAAAAAAGAAGACAGCAAGAAATAGAAGAAAAAAGAAGACAGCAAGAAATAGAAGAAAAAAGAAGACAGCAAGAAATAGAAGAAAAAAGAAGACAGCAAGAAATAGAAGAAAAAAAAGAAGACAGCAAGAAATAGAAGAAAAAAAAGAAGACAGCAAGAAATAGAAGAAAAAAGAAGACAGCAAGAAATAGAAGAAAAAAGAAGACAGCAAGAAATAGAAGAAAAAAAAGAAGACAGCAAGAAATAGAAGAAAAAAGAACTTAAGAAGAGAGCAAGAAATTGAAATAGAAGAGAAAAGAAGACAGCAAGAAATAGAAGAAAAAAGAAGACAGCAAGAAATAGAAGAGAAAAGAAGACAGCAAGAAATAGAAGAAAAAAGAAGACAGCAAGAAATAGAAGAAAAAAGAAGACAGCAAGAAATAGAAGAAAAAAGAAGACAGCAAGAAATAGAAGAAAAAATAGGACAGCAAGAAATAGAAGAAAAAAGAAGACAGCAAGAAATAGAAGAAAAAAAAGAAGACAGCAAGAAATAGAAGAAAAAAAAGAAGACAGCAAGAAATACAAGAAAAAAAAGAAGACAGCAAGAAATAGAAGAGAAAAGAACTTAAGCAAGAAATTGAAATAGAAGAGAAAAGAAGACAGCAAGAAATAGAACAAGAAGAGCGAGCTGCTGAAAGAGAATTAAGAAGACTTCAATTGGAAAGCGAAGAGAAAGAAAAACAGAGGGAATTTGAACTGAGAATGGCAGAAATGAAGTCTGAAAATGGTGAACAAATTTCCCATACAGAAGTCAGCAGTGCCAAGAGATCACGACTTCCTGCGTTTGTGGATGGGAAAGACAACCTTGACTACCATGAACGTTTTGAACGCTTCGCTGAAGCTATGAAGTGGTCTCGACAGCAGTGGGCAATTGATCTGAGTGCTCTACTGACTGGTCATGCCCTTGAAGTGTACTCCAGATTAGCTAAGGATGACGCCAACGACTATGAAAAGCTCAAATCGGCGCTTCTACGCAGCTACGATTTTTCAGAGCAAGGTTTCCAGAGACGTTTCCGTTCCAGTCGGCCTGAAAAGAATGAAAACCCTGCTCAGTTTCTAACCCGTATCCAGAGTTATCTGGAAAGATGGCTGGAGTTAACCGGAAGGGAGAAGGATTATAATGGACTGTCCTATTTGGTCCTGAAAGAGCAGTTCCTGGAATCATGTCCCAAGGACCTGGCAGCCTACCTTCTACAGGAGAAAAACCAGAACCTAGAATCCCTGACAGAAGCAGCACAGAGGTTCCTGGAGTCTCAAAATCGGAACTTTGACATTAAGACGAAGCCAGCCACAGCATCTATGGACAGACCAAAGACAGTCCAAGACCCAAGATCATCGAATCAGAACTTGAAATGCTTCAGTTGTGGACGCATGGGACACAAAGCCATTGAATGCAGAGCACGAGTGAGGACAGAAAGAAGTGGTCTTCAACACTCTGGCCGTGAAGAACAGAAAACCCTGGGTCGAGCTGGAAACAGGAAAAGCATGACTTCTGCCAATGTTGCCATCAGAGAAAGGAGCCTGGACAGAGAACCCTTCCAGAGAATACCCAGGGTTACATCAGATCAGGTGCACAGAAAATCTAAAGAGCATGAAGAGGTGGTTCGGTGCGCATTCATAAACCGTACCCATAGCAACCTCAATACCATGCCAGTGGTGAAAGGGCGCTATGAAGACACTGAAGTGGATGTGCTTAGAGACACTGGATGCAGTGGTGTTATCATTAAGAGAAAGCTCGTACCAGAAGAACAATTTACTGGCAAGAAAGGGTACCTGCGGTGCGTGCACAGACATGTTGAATCAGTTCCAACTGTTGACATTGAGATCTCCACACCATTTTTCATCGGCAAGGCAAATGCCTTGTGTTTGCCTGACCCACCTCATGATATTGTCATAGGGAATATCGAAGGAGCCCGAGCAGCGGAAGATCCAGACCTTGCATGGCAGCACAACTGTGCTGCAGTAACACGTGCACAAGCCAGGGCAGAAAAGGTAAAGGTGACCACCCCACTGAAAACCAACAACTCTAGTGAAATTCCTGAAATAAATAGAGAAAAGCTGGCCCAGTTACAAGAAACGGACCCCTCTCTTCACAAGTACAGAAACAAAACGGACACCATAACCAGGGGTAACGCTGAGGTTTCTTTCAAGAAGAAGAATAAGATCATGTACAGACTGTATAGAAGATCGTCTGTTGATGGAGACCAGACCATACGACAAGTCCTTGTACCAGCCAGCCTACGGAAAATTGTGATGGAGCTAGCCCATGACTCTATCCTCGGGGGTCATATGGGGGTCAAGAAAACAACTGACAAGGTCATGGCATCTTTTTACTGGCCAGGTATACAAGGTGATGTGGCTTGCTTTTGCAGGTCCTGTGATGTCTGCCAGAAGACAGCTCCCAAAGGAAGTGTCCCAAAAGTATCCATGCAGAAAATGCCCTTAGTCGGCAGACCTTTTGAGAGAGTAGCCATCGACCTCATCGGTGAAATCAAGCCAGCAAGTGAAGCAGGACATCGCTATATCCTTACTTTGGTGGACTATGCGACCAGATACCCTGAGGCTGTTCCGCTGAAACGCATCGATACTGAGACTGTGGCTGAAGCACTAGTGGACATGTTCAGCAGACTGGGGGTCCCTGATATAATTCTGAGTGACCTGGGGACGCACTTTGTGTCTGATTGCATGAAAGAATCACACGTCTCCTCAGCGTTCGCCAGGTGACCACAACACCCTACCATCCCATGTGCAATCGCCTCTTAGAGAAATACAATGGAACACTGAAGTCCATGCTGAGGAAATTGTGTGCTGACCAGCCCCGACAGTGTCATCGCTACATCAATGCCCTGTTGTTCGCATACCGGGAGGTTCTACAGGAATCCACTGGGTTTTCCCCCTTTGAACTACTGTATGGCCGGACTGTGCGAGGCCCAATGCACATCTTAAAAGAGCTGTGGACGAAGGAAGTGGAATCTCAAGAAGTCAAGAACAGCTACCAGTATGTGTTTGAGTTACGTGAACGACTCGAAGATACCCTGCAATTGGCCAGGAGTGAACTGGAAAAGTCTCAGGGCAAAAGCAAGCACTACTATGACCGAAAAACCAGGGCAGAAAGTTTGAACCTGGAGACAAAATCCTTATTCTCCTGCCAACTGACCACAACAAATTGTTGATGCAGTGGAAAGGACCATATCCAGTGAAAGCTGTCAAGGGGCTAAATGACTATGTTGTAAAAGTCAAAGGAAAAGAAAAGAGAAGCATGCAGCGAATGCACAAGTTGCTGAAATCCAGGGGTGGGCGCCATTTGTCACTTGCAGTGTTGTTAGTGACTCTATTGATGAAGAAACAGTAAATGATGAGGAACTGTTGGAGTTAAGTGACGTCAGTCCCCAACAGTAGAGGATGTGGCTCTTGGACCCCAGCTCAACAACCAGCAGCAGGCTGAAGTACATTAGCTGTTAAAAGAAAACTCAAACATATTCACTGAATTTCCTGGAGAGACTGACCTGATCCAGCATGAAGTGAAGCTGACATCATCCACACCCATCAGGTCAAAGCCCTATCCCATGTCATACGCCAACAGAGAGTCACTGAAGGCAGACATTAAAGAAATGCTGAAGCTTGGCGTGATACGCGAGTCCAGAGGGTCACCATACACATCTCCAGTCGTCATTGTCAAGAAGAAGGATGGTACCAACAGAGTATGCATTGACTTTAGGTGGCTGAATAAATTTACAGAGCTTGATCCTGAACCAATGCCAACTGCTGCTGACCTGTTCCAGAGACTGAGCGGAGATAAGTTTTTCTCCAAGACTGACCTTAGCAAAGGATACTGGCAAATCCCCATACCAGAAGAAGATGTTTCCAAGACTGCTTTTGTAACTCCAGATAGGACTTAGAGTTCCTCCATATGCCGTTTGGCATGAAAAACTCTGGGGCAACGCTGAAACGAGGCATGAGGAAACTACTGGGTGACGTGAAATGTGTAATATTCTACTGGGATGACATTTTAGTCCATTCTAAAACGTGGACTGAACATTTAGAAATCCTCTGAGAGCTTTTCAAGCGATTGACAGCTGCCAACTTGACTGCTAGACCCAGAAAGTGTATTATTAGTGCAAACAATGTTGACTTCATTAGACATCGCCTCCAGGAAGGAGTGAAAGGGGTCCTTGAGGACAACGTCAAGAAAATTGTGCAAGCACCTCGCCCCCAGACCAAGAAGCAGCTGAGATCCTTTCTCGGTTTGGTTGGGTTCTACAGGGAGTACATGCCCCACTTTGCAACTGTGACAGCACCACTGTCGGACCTGCTTCGCAAGAGACAACCCAACCAACTGGATTGGAGAAAAGCACAAGACCGGGCCTTCAGCACCGTCAAGGAGTTCCTATCAAGAGAGCCAGTGCTACGCTTACCTGATCCCTCAAAGACTTTTGTGCTCAGTGCTGATGCTTCTGACAATGGTATTGGTGCCGTGCTAATGCAAGAACATGAAGGGAAGCTGTTTCCTGTTTCGTACGCCAGTAAGAAGTTGTCCAGAGCAGAGTGGAAGTACGCCACTATGGAAAATGAGTGCCTTGCCATCGTGTGGGCTGTGTGTAAGTTTGAACTGTTCCTCCAAGGGGTTCGTTTTGTGTTGCGCACTGACCATAAACCTTTGTCGTTTTTGGACTCTGCCAAATTTGTCAATAACAAAGTTATGCGATGGGCAATGTACCTTCAGAACTTTGATATGAAGGTGGAATATGTGAAAGGTACTGACAACCATGCTGCAGACTTTCTCAGCAGAATGTGATGCAGATGGATTGGGATAAATGTTTGGACAGAACATAATTGTATGTTGGTTCTCCTGTATTAGATTGTTTCCTTTTTTTTTAATGTAAAGAATTTTGAGAAATTTAGTGAAGTTTCTTTAAGAGGGCGGTTATGTTACATTTCCAAAAAAAAAGAGAAACTCAATGTGAAAGTGCCAGTGCGATAAGAGAAGTGTGACGTCAAAATGTGTCTGTCGATTTAACTACTGTCCACTGTTCGTTCTTGAAGATTGTTTTGTGATTCACTGGATAATGAATCGAGAATATTTGTTTTGGTTTATGCTAACACTGAAAATATATGTTTAAGTTCGATTTCGTTGTATGGAAATATGTAGAATCCTTTGGAACAATCTAGAAATGACAAGAAAAACGTAGAATACCTTAGATCTTTCTGGAATGTTCTGAAAATTGTAAACAAATTTAATCTGTACAATGATTGGCTAGAAGTTTAATCTGTACGATGATTGGCTAGAACTACAGAATATTCCAGAAAGGGAAGGTTCGAGAATGTGGCTATGATTGGCTGAAAATCTAGGGAAAAGCCGAGAATATTGTGGAACCTTCCACGATGTTATAAATAAAGCGTGAGTGAGAGAGAGAGAAAACGATCGAAAGAGTTGAAGTGTAAGCATGCTGTCAGAGATAGAGAAGTTGCTATAGATTCGTGGAGTTGCTGTGTGTAGATTCGAGGACTGAAGAAGAAGAATTCTGCAGACTAGGAGTGGTGCATTGGATGTGTAAAGTTTTTACCCAGTTCCTGTTGTGTTTCATTCCTTCTTCAAATAAAGGATCATTTTCGTTTAATCTGGACTGGTGTATCTTGTCTCTGAGAAGAACGATCGACTGCTAGATCTTCACGAACCTGCATAAACTGCCAGACACTGCCACTGTGCCAGTCACCTACCTACATTCTTTACATTGTGACACCTAAAATATTGATGTTCAGCGTTTTCATCTCCATCTTGACATTTAAGTTTTTTTCTTTTTGCAGCAATGTTCTTACATTCCAGGTAGCAATTTTGATGTTTTTAGTCTATTTTTTTTAAACTGAATATATCAAATGAAAATGCACATGATATTCCTCAGGCACTGAAAGCAATTTACTCTGTACCTAAAGGAGCACGGTTATACTACGAAATGCTAACCAAAGATCATGCACTTCCAAAATCCTGTTATAAGCGGCCAGAGAACTTGGGAGCAGATGTCCCGTGGAAAAAAGTATTTGTGAACATTTATTAAATACATGAAAGTAAATTTAAGTGGCTAAAGGGCGTACTGTATATAGAATCGTTGGATCGTATTGAAAGAAATGGGACTTTCGAATAACTTTTACAGTGATTTTTGTTTGGAAACGAAAGATAGTATTGATAATATATTTTGGAAATATTTTATTCGAAACGATTCAAGGTAAGGCTCGAAAAACTCTTAAAATCAGAATGCATTACTTGTACAGATATTAGTTTGACTGAAAACATGGTATTACTTTGAGTAGACGAAAACATACACACACAATCGGTATTTGATTAAATTATCCTTCTTGGGATAATGTACATTTATAAATGCAGGTTTGAAAAGACTCCACCAAACGTAAATTTGAAGAAAAAAAAACTACCAAATAGATTTCCTTTCAAAATGTCACACAGAAGATTAGAGTGCAAAACTGACATAGAACGAAGTGATTGCTATGTCTACCATTAATAGCAATCGAAACTTGATGCTGGCTGTTCGATTTTTAATGCACATACTGTCAAGGCACTACTGTAATATGATTGTCAGTCTGTCTTATCTGTTTGGATTTTCCATGTATGCTGTCAAGTGCATGTTATCTTTATGTAATCTTTTTTTTTGTTTCTCATAAATGCACGTTATACTTAAGCATACGAATATTTTGTATTAACTGGAATTTTTCTTATGATGTAATTGTCACTAAATTTTGCTATTATTGCTTTATTTGTATTATTATGTTTAAAATGAATTTTAAAAAGACTTTGAAAATTACAATAATAGCAGCAAGCACGAAAACAGGATGTTAGCAAATAACTTCTATCATTTGAAAAAAAAGTATCATTTATCATTATTATCTTTATCATGATCATCATTCACTCACTCTTTAGTACTAATCTGCCATAATTGACCGAGCAAACACTGTGTGTAAAATCATATCATCATGGAAACGCTGACCTGGACATCCGGTTATGTGGTATTAATCAAACTCAGTAACTCAAATAGCCTGTCACAATAAACCATTCGTTCAACCACTCACTCATCCACTGACTCACTCAGTCACTTGACCAATCATCATCATCATCATCATCATCATCAAGTGCCTTGCCACATCGCGTTGGCGACCAATCGTAACTCAATAAACCATTCATTTATTCACTCACTCACCACCTGACTAACTCAACTTACTCAACCAATTGCTACTCACTCAGTCGATCACTCAACCACCTATCCAACAAAAAGACATAACCTCAACCCATCAAATTTGCCAGACGAACCGAGCAAAGAATCCAATCATACTTTTGAGAGTCAAAAAACACTAAGTCACAAGAGGGCGAGGGGGATTAAAAATGCCCTCAGGTTCTAAAATAAAGTACAAAATTAATCACGTTCACAAGCACAATGATTGCCACTCAGTGTATTTTCAGCTTGGATTCACGTTATGAAGCGTTCAAAAAACGAGTAAGAATGATGACGAACTTCCTTGCTGGTTGCAAAGAGGAAAAAGAAAAAGGGAGAAAATGATAGTGTTCCATTAGCGTGCGCGAGCCGATAATTGTCACGTAATTGTTTGACAGGAACAGGAAATCGTTTGTCGGAATTGCGTGTTTACTGTCGTCATCATCATTAGTAAGCAGCAACAGCAACAGCAAGAGTAGCTACACACACACACACGCAAGCACGCGCGCACACATACACCGACGGACAGATAACCACACGCACGCGCGCACACACACACATGTAAGTACACACGCTCAAAGATACACGTTCAAAGACACACGCACACGCGCGCGCACCACACATACATACACACGTATGCACGCATGAGCGAAGGAAAACAAGCGAGCGCATGAACGCGCACACAAACACACAAATACTCACGAACGAAAGCAGCTGCACGCACATATGCATATAAACACACACATTCACGCACGTACACGTGTATGGACTCTACTATTCACAGACCAGGACGCAAACTGATCAATACGTGCATTGACAACAGCTTACTTACCTCACATGGATGAACACATGGAGATTAGAAGAAGCAGCGTTATTGACTATTAATTTTCATGTGCACCCGACAAATGACTAGAGATACAATACAAATGCGAGTTGGACAGTTTAAGGCATTCTCTGACCACTGTCCGTTACATGTAGATATGTATATTTACCAACGTTATGCAAAAAAATATATTATTATGTATTATATTGAATACGCTTTCTGACTCTGTGTGTGTGTGTGTTTTTCGTGGTTCCTATTTGCTGAAACGCTGGCAGTCGCTTTGATTCGATTATACCAAAAACTTTATAAAAACAAACAAATAAATAAATAAATAAATAAGTAAAATCTACGTATGATCGAATGATAAGTAACTGGGATTAAGGTCTAAAAATTACAGCAATCACTCCGAACATCACAGGTTGAAAAATGATCTGAAGAAAATTGAATCTGAACTGGAAAACACATCCATCCCCCAAACAAATGGACAGAACATGCATACTATTTACAAAAATTATACTTATATCAACAAGGGCATCGAAACTTGCTTTACTCATGGAGCTAGAAAAAGACGTAAGGAAAAGAAAACTAGTAAGAAATGGTTTGATCAGGAATATTGTATTCAAAGACGGAGCCTAAAGCAATTACGGAATGGAACTAGTAGACAGCCAGAAAGAAGCAACATAAAAGAAGTATATTCTCAAAAGTGCATATAAAAACATACATTAAATCATCGAAAAAGAAGGGGAAATACGCAAACAATATGTAACCTCATTGATGCCTAAATGAAAAGCCCAAAGAATGTCTAACCTCATTAATGCCTAAATGAAAGGCCCAAAGAATGTCTAACCTCATTGATACCTAAATGAAAGGCCCAAAGAATGTCTAACCTCATTGACACCTAAATGAAAGGCCCAAAGAATGTCTAACCTAATTGATACCTAAATGAAAGGCCCAAAGAATGTCTAACCTCATTGATACCTAAATGAAAGGCCCAAAGAATGTCTAACCTCATTGACACCTAAATGAAAGGCCCAAAGAATGTCTAACCTAATTGATACCTAAATGAAAGGCCCAAAGAATGTCTAACCTCATTGACACCTAAATGAAAGGCCCAAAGAATATCTAACCTCATTGACACCTAAATGAAAGGCCCAAAGAATGTCTAACCTAATTGATACCTAAATGAAAGGCCCAAAGAATGTCTAACCTCATTGATACCTATATGAAAGGCCCGAAGAATGTCTAACCTCATTGATACCTATATGAAAGGCCCGAAGAATGTCTAACCTTATTGATACCTATATGAAAGGTCCGAAGAATGTCTAACCTCATTGATACCTATATGAAAGGCCCAAAGAATGTCTAACCTCATTGATACCTATATGAAAGGCCCAAAGAATGTCTAACCTCATTGATACCTATATGAAAGGCCCAAAGAATGTCTAACCTCATTGATACCTATATGAAAGGCCCGAAGAATGGTTGGAAAACGTTAAAATGACTACAGGAATCAGAAGACCAAATAATGAAAGAGAACACCCCATAAGATCAAAAAATAGAGGAATCACTTTGAAAATAAAACGTGTCCATAGAGACACCACTCTTGACCAACACGCTGCTTTACAAGTAGAATTAAATCAAATACACTTAGAGTTCACAATCTTATCTGGACTTTTCCGTCACATTAACACAAATCTGGAGAGTTTCAAAATATTTTAGAAACAAAGAATCCGCAGTTGTTGACAGAATTACCGATGAAAATATAAAAGCTAAGTCCCATCAGCTTCCCGAATATCGAAAAACTTTTTCAAACAATACCACAATCACGTAACTATCCAGGTGAATGGAAAACAGGCATGAGTAAAATATTTTTACATAACAATTTCACTTATACAGCGCAAACCGTCTATTGCAAAGGCACGCACATTCCTGTAAAGAACGAACATTACCAGACTTGCAATCAGAGTGACAAAACGTGAAATGAGAACAAGCACCAGGAACCGTAGCAGCAAAAGCACCAGTAACCATGGCAGAAAGAAGAACCAAATAATGTATGTACTCACAGACACAAACGCACGTGTGCACATGCGCGCGCGCACACACACACATATATATATATACACACACACTACCACCACCATCACCACCACCCCACACCGCATAGGCGCAGCATACACCTACAAGATGCTGAGTTAGTCAGCCTGTTGTGTGTGTGACGCTTGACCCAAGTTGTTATCTTCTTCTGTCTCGATTACACGTACACCACACATATACGCACGCAAGCACGCACACACACACACGCACGTACACACGCACGCACACTATTGCATTTATGTCCTCCGCACTCTGAGTCAGTCACACATGTCCATACCCAGTTCAAATAGCTTTACCCTCTTTTACACCCAGTTTGTTTTCGTCCTAGCATCCAAGTCAAACAACACATTATGTTTTTCTTGGCAATCTTTTCTCTGGTGTCTTTGCTTATTTTAACTGATAACAAATACAGTTAACGATAGAATTAAAATCAATTGAATATCTGTTTGTCTGCCCATAAATTAAACCATTAGGTGTTTGTTTGCATTTCGCACAGCTAGAATTTTTTTTCATGGCAAACAGTGAATCTCTTCACATTGAATAGCAGACCTATCAAGACCCCATATTTCAGCTCTGTAATGTGTAATGGGCTGAAATCGCGAATACAGCGATTTAATGAGCATTTCTAAGGAATTAGTTCGTTTGCATTTCACACTACAAGTACCTTGAATATAATCAGTCAACTTTCCACCACACTTGACTCTTGCTTTCACATAATTATACGCATTCATTTACATCTGATCAACTGTCCTATCACACCATTTTGACAAATAAGCCTGAGCATTCTTCTGCTAATTGAACTACATGCTTTTTTTTCAAAATTTGCAAAACGCAACAAACAACTTACGGGTTAAAGAAATTTGTTTTTGTTGAAAAGCCAGTACAGCAAGCATAACTCATGATCTATATTAGAACAGTTATATATGAATCCAGTAAGATTATTGTCTTCTATGCATCCGTGTGGTCGACGATAAATGGTGACTGAGAGAGAGAGGGAGAGAGAGAGGGGGGGAGAGAAGAGAGAGGAGGGAAGAGAGAGAGAGAGGAAGAGAGACACACAGAGAGACAGAAACAGACAGACAGACACAGAGAGAGAGAGAGAGAGTTGAAAGAAAATGACCACATACATTTACACATAAATTTAGATCATTTTGTTTACACACGCATTAAAAAACATTTACAGCAAGCACGTCTGTGCTGAAAAGATGAACTGAGCACTGCCAGAACTTACAAAACTAGAAGCTTCAACCAGCATCAGCATCCACAACAAAGTCTAGAAAAGTATCTGAGAGAATGGAGAACGCCCGATGTTGCACGACGTGGTCGAGGAGGCAGTATAAGATAGAGTCCGAATGCATAGAAGCCAAACAATAATTTAAAGAATATTTCAGTCTATCCTCCATCCCATAAAAAAACGAAACACACAACAACACCAGACTTACAAAACCATCAACTTGTGTGGCTACACCAGCAAAGTCGTGCTGAGTATTTCTCAGTTGCCTTACAATCTGAGAAAAGCACAGTGTTTCAACTGTTTCTTCACTGAAAGAAAAAATGCATCAATGTGGTTATTAACGCATTTTATTGACTTCAGGAAGTATTCGACAGTTTCGCAATGCAGGCTATGGCAAGTTATGAGGGTCTAATCCCAATTTTTGAGGTGCTGTACAGGAACTCAAGTGGCACTGTGCTTCTAAATAATGAACTATGAGAGTTCTTCAAAAGTACGGTAGGAGTGTGCTAGAGATGTCTACTGTCTCCCGTCCTGTTAAAGATTTTCCCAGAGGATATGCAGAAAATCCTTCACGACCACCATACCTCCATATGGTCATCTCAACTAGTGGCATGTGCGTATGCTACCCGCAGTTTGCTGATGATGTTAACCTCATAGCGGGCACCAATATTCAACTGAGCGGCTTCACTAACAGCTTCGTTGACAGGACAAGTGCGTATGGCATTAAAGTCAGCAACAAAGTGAACAAAGACATGATCACAATCACCGCCAAAAGCAGTGCAGAGCTCTGTATGAATGGTTCAAAACTATATGATGTCGACAGCTCAAGTGCCCGAGAGTAACTGTGACTAAATAATCATATGTAGTTGGGCAACACAAATACACATTAAAACCGCCACAACAATGACAGCAATGGCCAGACTGAGCAGAATTTGGAGAAGCAGTACCATCAACTTCATCACCAAGCGCACACTGTATAAGTTACTCGTCGTTTCCTTTCTCCTGGACGCTGTTTGTTGACGCAGAGAAGACAATGTGGGCTTTTGAGACTATTTACATCGGAGGAAACTTTGGTCCAACATGCCTTTCCTCAAACATTGATCGAGAACATGCGGAGCAAAATCAAGAAGTTCGTGGTCTCACAGGAAGAATTCTTGGTGACTGTGAAACGAAACAAGTTTGTTTGATTTGGTCAAGTCAACCGCCTTATATTCGGATGCCCTAGAATAAGATCGTCGCGAGAGTGAACAGTGAAAGAACTAGGTGGCAAAAATCAAGGACTGGATTCATCTCAGGAGGCCTAGACTCCTTGCTACTGGAAGTCGAAGATGGAGGACCTTGTCTGTTGCTGTCTCATAAACTCTCCAACGATCCCACTGGTTGTGGGATTAGAAGAAATACACCCCTTCTCTGCTTTAAGTTGAAAACAAAAACAAAAACAAATAGCCTTTGGGTTTGTTGCTCCGCAACCGCCCAGTTCTCATACTGACAGACAGGTTTACAAGCCAATAGTTCTTTGTGTCTCTTCAGGTACGCACGGTCTTTAGAAAAGAAGACAGAGGAACTGGACCAAGAAAAAGAAAAGACGGACCGATTGCTGTACCAAATGTTACCCCCTCTCATTGCTGAACAGCTCAAATCGGGATGTTCAGTCTTAGCCGAGTCCTTCGATTCTACCTCCATTTATTTCTCGGATATAGTAGACTTCACATCCATTTCTGCCAGTATTACTCCTATGCAGGTGAGTTGATTTTTGTTTTATTGTTCTTGTTTTTGTGGGTTTGTTTGGTAATTATGGGTCCAACCTCTCTTTATCTGAGAGTGTTGTCATTATTTCTGATTATAACACTCAGACAAGGGAGTTTACTTTGTGAGTTTGTTTTACCATACAAAATATTGTCATTTCTGTGAATCTTTCTTCCAGAAAAATATTCGAAAACCACACAGTGTGGGTTGCTTGTAATTCTTTCTTGCGTCCCTTAACACTGGGGATAGTTTTTTGCCGACAACTAGAGCAGGACAGGCTTACTTCATGTACTTTGGTAGAAATCAACTGGTAACATCTCTAGCAAGCACTTCATGTGCACTTTCATTTCTTTCACATTTTAGGGGGGGGGGGGGGGGAGGAGGGGAGTTACGAAGAAGAACGGGGACAAACATGTCTGTTCTACAAGCCGGTCATTGGTTTTGGCCGAGGTTTCACGAATGTTACGGGATGGGACGACACATTCTTTGTGGCTCCTGCGTATGTACTGGGCCCAGCGTTAACTGACACACACCAAGTGTGATGAGCCTTCCACACAATGAAACCGTCGTCACTTGCTTTGGGATTATGTTGATGTGTCTTGCCGATAGATTGAGATTGATCGAGTGCGTTTTGACTGTCGTTAAAATCATTCTAGTTTCTCTTTTGCACTTTGCATAGGATTGTAATATTATGTGTGTGCTGTAGTGCGTTGGCGTAACAATGTACAAAGTCTTGTTTAGTGTGTGTGTGTGTGTGTGTGTGTGTGTGTGCGCGCGTGTTCCCTGTGTGTTCCGTGTGTGTGTGTGTGTGTGTGCTTCCATTACCAGTACAGTATATAATCCTTTTCGTTTATTTAGAGCTGACACCCAAGCCCATTCCTATCACGATTATTATTTTTCTTCTTCATATAATAATCGATTTAAATATTTATCAATCTGTTTTGTTTCCATTTAGGTGGTAAACTTACTCAACGCCCTCTACTCCACATTCGACTCTCGCATCGATGTGTATGACGTTTACAAGATTGAGACCATTGGTGATGCTTACATGGTGGCTAGTGGGGTCCCTAGACCTAACGGTCACACGGTCAGTTGCAGTGTGTGTGTGTGTGTGTGGCATGTTTATGCATTCTGTGTGTACATGTATATGTGTGTTTGCAGTTATGTGTGTATATGTGTTTTTGTGTGTGTCCGTGCATGTGTGTTTGTGTGTATGTGTGTGAGTGAGAGAGAGAGAGAGAGTGTGTGTGTGTGTGTGTGTGTGTGTGTGTGTGTGTGTGTGAGTGTGTGTGTGTGTGTGTGTGTGCGTGCGCTATGTCGTGTTGATGGTAATGGTGGCAGTTCTAGTGATGCTGTGTTCTTGCTTTTTTTGGTTATTTTATTGTTTGTGTTACTATGATCATTATAGTTACCATTATTATTGGCTTTGGTTGTCTCTTTGCATGTGCTGCGTGTATTGTGTATTGTGAAGTAAGCGTGGGAGCGTGTGATATTCCCTTATGTAATATGAAACATACAACACACACCCCTTAATGTTGAACAAACAACACACGCACACGCACGCACGCACACACACACACACACACACGCACGCACGCACGCACACACACACACACTGGAGTGACCTCATGACCGTGTTTGCGTGCTTGTGTTTCCTTGTTATATCAGTGAGATTGTGTGCGTGTCTGCTCGCAGCATGCAAGAGAAATTGCCACCATGGCAATAGATCTTTTGGCAGCAGTAAAACAAGTGCAGACGGCTGCCCTCCCTGAAGGCCATCTCAAAGTCCGCATTGGTCTGAACTCAGGTGATGTTGGTGTAGTGTGTGACATTGTGTTTTGATATTAATTTAAACAATGTCTTATGTACGTGTTCATCGTTTCCATTTCATAGTTTTCTTTCTTTAATTGTTCCAATTTTTAGCTCGAATGATTGTATGCGAGGATGAGAACTTTGGTCAATAGTCACATGCTCGCGTGCGCGCGCACGTGTATATATATATATATATATATATAGTGTGTGTGTGTGTGTGTGTTGTGTGTGTGTGTGTGTGTGTGTGTGTGTGTGTGAAGGCTTGTGGCTATGTTCTGTTTTCATTTCATTTTATTCTCCTTTATTCTTTTGACCAGTGGTTCCTAATACATATGTTCATTTCTCGGTGTAGTGTCCGTTGTTACGTGTTAAGTTTGATCATTTTCTGGTATTGCATTAAGTTGTGCACTCTATAGATGAAAACATTATTATTATCATTGTTATTGTCGTTCTTCTTCTTCTTCTATTATTATTGTCATCATTAGCGATGTAAGCACTTTAAGCTGCCTAAGACCTACGAAGATGCGTAATATTAACACTTAAAAAATAACAATACTTCTAAAAGTAAAGAATGGATGTTATTATAAAGAAAATACAAAAGTTCATTTAAACAGCATGAGGAAAAACGATAGCATATGAGTTGAGTTTATTTTGATAATCCTGACTACTTATGATAGTCCTGAGTGTATATTATGGCAAGTCCTTGCTGGTGAATGTAGTTCGGTCTACCTTCTCCCCTTCTTCACCGTAACTTTAATACACAGCATGAAGGTTCCTTGTCTGTTAGGCCAAAAATGTATTCAAAAGGCAAAAATTTCCTCATACATTCATCATCATCATCAGCAGCAGCAGCAGCAGCACAGTCGTCTTCGTTTTTCTTCTCCTGCTCTGTTCTCGTCTCCTTAACATCATCATCATTATCCTGGCGACTACTGTAGTACACAAGAAGACAGATTCGTGTGTGGATTGTGGTTGGTGTGCTGGAATATATTCAGGATGCCCGGAAATCATCATCAGTATTTTTATATCCCCCCTCCTCTTCATTTTCCTTCATATTTCTCACCTTTTCCTCCCCCACCTCCCATCCCTGTCTCCAATACCATCAGGACAACTACTCTATGGTGGCAGGTCCCTGTGTGGCTGGAGTGGTGGGATCCAAGATGCCTCGATACTGCCTGTTTGGGGACACTATCAATACTGCCTCCAGGATGGAAACTTCTTCTGAACGTATGTAGTTTACTTTTCATTTGACCATATCATGCTCTTTTTTCCCTTCATTTCTATTTACTTTTCATTTGGCCATATCATACTCTTTTTTCCCTTCATTTCTATAACATCACACTTTGACAGCCTCAAAGCTCTGATCTTGGTGTTTGTTGCTGTTGTTGATTTTCATTTCGAATCTATCCGTCCACTTAATTGTTTTAAACAATTCGAGAGAGTGGTTATCAATCAGCCACAAACAAAAAATAAAAGAACTCAGTAGATGAAGCAACTACCCAAAAGACAGAAGCGACGAACGGGCAAAAAGAATAATATACTAAAAACAAGATTAAAAAAAACTTTTAAAGGATAAGATCAATCTGGTGGGCAAATAAGCACAAAAGAGAAGATAAGAATAAGAATAAAGCAAGAAAGAACAAACAAACAAAAGAGCAAGAGAAGTCAAAAACATAAGATAAATCTGCTATGGAACTAAGCAAAATTAATCTGTTCATAACTTTCTCCACGCCAACAAACCAAAGAACTGAACAACGAAGCAGCCCACTACCTATCCCGGAATCACACACACACACACACAACACACACACACACACACACACACACACACACACACACACACACACACACACACACACACACACACACACACACACACACACACACACACTCACACACGCACCGCACGCACGCACGCACGCACGCCGCGCGCGTATATGTATATACTTTAACATTCATTGTCAAATCTTTTACTTTACTTGCTTTTTGTCTACTATGTTTACATAGTAATTCCTATGCATTATTCCATTTTCTGATGTTTTAATATAGATAGATCAGAAACAGCAGATACGGAAGCTGGCCAACATGCTCATAGCTTTAATAATGGAAAATAAATTTCGTTTTCATCCCCCCTCTCTCTCTGTCTCTCCCTCTTTCTCTGTTTGTGTGTTTGTTTGTTTATTTGGGGGGGTGTCTGTGCAAGAGTCAAACCAGCCAACCAGCCAACCCACCAACCAGCAACCAACCAACCAACCAACCAACCCACCCATCCACCCACCAGTGGCAGCCAAATACCCAACAAACAACAGCCAACTCACTAGCAGCCAGTCAAATAACTAAGCAACTAACAGCCAACCAACCAAACAACAACCAACAACCGACCAGCAGCCAACTAAATAACCCAATAACAACAAACCAATCATCAATCAATCAACCAACCAGCCAACAACCAACTAACCAAACAAACAACTAGAGGCCAACCAAATAACGAACAATCAATAAACCTATAGCCTATTAGCAAAATCTACCAACCAACCAATCAATTAAGTAACCAACAACGAACCAACCCGCTAACAAAACAACCAATCACCCAGCAGCAACCATTCAACCAACCAAATAACGAAATATCAACAAACCAACCAAACGACCACCAGCCAACCGAATAGACAAATCAGCCAGCCAGCAAGTAACCAAGCAGCCTGCCAACCAACCAGCTTACCGACAAATGATCATTTAACCAGCAAACAATCAACCAAGCACCCAACCAAACCACCAAAGTATAATATACCACCCTCAGGTAATCAACCAACCAACCTGATATCTATACGACCAAACAAACAACCAACCAACCTGATATCTATACGACCAAACAACCAACCAGCCAACCTGATATCTATACGACCAAACGACCAACCAGCCAACTAACCAGTCAATATCCAACAGCCAACCAATAACCAATCAAATAACTAACTAACCAATCAAATAAGCGATTAATCAAACAGCCAACCGAGCGAACGAAGGAACCAGTAACTGGAGTAGTAACCCACTAATTCACTAAACAGATCTATCGATTTCACACCCAACCAACTAATCAACCAACCAACCAACTGAAAAAGCGTTTAATCATCCATACCAAATGTCTTTGCATGTTTTATTAACAAATGGATTGAACTGTGTAACATTTTTTGCCAGCCATGATGATCCACATCAGTAAGACCATGAAAGAACTTCTGGATGCCACTGAGCTCTTTGATATCCTGCCTCGCGGCGAGCTGATTGAAGTCAAGGTGAGGAAATCTTTCTCTGTGGGTGAATATTCGTCGTCGGTGTGCTCCTCTATGCATGTATTTGTTCATCTGAGCCTCTGTCTATCTGAAAATCCGTTCATATGACCATACCATCATAATTATTAACAAATAGTTATCCACCATTTATTTTTTATCCAAGCATTCATTCACCAAAGCGTCTATCTCAGCATCTGAAGAAAGTGGATAAACAACAACAACAACAACAACAACAAAAACAGGGTTTAAAAAGCAAACATCTCACACAACCAGATTGAAGTGAAGCAAGATGGCAGATGCCTAACATTATATAGTGATTTAGAATGTGTCGATATGAATATGCGAATTTTGACTATATGAACAGACCATTGTCTATATGAATAGCTGACTCTAAACATATCTACATGAATATGTAACTCTGTATGTATTCATATGAATAGCCGATTCTGTACGTGTCAGTATGAATATATGACTCTATATGTGTTGTCTGATTCTATATGTGTCTATAAGAATATCGATTCTATGTGTGTCTGTATAGAAACACACGCGCCGAATACGTACGCACACACACACGCACATGCACACACACATGTACATACATACACACGCGTGCACACGCATGCACACACACAACATACATACACATACGCACGCACACACAAAGTATACACACGCGCGCGCACAACACACACACACACACACACACACACACACACACACACACACACACAACACACACACACACACACACACACACACACTCGCATACTCAAAAACAGAACGAGCACAAATCCAACCAAATGAACAAACATACCTCCTCCCTCCCCCACCAGAAAGAAAAACATGTACAGAAAACATCATCTTGATCTTTAATGTCATCATTAATATCTGATTCAAAATGACTGCCAACCCTTAAGCAAATACGAACCAGAAAAACACAAAAATGGAAGCAGAACGCGTATTTAATATAACAAAACAGGAAAGGCACAAGTTTTCCGCCAGCTCGCCTTTCTCAAGCGTGTTATCATCATCATCATCATCATGTGCCCTTTGGCATTGCGTTGGCGATCATGGCCCTCCATGCGAATCTGTCCCTTAGCGCTGCAAGTCCGTCTCCCATCCTCTCTGTCCCCAGCCACCTTGCAAGTCTCTCCAATAGTTTCTCCCTAGTAATCTCTTTCCCTCTAGCTTTCCTGTTGTGACCAGCTGCTCTAATTTCTCTTGCCTCATAAAGTGTCCTATAAATGTTGCTTGTCTTTTTCTAATCTTCTCTACTAGTGATCTTCTCTTGTCTGCCTCCTTCAAGACTGTCCTGTCTTCCTGTTTCGTTCGTTTTCTTGGCTGTCCCTGGAACTCTCAACATTCTTCTTAGAAACCACATTTCAGTTGCCTCAATGTTGTTTTTTGACTTTGCGTGTTGACTGTCCACGTCTCATAACCGTACAACAGTATCGGTTCCATGTAACACCCAAGAACTCTCTTCCTGATGTTAATTGATAGGCATTTGTTGGTAAGAACGCTTTCCATCTTCTTGAATGCTGTTTTGGCTTGGCCGATTCTGCTGGCTATTTCTGATGTGCATCTGCCGTCTGACAAGATGACCGCTCCCAGATAGTTATAAACTTACCAACCTGTCTCAATGTTGCGCCATTTGCTGTTATTTTGCATGAGGATTTTTTTTTGATTGATTATCATGACTTCAGTCTTCTTGCTATTTAGCTCCAGTGCTTTAATTTTGCTTTCTCTTTCTATTATATTCACAAGTTTTTCGGGTCTTTTTCGATTTCTGCAATTGGCACTGTGTCATCTGTGTAACGAATGCTGTTTAGCATTTTTCCTCCAGCCTTTACCCCAGGACATTCTTCTAGTTATCTCATGATGGTTTGCTGTCAAGTCAAAACAAATCTGATGACCTGTCTTTCTATGTTTTGGAAAGAGTTTATATCGTTTTCTATTCTCATTGCTACTGTTTATTACCGATACATGTTTCTGATTATTCTTAGATCTTTTCCATTATTACTGAGCCTTTCTAGTTGGTTCATCAGTTCTTCGTGTCTTTCCCGATCGAAAGCCTTGGTTAATCAACAAAGCATATTTACAAATCCTTATTCAACTCGACTGACCCCTCTATGATAGTTCTCAGGATATACATGGCATTGATAGTTCCTTTTCCTTCGACAAATCCACACTGTTCTTCTGCTATTTCTCTTTTGATTCTATTCCTTGTCATCATCGTGATTATTCTTAATAGGACTTTTGTTACATGACTCATCAAGCTGATTGTACGGTGGAGTTCGCATTCTATAGCCCGTGCTACTTTGGAAGTGCAAGGAAAATTGATTTTGACATATCCTTGGGGATTTTTCCGGTGTCATAAATTTTTTATTTAGGAGAACTGTTATTTTTTCAATACCAAATTCTTCTAGGGCCTCAGTCATTTCTGTAGTAATATTGTCTGGTCCTGGCGCTTTTCCTGGTTTCATCTGCTGCTCTTATTTCATCTCTCATTTCATTTCTGTCTTATAATGTGTTCTTCGTTTCTGTCATCGTTAAAATGTCTCTGTGTTCTCTCCCCATCTATCTAATATTTTGTCTTTTTCCATGACAAGCGTACATTCGTTTGATTTTAAGCAACCAGTTGATGTGCACGTCTTTTTTCTGTACATAACCTGAGGACCTGTTTTGCGTCAGTCTTCTATCTCTTTGCACTTTTTTTCCAGCCAAGCTTCCTTAGCTTCATTGCACCTATTCCTGATTTCCCTGTTTATCTGTTTGTACTCTTCCTCTTTTCCCATTGCCTTCCTCTGTTCTTCCATCAAGTCTAAAATTTCTTTTGTCATCCGTTTTGTTGTTGTTGTTTTTTCCTCAACACTAGGGATTTCTTCACAAGTTCATACATCGAGTTTCTCAAATTTGTCCATTGTTCCTCGCTGTCACCAACGTCCTCCAAAGCACTGAATTTGTTTTGAAAATGTAAAATTTTTCACAAGTCGATTTATCTGTCTTTAAGAATCCAAGATTCAGTTTGATGTTATTTTTGGTCTGTTTTCTTTTCTTTAGTTTCAGCCGAAATCTTCCCATTACAGGACTGTGGTCACTGATGCAGTCTGCTCCTGGTAGTGTTTTTGCTATCAGTAGATAATTTCTAAACCTTTTATTTGTTGGGGTGTAATCAATTTGATTTTTTTGGTACTATCTCCTGGTCTCCATGTCCATTTTTTCTGTTATGCTGCTCAAACCAGGTGTTTCCTACTATGAATTCATTTATTTGTGCCCATTTAACAAGTTTCTCTGCCCTTTTATTTTGACTGTGTCATCCACCCTCTCCTGTCCCACTTTAGCATTAAAATCTCCCATTATTTCTGTAATATCCTGTGATTTGCATTGAGCCTTGGCCGTCTCTAATGCTTCATAGAAGTTGTCCCTTTCCATTATGATGCCCACTCTTCTTTCATATGTGTTTCCACCAGAACATATTATTGTATGCTTGCCTGATGTTATCAAGCGCAAACAAAAGATGAAAAAAAAGAAAAACTGCAAAATACATTGCGCAAAAAAAAAAACCTTCCCAAACTTAGCATCTTGGCAGGAGAAAATGGCAGAATCCTATCATCAACATCATCATCATGAGTAGAGAGGCAGAATGGTTCAGACGTTTGCCTGCCAATTATTGAACTCGAGTTCCATTCCATGGTTCGTTTCCCGGTGAAGCTTCAACTTTTCTCCTCAGTTTGACCGGAAAAACGAAATGAACGTATAGTCCTTTGGAAGGGGACGGAAAACGAATTGGACCCATGTGCTGTCTGGCCTTCAAATCCCACTTCTGTTGAAAATCGTGAAAAGCAGGGTATTCACCCGGCTGCCCTGGTATAAAACATTGGAGAGGTAGGTTGTTTTCCCAGGTCCCTCCTCTTGAAGGCCAATTAGCTTTCTTGCCTTTCTAAAGTCTTGGTCAAAAACAAAACAAAAAAAGGTGGCGCTGCGCTGCGGCGACGCGCTCTCAAAGCGGAGAGCAGCCGAGTTTCACATGGTACATCCACTATGATAAAAAGAAATGAATAAGAATGAGAATAATCTTCAGCATCACTACCATCACCAGCAGCAGAAGCAGCAGCAGCACAAATAGCATTGCCATCATCATTAACAGCAACAGCAGGAAAAAGAATATCCCAAAAGAAAATTAACACTCGCAACATATTTTCATTTTCTAAAGACACGAATCTTTGATTTGATTTGATATCAACATGAGAAAGATGTGATTTCAGTGGGACTCTTTAGAGATTTGAATGTTTTGTTGTTATTGTTTTTTTTGTTTTTTTTACTTTAAGTATTGATTGATATGATTTTATTGTGGCAATAGTTCTCATGTTTGACTGTTCTTGGTGGTGTGCTGACAGCTCTGATATGGCCCTCAACCATCGGCTGGCCTAAACAACATGAACTGAACAGATAGAATCTCGGTGTATAGGATTACGCATAATCACTACATTTTATCATAAAATGAACACAGCAAAAGAGACTACCATACTACTAGTATCTCTCACGCATTCATATCCAGACAGCACATTGCGAAATGCATTTACTGGTTCCAGTGTAATGAATCTTCCTTACACCGCTATATTTTCTTTCACACTACCGATATTAAATATCTGATGTCATGGAGACGTTCCTTTTTTTCTCCTTAAATCATGTGTATATGTGAGTGTGTGTATGGTTTTCTTTCCGTATCTCGGGAAAGACTAATTAAATGTCATAGGATGGGAAGGGCGTGTCTGTGTTTCGTCAATGTTTTCTCTGACGTGAAGTGGGAAAAGGGTGGGGAGGTTGGGGGGGGGGGGGGGTAATTTGAACTCTTCAGAAACGAGGTGTGTATACGTGTGTTGAGGGTAAGAGTGTGTGTGTACGTGGGGATGGGTTGGGGGTGGATGAATCAGGGAAGAGGTGTATGTGTGCGTGTGTATTTCTGTGTCTGCGTGCCTGTATTCATGTTTGTGTGCGTGTCTGCGTGTCTTTGTATGTTTTTGAGCGTAAGGGCCAGGCGAACAGACGCTTTTTTTCTCTTTGTGTGTGTGTGTGTGTGTGTGTGTGTGTGTGTGTGTGTGTATGTGTGTGTATGTGTGTGTATGTGTCTGAGAGAGAGAGAGAGAGAGAGGAGGGATGATGGAAGCAAAGCGAACATCAGAATGCTTATACATATGTTCCCCTCTGATCTTGTATAGAACAGACGCTGGATTAGTAACATTCCTTCGTAAAAAAAAATGTCATTCCATGCGTTCTATGGATATTATTAGATCTTAGTCTGCTTGCAAACAAAACTATTTTTCTTCCTGTTTGCCCGTATCATTTGATGTGCAAACTGTCTATTCAATGAATTATTTTTTGGCTTCCTTGTTGTTTGTTTCTTTACCACTCTATCCCCTGAATCATTCTGCCACTCTTCTCGTCTGAACCATTCTGCCACTCTTCTCATCTGAACCATTCTGCCACTCTTCTCATCTGAACCATTCTACCACTCTTCTCATCTGAACCATTCTGCCACTGTTCTCGTCTGAATCATTCTGCCATGTTCTCCCATGTAGATCACTAACAACCCCTTGTGACCATTTGTCTTTTTTGTTTCCTACACACTTCCGGTATGGTCTTCATGAATTTTTTATGAACTCATCTGTGTGCTGTTCTGCATTCATAAGCATTTTAAAATTGCCTGGATTTTGACTATTTTGATACAATACACACTTCTCCACAAGATGTATAGTCTTTGTAAAAGTCAAATGGTTCAGTGAGAAACCTTCTCACTATTTCTGGATGGTGAGTGTTATGCTGGACGCGGTGAAGATTCGGTTTTGCGCTTTATACGGCGCGCGTGGTGATGTGTATGTGTGCATGCGTGTGTGCGCGCGTGCACGTGTGTGTGTGTGCATGTGTTAGAGAGAGATACAGCATGACAACTTGAGTCAAGATCACACGCCTTGTAGGTTGAGTGTATCCTAGTACATCAACCTCTGTGTGTGTGCTCACGCGCACTGTTTGTTCTGTTCCTTTAAAGTGCTACGAGCAAGCCTTTGACGTGGACTGTTTGCGCTGTATAAAGAGAATCATTATAATAAGGATTATCATTGTTATTATTATCATCATTATTATTATTATTATTTGTGTGTGTGTGTGTGTGTGTGTGTGTGTGTGTGTGTGTGTGTGTGTGTGTGTGTGTGTGTGTGTGTGTGTGTGTGTGTGGTGAAAGAGAGAGGGGAGAGAAACGGACAACTTCATGGTTTAATGTCCTCTCTAGCACCCAGTCCTATTAAGAAAATGGGATTGATTTCAAAATAAACAGTTAAATTAAAAAAAACAAAAACCTCTGAACACACTAATACATTACCTACCTAATCACACAATTAACCAGTCAATCAACAGAACAATCTAAACGATATTGTTTCTACTACAACTGATGATTGTAAAATGACAAAATCAGTAGGCTTATTCATGTTGTCTCCACTGACATGTATAATACCTAAAATAAAACATATATATCAAACGAACAACAACACATTAACTGGACATACGTTGCTGGTATGGAATTTATCAATTCCTGGTGTCCGTAAACTGACAAGAAAGGAAAACCTTTACGAAGATTGCTAAGTGACATCAATTTTTGCTTAGCTCAAAATTGTGTTCAATAATCTTTCATGTTAGAAAAAGAGTCTACTTTTGTAGAATTGTGAGACATCAGTGTGTGTATGCGTGTGTGTGTGAAGGTTGCAAACATGTGCGTGTATTACGGATAGGTACCGCGCACGCGTGCTCTGTCTGTGTGTGTGTGTGTGTGTGTGTGTGTGTGTGTGTGTGTGTGTGTGTGTGTGTGTGTTGTGTGTGTGTGTGTATGTGTGTGAGTGTGTGTGTGTGTACGTGTGTGTATGTGTGTGTGTATGTGTATGTGTGTGTACCATCTCTGTGTGTGTGTCCTCTGCGTGCGTGCGTGCGTGCGTGTGTGTGTGTGTGTGTGTGTGTGTGTGTGTGTGTGTGTGTGTGTGTGTGTGTGTAAGAAAAGGGGTACGCTAGTGAAATAGTGTACCTGGGGGATTACTTGCGGGTTTTGAAACTCTCCTGAGGAATACATAGATAATACACTAATTGTGGTATTGTATGGTGCGCATTACTCCTTATTTTTCTGGGTGTGTGTGTGTGTGTGTGTGTGTGTGTGTGTGTGTGTGTGTGTGTGTGTGTGTGTGTGTGTGTGTAGTGTGTAGTGTGTAGTGTGATTTTTTGGATCGGGTGCTTATTTGCTACCTGCGTTTATGATGGTGATAAAAATAAATGTTTGATTTTGTCGACCCGCCTTCTTGTGGTTTAGTTTGTTGTGAGTTGTGTCTGTGGGGTAGCAGGTTGAGGTTACACCTTGATAAAGTCTCGTTTTGTTTTTGTTGTTGTTTTCTTTTTGTTTTTCTTTTGTTTTTGTTCAGGTGTTAACATGGTTCTGAAAATGTATGAATGCATGTATGTACGTATGTATGTTTTTATGTATGTATGTATGTATGTATGTATGTATGTATGTACGTACGTACGTATGTATGTATGTATGTATGTATGTATGTATGTATGTATGTGTGTGTGTGTGTGTGGATGAATGGATGGATGGATGGGTGTGTGTGTATGTATGTATTATTTATGTATGTATTTATGTATATATTGTGTTATGTTATGTATGTATGTATGTATGTATGTACGTATGTATGTATGTATGTATGCATGTATGTATGTATGTATGTGTTTCATGTGTACTCAGAAATTGTGTTTGCATATGTTCTCAATGTAAACAGAAATAACATAAGAAATTATTCTTATATAGCACTGCTCTCGAGACTTCTACTGACACACTGCGCATTGTACAAGACACGATATACCACACGAACACACACACACACACACACACACACACACACACCCCACACACACACACACACACACACACACACACACACACATATATACACACACGCGCGCGCGCACATACACCCACACATTAGAATACACACATTCATACAGGTAAGCAAATGACTACGTACTTTCAACGTCTAACAAAATATACACATGAAGCCATACAATCATAGGTAAAGCTTGGAGTACGTATTGATAGGTAAGCAATTATGAAATCAACAATGGAAAACTAGGTGAGGAGGTAAGTCTTTAACGGTGACTTGAAGTATGAGAGGATGGGTAGGTCCCTCAGGTCAGCTGACAAGGTCCGAACAATGGCACACTGAAATTAATTGCACGCTCGTGGCTGACTCAGCTGAAAACTTTTTCAGCACTAAGAGAAACTTTCGTTTCGAGGATCGCAAGATACTTGATGTTTGATATGTGCAGAGGTCAATGAATATGGAATTCATTCCGAGTGCGAAGATGTTATCCGGAGAAACTGAAACTGAAAATGTGTGAAGAGGTGATCTGAAAAATACAGTGGTCAAGGTTCGTTAAAATAGCGATATGTAAGGCTTGTTATTTTGTCCTTAATTAGTAATCAGTGGAGTTCTTTGCATATTCCTTTTACGTGACAATTTCTTCTTTCCTTCATAATTAGACGTGCTGATTGTTATGAACACTTTGCAGTCGAAAACTTTCTTCTTCTGATAAACAAGACACCACACAATTACCTACAATAGCCTAGCCAGGAAGCTACTGTAACAAAGACAAGTCGTTTACATGCTGCTTTGGGCAGGTAAGTATGATGGAAGCAATCCTCCTAAGCTGTAATTTAAGATATATAACAGATGTAGTTGTTTGTGTTCTTGTATCGGTACATTTTAGTAAGTCTCGACCCCAACATATTTCACAGAGGTTAAAAATGAAACATCAGCACCACTATTGTTTGCAATCCATAGACAGAGGTGTAGTCATCATCATCATGTGCCCTGCCGCATGGTGTTGGCGATCATGGTCCTCCATACGAATCTATCCTTTCTCGCTGCAAGTACATCTTCCACCCTCTCTGTCCTCAGCCACTCTGCAAGTACGTCCAATATTTTCTCCCCGAGTCTACCTGGTGCTCTTTTCCCCTCCAGCTTTCCTATAGTGACTACGTGTTCTAATACTGTCCTTAAATGTTGCTTGTCTTTTCCTAATCTGCCTTAATAATTTTCTTCTTGTGTCTGCCTCCTTCAAGACTTCATGTGTCTGCCTCCTTCAAGATTGTCTCGTATGTTTTCTTTCCTGTCCATGGAACTCTCAACATTCTTCTTAGAAACCACATTTCGCCTGCCTCAATCTTGTTCTGGCTTTGTGTGTTGACTGTCTAATCTTCACATCCGTACAACAGTATCGGTGCTATATAATACTCAAGAACTCTCTCCCTGATGTTCATTGATAGGAATTTATTGGTAAGAACGCTCTTTATTTTCTTGAATGTTGTTTTAGCTCGGCCGATTCTCCTGGCTATTTCTGATGTGCATCTGCAATCTGATGAGATAACCGTTCCCAAATATTTAAACTTATCAACCTTTCTCAAAGTTGTGCCACTTGCTGTTATTTTTGTGAGGGCATTTCTTGTTTTTACCATGACTTCAGTTTTCTTGCTATTAGCTCCAGGTTTTTATATCTGCTTTCTATTTATATCATATTCACAAGATTTTGTGGTCTTTTTCATTTTTGCAATCAGCACGATGTCATCTGCGTAACGAACATTGTCTATCATTTTTCCTCCAACCTTTATCCCAGGGCAATCTTCTAGGTTCTCATGATGACTTCGCTGTAAAGTCAAAACAAATCTGATGACAGAACACATCCCTGCCTAACCCCTGTTTTGATATTTTGGAAAGAGTTTATATCGTTTTCTGTTCTCATTGCTGGTGGTTGTTCCCAATACATATTTCTGATTATTCTTTGATCTGTTCCATCAGCATAGAGCCTTTCCAGTTGGTTGATCAATTCTTCGTGTCTTATCCGATCAAAAGCCTTGGTATAATCAAAAAAGCATAAAGATAAATCCTTATTCAGGTCGACTGACCTTTCAGTGAAGGTTCTTAGGACGTACATGGCATTAATAGTTCCTTTCCCTTCGACAAATCTACATTGTTCTTCTGATACTTGTCTTTTAATTTTGTTCCTTGTCCTCATCATGATTACTCTTAATAAAATCTTTGTTACATGACTTTTCAAGCTGATTGTACAATGGAGTACCAACAGAAATTTCTGTCTTGTCTGTATTCGCTTTTCATCCGCGACAGTACATCAGCAGTTCATGACTGAACGCTATTTTTGTACATGTAAACCAGCAAAGCATGTGCGTATGTATGTATGTATGTATGTATGTATGTATGTATGTATGTATGTGTATGTATGTATGTATTAGGTAGGTAAGTATGTAAGTGTATGTGTACACGTATATCATAAATAAGTAGCCTTAGGGGTCCATTTGTTCTTCAGTGTTATATAGAACCGATACTGTTGTACGGTTGTGAGGCATGGACAGTCAATGCGCAGAGTCAGAACAAAATTGAGGCAACTGAAATGTGGTTTCTAAGAATGCTGAGAATTCCATAGACAGCAAAGAAAACAAACGAGACAATCCTGAAAGAGGCAGACATACGAAGAGCATTAATAAAGAAGATTAGGAAAAGACAAGCAACATCTCTATGACATTTTATGAGGAAGGAGAAATTAGAGCACCTGGTCATGACAGACAGCTGGAGGGAAAGAGAACACCAGGTAGATCTAGGGAGAAAATATTGGACGGACTTGCAGGGTGGCTGAGGACAGAGAGGTTGGGAGATGTACTTGCAGCGACAAGGGATAGATTCGTATGGAGGGCCATGATCGTCGATGCCACGCGGCAGGGCGCGTGATGATGATGATGATGACGATGCTAGTATTTGTTGTGCTGTTGGCAGTCTGAAATGTTTTTATTTGTGTGTGTGCTCTGAAACGCTTTTGTCATGAAGCCTTTTGCCTATGCATTTGGGTGGGGGTGACAAGTATGCTGCTGCAACAACGTCATCCGAATATTTGGATAAAAAGTACAAAGTGATCGCACGTAAACCTCGGGAATCAGATGAAGGGCCAGACACAAAATGTCAAAATCCTCAGAAAACTAAAGAGGCGTGAAAAATAGTAAGAAAACAACAAGTATAACTGAAAAATGGCAAAATCTGAACGGCTCCCAGACATTTAAATTGTGTACCTGGAAATGTGCCAGTGCAAGAAAAAGGATATCAAATGTAGAGAAATTAACATATGACTGATATATTCTGCCTACGAGAAATCAGAATATACGAAGTTCATGAACTGCCAAAGACTTTATAGTAATTCAGAACGATGATGGCACAGAACTTGCTATAGTCGTCAAAAAAATCTGAAAGACAAACTGTCCAAAATATATCTAGAACTAACCAAAGAACATAACTCTTGAGAGTCTCGTAGGAATTATCTCCCATGTTGTAGAACTTCTGAAGTCTAACACAGTTTGTGCTACCCATTCAGCTAGCATAGAAGCAGCTACAAAGCACAAAAACTGTAAGCTCAGAACATACCACCTTCCGAGGCTTTTCATTAATTCTTCTGAGCTTACGTTTTTGTGCTTTGCAGCTGCCTCTGTGCTAGATGAATGGGTAGCGCGAACTGTGTTAGACTTCAGAAGTTCTACAACATGGGAGATAATTCCTACGTGACTCTCAAGAGTTATGTTCTTTGGTTAATATTAAAAAATTCTCCCTGCTTCCCTCTTATCTCCTTTGGTAATATCTACACACGTCTTTAAACGCCAAACGTAAAACACATGAGCTTTGTACAAATCAATGCCTATGTACACTAAAGATCCTGTTACTTCAAAACTATTGTGGAATTTCCTAGAAGTAGAAGATGAACAAGGAAACACTGTTGTGTTGCGTGGTGATCTTAATGCAAGATCGGCAATGTGAAATCAGAAAGGTACAAATCCAAAGGGACTGGAAAAATACTGTGCGATGTCCAGCTCCACCCATAGTAAGAAACTCTGGGAGAGCAGCATAGCAAAATATCCTCAGAGGATTCGAGGGCAGAAGGTCATACACGGGGCCATATCCCACAAGTCATTCCAGCTTTGACTTCTTTGGAGTGCATTTTCCCCAAAGTCGTCCACTGCCCCTGTTGGTTTGCTGAACTGCTTTCTGAAGTCTTGTGGAATCCTCTTCTTTCTTTATCTCTTGTATTACCATACCTCTTCTTGCCATTCCGTTGACCTTTGACCACCGTTCATTTTTGTTTATCCCAGTCCCTGCCTGTTGGTCTGCGTGTGCCCTGTTATTTCTCTTACCATTAAATTTTCTTCCACTGCAACCACCGCCTCCTGGACTTCCATTTTCTATCAGTCCTCAGCTTGGGCTGGACTGATCTCACAACCTTGTCTCCAGAGTCTTCAAGCATGCTAAGAAGCTTGACATTTCCTGCTTTGTACATGTATTCCTCAACAATGGATTTCAGGGATAGCTTCGCTCTGCCTGGCGACAATAAAGCGCAATGTCAGTGAGACTCGGTGGGACACCAAGCCATTTCTTGTGTATTTATTGATTCTGGCCATCATTGATTCCACCGTGCTAGTGCAGATATCGTATATCAACAGAGGCCAGACGAGCTTTGGAATCAGCATGAACTGCAGGTACCATGATTTGTATTTGCCAAGAAGGCCACAGCGGTCAATAACCTGCAAACGTTCTTCTGTCATTTGCTTGGTTTCCTTACTTCTTTGTGTATCTTTCAGGGAGTAGTCACACCTTCCGAGGCTTTTCATTAATTCTTCTGTCACTGTTGGAATGGACTGATTGGAGATAGTAAACGTTCCTGTTGCGTCTACTTTATCGTTTTCGTCAGTGAGAGGCTCCGTGACTGTTTTGGTATGAAATTCATCCTAGATGAGGCGACAACTGTGTCCATCTGCTTCGGATTCCCGCGTGTCTCTTTTGTGGAAAGCACTGTCGTGTCGTCCATGAAGGCTTTTAGAAAAGGCATTTTGTATCCGTTTGCTATATGATATTAATGACTAACTGACCACGGACTTAGCCTCGGAACACTGTCCCATGACAATGCTTTTTTTGAAACTAAACAGAATACAGAATGAAGGAATGGCAGTGATCATAGGAGCTACAAAATACTTCCCCTCAGAGACCATGCGGTAACTGCTTGGCCTTAATATGAAATAGTCAAAACATAAAAGTGATATTTTAGAACATTGGAAAACCCTGAAAAACTCTTCATGAGATGCTCAAAATAGCAAAACGAATCGACTGTAATGTGGAAAATTATAAACGGGACGGGCGGAAGAAATCATCAGAACTCGAAAGAAGAAAAATGGGAAAAGTATTCAAACCGTTTCAAAGATCTATGCAAAACCATGATATTAAAAATCTAGGCAGAAACTTCGTGAATGGCCAGAAGGTTAAGCTAATGCAGCTATTAAACTGCTTATTTTACTTTTCACTTGACAAAGGGCTTGGGCTCGAAACGTTGTGTTTTATACTCCCAAGGATCCTTTACAAACAAGGTATTTTTTAATATTTTGCTTATTGAGCAAAAACAAAACAAAACAAAACAACAACCAAAACAACAACCAAAACAAAAAACTGTAATCACATAGATGTCGTATACCCGGATGACTCAGTCACCAACAAATCTGAATGGGACTTCATTGTCACACAGAACAGAAACACCATACATAAATAAAATGGTACATATTACAGTTTGACCTCCAGTCTAATATACTGAAATTGAGGCAGTCACGCATGTTCTAAAACAGTTAACTTCCCTGGATGAGAACATAAAAATGCCTTCAAAAAGTACAAAATGGAGTAGAAACACAAAACTGGCACAAAGCAATGAGCCGTATCGATCGACATACAAAATTTTACATGGAGGTACTGTCCCGGAAACGCTGGTGTGAAGGGAAAGACTTGCAGGTAATGCCATTACGACAAGAATTATGCATCTGGGAAAGTCCAAACCCTAGGTTCTAAAACGTTTGAAATGCTACATTTGCGAACAAAATGTCAGTCATCAAAACTATCGATCGCCCTGCTCAAAAAGGGACAAATAGGTTAAGATGCCGAAAATCGACCATAATGGGAAAAACAAGAGCCATCACCAACCAGACAAATATTGGTACACTCTCAAATGTAACACAACGCCGACTGCTGCAGTGAGGAATGGAAAAATGTTTGGGGTTTCCTGAATCAGAGGCAAAAACACAAAGAAATGGAAAACACAACTTGGGGATGTTGTCGCATTGTTTGTTTGTCTTGATATTTGTTTGCTTGTTTATTGTTTGTTTTATTTTTGTTCCTGTTTGATTTTTTGTAATGTTTTCTGTGCTCATGACGTGTGCATATGTGTGTGTGTGTGTGTGTGTGTGTTGTGTGTGTGTGTGTGTGTGTGTGTTGTGTGTGTGTGTGTGTGTGTGTGTGTGTGTGTGTGTGGTTGTGTGTGTGTGTATATGAACCAAACGACCTGCGATCATGGATATATTTGTTTTATAATGTTGGTGGATAGATGAGGCTAGGTACTGTATTGATTGTAGGTGATTTCTGTGACGTGATTATCCTCGACTGGGTTTCGCATCTTCCTGACAACGCCGTTTAGTCAGTCGCTATCAGTCTAACCACAACTCTTGTCCGATCTCCATGTCCAAAAGCAAAATCAGCAGACTGCTAAAAGTGTTGTCATCAAAATCGTGCAGTAAGCAAAGCTTGCCTTCTTCAACGCGAAGATGATTATTAGCAGCACAGTACCTCCGCAGTTCTGGTTCAAGCAGTTATTCAAGGTTACAGACTGTCTCATCTGTGCAGTGAAGTCATTTCTACTTACATCATCTGTCCCTCCACCTGATCTACCGCAGACATTTTGTGACTTTTTCATTGGCAAAATTAAACCGTCCGTTTTTCTCAGTCTGTGCCGTTCCCTGATGTTCACCATGATTGTTTTTCTGGTTTTGAGCCTGTGACGGATTCAACTGTTAAGAAGACATGAAGAAATTTGCCATAAAGACGATGTGGATAGGACTCATTCCCATCTTTTCTGTTCTCTGCCGTCAGTGATCATTTGTTGTAATACATTACTGCTTTTATAAATGAACCACTTATTTCTGATTGTTCCCCATTGTATTAAAATCTCTATTGTCAGACCTCTTCAAGAAAATCTCCCTGGATGCAGAAAACATCAAAAACTACAGGCCCATCTCCAGTTTACCCTTCCTTTCTACGATAACTGAAAATATGCTTCCATCTCCATGACCACCTTCATCACAAAAACCACTTTTACTCTGCAATCTGTCTACAGTACTGAAACTGCTTTCTTAAAAATAGTCAGTGATCTCCTCACTGTCCTTGATGACGGTCAAATTTCTCTATTGCCCTTCTGGATCTGTCTGCCGCTTTCGATACTATCAACTATTCTACTCTTTTGTCCCATCTTCACCATACCTTTGGCACCTCTGTTAATACGCTTTCAAGGTTTCAGCACATAAGCTACTTCTGTTTGTGATCTTTCTACTCCCTCAGCTGCCTTGCATCATGGATGCTCAAAGACCCTTCTTGGGGCCCTTCTCTTTGTTCTTTATGCAGTCTCTGACATTGATGCCCATCATAGCATTTCTCATCCCTTTTTTTCTGATGACAGTCAGCTCTATACACATCTGGTGATATTTTTCAGCTTTTTTCTGTTATGCATCACAGACAATTATGTATCTCAGGGATAAAAACATGGATGACAAACAACAAACTTAGCTGAACCATGATAAAACTGAAATGACTTTCATCGTACCTAAAAAAAATTGTCCACTGACTGCGTCTCCGCTTCTGTCCAACTAGAAAACTGCCTCATTCAGGCTTCTGTTAGTATGCGCAAGCTGGGCGTTACACTTGATCAGCCTGTGCCGCCCAAACTCCTCTCTCATTTCTGCTTTTGTTATCCCAAGACTGGATTTTTGTAATTTTCTCCTTGTTGGCTGCCCACAGAATCTTCTCTGATTTCAACATGTATGAAGCAGCGCTGTTCAATTAATCTTCAGATGCTCTAAATCCAGTCATTTCACTCCCTCTTTCTTTCAGCGGCTCCCCATCAAAAACGAATTAACTCTAAATCTCTCAATGGTCTGTCTCTTTGCTATCTCATTGATCTACCTCACCTGCATACTCCATTACAACTGACACTCATCTCTTCCGCATCCCTTGTTTTCAAACCAAGACCACTGGCCAATGTTGGTTCATTCTCATTCATTCCCCGTGTGCACTGAATAAACTTCCTCTCTCACTTCGCAGTTCTGGTTCTCTGTCATCGTTCAAATCTCAAAAGGTTACTCTTTTTGCATCTTGGTAAGCAACCCTTTCATCCTAACCCTCTCCCGTCGCCTCTGTGTGTGTGTGTGTGTGTGTGTGTGGTGTGGAGAGAGAGAGAGAGAGAGAGAGACAGACAGACAGACAGAGAGAAATAGACAGAGAGACAGAGAGAGTGAAGTAGGGAGAGACAGAGAGAGATGCATCAACTGCTTTATACTTTTATTCCAGTAAAAGCACATGGATTTTGTGTAATTTCTCAAGCATTAACCTTTTTCTAAAAAAAAATCTTTTGAGACTCTTCAGTTTGATTATATTGTGTGGATAACAAAAATTGCTATACCTATGTCCGCTTCTGTCACTGTGTTAAGCATTGAGGGCTCTTGCGAGACGAGACGCTGTAAAGTAATCATCATTTGTATTATCATTATGTAAACAACTCAAGAGAAAAATGGCTTGCTGTTTTGTCACACACGCTGATAGTCAACACCAGTACTTAATGTGTTTGTGGAGTGTAATGATTTATTTCGCTGTTTTCTTGTATTCAGAAACATTTGTATTCATACTTATGTTCATGTACCAGTGACAAGAGAGTAAACTTGTAAATCGATGAATGAATATGACTATAATTATATGAACGCCTATTTGTTTGTGTATTAAGATGTTGCATCGAGTCTATTGCTTTCAAGCGTTGCCTTCAGTCTCGTGTGTGTGTGTGTGTGTGTGTGTGTGTGTGTGTGTGTGTGTGTGTGTGTGTGTGTGTGTGTGTGTGTGTGTGTGTGTGTGTTGAACAGGGCAAGGGTCTAATGGAAACATTCTGGCTGAAGGGCAGGAAGGACATGGGAGAGGAGAACAACAGCATGGTCTGCATGTGGAAGTGGAAACCAAAGAAACGCACTCCGACTACCACCTATCGCCTCAACCCTACACCCGAGTCTACCTGTTGACATACCCAAACCTGTCACACACCCCTCCTCTCCCACCCCGTCATCCATGCTGCTGGTCTCTGACAGTCATTGTCTGGTCGGCAATGACACGGGAAAGGAGATGTCAGCTATTTCTACCAAAGATGCCAAAACCGATGATGTGGGAAAGGAGAAGGGACAACTTTCAACAGTGTCTGTTTCTTCGTCTGCTGGTGACGTCTGCAGTGGAGAAGCGTCAGCGACTTCTGTCAAAGTTGTAAACGACGAGCTCAGACTTTGCTTTGATGTGAATAGTGCTGGACAGAGTTCAACAGTATGTGCTTCATGTGGTATTGGTATCTCATCTCGTGTTGCTCAGGCATGGGGAGAAACATCAACGATTTCTTTCAATGACTTTAATATAGATGCCAACTCTCTTGTTGCAAGAAGCTATGGACACGTTGGTACAGCTTCCGTATCTTCAAATGTTCATGTTTCATCTCCTGTTGTTGAAGTTCGTGGCAAAACTTCAGCAGTCTCTGTGAAAACATACAGTACCGATTGTTCTGAAGCCTGTGGACGAATTTCTACTGATTGTGCATCCTGCACTAGCACAGCTTCAAATGCTGTTGTCAAAACTTCTATCAAAGATCCTGACAACGGCATCACTCCATCTGTTCTTGGCAGTGACAATGTATCCCGAAGTTCAGCCCCTGTCTCTTCCTGTGGCCGTGTTACCTCGACTGCTGTTGATAAAGTCTCCGGAGAAATGTCAGTAATCCCCAGTTATGGTCTCATTCGTCTTTCTGTTGTTAAAGATGGTGCAGACGTCTCCACGGCTCCTGCGTTTATTTCATCCTCTAGCTCGATTACCTCAACCCCGGCTGGCATGGCCAGCGAAAACATTTCAGCATCTATTATCCAAGATTTCAGCCATGACGTCAGTCCAAATTCCGACTTTGGTTCTTCTATTGTTCAGTATGACGAAAATTCATCACAAAATGTTTTTTCATTACCAACCTCCAACAGCCCTTCTTCTGTTGTCAAAGACACCTACGACCTCTCAACAGTCCCTATGTCCAACTGCAGATTCAACACATATTGTTCTGTTATGGAAAACAATGGAGATACCTCAGCAGCGTCTCTGTCAGCCCGTGTGACTAGTGTTCACTCTCCTGTCGTTAAAAGGTCTGGGGAAATCTCATCAGCTTTTGCTATTTTCCATAACAACAACATCAGCAACAACAGCAATATGTCTTGCACAACTACCAGAAACCAAATAGAAAACTGTTCAGACGTCAACCTCTGATTGCAAGCCCCCATTTCCTGTTGTCCCGTGGCCCAAACGTACACCTCTTAAGATTGGTTTCCGATGTATCAGGTGTAAGTAGTGCGGGTGATATGGAAGTATCCACATCAGTGCCTGTTTCCAGCATGGCTTATCCTGTTGTCACAAGCAGTAAGGGCACTTCTAGACCACCCACGTCATTATCCGTTCTGCACTCATCGTCTGTTGTCACCAGCAGTGGACGTGCCACAACACTACCTCTATCCGTGTTCAGCACATTATCCCCTAATACACATGCACCTTCTGTCTTTCCCCCATATACTTGTGATATGTCTGCATCTCGTACTTTCACCTCAGATCCTGTCAGCAGGATACGTTCTCCAGTTTTCAAAGGCAGGAGAGAAATGTCCACTGCCTCCATCTCAATCATCAGCCCCAGCATTCCAAGTTTTACAGTTAACATTAGTGAAGAAATTAAAACCGAACCTTCTTCAAGTGTTTCATTTCCAGATTTCACGGAAAAACAAGACAATTTAGTGGATAAGTATGTGGATAGTACTTCCAGTTCTTCAGATATTTCTGATTAAGACCAGACTATGACTACAAGAGCTGTAGTATGTGTTTTTTTAATTCATTACAGCCCCAGTAAAATGGCAGCGTATTGATTTGTCGGGGTTAGAAGTCACCGACACAGATGCCTGCAGGGATAAAGGGAAACAGGAAAGAAGCTGACAACTTTTGCAGAATGAAACAACTGGTTATCCGTTTACTGAAAAACTTGCAATGGTTTGGAGTTGTTGCATCACTCACACATAATGAATCTTACTTCTGTAGGCGTGAAGACTGACAGAACAGTATATGGAGATGGTTCAGATTTTTTATTCTCACTTTATGCCAACTGCATCTCTAAGAAGTTTATAACCAGCAAGTTTACTGTTTATACTCGTTTAAACAGTACTCCTGAAGAAGATTTCATGATGTTCCAAGTAGGTCTTCAAGAAAAGTCATGGTATGTACAGGAGGGTCGTTCAGTCGGGATTGGCTCTTCTATATTGTATGCTAAAACAAAACTGGCATCACGAATTATAAGATCATGGCACTTAAATAAGTTTCCTTTGTGCTCCTCCTCCCCTCCCCCCCCCTTTTTTTTTTGTTGTTGTCCCATTTATTACACCACCTTAATGGCCACAGATGCTGGGACAGTTTTTACAATGATATGATGATGCTGACGATGAGAATGATAAACAATAGTGCTATGGAGTTCCATTTAAGATTGAGGCTGTGTGACAGGGCTGTACTCTACGCTCAGTATCATAATATATCCAAGCGATAACCAAGTCTGAGAGATACAGGTACCGGTGGTGCTCGTCAAGAGATTTGATCAATGCCCTCAATGACGCATCCGTGAAGTATATGAGACACAACTGTGTTGTCCCAATCTTCCCGACAAACCCATAGCACGCTCAGCTCTGGGAAGGAGCCAGTTGGGGCCGAAAAGTCCCACGAGTTTTGAAGGGACTGATGGGGATTCGAACCCACAACCTTCCAATCGGTAGTCTATTGCACTATCCACTACACCACAGCGACTGGTTGCTTGATGAAAATGGACAGCGAGCGAGTCTTTATAAATTGCACGCTGCAACCGAACATCGACTTCATCAAAAGTCGCACGTGTGTCATTCATCAAAGAACAATATGGATGCATGCTGAACGGAAACACTTTTCTTATTTAAAATAGTAATGTAACAAGTGTACATCCAAAAAACACCGTTGAATAATGCTACATGATTTCATAAAATTATTACAAATGAGTATCATGATGTAAATCGGCATGATCAGAAACTGTTGAGGTCAGATTAAAATGACTAATTTGTGTTGTGTTCTGGTTCAAGTGGTGATTTAAGCGGTGTGTTTACACACACACACACACACACACACACACACACAACACACACACACACACACACACGCACGCACGCACGCACGCACGCACACACGCACGCACGCACACACACACACGTTAAATCAAGGAACGAACAACACACAAGCCGTAAATGTTTATACATTTTGTATGTCTGTTCCAACTTGGTACATTAGGTCCCAAAACGGTGTTGTGTATACGAGGATGTTGAATGGAGTCTGCCTTACGACATGCGCATGCAAGCACAGACTTTGCTCATACCATACAGGCATTTGTATGCTGACATGCAATGCAATTTTTTTTTTTCTTTTTGAAAGCATATGTATTCCGGCTTAGAATGTTCCTTCCCTCATTTTATGCTACCCAGAATATGTGTACGGGGTTTTGTAAATTGATTCAGTTTTGTTTCTTGGGTAATCATTTAATAATCGAGCTAATCTTTTTTCTCACCACCGAACATCTTTTAAACACCTGTGGATTCCATTTGTTATGCTTATACGGAGAATATTCTGTTGTTGTCAAGTTAGATTCATCTGCTGACCTAAATATAACACTTTATGACCATTGTTTTGTGAAATTATAATAGGCACAATCTTATTATAATTTACACATATATCACGCCTAAACGAATATTATCCATCAAGGAATTTCACTTACTTTTTGTTAGGCCTGATCGGTTCAGCGAACCCTCGTCATATTCGTTTAGGCGTGATATATGTGTAAATTATAATAAGATTGTGCCGGTTATAATTTCACAAAACAATGGTCATAAAATTAAGTAACGCCTATATGGCTGAAACAAGAAAACTCTCAGCATGGAAATATAACACTAGCTTGTGTTTTACCTGTTAAGCACATACATACTTGTCTTTGCATGCACAGAACAGCCTCAACAGCAGGAGCAGCAATTACTGTCCACCATCATCAACTCCCACTCTATAAAACATCACTTCTATGCTGATGACACCCAACTTCAAGACAGTGACTCACCTGACAATATACAGCGCCTCTTGACTCGCACCACTGAGTGTTACTCGGACATTAAGAACTGGATGACATACAATAAACTTCAGCTTAATGACGACAAGACAGAAGCTATCCTCATTGGCACCCGTCAGAAACTTTCTCAGCTGCCTCCTCTTTCTCTCCCATTATGTAACACATCAGTCCCAATTTCTGATTCAGCTAAAATCCTTGGTGTCTACCTTGACTCTACCCTCTCCATGAACAACTTTGTTTCTCAAACTGCCAGATCTTGCTACTATCACCTCCATCGTATAAGCCTGATCAGGAAGTATCTCTCTTCGAAACAACTGCAAAACTCGTTCTCTCCTTCATAATGTCTCGCATTGACTATTGCAATTCACTCCTGTCTGGTCTTCCTGCCTCCACCATTCACATCCTACAGCGCATTCAAAACAATGCTGCACGCCTTGTACTCAAAAAGAAAAAAGTTGACCACATATCTCCTCTCCTGGCACAACTTCACTGGCTTCCTGTATCAAAGCGCATACAGTACAAACTAGACACCATGTGCTACAAAAGCCTCAATAACGCAGCCCCCGATTACCTGTCAAGCCTACTTGAGATCTATGTTCCCTCATGTACCCTCCGCTCTGCCTCCGATCCTCTGACTTTTCGCTTTCCACGCACTAAGCTCAATACCTATGGTCCACGAGCCTTCTCTGTTTCTGGTCCGTTCTCCTGGAACAAACTTCCTCTCTCAGTCCGTCAGCAACCTACTTTTGTCTCCTTCAAGTCCGCTCTCAAAACTCACCTTTTCTCCTCTGCATAAAATCCTGACCTCACTCAATCCCCTCTGCAGCCTGTCTCCACTCGGAGGGGAATCACATTGTAATATATAATTGTCTATAATATGCTCTCTATAATTTTCCATTGCTTTTATTCTTTCTCCCCATTTATAGCCGTGTGCGTGTGTGTGTGTGTGCGTGCGTGTGTGTGTGTGTTCGTTCTTTGATTTAACGTCTTTTCACTATGACTGATATTAGACGGAAAAAAAAAAAAAAAAAGTATGAGGTGAGAGATGGGTTGGTTGGTTTTGGGGCATAGAGGAGACATAGTTATAGACATAAGTAGGTGGGAAAATAGAAAAATGGAACAAGAACTTAACACTAACATTTAACATCAACAATGTGTATGGAAAATTTAACTCTAAAAGTACAAACTTCATAAACTTAAAGTAATGCATTATTAACAGGACTGTGAACCAACGATTCTGAAATTTTAACTGACAAAAATTGATCGGAAGTTACTTCTTTAAAATGAGTTTCAGAATAATTTTCTTGTATAAACATTTTTGGTAAAAAAGAACGTAGCATTTTGCAGTAAAATAGACAGTGAAACAGTGTGAATTGTTCGCCACAAATACACTTGACATTTTTACAGTATTTTGTTTTCAATGCGTTTAGCTGAATACGAAAATGAACAGCAACAATCGTTCTCAAATGATATATGGAAGAAAACTGCAATTTTTTACACATTTTGAAATGAAAGTTTTATCATTTGTTGTGACACAAACTTTTCATGGAAATGTTCATGAAAACGAATCCATGAGGCTGATTCTAGCAAGTTGCAAGCTTCTTTTACGGAAGTATTAATACGTAATTCTGTAGTATTATCAGAATTGTGTGCACCTTGCTTAGCTGCTCTGTCAACTACTTCGTTGCCGTGAAGACCAACGTGAGAAGGCACCCAGCATAAACTGAGATCTGTACCTTTTATCCTTAAACGATGTATAAGATGATTTGCCTCAGTAATTATATCAGGTCTTGTGTCTGTATCAAAAGACTGCAAGGCATATAATACAGATTTTGAATCAACAAAGAGAACTACTTTGAAAAATACATGTGTAAGGTTTACTAGATAATGCAACGCTTGTAAAATAACGACTAATTCCGCTGTAAAGATAGATATATTTGCCCCAATGAAAAATGACTTTATTATTTTATATTTTGGGACATAAAATGTTGCTCCAGCACATTTATTTTCTAAGACTGATCCATCGGTAAAAATATGGAGGTGGGTACGGTATTTTTCATCGATGTGTTCTCTTGCTCTGCATATCGAAATGTTAACGTTTTCATATTTCTTAGCATCTGTATAATCAATATCAAAAGTAGCTTTTAGCATTTCTCATGTAGGGATGGGCGTTGTGGATGGTGTTTCAGCTATTTCATCCAGATTTATGTTAGAGACCAGGTCAGATACGTAAGTTGCAACAGTCATTTATGATGAAATGTTCTTTGCTCGTTTCGGAAAGTCAACATCTGACTTGATTTTTATTTCCTTACTCACAAAATTGTCCGTTTGTGAAGAAGTTCTAACGGCAAACTTTGCTGTCGCTAACTCACGATAGTTGTTCAGAGGCAGAATTCCAGCAACTTTGTACGTTTCCAGGCAGAAAGCATGGACTGGTACACCTAGTGCAATTTTAAGACTTTTGTAGTCTAAGCTTTGAATCTTCTTTAGTAAATATTTTGGTGCACTGAAGAACACTTCTTGCGCATAGGATAATTTAGATCTTACAAGTGCTGTTGACAGATGAAGTAGTATGTTTGTATCCATTCCCCAGGGTAATCTGCTTATTATCTTTAGAAAATTTGAGGCTTTCCTTGCTTTTGTTAAAATATAATCAAAATGGACATTCCAGGTTAATTTCGATGTTATAAAGACTCCCAGAAATTTTACAACCTGCCTGTAATGTAGCACTTCACCATGCAGTTTGAAAGTAGGCAAGTGACTTAAAGTACCACTAGGATTAAATAGCATCATGTTAGTTTTTTCAGTTGATAACGACAGTCCATTTTCTAACATGTAGTTTCCAAGATTATCAAGATCAGACTGATACAACTTCCTGTGTAATTCTGTGCTCTCTGTGGAGTTGTCTTTTTTAAAGTAATATTCATCCAAATATATATATCATCAGCGTACTGTACCAAAACAACACGATTTGAGAGTGCATTAGGAAGATCCTGAATAAAGATATTAAATAAAATAGGTGCTATCACTGAACCTTGAGGGATTCCCATATCAAGATGTCGCTTAGTAGAATAACTTGTTCCCACTCTTGCTTGAATTGTTCTATTGGCTAAATAGGACTTAATATAATTATACATATTGCCAGATAAACCAATAGATTTCAGCTTGTACAATAAACGTGTATGCCAAACTTGATCATACGCTTTTTTCACATCAAAAAAAGTTGCCAAAAGACTTTTTCTGCGAGCAAACTGTTGTTTTATCTGAGTTGTAAGTTTAACCAGTTGCTCAACTGTGGATCTCCCTTTTCTGAAACCTGCTTGGTTTACTGGAATAACGTTATTTTTATCACAATAATGTATAAGTCTGTTTAATACCAATCTTTCCATTAGTTTGCTCGTATGGGACGTCAAAGCAATAGGTCTGCAACTGTTTTCGTTGTTTTTAGGCTTTCCTGCTTTTAATATAGGTATAACAATAGACTTTTGCCATACCTGTGGTATAGTTCCACTCACCCAGCATTTCTGAAAAATTTTGTGTAAGAAAGTAACATAGTTTTCTGGAAGATGCTTAATCATTTCAGTTGAAACTGCATCAACACCTACCGAACTCCTTTTGTTGTGTAGAGACAAGATTGAGTTTTTTAGCTCTTCTAAGGTGATTGGAGCATTAAACCAGCGATCATTCTGAGGTATTGGATCAGTGTAGATAAGGTTGTTAGCTGCCATTTCTCTGTAGTGTTTGCAGGTAGGAGACAAACCATCTACTTTACTATTTTCAGCAAAAAAATCCACAAAAGTTTCAGCTTTGTCCATGTCGGAAGGAAATTTGTGACATGTATCAATTATTATTGGACACCTAGGTAAGCTGGCTCCATTTTTCATTTGATTCATTTTTGTCCAGACTTTATGGAAATCCTTAAAATCTGAAATTTCTTTGGTGCAGTATGATGCCCAATAATCTTTCTTTGCTTCAGCGATGATTTTATTACATTGGATGTTAGCAGTTTTCATTTCCTTATGATCTTCAGGGTTTCAGCTCTTGATGTAGACTTTGAATTTCTCTTTTTTATACTGAACTGCTTTTTCGCATGCCTCTGTCCACCAGACATTACCCAAACGATTATTGGACTTAAAAGATTTGAGTTTCGGGATTGAGAGGTCTGCAGCAGCTAGAACTGACTCCTGGAATTTAGAAAACATAACATCTACATTTTCACCTTCATCATAATTATATTTTTGTTTAGCAAGAGCAGTCCGAAACAATGACCAATCAGCGCGTGTATAATTATATTTTGGTATAATATCAGGTGTGCTGTCTTTCATCCTGATGTTTTCATTAGTTATTGTTATGATGATAGATAAGTGATTACTTCCCAAAGTATCTCTGTGAGTGTCCCAGGTACAGCATGGTACTAATTCTGGTGATATCAAAGATAGATCGATGGCTGTTGCCCGGTGTTTGGAGATATCAGGAATTCTAGTGACACTTCCATCATTTAAAAGGTAAAGCGAGCTGTCAACTATATTTCCACAAACATTGCTTGTAACGTGCAACAGTCTTTTTCCCAGAACGGAGAGTGGGAATTAAAGTCTCCACCAATTAGCCATTTACCGTGCTGCAGATCTGGTATCGTACGCAGCCATTCTGTATTTTGGTCATTTGGACCTGTTGGCAGGTAGACTGACAAAACCATTCAAGATTAATGAATTACTGAATTGTACTGTGGCGGCACAAGCGTTAAGTCTTCAGTTGATGTAAAAACAGGGGACGTAAATATGTGATACTGTAACTCTTTAAATATGTATATAGCAGTGGCTATCTTCTTCCCGGAATTCCCGAAGTCATATATTGGAGGATAATAATAATTTTGAAAGTTGGGAAGTTTGGTTGGCATAACATTCAGCGACTGTAGAATCAGAACTTCACACTGATTTGATGCGAGGAAATGTTCCAGGTATGCGGAATTGGTGGAAATAGATCTACAATTCCACTGTAAAAATTTGATTTGTGATTGTTGGCGCATTTTCATTGTTGGCTAATCTCTTATTTTAAATTAATGGTTATTTGTTTGATAATCACGAATACTTTAGTTTTCTGTGTACAAGAAAAATGGCTAGAAAAAAACCCCCATTAAGTACTTAGACCACTAATGAAAGGTAGAAAAAAGATGTAGTTAAAACTAAGGGGAAACGTCCTTCTAATAGAGATAAGAGTTAGATTCAGAACAGAAATAAGTAAATAAAAATAACTAAAACAATGGGATACACGTCTTCAAATGTACAGAGAATATAGTCTGGCTGAGTCCTGATAGTCTGACTAAATCCTAGTGTTTATAGACTTTGAACAAGAGAATTGTCAGAGATGACGAGGGAAAAGTCCTGTGACATGAAACGTTGATAACTGTAGATCTACTAAAACATATTGTATGGCAGCCACCACGGTTCGCAGGTGTCAAAATGGTGGAACGGTCCTCGGTGGAATCTAGAGGCGTGTAGCCGTGCAGATCGTGATCCTGGTGTCCTCCTTGGGGTCTCCCAAAACAGATCCCGAACGTGTCTTCCTAGGTTACCCGCTAAGACGCTGCTTCCTCTGGCAGTGGGGTGAATACTGTCGTGAAGGAATTGCTGGTTAGTTCGAAGGTTTTCGTGGGAGACAAATGATAAGTTTTTTTATGTTAACAAGCTCAGCAGATAAGAATGCATTAAACAAATTTCGCTGAACCTCCGTACGTGCATGTCGTACAGGGGCGATCTTGCTGATGACTATCTTTGATTTTGGGTATGTTTGTGCTACATGTTTGATGCAAGAAGCGAGATTGTGAGTTGTTGTTGCGATATCTTTGTTAATATTCAATTCGTGGACACCACAGTGGAGAACAATACAGTCTGCATGATTGTCAAATTTGGATACTGTCTCGTCTAAAGAACTTTTTATATCGTTAATGTCATTCACAGGACACGAGTCTCCTTCGAAGCCATAAGATTGTCCCAGTCTTCTTGAATTGATATCTCTCAAAACCGAGTCGTGGATTGTCAGAACATACGGAAGGTCGTGGTTCTTTTCACGTCATTCTGATAGGCCTATCTTTTAGGGTATGACGTTGCACGTTTTTGCTGTAAGGTGACGTCTGTAACTTTTTTGATGTCATGGTGTTCTATTCCGTCTTTGATTTTCTTTTCGGTCAATCTTTTCGCTGGCTTAGAGTTGCTGCTATTGCTGTTAGGTCTAGTTTTTGTTGTGTCTGATTGTTATGGCTGTTGGTCGGCCTGTCTGCGTGTGTGTTGCTGTTTGAGAACTTCTGCGTACGTGGGATGTGGTTCAGTGAGGTCTGGCTGTGTTTGACGGTTGCTGGTTACCTTGGTTGGGGCGGTCGCTGTCAACTGGATCTTGATCTGTGTAAGCACTGTCCTTTCTAAGGAACGAACTTGGTTTTGCAGATCCAGTACGATATTTTTCAGGTCAACAATCGTACTGGAGAGGTTCGTAGAGCTGAGAACAGGTGTGGTGTTAGCTGTCCCGCTCGGCGTGCCAGTGGTGGCCCCGGTCAACTTGCCATTTGGAGGGGCATTGTTCTTCTCGTTGCTGGTCGGTGGCCCCTCCTGATCGGTCAATCCCGCTGACGCAGCTTCTTGCTTTTGTTGCGCAAGGCGGCCTCGTCGTGTCCTGATCATAATGGACTTTTCCGCGTTGTCTCTGGCTAATGAAATCGTTACCAGTTAGGTGTCTCCGTCATCTTGAATCGTGTGTGTGTGTGTGTGTGTGTGTGTGTGTGTGTGTGTATGTGTGTGTGTGCGTGCGTGTGCATGTGTGCGTGCGTGTGTGTGTGTCTGTTTCAGCGCTTAGATGTGATTTTATCAAGATTTTGCGCTATATAAATATTGTAATTATTATTATTATAATTATAAAAGACTCCAGTAATGTCGTTTATGTTGTGTTGTAACATTTTTACTTCATTTATCGAATTTCTCAACTTTGTCCATTGTTCCTCACTGTCACCAACGTCTTCCAGAGCACTGAATTTGTTTTGAACATATACATTAAATTTTTTACGTATCATTTCATCTGTCTTTAAGAGTCCAAGGTTTAGTTTGATGTTGCTTTTGGTCAGTTTCCTTTTCCTCAATTTCAGCCTAAACCTTCCCACTATAGGATTGTGGTCAGTGTTGCAGTCTGCGCCTGGTAGTGTTTTTGCTGACAGTAAAGAATTTCTAAATCTTTTGTTGATCAGGATGTAGTCAATCTGATTTTTGGTATTATCTCCTGGACTCATCCAAGTCCATTTTCTTCTGTTAGGCTGCTCAAACCAGGTGTTTCCTACTATGAACTCATTCATCTGTGCCAATTCTACAAGTTTCCCTCCCCTTTCATTTTGTGTACCAAGGCCATGAGGTCCAACTACATATCCTCCACCCTATCCTGTCCCACTTTAGCATTAAAATCTCCCATTATGACTGTAACTTCTTGTGATTTACATTGGGCCTTGGCCATGTCTAAAACTTTGTAGAAGTTGTCGATGTCTTCCTGAGTACTTGCGGATGTTGGTGCATACACCTGTATGATGTTGATATCAAATGGTTTGCCTCCCAATTTGACCAGCAAAACTGTCGGACACTGCCCAGTATCCCTTAACTGCTTTTGATTTGTCTTTGTCCATTATGATGACTACTCCTCTTTCATGTGAATTACCACCAGAGTATATCACTGTGTATTCTCCTGATGTTATCATACCTGCCCCCTTCCATCTCACTTCCCCTAGTCCTAAAATACTGATGTTAAGCCTTTCCATCTCCAGTTTGATGTTGTCTAATTTTCCCTTCTGCAACAGTTCTGATGTTCCATGTTGCTATTTTGGTGTTACTAAGTTTGACTTTGGGTTTAATTTTGGTCGCAGTAGCTGGCTGACGGTCTGGTGTCACCTGCGCCGCATGACAGTCCCTACTGGACGAAGGTGCTCCACAGGAGCACCTATTGACGTCGTTAACTTGATTCTTCATCTTTCTTTTGTCCATGATTTTCCTGGGGAAAACTACGATGGTGGTTTCCCCTTACCTTCCATCGGGTTTTTTTTTCAGGGTTAACTCCCTTAGCCTTACTCTCTGCATCACAGAGATCGTTTGCATACAGAGATCCCTGCAAGGTAAGGTTGGGGGGGGGGGGGGGAAGAGACAGACAGACAGACAGAGACAGACCGACAGACAGATGTAGAGAGAGAGAATACTCGTGTTCTTCATCTTTTTCAGCACTGCCCAGTTACAACACCCCTGTTCTCCCTGATCTGTTTACCACAGGTCTACTTATCCCGAGGTCTATGTTTTCCCTCCTAACATGTTCCTGCCTTAGTGTATGTTCAGCTTGAAAACAAGTCACAATCTAATCGTATATATTTCCAAACACGTTAACCCTTTCTGCATTATGTTCTGCCAAAAGTATAAGAGAGTTTGGGCTTTAATTTAAATCTAAACCCTATCAGCGATGAACAACGTAATTAAAATGTTTTATATGAATTGCATGGATTATTCTCAAAAAATGAGGGACAAATATTTAAGGTACAAAAAATATTCTATCTGCTGCAAGACACCCACTTTCAGCCCCCAAAATGAAAATTTTATTAGAGCCCTGCCGCATGGCGTTGGCGATCATGACCTTCCATATGCATCTATCCCTTGTTGCCGCAAGCACATCTTCCACCCTCTCTGTCCTCAGCCACTTGCTATGTGACGTTCAGATGACGTTTGATGTGAATTTTTGCTTTTTTATGAAATGTGTATGACCTGCCTGTTTCTATTTGAATATTTGTCTAATATATAACCGATAGTGACTGTAAATTCATGCACGTAGAACCTTTGTTGAAGATGTAGACGTTTTACATGTATTTTAAACTTTAAGTCTGATACAAATGATCTTACTTTGCTATAACTTTTATCGTTACATTTTGCTGAAAACGAATACAAATAAGTTTAAAACAAACAAACAAACAAACTCCACCACCATCAACTGAAATCTTAAACTGTATAAATTAGATTACTGTATATTGTTTAGAAAACATATAATAGACTAGTAGATATAACGTATGTATATGAGTTTTGCTCATTCCTTTGTATATAAATCTTGTTCATTTTTATGTGATGTAGTAGTAATATTCAGGAAACATTGTCTTTGTGTTTTCTCAATACGATTAAAACAAGTTTGAGAAAAAAAACTCTCCCAAGAGATAACTATCATATTCTATCTCTTCTCTCTCTCTCAATGACCCTCTCTCTCTCTCTCTGCACGCTCTCTCCTTCTCTCTCTGCGCGCTCTCACTCTCTCTCACACTCTCACCACTCTCCTGCACGCTCTCTCTCCTCTCTCTCGCTCCCTCTCTCTCTCGACGCACTCTCCTCTCTCTCTCTCTCTCTCTCTTCCTCTCTCTGCTGACGCTCCTTTCTCTGCGACGCTATCTCTCTCTACTCTCTCATCTGCGTTTCTCTCTCCTCTCCCTTCTCTCTCTCTCTCGACGACGCTCTCTTCCTCTCTCTCTCCTACGACGCTCTCTCTCTTCTCTCTCTCTGTCTCTCTCTCCTCTACGCCCTCTCTCCTCTCTGCGACGCTTCTCTCTCTCTCCTCTCTCGTCGTGCCCTCTTTCTCTGCGACGCTACTCTCCTCCTCTCTCTCTCCCCGACATCTCTCTCTCTCTCTCCCTTCTCTCTCGACCTGTTCTCTCTCTCTGCTCTCTCTCTCTCTCTCTCCTGTGCACTCTCTCCTCTCACCTCCTGTGACGCTCTCTCTCTCTCCTCTCTCTCTCTCTCCTCTCTACCTGACGACTCTCTCTCTCTTCTCTGCGACGCTTTCTCTCTCTCTCCTCTCTCTCATCTCTCTCTCATCTCTCTCTCTCTCCTCTCTCTTACGACTCTCTCTTCTCTCCGCTCTCTCTCTCTGTACACTCTCTCTATCGCACGCCTCTTCTCTCGACTCTCTCTCTCTCTCTTCGACTCTCTCTATCCTCGACCTCTCCTCTCTCTCTTCCTCACGCCCTCTCTCTCTCTCTCTTCTCTTGCCATCTCTTCTCTCTTTCTCTCTCTCCTCTCTCTATCTATGACGCTCTCTCTCTCTCTTCTCTCTCTAACGACGCTCTCTCTCTCTCTGCGACGCTTTCTCTCTCTCCTCTCCTGCGAAGCTTTCTCCTCTCTCTCTCTCTCTCTCTGACACTCCTACTATCCCCTCCTCTCTATGAACTCTCTCTCTCTTGCGACGATCTCTCTCTCTATTCCTCACGACGCTCTCTCTCTCTCTTTCTCTTTCTCCTGCAATGCCTTCTCTCTCTCTCTCTCTCTCTGACACTCTCTCTATCCCCTCTCTCTCTATGACTCTCTCTCTCTCTCTGCGACGATCTCTCTTCTCTATTTCCTCACGACGCTCTCTCTCTCTTCTCTTTCTCTCTTGCAATGCTCCTTCCTCTCCTCTCTCACTCTCTCCTCTCCTCTCTGCGTACGCCTCTCTCTCTCTCTCTTCCAAACTCACTCTCACTCTCCCTCTCTTTCTCTCTCTGCGACGCTTTCTCTCTCTCTCTCTCTCTGACACTCTATCTCTTCTTACGCTCTCTCTCCTCTTCTTCTAGCTCCTCTCTCTCTCTCTCCCCTACACTCTCTCTCTCCCTCTCTCTCTCACACTCACTCTCTCGCTCTCCTCCGCCCTCTCTCTTCCTCCTGCTCTCTCTCCCTCTTCGACGCTCTCTCTCCCTTTCCTTCTCTCTCTGTCCTCTCTACTATCTCTACCCACTCTGACTACGCTCTTCTCCTTCACGCTCTCTCTCACTCTCGCTCTCTCTCTCATCCTCTCCTCTCCCTGTGTGACCTCTCTGCGACACACTCCTTTCTCTGCGACGCTATCTCTCTCTCTCTCTCTTCTCTCGACGCTCTCTCTCTCTCTCTCTACGACCTCTCTGTCTCTCTCTCTCACCTCTCTCTCTGTCCTCTCTCTCTGTCTCTCTCTCTCTACGACGCGCTCTGTCTCTGCGACGCTTCTCTCTATCTCTCTCGCTCTCCTCCGTCTCTGCGACGCACTCTCTCTCTCTCTCTCTCTCTCTCTCTCTCTCCTCTGCAACACTTTCTCTGCGACGCTATTTCTCTCTCTCTCTCTCTCTCTCTCCTCTCTGTGCAACGGTCTCTCTATCTATACGCTCTCCTCTCTCTTTCTCTCTCTACGACGCTCTCTCTCTCTCTCTCGACGCTTCTCTCTCTCTCTCTCTCTCTTCTTCTCTCTCTGCGAAGCTTTCTCCTCTTTCTCTCTTCTCTCTCTCTACTCTCTCTCTCTCTCTCTGACACTCTCTCTATCCCCTCTCTCTCTACGACTCTCTCTCCTCGTGCGACGATCTCTCATTCTCACACCTCTCTCTCATTTCCTCACGACGCTCTCTCTCTTCTCTCTGCAATGCTCTTCTCTTCTCTCTCTCTCTCTCTGCGACGCTCTCCTCTCTCTCTCTCTTTCCAACACTCACTCTCACTCTCCCTCTCTTTCTCTCTCTCTCTGCGACGCTTTCTCTCTCTCTCTCTGTCTCTGACACTCTATCCCTCTCTCTACAAAACTCTCCCTTCCACGCTCTCTCTCTCTATAGACGCTCTCTCTCTCTCTCCCCTAACGACGCCCTCTCTCTCTCTCTCCGATGATCTCTCTCTCTCTCTCTTTCTCTGCAATGCTCTTTCTCTCTGCGACGCTCTCTCTCTCTCTCTCTCTCTCTCCTCTCTCTGCGCGTCGCTTCTCTCCTCACTATCTCTCACCCACTCTGTACTACGCTCTCTCTCTCTCTCTACGATGCTCCTCTCTCTCTCTCTCCCTCTCTCTCTCTCTCTGCGACGTTTTCTCCTCTCTTTCTCTCCTCTCTCTCTTCTTCTACGCTCTCTCTCTCTCTTCTATGCTCGCTCTCTCTCTCTTACCACACTCTCTCCATCCCTCTCTCTCTCACACTCACTCTCTACGACTCTCTCTCTGCCACGCTCTCTCTGTCTCTCTCTCTCTCCCTGCTTACGACGCTCTCTCCCTGTCTCTCTCTCTTTCTCTATATCTCTGACGATCTCTCTCTCTCTCTCTCTGCGACTCACGCTCTCTCTCTCTATCCCCCCCCTTCTCTCTGTGACACTCTTTGCGACGCTCTCTCTCTCTCTCTCTGTGCGACGCTTCTCTCTCTCTCTCTCTCTCTCATCTCTCCTCTCTCTCTCTCTCTGGGCGCTCTTTCTCTGCAACGCTCGCTCTCTCTCTCTCTCGCTCTCTCTCCGTCTCTGAGCGACGCTCTCTCTATCACTCCCCCTCTCTCTACAACGCTCGCTCTCTCTCAGTGACGTTCTCTCTCTCTCTCTGCGCGTCGCTCTCTCTCACTATCTCTCACCCACTCTGTACTACGCTCTCTCTCTCTCTACGACGCTCTCTCTCTCTCTCTTTCTCTTTCTATAACTCTCTCTGCGACGCTTTCTCTCTATTTTTCTCTCTCTCTAAGTAGCTCTCTCTCTCTCTTTCTGTCTTCTCTCTCTCCGACGATCTCTCTCTCTCTCTCCTCTCTCTCTCTCTCTCTCTCTCTCTCTCTCCCTCTCTCTCTGCGATGCTCTTTCTCTCTCCCCCTGCGACACATACTCTCTCTGTATGACTCTCTCTCTCTCTCTCTATCTCGGCGATGCTCTTTCACTCTCTGCGACACACATACTCTCTCTCTCTCTGCGCGACGCTTTCCTCTCTCTCTCTCTGCCTGTCTCTCTCTGTCTCTCTCTCTCCCCGACGATCTCTCTCTCTCTCTCTGCGATGCTCTTCCCTCTCTCTCTGCGACACACACACACTTTCTCTCTCTCTCTCTCTCTCTCTCTCTCTCTCTCTCTCTGCGACGCTCTTTCTATGTCACGCTCTTTCTATGCGACCTCTCTCTCTTTCTCTCTCTCTCTCTCTCTGTGCAACACTCTCTCTCTGCGACGCTATTTCCCTCCCTCTCTCTCTCTCCCGTCTCTCTCTCTCTCTCTCTCTCTGTGTGCAACGGTCTCTCTATCTATGACGCTCTCTCTCTCTTTCTCTCCTCTCTCTACGACGCTCTCTTTCTCTCTGTGACGCTTTCTCTCTCTCTCTCTCTCTCTCTCTCTCTCTCTCTCTCTCTCTCTCTCTCTCTGCGAAGCTTTCTCCCTCTCTCTCTCTCTCTCTGACACTCTCTCTATCCCTCTCTCTCTCTACGACTCTCTCTCTCTGTGCGACGATCTCTATTTCCTCACGACGCTCTCTCTCTCTCTTTCTCTCTCTTTCTCTCTGCAATGCTCTCTCTCTCTTTCTCTCTCTCTCTGCAATGCTCTCTCTCTCTGTGCGACGCTCTCTCTCTCTCTCCTCTCCAACACTCACTTTCCCTCTCCCTCTCTTTCTCTCTCTGGGACGCTTTCTCTCTATCTCTCTCTCTCTCTCTGACACTCTCTCTATTCCTCTCTCTCTTTCTACGAAACTCTCTTCCACGCTCTCTCTCTTAGACGCTCTCTCTCTCTCCTCATCTCTCTCTCTCTCTCTCTCCTAACGACGCCCCCTCTCTCTCTCTCCGATGATCTCTCTCTTTCTCTGCAATGCTCTTTCTCTCTCTCTGTGACGCTCTCTCTCTCCGATGATCTCTCTCTTTCTCTGCAATGCTCTTTCTCTCTCTGTGTGACGCTCTCTCTCTCTTTCGCTCTCTCTCTCTCTCTCCCTCTGCAACGCGCTCTCTCTCTCTCTCCCTCTGCAACGCGCCTCTACTCCTCTCTCTCTGACAAACTCTCACTCCCTCCCTCTCTCTCTCTCTCTGCGCGACGTTTTCTCCTTTTTTCTCTCTCTCTCTTCTACGCTCTCTCTCTCTCTCTACGACACTCTCTCCATCCCTCCCTCTCTCACTCACTCTCTACGACTCTCTCTCTCTCTCTCTCTCTCTCTCTGCCACGCTCTGTCTCTCTCTCTCTCCCTGCATACGACGCTCTCTCCCTGTCTCTCTCTCTTTCTCTCTCTCTGACGATCTCTCTCTCTGCGACTCACACTCTCTCTCTATCCCTCCCCCCCCTTTCTCTCTGTGACGCTCTTTCTCTCCGACGCTTCTCTCTCTCTCTATGACGCTTTCTCTGCAACGCTCTCTCTCTCTCTCTCTCTCTCTCTCTCTCTGCGACACTCCGCTCTCTCTCTCCCGTCTCTGACGACGCTCTCTCTATCTCTCCCCCTCCTCTCTCTACAACGCTCTCTCTCTCTAAGTGACGTCTCTCTCTCTCTTTCTCTCTCTCTCTGGCGACGCTCTCTCACTATCTCTCACCCTCTTGTACGACGCTCTCTCTCTATCTCTCTCTCTCTCTTACTACGCTCTCTCTCTCTACACGCTCTCTCTCTCTCTCTCTCTCTCTCCTCTCTCTTCTCTTTCTATAACTCTCTGCGACGCTTTCTCTCTATTTCTTCGCTCTCTAAGAAGCGCTCTCTCTCTCTCTTTCTCTCTCCGACGATTTCTCTCTCTCTCTCTCTTTCTCTCTCTGCGATGCTCTTTCTCTCTCCCCCTGCGACACACACTCTCTATCTCCGATGACGCTCTCTCTCTCTCTCTCTCTCTCTCTCTCTCTCTCTCTCTATCTCTGCGATGTTCTTTCGCTCTCTCTCTGCGACACACACACACACACACACTCTCTCTCTCTCTCTCTCTCTCTCTGCGCGACGCTTTCTCTCTCTGTCTGTCTGCCTCTCTCTCTCTGTCCCCCCGACGATCTCTCTCTCTTTCTCTCTGCGATGCTCTTTCCCTCTCTCTCTGCGACACACTCTCTCTCTCTGCGACGCTTTCTCTCTCTCTCTCTCTCTCCTCTCTCTCTCTCTCTCTCCACGACACTTTTTCTCTCTCTCTCTACGACACACTCTCTACAACTCTCTCTGCGACGCTCTCTCTCTCTCTCAATGACGCTCTCTCTCTCTTTCTCTGCGACGCTCTCTCTCCCTCATACTCTATGCAACGCTCTCTCTCGGCGACACACTCTCTTTCTCTGCGACGCTCTCTCTCTCTCTCTCTCTCTCTCTCTCTCTCTCTCTCTCTCTCTCTCTCTCTCTCTGCGACGCTTTCTCTCTTTCTCTCTCTTTCTACGACACTCTCTCTCCCTCTCTCTCTACACGGCTCTCTCTGCGACGCTCTCTTTCTCTCAGTGACGCTCTCTCTCCCTCTCTCTCTCTCTCTCTGCGACACTCTCTCTTTCTCTCTCTGCAACGCTCTTTCTCTCTTTCTCTACGACGCTCCTCTCTCTCTCTCTCTCTCTCTCTCTCTCTCTCTCTCTACACGACGCTCTCTCTCTCTCTGTCTCTCTGCGACGCTTTCTATCTCTCTCTCTGCAACACTTTCTCTCTCTCTCCTCACTCGCTCTCTCTCTCTCTCTCCCTCCGTCTCTGAGCGACGCTCTCTCTATCACTCCCCCTCTCTCTGCAACGCTCGCTCTCTCTCAGTGACGCTCTCTCTCTCTCTCTCTCTCTCTCTCTCTCTCTTTCTCTCTGCGCGACGCTCTCTATCTCTCACCCTCTCTGTACGACGCTCTCTCTCTATCTCTATCTCTCTCTACGCCTCTCTCTCTCTACGACGCTCTCTCTCTCTCTTTCTCTTTCTATAACTCTCTCTCTCTCTCTCTGCGACGCTTTCTATTTCTCTCTCTCTAAGAAGCTCTCTCTCTGTCTCTTTCTCTCTGTCTCTTTCTTTCTCTCTCTCTCTCCGACGATCTCTCTCTCTCTCTCTCTCTCTCTCTGCGATGCTCTTTCTCTCTACCCCTGCGACACACACTCCCTCTGTGTATGACACTCTCTCTCTCTCTCTCTCTCTCCTCTCTCTCTCTCTCTCTCTCTCTCTATCTCTGCGATGCTCTTTCGCTCTCTCTCTGCGACTCTCTCTGCGACTCACTCTCTTTCTCTGCGCGACGCTTTCTCTGTCTGTCTGTCTGTCTCTCTCCCCGACGATCTCTCTCTCTTTGTCTCTGCGATGCTCTTTCTCTTTCTCTGCGAGACACACACACACACACACACACACACACACACGTGATTCAAGATGGCGGAGACTCCTAACTCGTAAAACTTTCAGCAGTCAGAGATCATGTGAATTAGTCCACAATGACCAAGACAAGACGAGGCCGCCTTGCACAGCAGAAGCATGAAGCTGCACCAGAGGTAATTGCCGATCAGAAGAGCCCAACGACCACCGACGAGGCAGACGAGACGGGAAAGGCTGAGACTGTTTCTAGAAATGGTGCTTCGGCCGCGGTGCTCACTGGAACGCAGAGTGGGACAATCAACACAACACCTATACCCAGCTCTGCGGATCTTGTAAGTACGATTGTTGAGCTTAGAAACATCGTACTGGATCTGCGCAACCAAGTTAATTCTTTAGAACGGACTGTGTTTGCGCAGATCGAGGACCGGTCGACAGCAACCGCCACCATCAAGTTAACCAGCAACAAGCAAACACAGACAGAACTCAATGAAAGAAATCCCACGTACGCAGAGGTTCTAAAACAAAAACAAACACACAGGCAGGACGACCAACAGGCACACAAATCAGACGCTCCTAAAACTAGCCGCAATAACACAAAACAAGTGAAAATAGTGACCGAAAAGAAAATCAAAGATGGGGAAGAACGACTTCATGACATCAAAAAAGTTAAAGACGTCACTTCACAGATCAAACATGCCGCGTCAAACTCTAAAAAGACACCAGAACAACGTAAGAGGAACCACGACCTTCCTTATGTTGTGACTATACATGATTCGGTATTGAAAGGTGTCAACTCCAAGAGACTGGGACGATCTTATGGTTTTGAAGGAGACTCGTGTCCTGTGAATAACATTCATGATATCAAAAGTTCTTTAGACAAGACACTATCCAAACTTAACGACCCTGCAGACTGTATTGTTTTCCATTGCGGTGTCCACGAACTAAAAAACAAAGACCTTGCAGCAACAACTCAACATCTCGCTTCCTGCATCACACATGTAACACAAACTTACCCAAAATCAAAGATAGTTATCAGCAAGATCGCCCCTGTACGACATGCACGTATGGAGGTTCAGCGGAATTTGTTCAACGCCTTCTTATCTGCTGAGCTTGTTGACATAAAAAATGTATCTTTTGTCTCCCATGAAAACCTTCATACTAACCAGCAGTTTCTACACGACAGTATTCACCCCACTACCAGAGGAAGCAGCGTTATGGCGGGGAACCTCGGAAGACACATTAGAGATCTGTTTTGGGAGACCCCTAGGAGGACAACAGGATCACGATCTTCACGGCTACACGCCTCTAGATTCTCCCGAGGACGGTTCATCCATTTTGACAACTGTGAACCGTGGCGGCTGCCATATGAAATGTTTTAATAGATCTACAGTTATCAACGTTTCGTGTCACAGGACTTTTTCCCTGTCATCTCTGACAATTTTCTTGTTGAAAGTATATAAACGCTAGGATTTAGTCAGACTATCAGGACTCAGTCGGACTATATTCTCTGTTCATTTGAATGCGTGTATACCATTGTTTTATTGTTTTATATATTTGTTATTTGTTTCTGTTCTGAATCTAACTCTTATCTCTATTAGAAGGACTTCTTCCCATAGTTTTTTTTTTTTTTTTTTTTTTTTTTTTTTCCCAATAGTAGTCTAAGTAATTAATGTTTTCTTTCTGGCCATTTTTCTCGTACACAGAAAACCAAAGTCTTAATTTAAAATAAGAGATTAGCCATCGATGAAAATGCGCCAACAATCACAAATAAAATTTTTACAGTGGAATTGTAGATCTATTTCCACCAATTCCGCATACCTCGAACATTTTCTCGCATCGAATCAGTGTGAAATATTGATTTTGCAGTCGCTTAATGTTATTCCAACCAAACTTCCCAATTTTCAAAATTATTATTATCCACCAATATATGACTTTGGGAATTCCGGGAAGAAGGTAGCCACTGCGATATATATACTTAAAGAGTTGCAGTATCACATAATTACTTCCCCAGTATTAACATCAACTGAAGACTTACACGCTTGTGCCGCCACAGTACACTTCAGTAATTCATTTATCCTGAACGTTATGTCAGTCTACCTGCCAACAGGCCCAAATGACCACAACACAGAATGGCTGCGTACGATTCCGGATCTGCAGCACGGTAAATGGCTAATAGGTGGAGACTTTAATTCCCACTCCCCGTTCTGGGAAAAAGACTGTTGTACTGTTACAAGCAATCGATTGGTAGAAAATATAGTAGACAGTGCGCTTTACCTTTTGAATGATGGGAGTGTCACTAGAATTCCTGATGTTTCCAAACACCGGGCAACAGCCATCGATCTGTCACTAATATCACCAGAATTAGTACCATGCTGTACCTGGGACACTCATATAGATACTTTGGGAAGTGATCACTTACCTATCATCATAACGATAACTAATGAAAATATCAGGACAAAAGACAGCACTCCTGATATTATACCAAAATATAATTACACGCGCGCTGATTGGTCCTGGTTTCAGACTGCTCTTGCTAAACACGAATACAAACATTATGAAAGTGACAATGTAGACGTTATGTTTACTAAATTCCAGGAGTCAGTTCTGGCTGCTGCAGACCTTTCCATCCCGAAACTCAAAACTTTTAAGTCCAATAACCGTTTGGGTAATGTTTGGTGGACAGAGGCATGTGAGAAAGCAGTTCAGTATAAAAAAGAGAAATACAAAATCTACATCAAAAGCAGAAAACCTGAAGATCATATGGAAATGAAAAAAGCTAACACCCAGTGTAATAGAATTATCGCTGAATCAAAGAAAAACTTTTGGGCGTCCTACTGCAAAAAAGAAATTTCAGATTTCGGGGATTTCCATAAAGTCTGGACAAAATTGAATCAAATGAAAAATGGAGTCAACTTACCTACGTGTCCAATAATGATTGACACGTGTCACAAATTTCCTTCCGATATGGACAAAGCTGAAACGTTTGTGGAACTTTTTGCCGAAAATAGTAAAGTAGACGGTTTACCTCCTACCTGCAAACACTACAGAAACATGGCAGCTAATAACCCTATCTTCACTGACCCAATACCTCAGAATGATCGCTGGTCTAATGCTCCAATCACCTTACAAGAGCTAAAAAACACTATCTTGTCTCTACACAACAAAAGAAGTTCAGTAGGTGCCGATGCAGTTTCAAATGAAATGATTAAACATCTTCCGGAAAACTGCATTATTTTCTTACACAAAATTTGTCAGAAATGCTGGGTTAGTGGAACTGTACCACAGATATGGCAAAGGTCTATTGTTATACCAATATTAAAAGCAGGTAAGCCTAAGAACAATAAAAATAGTTACAGACCTATTGCGTTGACGTCCCATACGAGCAAACTAATGGAAAGATTGGTCTTAAACAGACTTATACATTACTGTGATAAAAATAATGTTATTCCAGTAAATCAAGCAGGTTTTAGAAAAGGGAGATCCACAGTTGAGCACCTCGTTAAACTTACAACTCAGATAAAGCAACAGTTTGCCCGCAGAAAAAGTGTTTTAGCTACTTTTTTTGATGTGAAAAAAGCTTACGATCAAGTTTGGCATACGCGTTTATTGTACAAGCTGAAATCTATTGGTTTATCGGGCAATATGTATGATTACATTAAGTCTTTTTTAGCCAATAGAACAATTCAGGCACGAGTGGGAACTAGTTATTCTACTTCACGAAATCCTGACATGGGAATTCCACAA